>OY855916.1:16410911-17010911 GCA_963693305.1 Meandrina meandrites | reverse complement strand
CATTAACGGAGGGCGATACCTAGCTAGAGGCAAGATGAGATTTTAACACAAAATTAAATTGTCAGGTGGGAAAATAAGCCCCAGTTGAACAAGATTGATTTTTCTGAATAAATGCCTTGCGAAACAAGCTGAAAATAGCGTGTAAGATCTTCTTTTGTGGGGAGCATGCTTGCCCCCAGACCCCACATGCGGCTTGGGTCTTGGGTGATTGGAAATCTTCCCTCATCTATGCCGAAAATCTGGCCCCTGTTACTTATATGTTGTGGTTTATGTTAATGTTTATTTTTATTTTCCTTTGTATTTTTCCTTTCCTTTCAGATTATGAAACAATAATGAAAAAATATCAATCAAACTCGTTTTAACAACTTTAGATTATTCCATAAACCACAACATAATTATATACCATAAAACCATGCCATGCAAGTCACACTTACAAATTTTATGACACTGATATTTTAATTCTGTTTCAGATGGTTGAAGTGAGTGGAAATCACAGCATTCTTTGTAATGAAAAGCTGTTTGTTCCACACATTGACAAGAACAAGCCAATCACATGGACGTTTACAGTTGCGTCAAGTGTAAGTGCTTCAATTGTTCTTGTTCTGTACAAAGTGAAAACTTGTTTTAGTCATATAAGGTAAGGTAAAGCCTCAAGCCAAGTGGTGCACACTTCCGAAGCTTATCCTGGTTTCTGTAGCATTAAGCGACTTGGAGTATTTCTACTCCCCCCTGCATGGGGGATTGATGGGTCCATTGCAGGGTTATCCCCCAACATTGTGTCACTGCTGCCCATTTATAACTGAACTTGGTTGGAGAGAGGCACTATGAGAGTAAAGTGTTTTGCCCAAGAACACAACACAATGACCCCAGCTAGGGCTTGAACCTGGACTGTTATATCCAGAGTCCAACACACTAACCATTAGGCCACTGTGCCTCCCTAGTCATATACTTCAGACCTTTACATAATACAGGTATAAGCAAGTGATTGAGTACGGGTATGACTTTCAAATTTCAATCCTGTTACATTCCTAGAGCTCTCACTCCTCACTGTTGCTGATCCCTGAATGGGATTCTATTGGTACAAGATTTGTTCGAAACATGAAAATCAAAAGTACATGTATAAGTACTAGATGTTGCTGCACCAGTACACTGGTGCAGCAGTGAACTACAATATTTTTGTCACGCAAACAAATATTGATATTTGAATAATATTAAATATCAATATTCTTATTGTGACAAAATGGAGAATTAGTCAACTCAGGAACAACATGTTGCAATTAAATTGAAACCAGTTATAAAAATATTTTTTGTCAACATTCAGAAATTACTGTTTTTGATCACTGGTCAGCCAAGTCAAAGATTTATTAAACAGAGGGACAAGAAAATTCCATCCTTGCCTCACTTCTGATTCCCTATTCTTTGAGATGTGACACGTGCAAATGCATGTGTAGTTCCGCGGTGACCCAATGGTTAGTGTGCTGGACTCCAGATTGAACGGTCTGGGTTTGAGCCCTGCCCAGGGTCACTGCATTGTGTTCTTTGGCAAGATACTTTACTCTCATAGTGCCTCTCTCCACCCAGGTGTATAAATGTGTACCGGCGAATTTACTGTTGAGGGTAACCCTGCAATGGACTAGCATCCCATCCAGGGGGGAGTAGAAATACTCGTAGTCGCTTTATGCTACGGAAACCGGGATAAGCTCTGGCATGATTGGCCACTTGGCTCAAATGCAGACTGCCTACATGTGCAAGTACCAGACTTAACATGTTCCTTCGTATGATAATGTTTCTTGGCATCAATATCTTTCAGAGTCGGGTTAGCAAGTGGTGTAGATTGCGTCGTGTGTTTACATTGGATCCATATCTACCAGAGTACAGCATAGTGCAGGTGACTGCCAGCAACCATCCAAAGCTGAACTTACCACAAGGATGTCAAGAGTGGGAAAATGATACTGGCCGTCCAATCACAAGTTACCAAATCACATTCCGCTTTGAATCAGCAGACTATGGCAGTTTTCAACAACGAGTTGTGTTTGATTTTGCTGAACAACCCTTTATTTTCCGACAGCTTGAGGTGGTTGTTGCTCCAGAACACACCCTGCTTCATACCATCCATTATCCTGTAATCTGTGAAGATGACAGTGAATTGTCGTGGCTTAGTAAATACTCACTGGTGCCTTTTGATCCTCAAAGTGCACAAGGTATGATCAAACTTGTTTTTACACAAAATTTAGACTTATGTACCTCAGAACATTGATGTTTTTTACATGAATGTACAGATGTAGGAATTTTGAAATGCTGTGGTTGGGGCTGTCAACAAAATTTTATTAAAAATATATTTTTATTATCTTAGTTTTGCATCTGCCTATTTAACTAGAGTAGTAACATCTTGTATAATTAAAATTGAAAATTTAAATTTTGATTTGTTGGTGCTACATTAATATTATATTTAAATAGATAAATAGTGGTGTTTTTTCCACAGTCCATAAGAAATCTGAGTTTCAGCTTCCACCTAACATTGGAACAGCGCTAGAGTATGGTCACTTTGATCATCTTGAGGAGTGCATGTCCTGTGAACTGTACAGACAACGTCTCCACATGCTTCTTCACATTGAAGAATTTGAGCGTCGTCGTCAAATGACAAGGTACAGCTGAACTGTTATAAATCATTTCAGACTGCTTTATTACGTTATTACTGTGCTGTCTACATGATGTAGTAAAGGTTATCAACAGAAGAAAATCCATTGCTAAATTGTCAAAGCTTTCTTTCTCCATTTCAGTTTTTCAAAAAGCTGACATTGTCAAGCAATAATTAAACCTTTTTACCTTGCTATGTAAAATTGCTCTGTAGAGAATGGTTCCTTTATCTATCCAGAAAATTGTTCATTTCTTCTTCCACTAAAAGGTGTTTTCATTACACACAGTATATATGTTGTGGTTCAGGTTTATCCTTGGAACTACAAATTTTATTTTTCTTAGTTTTAAACTTATTATTATACATTACCATGCCCAAAAACAAAGAAAAGTAAAATCTGAACCAAGGACAAAATTGAACCACAACATATACATGTACATTGTATTTGCATTTACGGTTGTGTTGTCCTCCTCCAGGCTAACCATACACTGCACAGATCTTCTACACTGTACCCAGCAATGTGCAAGCGACCCATCCCAAGTCACTCTTGTTCTGCCAGTTCATGAAGACCTGATGGATGAGGCCAGTCTCTTAATCAGTCGTGGGAGCTATGCTTTGGTTAGGGTTCAGCCACATGGCACTTTGCATCCAGTGCTGTATGAAGTTGTGGTGGAGAGTTTAAGAAAGAATCGCGTTTTGTTACGAGCCAGCAGCGAGCTTCAGAAAGTGTTGAGATCTAAAAGACCACTGCCAGCCTCTGTGTGTTTTTGCTTCATCGACACTTACCAGTTCATGCACTGGGCAGTAGAAAATATTAGCCTTGATGTAGTGTTTCCTACTGTACCAGAAGGAGCCACTGAACAGTGGTCAAATCACTCTTGTAATAAGATGCTGAACAATTCACAAACTTATGCATTGAAACAGATGTTATCGCCACACCCTGGGCCCCCGCTGTTGATTTTGGGACCTTTTGGAACAGGAAAAACCAGAACTATTGCTGAAGCAATCAAAGAGCTTATTTCTTTTCAGCTAAATGGCCATGCAGATTGCCGAATCCTTCTGTGCACTCACTCAAACAGTGCCGCTGATCATTACATCAAGAATTACCTTCACCCCTTCCTAACTGAATCAAAGATATCAGCTACAAGATTCAAACCCATCCGCATTTGTTGGGAAAATCGTTTTGTCAGCACAGTCTCTGATGTGGTTCTCCAATACTGCCTTTTAGACCTGAACACAGGAAAATTTGCCATTCCCAGCAAGGAGAGGTTGATGAACCATCGAATTGTTGTAACCACACTTGTAACTGCAGCATCCCTTGCTAAGCTGGATCTGCCACCTGGATTTTTCACGCACATCTTCATTGATGAAGCTGCACAAGCCATGGAAGCAGAAACGATTATTCCTCTCTGCTTGGCAGGTCATAATTCCCAGCTAGTCCTAGCAGGAGATCATCTACAGGTATATGCACTATATTTGACCAAATGGGAGGGCTGGATGGATGATATATGACTCCAGGCCATACCATACTGTTCAAGTTCAGTAAGATCTGTGGGCCTTAAAGTGACCCAACCTATAGTGGGCCCGACCCTAAAAAGTCAATATTTATTTAATAATACCCATCACCACCTTTTTGAGTTTGCGTGAGCAGGAAACTACTTGACTTGAACCTATCTGTAAGGTCCATCTGGGTAATTTCTATGAGAAAACATTTCACCTGACAGACCAATGTTATTCATTTTGTTGATGGGTTGGGGAATGCAATAAATAGAGGATAATACATGGTTGCACAGAGATTGAAATTTATCTTAGAGTGTTCAACCTCGATATCAAGATATCAATTTGAACATGAGAAGAGAAATTTCCAAAGATTGCTGAAGGCTTAATATCGCTGAAATTTGGCTTATTCAGCATCAAAACATGGCAAACTCGTCGGCAAACCAGATGATATTGGTATCTTCACATGTGCAAGATATGATATTTCTCACATGTGAAGATATGATTTTTCTCAGCGAGAGAAATCCTGGTAATTCACTTTAGTTTATATAATAAATTATTATTATGAAACAAACTCTTAACAAGTGATTTGAAATTACCTTTCTCTTTGTTCTATGTAGCTCAGTCCTCCTATCATGTCTGAAGTTTCCCAGCGGCTGGGTCTTGGCCGCTCTCTTCTTGTGCGCCTGTATGAATTGTACCCACCAATGTCAAGATGGAAAGTTCTGTTGTTGCAAAACTACCGTGCCTATGATGACATCGTGGACATACCATCCCATCTATTTTATCAAGACACACTCATTGCAAATCTGAAACGCCCAGCTAATCATCTTCCATATTCTGTTGTCTTCTATGGCGTTCATGGCCAAGAAGAGATTGCAGATGAGCCACCATCTTTTCTCAACAGGGGAGAAGCTGCAGAAGTTGCTGACCGTGTAGAAGAATTGATAAATCTCTGGCCAAGTCAGGTTTGGGGAGATGCAGATCCAGCACGAATTTGTGTACTGGCACCTTATCCAACTCAGGTATGGCCCCGGGCGGGGGAGGGGGGGGGGACTCCCATATGAAATGGACGTGGATGCTCGTCGTCTCGCTTAGGGGTGTAAATTTCGGATTTTGGTCTCGCTTAGGGTGTTCTGGGCAAATTGTCATGATTTTTAGCCGTCAAGGTCTCGTTTAGGGTTGCACACGAAGAAATAAAAAAGAAAGAAGGGTATGGCAAGGATTAGTATTCTGGAAGTCTTATCTGTTCCAACTGAAAGATCCTGGTGTCTGTCAATGCTACTGCTTTCCACAGCATGTTGCAGCTAGGAGTATTGCTTCTCTCCCTGGAAGGGATGCTAGTCCATCACACACATACACACAGAAAAAAAAAGAACAATCCAGTGGGCCACAGCTCCACAATGCTGGAGCTTATTCCAATTGCTGTAGCGTGGTGTGACTAGGAAGTGACTACTCACCCTCAGCATTTTGTTAGGTTTTCTTGCATTACTTAAGAACATAACATACATACAATGACCTCAGCCAAGCATTTGAAACCCAAGTTGCTCAATCCGAAGTCCAATGCACTAACCAGTAGGCCATCGCATCTCCAGCAAGCACCTGCATCATGGTCTTAAATCTTGATCCACAAGAATTGTATTAAAATGTAGCAAATGATGCTTTATCTTCTGTCTTGCCGCTCTAAAATGTTTTATTCTAAACTGTAGTTAAAGGGGCAGTCTCACCAAGATTTAGTGCTACTTGAAAATCTAATGAAAACGATGGAATTAATTGGAAGTCCACTAATGGCTGCCTATCCTTGCTGAAACGCACTATACGGGTCACGAAAGTTGTTTAAAACTGGTTTGGCTTTGGACAGATAGAAAAGAAATGGTCTAAAGTTTGAAAATGTCGAGCCGATGTTTTCCAATTTGACAGTATTGCTTGGAGGAAAATCACTAAACACCATTGATTATGTTTTGTGCACATCTTAGAGAGTGAACATGTGTCATTTTTGTCGTTCAAAGGTTATTTTGTTGATCAGTGAGGGCACCTTTATAATTCTAGCATAGTTAACACAAAAACTTAGAAGACCTCTCGTGATACTGCCCGTTTAACCTTTCCACTAGTCAGAATCTTGCGATGAAGTCAATAAGTACGTATAATCATTGATTGTTAAACAGCCTAATAAAAGAAACACAAAGTTGAATTGAATTTGCTGGATAATATTCCTTATGGTATTTGCTTTTGTTTTGTTAGGTGAGAGAAATCAGAAGACTTCTTCGCGCCAAGTTTTTAGGAGGTGTTCAAGTGGAAGGAGTGAACAATGTCCAAGGTAACGTTATAACCTGACTGGCTATTTAACAATTATTCCACAAGCGCACGTTGGATATGAGATGGTAGATAGCAAACGAGGCGCTACGCGCCTCGTTGGCTATAACGCTCTCATATCCAACAAGCGCGAGTGGAATAATTGTTTTATTAAAAACGCCCAAAAGAATTGCAATATTTGAGCTCCCACTTCTTTTTGTTGGCGCGTCACGGCTACGATATTTTTGGTCAATGGTATATGAGCTCATATACCATTACCTGTTAACCAATCAAAACTCAGGAATTGCTATATACCATTAAATTACGTCATTCTGATCTTACTTTGCTGGGAAGAAAGAAAGAAAGACAGCAGATTTATAGGTCTTTGGTTGTAACGAGAGACCCGCCGAATATGAATATTTACGACTTTGAAAGTGAAAAAAGGAAGATTCGAGACTTCAGGAGGGGAGGGGGGATTCGGAAAATTGTGCCTACCCCTGGAAAAATCCTGGCTATGCCCCTGGATACATCTGGTTATTGAAAGAGAATCTGTACACTGTTGTTCTGTTAGTACTGCAATTACATGAAATAGCCATATAGAGATTGACAGCTACATATAGTTATTAATAAGTACATACGAACTTCCTTTTGCAGGGTTGGAGTTTGATATATTGTTCATCAGCACAGTGCGAACCTACAATGGTACAAAAGCGAATGGCGTGAGTCAAAAGAACCTGGGATTCCTGTCTGATAGCAAGTTATTGAACACTGCCATCACAAGGGCTCGATACCGCCTTGTTGTGATTGGGGATCCTGTGGCTCTTTGTTCGGTAGGGGAATGTCGTGTGTGTTGGAAGACGATTCTCAGCAAGTGCAACAGCAATGGAACATTTCACTACCGCCTTCCATTTGATACAGTCACAAGAATGACCAAGGATGCAAAGAATGACAGAGAAAACAACACATCACAGTCTAAGCAAAGTTCAAGTGTGCCAAATTCGCACAGAGGTGGTGGCTCGCCTTCCAATAGTGTTGTCAATGTAGCACCAGACGTATTAAGTCCCGTGTTCCCAAGACAACCTATTCCTGGCAATCCTGTTAACCATCCTTTCTTACCAATTGGTCGAATCCCCGAGAATGGTGGTTTCTTTCCAGGTAGGCCACCAATTTATCTTGGCAATCCTGGTCCTTTTGCCATTCCTAGACAAGCTGTTCCATTTCCCATGCATTCTGTTCCCATCCCTCCAAATCCTCTTCACCAGAATCCATTGAATGGTTTCATACCACAGCTCAATCTGCCACAGCAAGTGGGATTTCAACATCCATTGGCTCCTTGGTTCATTGGCCAACCCGTAGTGCCAAAGAACTCTCCTGTTGGGCCATTCACACCCGACAAGGAGCCAGAAAACGTGACGTCGACTCCGCAGAGTGCAGCCTCGCTTGTCCCGTCCCATTTGAGCTATGCAAGTCTTAAAGGGAAGCAAGTGACAAGTCGTGACCAAGGAGAAGGTCAACGGGACAAACCCTTGACAAACCAAACTTCACCAGATGGATCGCTTAAGACGCTGTTGATGTTGCTTGGATCTAGCTTAACTAGCAGAAAAGAAATGATTACAAAAGAAAGGGATCTTTTAGACAAGTTGAAAACTTTGTTAAATTCACCAGCTCACCGCGCTCTTCAAAAAAACATTCAAGGGCAGATCAGTCTTTCCGAGATAGAAACAAACGTCCTGCAGGATCGCATCAAATTACAGAGTACTCTTAGCAGTCTCATTGGCAGTGATGAATCTGAAAATGCCCACGTTGGTGGTGCTGAAGGTAATGTTTCTGAGAGGCCATTAACAAGTCCAAGCCCTTGTGTCTCGAACGAAATCTACACAGAGGATGACTGTGAAGATTCAGATACAGAAGAGTGGTTTAGTGCACAACAGAAAGACCCCATTGTCCAAGATTACATTAAAGCTTTCGAGACGTTGACATCCAGAAGTGACCATAACGCTGAGGAAAGCCTTATTTCGCCTGAGGTGACAGCAGCAAGGGAAAGCTCTTCACCACTTTCCAGTGAAAATTCCTCGACTTTTACCGGTGAAGGCCAGGAGGTTTCTTCTTTACAAGGATGGATCTTACAACCTAGTGAGAGCACAGTTTACATCGAGAAGGACTCCATCAATGAAGAGCATTTAGGAAAAGAGGAGACCCAATCCAAACTTGCCAAAGGTGAACTTGTTGCTTGTTGTTTACAGATCGACAACTTCAGTGATGGCAATACCGCGATAGCAAAAGTTTGTGACCCAGACCGTCCTGACATCCGCATCAGTAGCCGCATTGGCATAAACAGAGCATTTAATGGAGATACAGTTGCCGTGGAAGTCATAAACGACAAGCATCAGGGCTCAGGTGAGCCCCAAGGAAAGGTCGTGGCAGTACTGAAAGAAAATCATCCCAGAAAGGTAGTTTGCAGGCTAGACAGCCAGGATAAGAACATGATGACACCCATTAACAGAAGCAACTCAAAGTTTGTCATCCTGCAAAGCAGAGACCATCAAGGCCAGACTGGTGTTGCTGTGTTTGCTATGAGAGATGGAAGGATTAATTTTACAAGTTTTGTGACGGAAACAGAAGGAAAGTTGTTCCTGGTGCAGCTTATGAAATGGGGAGCAAGTTATCGCTACCCTCTGGGCTTCGTTGTGCATTATTTTACAGAAGGAGGTGACCCGTTTTTGTCCATCCCGATCCTTCTTGCAGAACATGGTATTCATAGAAGCCATTCAAAGAAAATCAAGAATGAAGCTAAGAAAGATTTTTCACCGGGATGGAAGATTCCTGAGGTGGAGCATTCCAAACGGACGCTTTTTAACGATGTGTTCAGCATAGACCCTGCATCTTGTGTTGAAGTTGACGATGCACTGAGTGTTTGCTGGGAAAATGATGGAACTTATAAAGTGGGTATTCACATCGCAGATGTCACTTTCTTTGTTGCTAAGAATACCAACTTGGACAAAGCTGCCTTCTCGCATGGATCCTCTGTGTATGGTAGCACCGAAGTGTCCTACCACAACCCCATGCTGCCCTCTTATGTCGGCACAGAACTATGCAGTTTGCTTCCTCATGACGAAAAGCTGGCCATTTCAATTGTGTTCCATCTAAACGAAGACGGAATTGAGGTGGAACGGCCTGAAATTCATCGTAGCATTGTGAAATCTTGCTGTAAGCTAACCTTTGATCAGTGTCAGGATATTCTTGATGAGAAGAACCCCGATGGTGTCCCTGAAAGTGTTCAAAAGGGTATCAGAATCCTTGGTCGACTTTCCTTCAAAATGTGGGCGCGAAGAGTTCGTCAGGGCTATGTCTCTCTTGAACCTGATGTCGTCAAATCTGGTGTGTTGCCATCTCAGAAGATGGTAGAAGAGTTTATGCTCCAGAGCAACCGCGCAGTTGCCGAACGTCTCCTGCAAAGTCCTCTCGCTAAGATGCTGGTACCACTACGTCGACAGCTTCCACCTAAGACCCACCTCTTGTGTGATATTCATGACTCGTGCGTGGACCAAGGTATGGAGCCAAGTCAGTTCTTCTCTCTGCAGTGTCTTTCTAAACTTTCGTGCGACGAACCTCATCAGAACAGTGACGAATGTGTTAACATTGATTTGAAGACATGGCAAACAATATCTGCGGCCTTGGATGAGAAAGATCTTGGAAAAGTGACTGTCTCCATTCTGCATCATGACATCCAAGCTGGTGTTGGCAAAGTGCTGAGTCGTTTGGCATCCGTCCAAGAACGTAGCGGTTATGTTGCATCATCCACTCTCTCTTCTGAATTGCAGCGCCATTTTTCCCTTAATGTAGCTTCATACACGCATTTTACGTCTCCCATACGCCGTTACATGGACATTGTCGTTCATCGTATCTTGGTGGCCGTTCTGGAGAACGTGGAAATGCCTTACACAGAAGAACAAGTGCAGAGTATATGTGAGCAGTGCCAAATAATGACTACACGCATCGATACCTTTGAGAACCAACTTGCAGCTGTCTCCAGGGCAGATGTGCTGAGAAAAGACTCTAAGTGGAGACTTGCCAAGGTGGATTGCCTTGCGCCAGACTATCTGCTTTTAGGAGGGGAAGAAGTCAGTCATGTTTCGTCTTTCAATCGCAATGTCAGGATACACGATTGCAAGCCATCATCCAGAGAGTGGCTGGAAGAGGAAGAGGAGTTGGTATTGAGCTGGAATATTCTCGAGATCAACGTCACAAGCCAAAGTCTCAAAGCAGAATCCAGTCACGAAGTTGACCTCTTTGACGCATCCTCCTCTGTTCAACTTGAATCTTCCCATGGAGTTGCACGGCAGTTTTTGAAGATACCTAAAGAGCTTTGGCTTGCATTTTTGCAAGGATTTCATTCTGAAGACCTCCACCAAATGAACCAACAGCGTGAAATGATCGACACGAAAGCTGTGGTCGGCTTTGAGAATACGCATTTGAACACCTGTGGAAACAATTCTCCTGAAGAATCCATTGCCATGAGTTCCCTTGCACTTCATCAAGATTTAAGCGCTCACACAAAGTTCTACCGCAGAGGTGACGCAATCTCCGTTTACTTGGGGGCTGAAATGCATCGTGGACTGCTCAGACCCAGTATCCTGGCAGTTAAATTTACTGACTCGATTATGTGTTGCATGAGGCATCGCCGCCATCCCACCAAATCATTTGGAGTTCCACAGATGTCACCCACAAAAGGGACCTACAGTGACGTGCAACAATATCAGGCAGTTATACTACCACTACTGCTCTGCGAAGCAGCCACGTCAAGTGTCAACTCCGATTCCACTGTTCAAGTCATTCTTCAAAATGTATCCGTGCAATGGAATGACAGTAAGTTCCTTGCAGTTACGTTTGACTAAAATTATCGTTTCCAGTGGAAGCACTGACAATGATTTTGATGTCGCCTTGGCAACCTTTTGGCGGCTTTGTTAGATTTGACCAATAGAGAACAGACAGTCTAACATTTCTTAGATTTTAATCGGACAAATCAATATTGGGACTTTATAGTTTAGCTTTCGTGTTGAAAAATCCTTTAAATCTGCCAAAGTCCTTAAAAGGTGTATGATTTTTTGATGAGTCTTGAGAATTCCTTGAAATCTAAAAAAGTGTTCTCTCTTTTCCATATATAACAATTTCTGGAGAACAGTTTTCAATGCCTAACAAAAGGGAAGTGTGCTCAATTATTGAACTTGTGCAAAGTGTGAAATAGTAAGCTAGAATGGGTAGTGCTTCTAACTTAAGTATCCAGATTGTTTGTTTATGGCGAGGTCATGTGCTTGCAAATAAATTTTGTGTCCTCGAAAAGTCGTTGAATTTTGTTTGGCTAAAACTGTACGAACCAGATATTGCCGTTGGAGATCTGAAGTTTTTGTATTATAGCCTAAGTATTGCATTTCATTGAACATTTGGTTTTCTTTTATTGCAGATGTTGGGCAGTTTAAATTGTCTAACACCTTGTGCATAGCTCGTGGACTACATTTCTCTAGCGGTGACTTGATTTGTCTCAGAAGCAACCTTTCGCCTTGTATATTCCATTGTTGTATCACTCGTGTGGACAGTAATGAAGAAAGGAATTCGATACAAATGAATTTGGTGGAGTTTCCAGATGGTTTCTCTGTTGATGACCTGGACCAGACCTCATGGCTGTGCAGCATGGAAGTTATCGCCCAAGGCTTGTCATTCCGCCGTATGATAAGTGCAGTAAAGAACCTTGGTGCCACCACGGAACTTATCAGGAGTGTGTTCCTGCGGAGGGACATTCCTAAATACCTTGCGAGGAACCCATTGCTTACAGGACAAAAAAAGGAGGACATAATTACATCACTTACACTAAACCCTGGGCAGGAACAAGCGGTTAGGAATGCCTTGACTTCGCCATTGACCTTGATACAAGGACCACCAGGTATTTACCAACCAGTTACACGACAAACATGACTAACACTACAACAAATGTATGGGATTTCTACTATATTTTACTCGCAGAGTTTAGCCAATATTGTGGTTATATGTAGCTATTTAGCCTTTGGAAGAAAACCAAGTACCGTTTATTACGCTGTGCAAGGTGGTTATAACTTTTAGTCTGCTTTCAATTGAGGCTAATGCAGGTAAATCTTTTCTAATGCAAATGAGATGAAGCTGGTTTAATGATATTCCCCCGCATTAGCCTCCATTGCATGCTAGTTCCAGTTCAAAACCGAGAGTACGAAACTGGCCTATTGAGCGGTACTTTCATGTGGTACTGTTTATTATGCTGTACAGGGCGGTTCTAGCGTTTAAGTCTGTGGATGAAACCCTGGTGTGTGACTGTTCAAATGGAAGCTATTGAGTAGTACTTTCATGTGGTACTGTTTATTATGCTGTACAAGGTGGTTCTAACTTTTAAGTTTGTGGACGAAACCCTAGTGTGTGACTGTTCAAATGGAAGCTATCGAGTAGTACTTTCGTATGGTGCTGTTTATTATGCTGTACAAGGTGGTTCTAACTTTTTAAGTCTTTTAATGCTAGTGTGTGACCATTAAAATAAAAACTGTTGAACAGTACTTTCATGTGGTACTGTTTGTGGTTGTAAGTTTTTCCACCTGTGGCAGTAAAGGGCTTCAAGACGCACTGTTTGAACCGTTGTTCGTCTTTTTATCTTTCAAGGCACGGGGAAGACCTGGACTGGCGTCGAGGTCGCCTGCCAGTTTGCAGCATTGAACAGAAAACAAGGAAATGGAGGACAAGTACTGTTCTGTGCGCCATCGAACCATGCAGTAGATGTTGCTGCAAGTAAGTGGGAATGTAGTCTCCTGTGCAATCGTTACTTAGGTCGTCACGCAACACTTTTCACTTGGTGACGGAAGGAGTGTTGTGTGACGAGCCCAAACAACGGCTTTGAAGGAGACTAGTGTGGACTGTGTTACGACCTGTCCATTTTGGAACGAAATTACTCAAATTTAAAAACCCGACTGAATTCAAAACCATATTGAGTTAACCAATTTTTAAAAAAAAGAGTGTTTCCGAGATGACAATTTTCACACCTTAGGTGACAAACCCAATTTGAATATCGGGCTCAGAAATAATATTCGGTCATTTTACGGCTTTATCGTTGGAGATAGATCGAATTTAAAAGTACTAATTTGTTTTTATACTGATAAAATTTTAATCTTAGCTATTTATTTTATTTTTTTATGTGTAATACCTGTAGACTGGCTGGTTAGTCGTCGCAGGCTTTGACTCTTCAAGCCTGTGTCAACTCACCATTATAGCTAAGTATATCTGAACAATAAATTTGTACTCAATCACCTGTCTATTTTCATCCTACGGACCTCGCTCTAAGAAGGGGGTGAATAACAAGCGGATTGCGGATTTTTGTGATACATTGAGCGTATTCACGGATTTCGAAAATACAGCGGATCGCGGTTAGCTAGAAATTGTGGCCCGGATTCCAGACTCTTCATGTAAGGAAGTCTGATTGGGGATTCTAAACGAAGCTCGGATCACTTTGGTCAGTCTTTGTCGGTGTGTTGGCGGAATTGTCTCAAAAACTAGCAATGAAACGAAATTTCTTTTAAAATTGTCATAAAAACAACATCTATCGTCAGTTGCAGTGAAGCTATAAAACATAAAGTTTCAAATAATGCGGATTTGGATTTGAACGAAAATAGTGGCGGATTGACAGATTTGGTCAAAAAATAGTATGGATTGGTGGATTTGCCCCTACTCACCCCTCCTCCCTTCCCCCCCCCCCCCCCCCCTCTATAAACGTGGAGTTATAGGGAGGTGAGATAAACAGAGTATTTTGTTTGGCAGGAATGCTTCAGAGCGTGCCTGGAGTGAAGGTAATTCGCATATATGGAAGAACAATCGAGGATCAAACCTTCAAACAGTCTCTTAGAACGAACTTGTCATCGGCACAGAGTGTCATGGACAAAGCGTGTGAAAACATCTCTCTGCACTTTCGCATCCGTAAGCAGAGCAATCCACACTCGTCCAAAGTTACATCAGTCGAAGAGGAAGTTATGCAGCTGAGGAAAAGAACCATTACAAATGGGCTTGTGATGGATCAAGAGAGAAACAGGAAAGAGTTGTGTCATAAAGTCCAAGAGTTTTACCGTGCTCTGGACGATGCAGAACGGTACGAAATTGGCGAGAGTGGAACTGAAGTCATTCTGTGCACGTGCATCGAGGCTGGTAGTTCACGTGTGAAGCGCCACGCGCGTGTCAGTCAGGTGATAATAGACGAAGCCAGCATGTGCCTGGAGGCAGAGAGCTTAGTGACGCTCTGTACAGCTGGTCAGCGGCTTCAGCAGGTGGTGTTGCTTGGCGACCATAAGCAACTGGGTGCTGTGATCATGAGCACTGCTCCGCGCAAGCTTGGTCTTGCCAAGTCCTTGTTTGAAGTGTTGTTTAACGAGCCTTCTGCAGGCAAGACTTACTCGTCGTGCATGCTGCAGACACAATACCGAATGGTGAGTATTTTCCAATACCAAGGAGTTGCGATAATCCTGTTTTTTTTTTTGTGCAAATGTTGAGGCATCGTAGAGGAGTGGTTAAGCCCCGGCAAAACGCTCGCAACATTTCAACGCAACATATCGCAACATTGTTGGGCCACCCTGTTAAAACATGTTGCGTGTTGTTGGCTCAATTTTGAAAATGGTCAAATTTTTCTTGCAACATTGAATGTTGTATGATGTTGTACTTGTTTGTCCACGTTATGTGCGTTTGGCCAGCTCCTTCACAGCGTCCCACAACATGACCCAACAGTGTTTCGATATCTTGCGTTGAAATGCTGCGAGCGTTTGGCCAGGGCTTTACGGCGCTAGTCTTGTAATCCGGGGGGGGGGGGGGGGGGGTCCCTGCTGGTTCAAGCCCTGCGCCCTGTCAGTTATGCTTTCCCATTTTTTCAAAGTTAACTTCTCGCACATTTGACCTGGTTTTACTTCTGATTGGCTGAGAAAGTGGCGCGAGTTTTTTTTTAACCGATCACTAAGCGTCGTACAGCAGAACCAGAGCAAACGCCAATAACATTCAACATTATTCTTGACACTCTATCCCATACTCTGTGCCACTTTTGGCATAGAGTGCAGCCACTACAGTGACTAAGATTTTTAACGAGAGAAGTAGGCCATTTCCGAGTTGCCCTTCGTCTCATTTTCAAAACGAGTCCTCGTGCGAAACCATTAAAATGAAAATGAGTTTGATTTGCATGAAAATGGACGTGCAGGTGAAACTCATTTTCATATGAATGGCGTCACACGAAGACTCGTTTTGACACAGAGGCAAAAGGTAACTCGGAAATAGCCCACTAATTTATAGAAGTTAAGGTAGGTTTCTGATTTTAAGGGTAAGGTTATTCCACAGTTAACGTGCCAGGTATCGAAGTGAGTGTTTGCCGTAGGTTAAACGAGGTAAACGAATTCTCGTTTCCTTAAATTTTCTTAATAGGCCATTTTACAGTTGTCTGCTAAGTGACCTGTCCTTTGAATGGTAGCGAGGCTGGAGGTAACCTTGCATTGATACAAACCTCTCTGCTTTATCATGTAAATACAAACTAGTTAGCATCAGAACAATGTACAAAACAAAAGCAGCGAGGGTTGTATCAAAACAAGGTCAACTCCAGCCTCGCTACCATTCAAAGGCCAGGTCACTGAGCAGACAACTGTAAAAGGGCCTATTCTCTTTTATAACTAAATTGAAAATCACTCTAATAGCATTACTACTTTTCCTAGCATCCAAGCATCAGAGAGTTTCCATCACAACATTTCTATCAAGGTATGCTGAAGGACGCTTCTCACCTTACCAGTCCAGAACATGTTTTTGCTGGACTCGTACCAGGATTTTGGCCTGGCGGGTCACAAGTTCGTGTCGTCTTTTGTCACGTCATGGGGACTGAAGAGAGCCCCCAGGACTACACGGGACCTGAGGGCCGTGAGGAGTCTAAGCACAACCCGCAAGAGGTTCAGGCGGTGGTAAGTGTTGTGTGCAATGTGTTGTTCCAAAAAATATCCTCACCCCCCCGCGGAAAAGGTTTTTTTTTTTGAATCCCCCACCCCATACATTCCTCTTTGAGCTCCCCCCCACCCCCTCGGAATTTCCATTAACCTTCCATGTGCATGTGGTGGGTATGGATACTTAATTGAACTGCATAATGGCAAAGGAAAGAAGAGATAAAAGAACATGTCACACGTACGTGTCGCAGCGGCATGCAGCAAGGACAAAATCCCAACATAGTAGGTTGACTCGCTGACCTAATATTAGTGTGCTAGTCTCGGGTCGGGCTTAAGCCCTAGCCGGGTCATTGTGTTGTGTTCTTGGGCAAGACACTTTACTCTCATTGTGCCCCTTTCCAGCCAGGTGTATAAATGGGTATCGACGAATTTAATGCTGGGGTAACCCTGCGATGGACTAGCATCCCATTCAGGGTACAGAAACCAAGATGAGCTCTTGCGGTATGGGCCACTTGGCTCGACGCTGACCTGGACATGCCACAGTAACATATAGCGAGGACAAAACCACAGCGCGTACACACACAAGAAATGTGACAGGGACACGTCCTATCATGACACGGTGGGACATGTCGCTGCATCATTTCCTACATTTTCTTGTGTGTGTACATGTTGTGATTTTGTCTTTGATACCCCCCCGGTCATAGGCCCATCATCCTGGAAACCAAAAAACTATATCCGGTTATAAAGCCCCCCCCCCCCCCCCCCCGGATATAAGCCTCCCTCTGCTGGACAGTACCGGACAGGACTAAATGTTGTTTTATTATGACTTTTTAACTAAAAAAAAGTATTTCGATCAACACTGTCGTGGCCCGTTTCGAAACGTTTTCCTTATTCCGCTTATAACACCCCCCTCCCCCCGGATATAAGCCCTCCTCTGCTGGACAGTACTGTACTGACTTTTATAAAGTTCTTCGATCAACACTACCGTGGCTCGTTTCGAAACGTTTTCCTTATTCCGCTTATAACACCCCCGCCCCCGGATATAAGCCCACCCAAAACCCCTTACGGAATTTTACGGTATGTCGGTGCGACATGGTCCTGCGATATTTTCTTTCATGCCAGTGTTATGTGCATCCGTGTTTAATGTTTTTTTTCTCCGATTTTTCTTTTGCAGTTACGAGTTGTTAAGTATCTGATGTCCCATGGAGTGAATTCTTCCCAAATATCTGTAATTACACCGTACTCTGCACAAAGAGCTAAAATATCTCGAGAGCTTCAGACCTCGTTGAGTTCGTGTGACTCAGAGGTTCTTTCTGTTTTCGCCAGCCAAGGTGTGTATGTAGTAGATAAAATATGAGCGGGAGATCTGTATGGGCGTTTAAACGGCCATGTGAAATGGAAACAATAAATTGAATGCAAAGTATTGTTATGCGATTCGGTAGAGATCTGTATCAAAAGTTAATGAATCTTATTAGCTGAGCAGGAGTTTGTATCAAAAGTTAATTCTATTGTTTGATTTGTATTGGGGTTTGCAGTTGTGTACATGTGATCTGAATACTGTGCTGGGATTGGTTTGCACCCTTATGAATAGATAATGAATTTTACAATACTCTTTTAATACCTTCTTTACTTTTACGCCAAAGTGAGGTGATCGATAGGTGGTAATAAACCATAAAGGAGCCTGTTCCAGGCGTTCGATCAGTAAGGGAGTAGCCTGCGAGCAGGCTCACCTTGGGTCACACCCGCGAGTGATCTGCGAGCGTGTGATCTGCGAGTGAAGCGAATGGCGGAGAGGAGTCTTTCTCGTGGCTTCGCCGCTCGTGTGTTCGCCGCTCGTGTGACCCAAAGGTGAGCCTGCTCGCAGGCTAGTAAGGGAGCAGCGCGCGAGTGAAAAACAAAAAAGACGTTTAATCGGAGAGACGCTGTCATTTTATTCCTCTCGCCCTTCTTCTAGCTAATATCCAACGGACCGAACCCCTGGAAGAGGCTAACCAAGAAGTATAAGGATGGTTCAGAGATTGGTTAGCATTGCTCACAACCGAGTTATCGAGAAAAACGTTTTAACAAAATTACAGTGCGTTAAGTTCCCGAGAACTACAACGCAGCTATTTTGTATGCAGCCGCAATGTTTGTATCCCTGTTCGGGGGACACAAATATGCCGGCCACAGAATTGCACAATCCGTAAAAGAAATTTTACCATTAACATTATTCGTTTTTAGTTAAAATCACTTTATTATCACTTCTGAAAATTGAATAACACGACAAAAATATCCGTTTTTCTGACAGTTAAAGGGGCTTTGTCACGGATTTTAACAGATTTTTGAACAGCCAAAATTTATATTTGTGTCGAAAGAAACCAAAAAATAATAGCCCATTTTTATTACCAATTGCTATATCAGAGCACCGAAACTGTTACAAGCATCTTTAGCTGTAGATGGCTACGATGGAAATGGGTTGTTTCCGCACGTCTACAAAAAAATCAATATTTATAGCCGTAGTTAGATTTCTATCCACGTATTAAGGTTATATCTTCCTTTAGATGCTTAAAATAAAGGTAATGATTTTCATGGGTTAAGTTGCCTATCACTAATTTTAGAACAGTTGAGACCAAAAATCTGCGAAATCCCCGTGACAGAGCTCCTTTAAGAAATACGTTCATCGGGGACTTCACAAATTATCTCATAAACAATGCACTGAATCGATGCCAAAATTTACCTGAAGGTTTAAAAATTAGCTTTGTACGACTAACAGTTTAGATTTTAGAATTTTGTTGACGCCATGAAAATCACCAATAGGCCTTATGCACGATAACGTCATATGCACAAAATTCACCACCAAGCCTCGTTTACGCGAATTATTCTTAAACCTCTGCCACCTTCAGGCAGTTTTCACTTGGGAATTCTTTTCAACTTCGCCGCTTTGGGAATTCGTTCATGAAAAAATTCACAAGTTTGTATTTCCAAAGCAAAGCTTGGTGGTAAAACTCGCCAGTCTGACGTAAACATGCATAAGGGCTATTTGTGACGTCTTGTGGGGGACATAGAGGAGTTGGACTATACGTTGTACATACACGAAGTGACAGGTTGGTACAATTTTATTTCTAGGTGCTGAGAGAGACTTTGTAGTGTTGTCCACAGTCCGTAGTCTGCCAGTGAAGCAAATCACAGGCAGTGCTGAGAATCAGCAATGGCTAGCAAGCCATCTGGGTTTCCTCATTGATGAGCGTCAAATGAACGTGGCTCTTACTCGTGCAAAGCACGGGCTTGTAATCATCGGTAAGTAGTTCAATATACAGTTCGGTTTCCTTAATGAATAATTTTTTTATGGGATGGCCGGGGGGGGGGGGGGGGGGGGGCGGTGATGATTGGCCCCATGCCCGGAATCCAATTATTCTTCAAACAAGCCTTGTTACATGGGGAGCGGATTAACTACCTGCCTGACTCCAGTCGATGACGCCATCACATGGAAGGATGGGCTGATGAAGAAAGCAGGTGTAAGCCGCAAGGAGGCCTGTTCACTGTTCACTCTCCGAAAAAAATAAATAAATAAAGATAGTCGACTTGAATTTTTTTTTTATAGAAATAATGCATGTCGTCGTGTAGGGCAAGACTGGTTTCCCTGACGAGCACCCATTTTTGACAGTTTTCAATCATAACTTTGTTCTGATAATGATATCATTTATTCAGTTTCAAGTGACTTTGTTCATTACTGTAGAACATTTATTTACATTTTAGCCATATGTTGATTAAAAGCTGGCGTACACGATGTCGCTATTTTTTCAATTTTCGGAAAATCTCTAAGTCTAAAGGGACACTGTCATGCTTGAAATATATTTTATAAGAATGGCCTGTAGCTTGCTATAATTGCGCTTTATTGTCTTGCAATAGGAAGAAAAAAATGTTAAAAGTGGTAAAAGCAAAGAAATATCAACTAAGAGGAAAAATTGACTAATAAAAGGTGCGAAATTTCACCAGAATGGCAGCTTTCTGGGCATGCTGTCCAAATGTCAAACACAATCCAGTTCCATCCTTGCAATCCTGTACTTCTTCCTCAAAATAACTGTTCTATCTTGTTTTGTGGGATCTTTTTATCAAATTTATTCTTTCATTTGGTGGCATTTGGCAACATACTGAGGAAATTAGACAATAGAAATTCCTATGATCAGCCGTGATAGTGTCCCATTAAGGTACATCAGGACTCCAATGTTCTTATTTCTAACTTAATTTTGTCTTGGTAGGTAATCGCCATTTGTTGGCAGTACACAACATGTGGAGCAGTTTGGTAGCCCACTGTCAGAGATTAGGGTGTTTGGTCGACGAGACATCATGGATGCCATCTGTGTAGGCTTCATTTTAAGCAGGGAATAATTTTAAAAGATTTGACCTGGCATAGTTTCTCTTTTCCTTTAAATTTGAAACATTGACCAGGAATTTAGGCCATACATTTGGTACAAAGATTTTGAACCTTAAACTATATATTTAGTAACTGCGACAGAATCACTTCTTGTGTAAAGCGTGCTGTTACTATACGGCTGTGCTGTCTGTATCGGGGGGGGGGGGGGGGGGGGGAGGAAGGTAATTCTTTAGTAGATCTAAACAGGAATGTGCCGCTAAACAGGGTATAGATTCCAGGGTCTTGCGTCTAAACAGGGTGTACAATCTTTCTTTTTAGACTAAACCGTTGAACAGAGTTTGTGTACGGTTATTATCAGAGTAGATTCAAGTGGCGTTACTGACACGGCGTTCGTTACCCCAGTGTCATAACAGAAACGAAACGACATAATTTAATTTTATTATTCAAAATAGCGCGTGATATTTAGGTTTTCCTCTTAAACAGAGTGGCAAAAAGGCGTCTTGTCTTAAACAAAGAAGACAAAATGAAGGGATTTTGTCTAAAATAGCGTCAGGGTTTGAAGGGACGTTTCGGGAACAAAATTCCCGAAACGTCCCGCAAGAAATATATACGATCTAAGCACTTCTGAAGAAACAAGTTTTTTATGATACTGCAACATGAAGTGCTACACAACACCCATTTATATTATTTATCAGGGTTTGAAGGTCTCATTCGCGCCACCCCACGTGGATTTTATCAGGTGCCCCATTTTGATCTGTACCTTATCTGTGAAAGTTGTTGTAGAGAATTTTTCATCACTGATTTTCTGTATTTGATATCGAGTTAATAGTGTCCCGTTTTAAGGTGACCCGAACCTATTTATTTACGCAATGGTTACGAATGCGTTAGCGAAGCATTTTAAGAGTAAATTCAACCAGCATTTTGTGCAGCGAGTTGCATGGTCAGGTTTGGCATTAATCTTGCAGATACCAAACTTGAGAACTCTGTAGCTTATTTTGATAAAGTATGAAAAAAGTCTGTCGTCTGGTTTTAAAATTATGGACATTTTTTATAGAAATAAGGTTTTTAAACTATGTTCATATTTCAAAAGATTTTTTTCTCCGATTTTAAAATAAATACGGTTTTCTTCAAATCCGAGCATTTTCCTTTGAGGATGTTTAAAATTAAAGAAATTGGTGAAATTGCTCCTGCCAAAAGGCTCGACTCAAAAAATGTAACCATCACGTAAATATAAAGGTAAATGAATCTAGTTGGTGTAGATAGACAAATATTATATGGATGCAAAGAAAACGACTAAAGTGAAGAAATTCACAGTTAAACGTACTACTGTAATTTACAGATAGTAAATTTCATACGCTTTATATTTCGTTTTTACGTAAAATATTGAAAAATTCTAAAACAACGTTTTTATCTGTAAAAATGACTTGGAGAACAATTTAAGTTATAATGTCCATGGTGATTTATTTCAAGAAATTTTTACCTTATTTATTTCAGTACATAGCAAGAAGCCAGCGCTTTTCTTTGTAATAAATTATACAGCTTACTTTAATAAATTATACAATTAAGTTATCTTTGAAGTTTTTTTATTAAATTCCATCCTTTCCGACTTCCCGGCTTTTCTTCCATTTCTCGTTGCAACGACCACGCACGAAGTTATCCGAAAAGTTCCAAAGCTGTAACCGAAGGACTATCGATTATCTCTTGAACAATTCGAGAATAATATTGTTAGCGGCTAATGCAACAAGTTCGCAATGGGGCTGTGACTTGTTATATCGGCTAAAAAAAAATTATTTACAGCTATCGTGTTTTGTGGTAAGCACGCAAAATGCACAGTCTTACAGTCCCTAACCCCTTCCATGGCGGGGATTTCTCTTCCCTGCGCTCGAAGTCCATCTAGAGTGTGGCGGGAGACTGAACAAGCGGAGAATCAACCCCATCCAGGAGGTGTCCCAACGGAAAAAATGTTTTAGAAGTGAGAAAAGATTGGAACGAGACGCGCGGGGAATCACGGGAAAGGAAAAATGGCCATTTTGCTTTTACCTCATTCTGTAACTGATGGCGCTCTCAGATACCGGGAAATGCATTTGAAATTAACAAACGAAGTGTTAATATGTTACATTCAGCGCTTTTAAATATGAAATACTTTTACTAACGTTTACAACATTTTAAAATTTTTCTCAAACTAACGTTACAGAAGAAAAAACAATTAGAACAAAAACTATGTAAGACCTTTTCAGCTATCCTAGTTGCGCGGAGATATGAAATTTTATCTTCGAATGTTCAACTTGAGTATCTCACGAGCGATCACTCGATATCTCACGATTTTCCGAAGTCTTTCAAAATGTTGTCCGACGAGGAAAGATACGAGCAATGAGCAAAATGTCCCCTCGTATTATTTGTTAAACCATCGAATAAGGGATTTATTATTCCACTAATAAAATTAAGTTTGGTTCGGCCATTTTGTCGCTTCACTTTCAAACCGTTTTTTTGCCCTGTTCTACAGTGTAATAACGTGGCATATTTTGCGCGTTCTTTTGCCCTTATATGGTAAAATGGCGCAATAGTGGAATAATAATTTTTTTTTTTCTATCCCTTCTTTAAAACTCTTAAAATTTCACTCAAATTCAGATAGAGCCCAGCCTTGAGTCGGGGTGGGGAGAGGAGGGGGGTGGGGGGATCGTATAAGCGGCATAAGAAAAATGTTTGAAAAGTGGGCTGACAAGAACCTATGTAGCGACTCTGATCGACGAGCGATATCAGGGCTCTTGGCGATATATTGGAAGAAAGCCAGCAGGTTCTCGGGTTCAGGGGCACCGCGATTTTGGCAGCGCGAAATGATGGGCGAGCGAAGCGTCTTCTCGCGCTGCCAAAATCGCGCTGAAGCCGAGAGCCTGCTGGCTTTCTTCCGATATATCGCCAAGAGCCCTGATATCGCTCGTCGATCAGAGTCGCTGCTCGCAGGCTAGATTTGCACACTATTTGATGTTCTGTGAACAGTATTCAGCACAGGGAGGGGGTTCGAGCTAAACGCGGGACATCAGCGCGAGGCTCCTCGCGCGTAGTCGCTTTACCGCAAAAAATTTCCCGAATTTATTACTTTTCCCTCAGGGTAGTGCTGCTCTGTTTTTTGACATATTGAACCTTAAAATATGAGGCCAGTTGACAAACAAGCGATCCAACATGATAACAGGCACGTTTACAAACTATTTTGACCGCTCTGGCTCATCCAGATAATGGGTCAACACCTGTGGCGACTCGCCTGCAACGTCGGTTGACGGAAAAAATTCAAAACAGTTACTGAAGATGATTTTTAAAGGAAATGTTATTATATTAGCACAATATTCTGAAACATATGAGACTTGGCATTTTTTGTCGTACAAACCAGCACACCGCACTACCTTGAAATTCTCTTTGCGGAACCGCGGTTTTTCGTTTGTTATCCACTACGAAACAAACAACAACTTAAACACGTGTGCAGCTAGTCTCTGATTGGTGATGACGTCATGTATTTTTGTACAAGACTGTTTTCAAGTATTTACCGAGGGCTGGATTTGATGTTGAGAGTATTCCAATGAATGGAATTTGCAGTTATTCTAGTCTATAAGTCGCGTATCTTTGCATTTTTGGTTGTTTTAGTCGATTCCTTGCAAAGTACTTCCTTCAAGTTCTGAAGAAGCGTGGGGCTTCGAACCTTTTTGTGGTAAGTGAACTTTCCTACTTCCCGTCGATCGAAGTTGTTTTTCAAACATGCTAATGAATAACAGCTTCCAATGTGCACGAAAGCTCGCAGTTAACATGATTTTAACTAAATAGAAAAAAGCAACTCTCTTGCTTTAAATTATAAGGTTATCTGTAAACGATCAAGGTTTTAAAAGATGTCTTTTCTTGATGAATTCTTTGATACCGTAATTTTATATCGCATTATTTTAATTTTCCTCTACTTAATGTTCTTTGTTCCACTGTGGTGTTTTCAGAGATACCTTGCTCAAAATATTTAGAAACAAAGTTTTCTTTTCCAGTGGTTGACTTAGCTGGCTTAAGATCTGCACAGTTTCAATAGTAAGCGAATATCAATCGAGTTGAATGCCCCATCACCACGATTCAATGTACTCATCGACTGTTCCGAACAGTTGATTCCTTCGCTTATTTTGTATGCCCTAATTGTAATGCGATCGATTTTTTTTCCAGTCTCTTGGCAGATGAAGCATTAAATTCTGTTACTATCTGTGCAGGCGGTGAACAGATGAAAATTTTTTCACGATCGACCCGTGCGGGCTTGTAGCTAGCTGTGTTGTTTTTATAATCCGCGCTTTAGATGTTAAAGCTTATATGATCCGTCATCTTTGATTTCTGAGTGGTTTTGAAGAGCTGTAAACGATCGACTTTGTTCTGCTGACCCGTTCCTGCACTATTCCATTGACATGAAATTCAATGACATCACTGAATAATATCAATAAGCTGGGTGTGTTTCCTCGAGAAATTTCAACCCTTTATTCTATAAACTACGATGTACTGTATATCAAAACTATAAAAAAGTCTCGAACGTGATTGGTTATCAGCAGCCTGATTTGAGCACTAAATTATAGGACAGTTCACATGTCATGCTTGTGATAGGACAGTTTATGTGTCATGCTTGTATTTGGACAGTATTGGGAGAGTTTTTATGACTAGTGCCGCGAGCAGGCAAGATGACGTAAGCTATACGTTGCGAGGGCAGTCCAAGGGCGTAGCCAGGGGGGTACTGGGGTGCCCATGAACCCCTTTGTAAGATAATTTTTTAAGTAAAAAAAAAAAACCTGAATCCAAAGAATCAACATGCCATGAATCTTTTCTAGTGCTAGGTAGTTACATACTTCATTTTCAGGACCAAACATCTGCAGTGGACTATGTAAGTACCCTGGGTGTGACAAAGTGTGACCCCCCCCCCCCCCCTGGGAAATCCTAGCAATGCCCCTGCCATCCCGAGCAGGCAAGATAGGCCCAATCTTGACCATCTTACTTGAAATAAATGACTTCTGACAAAATATTTCCAAGAGCTTTCAAGATGTCCCAAGATTATGAAACCATATGCATGACAGTGTCCTCAACCTGGGGTATTTGACTGAGGGACATTTTTGGGAAGAAGTGTCCTGTTATTGAAATTTTATGAAATATCAATCCAGAGGTGGGTACCAAAAAAGGTTACTTTTGTATCTTATTTTTTAGGGTTTGGCATCCTTTCAGTTGTGGATGGAAAAGTGTTTTAGTCAAGCGATCAACAGTAGCTCAGAGTTATGTTTCGACTGTGTGTTGTTGGAAGTGGTGGAGTTGGTAAAAGCTCTTTAACCATTCGGTATTTAAAGAATGAGTTTACTGAGGTAATTATTCAAATTTTAGTGCTGCTTCTATCACAAAAATCTGTTAGAAGATTATTATTTTTGTCAAATGTTTCTTCGCTTCATTCTCGCCATAATCTCTCTTTGCACTAGTAACATTGAGTGGTCCAGAAATTATCCATACATGCCCCACAGAAGGGGTTTTTCCTAAGACCCCTCCACCCCTCTGGAAAGTCCAATTAAGCTTTATGCACTTCCTTAAAGTTTTTTGGCCTTATAGATCCCCCCACCCCCAGGAATTTTCAATCCCTTCTGGGGGGGAGTATGGACATTTTCTGGAACTACACATTCTTTCTCCATGCTACCCCACCCGGGTGAAAATCTTTTAAGGATCTTTGTACATTCTTGAAGATTCTTCAAGATCAGCATGATCTTATAGCAGATCTTTGAGGATCTGTCAAGATTGCTAAAGAATCTACAAAGATCTTTGAGATCTTTAAGATTTTTATCAAAGATCCTCAATAAAATCTTCATTGAAAGTCTCTTGTAGGATCTTGCATGTATCCTAAGGTTCCTGTAAAGATCTCACAATATCTTGCAAAGAAATGTTTTTTTTATCCTGTTAAAATCCTGAATAAATCCTTGACAACCTTGATGGATCCTTGTGCAAAGATATTTGCCAAGATCTTTGTAAGATAATCATCTTTTTAGATCTTCCTGAGTTCCTTTATAACAAGGATACTTTAAAGATCCTAATCTGTTAGGATCTTTAGTTGGTCTTTAAAGATCCTTGAAGTGCCCCTGTGATCAAATGTGTGATTTTCATTTCTTTTTTTTTTACATTTTTGTGCACTAAAAGACTTTTTAAAGTCATCCTGCCAAATTTCAATCCATTACGAAACATCAGAAGTCATTTTATTTTAACATTTATTTCCAAGAATTTACGGCCACCATTAATCAGCCTTGTTCCAAAGCGTGGTTGTGAATGGGAGGAAGTGGCATCAGAAGCTCAAAAATACCTCATGGGTTCAAATTGTAATAACAGTAAGTATTGAAAATCATGTGAAAAGCAACAAAATCTTTGGACTTGTTCTTCGTGCAATTTTCTACGCTGATTATTATAGTAATTTCAACTAGCGAGGTATTTTTGAGCCTTCGACGCCACTTTCTCCCATTTGCAACCAAGCCTTGGAAAAAGGTTGATTAACAGTGACAGTAAATTCTTGGAAATATATGTTAAAATAAAATGACTTCAGTCTGATGTTTGTAACGGATTGAAATTTAGCAAAATGAGTAAGACACAAAATGTAAAAAAATAAAAATCAAAAATTTGATCAAAGGACCACTTCAAAGGACCCTGCAAAGTTTTCTCTCAAAATCACTATCTTCCTCCAGGCTACTCTCAGTCTTTCTACTGATTTTCTTCCAAGTTTCATAGATTACATTTTATTATATGGTGTAAATTTTAACGCTTACTTTTGTTTTACTTCTTTTCTAGTACTACGACCCCACGTTAGGTAAGCAAACAGTAATTATATACCGGTATTTGAGTCAGTAGCTAAACATGGTTCAACTGGAAAAATTGCACACATTTGGCATGTATGACTGATGGAACCCTGCCTTATGATTAACGGCCAGAGGGATGTATTTATTACTTACTTAACCTCTCCACACGCCTAAGGAAGCTTGAGGCCATTCAAAACAACTTTTCACACCTCCCGATCTTTCGCATCTGCTGTTTCCACCCGCTCACAAGTTCTGCCCCATCTCTTCCCGCTCCCAAGCTCTCCGCACTTCTCCTCCAGGTCACTCATAGTCTGCCTCTTGTTCTTTTGCCTTCTGGTGCCCAGTCCAGTGCAGTTCTGGCAATGCCATTGCCACCTCTTCGTAGGACATGCCTGATCAATCACCATCTTCATATCTTTACATTACAGATAATGGCTGTGTGTTGCTCTGATAAGCTAAGAAAAAAACTTAGCTGGCTCAATCACCAAGACCAGTCAATTCTTCTGGTCTATCTTTTACCTTCAAAATTATCCCAAGCCTTCAGTTGTTTGTGGATATATTTTCAATACAAAGATCGTATCAGCGATAATAAAACACAGTGTTTCAACATCTTTGATCAGCAATAAATACGGTATTTCACTTGACAATGGCATCCTGAAGATTTTGAAACATTGTATTTTATTATAGCTGATCTGCAGTTGTTTCCCAGTGAAATTGCAGCCAGCTGGTAAAATTAGCTGGTAGCCAGCTCTTAGCTCCATCATTGCAGCCTCATTATTAATTTTATCAGATGAAATCTCAATCTTTAATATGGTTGAACTGTTGATACAGCCAGATTTTTTTTGTGGCCTGCTTGTCACTGGATTAATGGCGTTCCAATTATGTCAATCTTTGTCATAATTAAAAGAAATAAATTAAAGCCCCCCCCCCCCCCCCCCCTTCTGCCATCATTTGAAGGGGGAGGGCTGGTCTTACATTTTTATTGAAAAATATTATTTATATTTTTGGGTTTCAATTCAGGTGTAAAAAATTGACACGTGGGACATCAACTTCCTAAAAACCAAGTCTACTTAAAGCAACTCTGTGTAATTTCTTAAGTGTAACATTTATGGAACTACATTTGCAAAATGGCAAATGTTTCTCTACCTTCTAGAAAACTGATGATGACGACTGTACTCAATTTAACATTTTATTTTTTTTCTTTCTATGTTTGGTCATCAGAGGAGACATACAGAAAGGAGGTATGTGTAGAATAATACAGTCCACTGACTTTTTCTAGAAGCTTGGGTGTCTTTGAAAGATCCATTAAATGCTGGGAATCGCCACATACACGTAGTTATATATATCCCAGAAGTTTACAAGTGCTTATCATGCTCTTAAGTTGTAAACATGCAAAGAAACCATTCACTGTACTCTCACGCATACAGCACGTGCAACAAAATCACATGTAACAAAAGCAAGTGATCTTTTTTAACTGATGAAGGCTTTAGAGCTAGCCGAAACATCTTCCTATGACATATGGGTCAGTAACAAACACTTACTTTTTCAACTTGTTACTTGTCTTACAGTATCTCCCACTTTGTTATATTGCAGATTGAGTATAATGGTAAGCTTTATGATGTGGAGATAGTTGATACTGCAGGACAAGAAGAGTTCAGTTCTTTCCGTGATTCATCAGTAGCGACTGGTGATGCATTCCTTGTGCTGTTTGCTATAAATTCAACGTCGAGTTGGCATGAACTCAAGGATCTAAGAAGCAAAATCATCCAAGATCGCCAACTGAGTTCAGTGATTCCTATGGTCATAGTAGCCAATAAATTGGTAAGTTGGATTGCGTTGTTTCTATACAAAATTAATTTTAATGTATTATAGAATTAACAAAGGTTTATAGTCTACTATTATCATAGTAATATTTGATGGGCACTTATTGGAAAGTGCCCATCAAGTGGGAGGCGCGGCGGCTTATTGGTTAGTGTGCAACAATCCGGATCGGGCAGTCCAGGTTCAAGCACTGGCCGGGGCAGTGCGTTGTGTTCTTGGGCAAGACATTTTACTCTCATAGTGCCCCTCTCCACCCATGTGTATAAATGGGTACCAGCAAATTCTGGGGTAACCCTGCTGTGAACTAGCATCCCATCCAGGGGGGAGTAGAGATACTCCTAGTCACTTCATGCTAGGGAAACTGAGATGAGCTCCAGACTGGTGGGCCACTAGGCTCGTATGCAGACCTTTATTACCTTATTGGAAACAGGGTGCTTATTAGGGAGTTAAGATACTTATATCTTTTTTGACATAAACATCTGAATGTGTTAATAGTTAAAGAAACAAAAGAGAGATCTTTCATTTGAAGGAATGTGTTCTCACATGAAAATTTAATAGGTAAGAAATTTTCTAGACCACTTTTGTAATGCAGGTATAATGTGAGCAGTTCTGGAAAAACATGTGAACTGCGGATGATCTCGATATACTCTAATGGCACTGTTATTGAAATAATTGGGGTACTTCTTGACATAGAGGCACACTTAATATTGTATCTTGCTATAGAGGGAGGTGCAGTGGTGTAATGGTTAGCGTGTTGGACTCTGGGTTAAGCAGGTGTTTCAAAATGTTTTGAAGTAGACATCAGCAACTGGAAAAATAGGCGGCTGTGAAAAGTTTGTTTGTCACCAGGTGATTACTATAACCAGAGTAACCGGCGACATATAATCAAGTAGCTCGTGGAGCTCCAGCACTCGCAGCTTGTTTTGAAAACCCTCTCAAGTGGTCTGGGCTCTAGCCTTGGCTAGGGTCATTGTTTTGTGTTCTTGGGCAAGACACTTTACTCTCCACAGTGCCTGGCAAACAAATGCTAGGCATAACCCTGCAAATATGGACAAGCATCCCATCCAGGGTGGAGTAGAAATACTCCTAGTTGCTTCATGCTACAGAAACCAAGATAAGCTCTGCCCTGGCAATATACGTCACTTGGCTCAAGGTGGACTTAACCCACCTACATGTACCTTTTTGCTATAGGGAAGCTTATTAGGATAGTTTCACTTATTAGCAAAATGCATTCAAAGGGGCTGAAAATTAGAAAAGCTGTCATAATTTATTACCTTTTTGATGATGTTGTTGCAGGATTTAGAGGGTGAACGAGAAGTAAACAAAGACGAGGTGCTGGAATATTGTAATTCTTCTGATGTCAATATTCCATTAATTGAGACGTCAGCAAAGGTTTGTGCCTCTGCTCATATACCCTTTAATCCCCAATATCAACATACAGATTCTCCTGTCTGATCTCAATATATTTTCTTATACTATTAGTTGAGAGAATTTGTTAAAAGATCAAAGCAATTTCCCTTTGGTGATAATTTCATTAATTCTCATAACCTTTTCTCTTGATGAAGTATCAATATTGTAAGGTGAAGTTTGATGTTGGTCACTCTTGGGACTTAAAGGGTTAATAGAGGGAAATGGTTACGAAAACCTGGCAGAATGCTTTATTTAGTTTTCTACCCTAGTCTGTGCACAGAGGACAATAGGTTTTGATATTTGTACAAGCAGCTAACCAATAGAAATGGTTATTCAACGAACTTAACGTGTATGGGAGCAACATAAAAGATCTGACAAAATCTTGGCATCTTTTTTTGCTCCTTTGAAGTTTGCTAGGATGCATAACATTTCTCTCTGTTAACGATATTCTGCTGCAGTCCACATCAGATAATAACTATCCAGTATCATATAGGCATGCAATGTGTGCGGAGGGCTAGCCAGCTGCACTCCTTTGCACGCATTGCGGGCCTGTGATAGTAGGGGTAGAAACCTTAACAGAAATCTAGACATCTCCTACTAGATGCAGGCTAGTTAACAGTTAGACAGTCAGCTCAAGGTTTCTAGCTAGTGAGCTTGTCTACAGACTTGACCTTATTTTCATCTCTTTCAGACTGGCTTGAATGTTGAGGAATCATTTCAACTTATGATGCAGCAGATTCAACGAATTCAACCGGCGTTGTTAGAAAGAACAGCACCGAAAAATCACAGCAAACCATCGAAACAAGAAAAATGTGTTTTACTCTAGGATTAATAGATAAATATAATTACAAACTTTTGGAGTTTGAAAGATACACTTTTGATATTGAACACATTGCCGAGAACAACATTCTTTCACATTACAGTTTCCCAGGTCGGCTTTCTATGGGTCGTTAAAGGGCAGTGACTACCTTGAAAGTTTACTCCTAGGATTTTCAATTTTAGTGTGTTGGTTTTGGTGAATCCTTGGGTGACAGGTGGAAGTTCAAATGGGACATTATATTGCTCTTATTTATGCTTCGTAATTCAGAAAAAAGGGCAAAGGACTTCACGACGTATCTTTGTACTTCATGTAGTACCATATGAAGTGTCTCATAAAATGTGGCCATTATGTAACCCATATCAGGCCTATGTGTGGCCAACATGTGGAAATAAAAGACTTTCATGGCAGCTCAGTGTTTAAGTATACAAGTGTTTCAGGTTCTCTTAGTCTAGTTCGCAGTAGTTATTTGGGTCGTCACGCAACTCTTTACCCCATGTTGCATGATGGGCCCAGACAATGGCTAGGTAGGAGACAATCCCAGCCTAGTAGCCAGGCATTCCCTTCCTGGTTACCAATTGGGCGCAAGTTTTTGTGACATCACCAAATGACACTGAGGCAGCCGGCACGGCAAGCTGTTCCCAGACCCATAGGTCATCCTCAGTCACGCTCAGCCGAGGTAGGAGGAGAAAGCCTAGGGACTAGGTTGCTTAAACCCTAGTTGAGCCTCATGGATGGTAGTCTCCTTCGCAGCCGCTTTTTGAGCGTTGCGTGACGTCCCAAAAAGCGGCTGCGAAGGAGACTACATGGATGGTTACGGTGATTCTAAATGAGAGAACAATGTTTCCTCATCCTCTAGAGGCTCAAGGCAAGGTGACGACTATATAAACCGTAAAATTCCGGTTATAAGCCCTGGGCTTATACAACTTTGTAAGGGGTTTTGGGTGGGCTTATAAGCGGAGGGGCTAAAATCCGGGGGAGCTTGTAAGCGGAATAGAAAAAACGTTTCGAAACGAGCCACAGCAGTGTTGATCGAAATACGTTTTTAAGTTAAAAAGTCATAATAAAGCAACATTTAGCCCTGTTCAGTACTGTCATCCAACAGAGGGGGGCTTACAACCGGATGTATTTTATTGTTTCCAGGTAGATGGGCCTATAACCGGGGGAGCTTATAAGACGGTGGGCTTATAACCGGAATTTTGCGGTATCTTGCTAAACATGATAGTGTGTAGTATCACTGTATATTTTTTTAGTATCGCTGAATATTTTAAGCCCATAAGGCAAGTCAGAATACAAATGACGAGTAAAAATTTACAGTGCAACTACACACAAAAATGTCTTATGAGAGATTTATTATTCAACGTTTCCTTTTCCTAAAATGCTGACTTTCCCTGACTCTTCCAACGTTTTTAATCATTTGCGCGCTCAAGAGGAATACGGAACCTGTTGAACCGGTCTTGTGGAGTAAGGTGGAGATGGATAAAAAATGTATAAACAAGGTGGGTGGGATTGGTGCTCATTGCCGATTGTTCTACCCTTAAGGGACACTGAAGGACATGTTTCTCATAATGCTTAGTTAGAATGGAGCGTTTTCACGCGACCTCACGGCAGCCATATTGGTGTTCCAAAACAAAGAAACGGCGGCCATGTTGGTGTACCAAGCCCTCCCACCGGAAATTAATTTCAAAAATCGTCTTTTTGGCCGCTGGTCACGTGAGTGAATCCGATGGCGAATTTTCAACCTCACCCTGGGAACGAGGTTGGCGCATTTTTTTTTTACAAAAAGTTGAATTCGGACAATATATGAATTGCAAACTAGGATACTAGGACGTGACTTTTACATGTAATTTTCACTGATGAAGGGTCAAGCCAGAAACGTTTGGTGTTTCTTAACTATTATTTTTATAGCCTCTTATGCAGACGTTCTTTTGGCTCGTCACGCAATCTTTTCTTCCCAACGTGGGGGAGGAATGCGTGACGAGCCAAAAGAACATCTGCGTAGGAGGCTATCGTACTTTCTACTCTTATAAAAGAAAAAACTTTGATTAACTTTTTACCGTTTTGCAAAAATTGTATTCAGTAAATTTCAATTATGTAGCTGTCGTAGTGGGCCTCTCGAGAATATTGTATGCCAAGAACAAATTTAATAACTATCGAATAAAATGCGTACTTTTCAATTGTCACATTTTGCGTCAAAAGTTGTTGCATTTCAGGTAAATGTTACATTTTGCTGTTGTCGTGTTGAATTTCGCATTGAAGTTATAATATACATTTTGTGTTAGTTATTATTACATCCGTATTTTGCGGCGTAACGGCCTTCCAGGAGCGAGAAAAATACTGAAAAGTGTAACCTGCGTAGCAAGCGTTTCCGTGCGAGCGAAGTGCTATGTGTGGCGTGCGCGCGAAGATCGCACGAGAACGCTTGCTACGCAGGCTATGAAAACTGAGGATTTTAACATTTTTATTCCCCATATTTTCAAACTTTTGAAGGATAAGTGTTTTGTTTTTATCGATGTTACAGATTCATAGATAGCACGCTTCGCGTTGCCAACTATGCCCTTCACCCCACCCCACTCCACGCCCCGCAACCCCACCCAAAACCCACCCCACAGCGACTGATACATTTCCCAGCAAACCTTGCAGTCTATAAATAAAGAAGTCAACATGGCGGAGGTGCTCCTCGTGTCAGAAGTTTTGTTTCATTCTACCAGGTTTGTCAACACTTTATACTTGCATTCCTGTGATAAGCTGTAGTGGTTTTCCTGTGTTTTATAACCGGGCGAGTTATAATACTATTTCCTTTTTGCTTTTGTGGCGAAAGTTTGATATGGCAGGAATTTTTCAGATCCAACACGGCTGGGAAAATAAAAGACATGCAGAGAATTGCACGAGTCAAGGTAAATTTATTTAGTTGAAAATTAATTTTGAAAAGCTTAGTCATCTAAATGGGTTACGCGGTGCCGAATATTCGTTAAGTTGTCACTTTTTCAACAAAGATTAGTTTGTACGTAATGAATCCGCCCCTCTCACCCCCACCCCCCCCCCCCATTTTCCAACCTCCACCCCCCAACCTCTCCTCTCCCTGTGCAAACCCCCAGGCAAATGCCAACTGAGCTGCCCTCATTTTTGGTCAAATTCCCTACCATATGGAGCTAAAATCCAGTCAGATGCCAAGGGGTTTCTTGATCTGTGCAGCAAAGACTGGTCTATTGAACAGCTGGGAAATCTTAGGGACCGATCGTTTATTACGTCCCAAGGGGGGGCGGTGGTTTTGGAGGGGGGTACAATTTCAAAACAAGCCCCTTTTTGGGGGGTAAATTTTTCTCTGGTAAGAAACATGAGGGGGGTCAAATTTTATGACACAGCAACAGCAGTCTAGGGAATTTGACGTCAGTGATCTATCCCCGATCCCGTGGTTGGGGAAAAGGAAAGAATTTGACGCGATTTCAGGTCCGAGGGAAGGGTTGTTTGACATGGTCCTGGAGCCTAGCTTCGATCTTTTCGCGGTCTTTCAATCGTTATATTTGAAAAAAAAAGATCGAAAATGCCAATCTACAAAGCCTGGGATGTAAAACGGGAGACGAGAAAGGCCGTAGCGGCTAGGAGCTTCGAAGAATTTGCTAAAGCAGGTGAGCTATTTTTGATATCAGAAATTCAATCTGACATGTACAGCGAGTGTCTTCAAAGAGGGTACGGTACGATAATATTTAGCTTAACTGACCTTTTCAAAGTTTATAATACATGCTATTTAAATCAGACCTCTGTTTTATACTGCGAGTCAAATCATTAACTTTTTGCTACAAAAATACAAAAAGGTGTCTTTGTACTTGTTATTTTCGGCCCACGCTCATTTGAGGGATTCAAACAATAAACGAGAGAAAAGATAAATGAGATATTTTCAAACAAGTATTGGGAAGGGGGGTATAATTTTTACCTCCAAATTTTTTGGGGGGGTTCAGTTTTGAAACACTACACTTTTTTGAAAACCACCCCTCCCCCCCCCCCTGGGACGTAATTAACGATCGGTCCCTTACGAAGAACACACTGAGAACACAACTTTTTACTAGGCCTGACACGCAGCCACGCTTTCTTTACAGAACTAATCTTGTGCGCCCAATACCAATGACCCCTTACCTTAGTAACTTGAGAGAGGATTGACCCCTATCAATAGGTCCCTTAACAAAAATTATTTCAGATAGAAAATTGTTTTGGACCTGGGACTGTCTGCATGCGCTGAATGGATCTTGAGCTTTGTACAGGAGATGGGTGTAAGAACTGACATACAAAGGAGTTGGTTCCACATGTCAAATCTCTTCCTGAGTTTCTTGACTAGTGAAGCAAAGACTGGTCTCTTATAGAAAATTATTTCAGAGAGAAAATGAGTTTGGACTTGGGACTGTCTGCATGTGCTGAATGGATCTTGAGCTTTGTACAGAAGATGGGTGTAAGAGCTGACCTGCAAAGGAGTTGGTTCCACCCAGTAAATCTCTTCCTGAGTTTCTTGATCTGTGAAGCAAAGACTGCTCCTTCATCAAAATTGCTTCAGAGGGAAAACTGTTTTGGACCTGGGTCTCAGTCTGCATGCGCTGAATGGGTCTTGAGCTTTGTTTAGGAGATGGGTGTAAGAGCTGACCTGCAAAGGAGTTGGTTCCACCCAGTAAATCTCTTCCTGAGTTTCTAATGATCTGTGAAGCAAAGACTGGCCTTTCATCAAAATTGCTTGAGATAGAAAAATGTTTTGGACCCAGGACTGTCTGAATGTGCTGAATGGATCTTGAGCTTTGTACAGGAGATGGGTGTAAGAACTGACCTGCAAAGGAGTTGGTTCCACCCAGTAAATCTCTTCCTGAGCTTCTTGATCGGTGAAGCAAAGACTGCTCCTTCATCAAAATTGTTTCAGAGAGAAAATTGTTTTTGGACCTGGGTCTCAGTCTGCATGCGCTGGATGGGTCTTGAGCTTTGTACAGGAGATGGGTGTTAGAGTTGACCTGCAAAGGAGTTGGTTCCACCCAGTAAATCTCTTCCTGAGTTTCTTGATCTGTGAAGCAACGACTGGTCTCTTATCAAAAATTATTTCAGAGAGAAAATGATTTTGGACTTGCGACTGTCTGCATGTGCTGAATGGATCTTGAGCTTTGTACAGGAGATGGGTGTAAGAGCTGACCTGCAAAGGAGTTGGTTCCACCCTGTAAATCTCTTCCTGAGTTTCTTGATCTGTGAAGCAAAGACTGCTCCTTCATCAAAATTACTTGAGATAGAAACATGTTTTGGACCTGGGACTGTCTGCATGCGCTGAATGGATCTTGAGCTTTGTACAGGAGATGGGTGTAAGAGCTGACCTGCAAAGGAGTTGGTTCCACCCAGTAAATCTCTTCCTGATATTTTGATGACACTCTTTGTGTATTTGAGACTGAACATGATGCTGTTTTATTTCACAATTACATCAATTACTTGAACCCTATGTAAAATTCAGTCTTTCAATTTTCCGTTGCGTAATGGCCTTCCAGAAGCGAGAAAAATATTTAAAACTGAGGTTTTTAACATTTTTATTTCCCATATTTCCAAATTTTTGAATGATCAGCGATTTCAGATTCATAGACAGCATGCTTCGTGTTGCCTACTATCTGGGACTGTCTGCATGCTCTGAATGGATCTTGAGCTTTGTACAGGAGATGGGTGTAAGAGCTGACCTGCAAAGGAGTTGGTTCCACCCAATAAATCTCTTTCTGAGTTTCTTGATCTGTGAAGCAAAGACTGTTTCTTCTTCAAAATTGCTTGAGACAGAAACATGTTATGGATTGAAGTTGCTAACTGCTGTTTGTCTACTTCAAATTTAGCGCAATGAAAGCATGCGTTAAAACTAACTTGAACCCTATGTAAAATTCAGTTTTCTGTTGTTGATTTATTTTTGTTAAAACTGGTTTTATTAAACATTTTTTGTTGGTATGAATGGAATATAAGACATACTAGTTCATAACAATCCTCTTTATCTCCAGGCTTCAGTTTTCTGTAAGAAAAACTTTCACAGGTCCCCTACAGAGACTGGGTTCATTTACTATTTATAACGTGCCACAAACAATTGCTGCTTCGAATTTCGCTACTTTTTCTTTTGGTTACGTCGAAAATTCACTATTTCGAATTTCGCTGTCAAATTTTCGGTGAAGTTCGCAATTTTTTTCGCGTAGAACGCAAAAAACATTCCGACAATTGAAGATATTTGGATGAAAATTCGTGAGCACAAAGAACAAATTTCCATGAATTTCGTTTGCATTACATTTGCACAATACTAGTGGCTGCTTTGTTTATGGTTCCTAGGCCACCTTGGTTGTGCTGGGCATCCCTCTTGTGACAAGGAAAGGAGAAGTCAATGTTTTGAAAAACTGTTAATTAAAGCAGGTAACGAAACCCTCATAGCAACCATCCTCCCCCTGACATAGCAGGATAAATTGGCTGCAGTCACTAAGAAATCTGCCATTTCCTTGCAACCCCCTCCCCCCCCCCCCCCCCCTCAAAAAAAAATTAAATTAAATTAAAAAAATTGCTTGCTCACATGAGGAAAAAGTTGCTATGTTTTTGTATTCACCCACTATGCTGAGCTTACCTAAGGTAAACTGCTTGGGATATTTCAAGGGGGTGGGATGGTAGCTCGTAGCTATCAGTTTACATAAAATTGAACTCAACTTAGAGAATTAAACTAGTCATTCAAATCTTCTTTACCTTTTGAAGCAGCAATTCTACAACAATCCTACTAACTAGTGACGAAAACGTACTGAAATATGGGGAAAAAACCTTCATATTGCCTGTTTTTTTTTTCTTTTAAAAAAATGTTTCTAGGGGAGGACCATTCCATGAGGGACAGAGTGAAGAAGAGTTTGCTTATGGTAAGCTTACTTTCCTGTTAAACCAAGTGACAAACTTATAGCTCAGTTATTTATTAACTGTTTTTAATGAACCACCACCAATTTTTTTCACCTTCTTTTGAACCCTAAATTGATAAATCAGATGGGGTTGGTATAAAGGGAAGTTAATGAAAATGTTGGGGAGCACCGTGCAGGGGAGATTAGCAAGATGAACGGCAAGTGGAACATGGGGAGCAGGACTGTAAACAGGGGGGGGGGGTGCGATGGGTGCGTCCACACCCCCTCACATGCCAAAAAGGTCTGTTTTATCTGAGAGGGAGGGTTAAATGGATGCTCAGAATCCAGGAAAAGTGGACTTCAACAACTTGATGTTTCAAAATTTCCCGGGAAATATACCCCCAGATCCACCCTAGACGCTCATGCTTCAGGTGCTCGCACCCACCCAAGCGAAATCCTGCATTACAACTTCGCGTTGATTTTTCGAAGAGCGCAAACCCTTTGATGTAAGTGAGATATATCTCTTTTGTTTAAATGGAAGGAGCTGGAACCTCTGGGACCACAAAGGAAGTGGCCCCTTGACTGAGTTTATGTAAAATGATAAAAAATGATAAGCATGTCATCTCAAGGGAGTGAAGCTCAGATCGACCGATGTTCATTTGAAAGAATAGTCACAACGCCGCCCTGAAAGAAAACATTTTGCTGGAAAATGAAATTGAATATTTCTCCCATAATTTATCTGCTTGGTTGATTAGATGTGTTGTTTTAGATTTGTCTTGATCAACGGATCAAGGGCATCCATTCGATCGACCACCGTGTTTCTTTGCTTTTCAGCTTTCGTGACCCTGCATGACAGTGAATATTACAACACTATTGGTTCGTTCTACAAGATCTGACCAATTACAACTCAGATCTTGGTGGTTGGCATTGTAGTAATGTCGTGGAGACGATTGAAATATTCAAAACATCAGCTGGCTAAAATAACGTAATTTCCCAAAGATCGTGCAATATCTGTCTCTTATCAAAAATGTTTCAAATGTTGTAGCATCAAACACTAACAATATTTTAATGGATCACACGTGTCGCCAAAGTCTTGCTACATGTGAATTTCAACATCGAGGTTCAGAGATATAACAAATGTCCCCCCCCCCCCCCCCCATTAGCTTTAAACTTCTGACAAGGCGTGTAAGAAATCTTCAAGCAGGCAACAGGGAACTAGATTAGATTTGACTAGATTAAAACTTGGCAGTCACAGTGGGGATTGGAAAAGTGTTCAGGGCCACTAAAAGTTGAGGTTTGATTGCCACCTGGAGGGGGACTATGATTTGAGAAGTACAAAAAGAATAACATTAAAAAAAATGTGCTTTCCTTGGAGTACCTTTCTTTTCTTTTCTTTCTGTCCTCAACTTTAAGTTCATCAGTTGTAGTAAAAGTTTATTTCTAAAGTGCAAAATTCAAAGCCTTTCACAATCAAGTTTTTAGATTGCTCTGATATATAGGCACCATTTTGATTCTATTTACTTGTGTCCAGAGTTCTATGTGGTATGTTTTCAAACATGAATATCGGCAAAATCATTTAACACTGCTCGATATTATAGACTTACTTTGACAAAGAATTTGTTGACAAGCTTATCAATAAATACCAGTAAAACTGCAACTGCAGTACAAATAACAAATGCTTGAAAGAAAAAATTGTGCTCGTTTAAAAATTTCAAGTATTAATTAATCCATTTCTGGGGGTATTAAGTTGTAAGGTCTTGTAAGTAGTGTGGTGTTTTTTTCAAGTAAAAATGGTTTAATTTTTTTTGTGTGTTAGTAGAGGAAATTTGAGGGCGACTTTGTTTTGGCCTGGGCCACTGAGAATTCAGGGATACTGGCCGAGTGGTGACCAAGCACTGAAATTAATTTTTAGTTCTAATTTTGGAATTGGGAAAATAAAAGTGTGAAAATTGTTCTGGAGATAGCATAGTAATATTACTAAAAGTGCTATAGGCAACTTATAATTTTATTTTCATCTATGTCTTCCAGGAGTACCAGAAAAAGAGCTATAAAAATCGAAATGAAAAAAAAGGTGCAAACATTAAAAAAAATTTAATTAAAAAAATTTAAAATTTAAAAAGTGAGATTTGAATGGCAAAGAAAAGTGAAATAGCATTGTTAGTAAGCTAATAAATGGACGACTCACAAGGTGAACCGGGATTGTCAAGCATTGACACTAAAAGGGGATTTGGATTTCCAAACTGTTGCCGAAATCTACCACCACTAGGTGACAAGTTGCTGTGACATGTGACAGGGAAAAATTGATTGATTGAAAATACATGTTAAGGTCGAGCAGGACTCCTGCTCATTGATAAATTTATTACCCAAATTTCTTGAGAGGTGTAATCTTGTAAAGATTTAATTCTCCTAATTTTGATCAACTGTTCCTCCAAAACTTTTTAGGGATACTGGGGAATGATAGAATTGCATCATGATTGTCATTATACTGGCAGATCACTGTTTACTTTGATGCGTCAAGCTCTTAAAGTTAAACTGTGGCCAGGTAATGCAATTTTGAAGCAGTTCCTAGGGAGGATGTGGTCTGAAGTAGGGTATCTGGTTTTGGATCAGGACTGAAATGGTAAAAAAATTCTGCACACAAGCATAGTGGCCCAACAGGCAGAGCTTATCCTGGTTTATGCGACGTGAAGCAACTAGGGGTATTTTTACTCCACCCTGGATGGGATGCTTCTTCATCGCAGGGTGACCCCCCAGCATTAAATTTTTTAGACATCTGAGTGGGTGAAGAGATCAGAGGCACTCTTAGAGTTTAGTATCTTGCCCAAGAACACAACACAGTGACCCCAGCAAGGGCTTGAACCCAGAACACAACACAGTGACCCCAGCAAGGGCTTGAACCCAGACTACCCAATCCAGAGTCCTGGGTACTAACCATTAGGCCACTGCTCCTACCTCCCAGGTCTGAAATAGGGCAGTGGAAATAGCATATTTTCAGGAAAAATGCCACAAACCCCAACCCAACTTTTCAGAGAGAAGCAGAGGATACCCAGGTTTTGTGCAGGTTTACAGTACAAAGAACTGCAGATACAGTACTATACTGTGTTATCTGCTCAAATAAATATTTTAGACACTTTTTCTATTATCTTATCTTATTTACGTTGAATATTCAGCACTAACTGGTATATATTGCCCTTATAGTTTCATGATAAAAGTGCTGTCGTCATTTATAATATGAAGACAGTGACATGGGATGTTCGTATGTTTCGTATTTGCAGGCATGATCCATCCATGCATCCCAGGAACATTCCAGTTCAGAGAAGAAAACGTGGCACTAACTGAAAGGTAGCAGTGACTATTTATTGTTCCTGTATAATTAACAACTACTCACCGAAGTGGAGGTGGATATTTACTTAGCCATGAAGCCGCGACTTAAATATCCACCACTGGCCACTGACACTGAGGTGAATAGTTGCTTTACTATATACTAAAACAGTGAGATAATGTAACCTAAAAATGATTATTTTTAACTCATTTATTCCTATCAATGATTGCAGTTTTTAGCATGCGAGTTGCTCGGAGATGAATCCAGATGAAATGCGGAGTTTGAGTAGCCAATTAGCCTGTGATGGGATGTGTAATGGGTAGTGCACATGCAGAAAAACAGAAGCTTTGTCACAATACATTGTATTTTTTCTTGAGGACAAAGTAACCTCAAATCAAAGGAAATTTCAAAATATTAGTTTACCAAGGTGGAAAAACACCAAAGAGGAGATAACATACCATAAAGGAGCAAGGATAGTTAACATTAAGGAAATACGGGAGAGGTTATGAAAACCAAGTGTTCAAGATTTCTCATATATTTGCAACCAAAACGTTGGGATTGGGTTGGTGATACATAACAAAATAGGGGGTGGGGGTCATGGGGTAATGCTCCCCAGGATAAATTAAATTGTTACGACCTTCAGAACGTTATTAAGGCATTCTGTTATAAATATTTCACCATTATAGATGCCATCATTACAACACTTAAAAGGGAGACTAATCACGGCTGATCTTAGAAATACACAAATAAATTTGATAAAATGATCTTGCAAGAAATCAAAGCTGCCATTATGGTGAAATTTTGAACCTTTTTATTAGTCACTTTTTCCTCTCAGTTGATATTTCTTTGCTTTTACCACTTTTAGTTTTTTTCTCTTCATTTTGCAAGACAATAAAGCGCAATTATAGCAAGCCACAAGCCATTCTTATGAAATATGATATTTCAGGCATGACAGTGTCCCTTTATGGTAATTGTTTTGACTGACCCCCTCCACCCCTTACACATTATATTTTATGACCATCATCTACTTCATTCATGGGACATTAGAACCAACAATTATTATTACGAAGTGCAGTGGTTTATTTTTTCAGTTTTTGAGCAAGTCTGACATATTATATTCTGTTTTAGGGTGTGATAAATTTTAAAATAGAATACAGTTTTTCATCTTTATTATACGTGGTTTTCTCAATTCGAACCACTTTACTAAGTAACATTTTGTAAAAATTTTACTTTCTTGCAGGGCTTACGGTTTCTCGTCCCTGGAATACAAGTTCGCCTCAAAAGTGCGTGGAGTTCTCTGGCTGTAAAATTTGTATTTGACTTTTTTACCCAGTATTCTTGATTTTTTTTTTCAAATATATTTGATGTAAATGAAATGAGAATAAAATAAATTGAAATAAATAAATAATTGTGATTTGTGATACTTTCCCAATCTCCAAGCATGCACCCCGTTAAATGTAAAGGACGAGAAAAACGCTATTTTCCATGAGTTTTCTTCATTATTTTTACATAAGTTTCAAGTTCTTCAATACCTTTTCAAGTTCCTCACTCTGTACAGTACACAGTGGAAAAATATGCCTGTGGGCTAGAAAATGTATTTTATACTTTCCAAGTTGCTCACTATGCACAGAATTAATACTACATATACTTGGACAGCGTAGCAGTTTTTTTTACATTTTATTTTCTTTAATGTCAAACCTTTATTTTAAAACGTAGTCCAATTTTGTCAATGAGAAATTTTATTTTTTTAAATAAAGGATGAGTAAGTTTATAAAGTATAGAAAAAAGTATTTTTGTTGGACGTTGTGGTCGGGGATGGTAGGTTGTTTCACCATTAAATAATAAAAATTCCTTTTAAAGTAGTCAAAAAGTTGGAAAATGTTCGATGATACCACACACGTAATGCGCATGCGTATTTGTAAACTTATACCACAATGATGAGAAACTTTACTAAGAATAAGAGGAAGTCGTTTTCCTGGACGAGGTGGTGGGGGATGCTGCTTCTCAATGTCTTTAATCACTCTTTTAAAAACAACTATTACATTTTAAAAACAACTATTACATTATACATTGATATTATATTATTGATATTATATTACAGACAATTATAAGAAACTTTTCATTTTCTACCATCCCGAACCCCCACCACCACCCTTTCAAAAATCAACTCCTTAATAACTGCTCAACTTTCCCATCCTTATGGTACATGGTGAGCCAATACGCATGCGCAATACGAACGCACTTTTCAAAGATGAAACTTACTACTTTTTGACTACTTCAAAATGAAAGTGCAAATAAAAGTTCAATCATAGAGAGAGTGAAAATTTGACATGGGATCCATCCACCATCCCCCACCCACCACACTTTCAACAAAAGAATTTCCTTTATAGCTTCTTACTTTCTCGTCCTTGTGGTACTTCTTTAACAGATACGCATGCGCATTAGACATACAGTGTCAATAAAACGTTTCAACTTCAAGCCTTTTGAGTTGCTCTTCCATGTGGTAATCTTTTGGAAATGCGCATGCATATTAGAGTACCTTTTCCGAAATAGAAAAGAACGTTCCCGTTTTCTTCCTTTCAACTTTTCTGTAACTCGTGATATTGATTCATCTTCAAAATTGTAACAATTGTAACAACAACTCTTTTAAAAAGATACTTTATTCTGTTTTACGTAGTGGGAAAATCGGGTCTTTCTGTAGGTACCGGACACAGATGACGTAAAACAAACGAAATAAAAGATAAATAAACAATACTGCTCCAAAATACAAATAATCACAAACAATGTGACTTTACAGAAAAACCCGAAAAATCTAAATGAACAATTGTCAGATGGTTTATGCAAAACAAAAACGCGAAATCATCAAATTTTGGGTTTTGGAATGAATACGCTTGTTGTTTTGTCTTTGTTTTCCTTATAGTATAGAGCTTGAACTTCCAAAGGCAGGACAAGGGATCACAAAGCAAGACAAGAAAATTGTAAATAAAGCAGGTTTCCATGGACTTTATTATAAATCAAAAAACAAAAGACGATTTTTACATAAAAATAGAGTGGAGTTCCCGGAGAAACGGCTTGGTACACCAATATGGCCGCCGTTTCTTTGTTTTGGAACACCAATATGGCTGCCGTGTCGTCATATTAAAACGCTCTATTTACAAGTACAAACTTAAGACAGCTGAATCAAAGTCTGTCAAAAAGAACACATGAACAAAACAAGCGTAATCGATCCAGCAAAAGTCTAGTTTCATTACTTTACATCCTACACAAATTTTCTAAAAAAGTGTCTCTATTAAAGATTGAACGCCATACGATTTCTCAAAATTTCGAGGAAATTATAAACTAGTTTTATTCGCAGAACTATTATTCAGCTGAATTTGCAAAGACTGAGTTTAGTTCCAACTAAAAACACAAACAAATTGCAGTTGTGGTTCACAATCTCCAAAATCCGCAGAATTTGCATAATAGGGAGCTTAAGCAAACGACGACGGCAACGGCAACGAGAACGTCACTAAACAAAAGATTTAATGAACAGAACAATAGCTCTGCACGTGCTTTTGACATCTTCGTGCATTTCTTAGCCGTTCTCTGCAAAACAACAACGTGAATTGACCCAATTCTGCGTATTTTGGACAACGTGAACCCCGACGGCTAATTTTATTTTTCTATTTGGAGATTAATGCTCTCTTTATATATTCAGCTTGAGCCAGTCCTTAAACTGATAGATACACTGAATACATCTGGATAATCGCGAGATTCTCGAGTAAAATATAAATTCATTTTTCACTAGGCGTTGTCCTCGGCGTCACCGTTGTCATTGCTTAAGCTCCCTATTTTTGTTTTGTAAGAGAACGGCTAGGAAATGTACCAGCACGTGCAATGTCACCGTTAGACCTTTTGTTTTGCCTGAATATCAACGCATAATTTACATTTCGTACTGAGTTTCAGCGAATTCTACAAATCTATAATTCTCATTAAATCGCTTGTAACAATTCTAGCAACGACAACAATAGGAGTCTGATAAAAATTGCCAACCTATTTCTTCAACTATGAATTGATTAACTTTTTTGGCATGTCGCAAAAAGGTGGTTTTACCTAGGTCTAAAAGTTAGAGTGATTCCAGCATCATATGTGGACGAAACAGTTCCTTTATATTAATCTTGAAGCACACCGATCTTCTTTTAAGTTCCTTTTCGTCATTCCTTCAAATCACGATGAAGTGTGTCACTGAAAGTAAAAATAATGAATAAAAGTACACTGATTTGACAAAAGGTGGACTCCACGATCCGTGCTTGAAGACCAACGTTGGTCGGCCTTCAAGGCAGCCTAGCGCGCAAAACATTAAAGGGGGAGGGGGAGGGGGGGTGGGCTAAGACAGGTTTTGATCAATTTCAAGGGAGATTGCCTTACAAGAATGCCTTACTTTCACTCTAGATCCACAATAAAGTACACGTTTGTAACTCAAAACGTACATTTCTGGACCTTAAAATGAAATGCCGCCACCAAGTTTAAGCCTAATTTTCACTCTTTATGATGTACCAAAAGTGCAAGTTTCAAACTCAAAATTTACATTTCTGGCCTCTCTGGTGAAATGCCACCACGTAGATTTTGCCTAACTTTCACTCCAGCTCCTCAGAAAGGTACAAGTTTGCAACTTAAAATGTACATTTTTGGCCTTTCCCATGAAATGCCACCACGTAGAGTAAGCCTAATTTTCACGCTTGATCGACAAATAGTGAAAGTTTGTAACTCTAAATGTACATTTTTGGCACTTCTTCAGAAATGCCACCACATAGATTTATTTTATTTATCCATAAAACAGTGCCCGTTTGCAACTCAAAATGTACATTTTTGTCCCTTCTGGTGAAATGCCACCACGTAGATTGAGGCTAAATTTCACGCTAGATTCACCAAACAAGTGCAAGTTTGTAACTCAAAATGTACATTTTTGGACTTTCTGATGAAAAGCCACCACGTAGATAAAGCCTAATTTTCACTCTAGATTCACAAAAAGTGCAAGTTGTAAATCAAAATGTAAGTTTTTGGCTTAACTGTTTAAATACCACCACGTAGATTGATCCGAATTTACACTCCACATCCATAACACAGTGCCAATTTGTAACTCAAAATTTACATTTTTGACCTTTCTGGTGAAATGCCAATACGTTGATTTTTCCTAATTTCCACTCCAGCTCCACAAAAAGGTACAAGTGTACATCTACACTTTTTCGACAAATGGTGGACTCCGCGATCCGTGCTTAAAGGCCAACTAATGACGGCTTTCTAGCCAGCCCCAGGTTCAAAAAGTGAGGGTGTGTTCCGTCACCAGAGCCTTTGCTGGGTAGCTTGCTGGGTACTCGTGCTAGATGGGTGGGTAAAGTCAGGTTTTCATCACTTTCAAGGGCGACTTTGCCTCACAAGATTGTGCCGGTATAATTGTCATGTCTTGGCAGATGAATTCAGCTGTCTGCAACCCTGTGACAGCTTAGCTGTGACCAGGGATGGCTAGGCACTCCAAAAAGTCTACCGAGCCAGTCAAGCTTTCACGGCGGAGGGAGGGTGGTTGCCATTAAATTGTAGGCCTTTCTGTCAGACGACTGGGTGCCTTTTGTTGAAACAGGGCAGAATTTAGTGTTAAGTTAATGCAACTTCCAGTGCTGTAAGATATGGCATAAATCGACGGGGAAAATGAGGACCTGTATCATGAAGTACCGACCGAGAAAACACGGTTATTAAAATAATAATAATAAATTCACTCTGGAAAAAGAGAACATCTTTAAGTCAAGTGTGCGGGAAGATTGACCAACGACTGCGCACATAGAATGGAATAATAAAATTAGGAATAAATAAATTCGTAAGCTAGTGGGGGGAGAGGGGGTAGGGCTTAGAAAAGTAGTTCAAATTACCTGAGAGTTCATTTTCTAGCTCTGTGTTGCCCATGGCCTTCGACGCTCGATACGCTTGCTTTAGAGTTCCTCCAGGGGACGGATACAACGAATTTATACTTCTAACAAAAAAATGATTTAATTCAGTATTCAAGAACTATTCAAACCGCCTGATACAAGTAGAATGCACTTTGTACATTGACATGATTGCCTGATTCCGGTTGAGAGACTGCGTTTTCATTTTTAGCATTCTCTTGTGTGGGAGAGCCAAGGAATCAACTGTTTGCTGGGAATCATTACCTTTAAATGCAACAGTTTTTTGATAGATGCTTCAGGCGAATGCCACATTCATTATACGAGGTTTAAAAAACATCACGTAGGTTTCCACGTCAATTTCACTTCAAAATTTACTTGACCATCCTACTGACCGACTGGCTTACTAAACGACTGACTGACTGGCTGACTTACTGACTGACTGACTGACTGACTGACTGACCAACTCACTGACTGACTGACTGACTGACTGACTTACTAACTGACTTTTTAACTGTCTGACTGACCGACTGACTGACCAACTCACTGACTGACTGTCTGACTGACTGACTGACTGACTGACTGACCAACTCACTGACTGTCTGACTGACTGACTGACTGACTGACCAACTCACCGACTGAATGACTAACTGTCTGACTGACCGACTGACTGACTGACTGACTGACCGACTTACTGACTGACTGACCAACTCAGTGACTGACTGACTGAGAGACTGACTGTCTTACTAACTGTCTGACTGACTAACTGACCAACTCACTGACTGACTGACTGACTAACTAACTGTCTGACTGACCGACTGTCTGACTGACTGACTGACTGACTGACCAACTGACTGACTAACCAACTGTCTGACTGACTAACTAACTGACTAACCAACCAACTAATATTCTGACCTGCTAATGAACCATTAGTTACCAACTGACTGATTGTCTGAACGACTATCGAATACATTATTACTGAGAAAAGCGAACATTTGAAAGATTGACCATCTAAATTAGTTGTCTAATATAACAATGCTAGAACTGACTGTCCATCTGGCTGTATAACAGACGGATATATGAAATGAATCATTATGTTTCTAAGTCAGAGACTTTAATTCATTGGCAAAGCCTACCTGTATCTGTTTCAAGGCAGCTTCAGTAACTCATCTGTCAGTTTGGGAAATTCATCACTGTTTATGAAGCAGAACAAAATTGGATGAGTGCAACCAATGTGTTTGCAGGGGTCTTTAAAGTGCGAGGCAGCGAGGCATGCAAGCCATTCTGGTTAGCCCACATAGCACTTCACTTGGCCTACATGGCACTCTTGTTAGTCTAATTAGCACTTCTGTTAGCCTATAGTTAGCTTAGGTAGCCTGCGGCTAGCTTATTTATTGGGGTAAGGGATTTCTGCCTTGTATGCATGGCATGCTTCACTACCTTAGCTCGGATATTTGTATGACTATTTATAACCAAATGGCAATAAAACCAAGACTCAAGCAAGAAATTTTCCTGTCCTGGTCAATTTCCTCAACATCTCAAATGGACAGACTGTAAAGAGACAATCTATCAGTTTATGATGTAATCATTTTATAACATTTTACAAATTTTTTTACAAATTCTGATGAGCATAAAACTTATTAACTACATTGTCTTGATGTCTTTAAAGGAGTGTGTAGGAATCAGTATGGAGCATTGACTTTTTAATCTTGGGGCCAATAAAGTTAAATAAGGATAAACAAGATTTCTCAAGGAAGAAAACTGTGAACCAAAAATTATGTATTAAAGAACCAAATGTAATATTCAAAGCCCACCTTCTCTTCAAATAGAAAATAGCTGAGCAATGCCTGACACACTGTAAGATAATATGTTATGTTGAAAACACCATTGAGAATCACTGCTGTGTCTGGGTAAGAGTCTTACAAATGTGCGAGACAGCAAGGTGTGCAAGGCACGCAAGGCAGCAAGGCATTTAAGGCAACATAGCGAGACATGCAAGACAGAGATCCCTAATCCCAATAAAAAGGCCAACCGCAAGCTACCTAAGCTAACTCCATGTAGGTTAACCTAAGTGCTGTTTAGGCTAACCGGAGTGCCATGTAGGCTAACCGAAGTGTTATGTAGGCTAACCGGAATTGCTCACATGCCTCACTGCCTCGCACTTTGTAACAACCCTCTCAGCAACAGGTTGTCCCCAACTGTAAACAAAGCTTGCAATGTAATTAGTCTTGTCTTACAACTAATAGATTTGTTTTAGAGACAATTAATATCGCATAAGTGCAGTTGGGGACCAGTCATTATTTCGAGCTGGTGCAAATAGGGGGCGGTGTGTGACATTTGCAGACTGCAGACTGCTTGCGGTTAGTATTCACTGCTGTTTGCTTGCGGTTAGCCTGCACTGCAGTCTGCTTGCAGTTAGCTGTTCTTTGGTTGTTTGGGACAACACTATTTTGCTCTGTAAATAGCTAAAAAGGCAATCATAGTCTGCAGTCTCAGTCTGTAGTCTGCAAATGTCAGACACTGAAGAGGGGGAGGGTCAATGATTTTTATGCAGGGAAAAAGGGGGAGAGGGGGAAAGTTTATGCAAGCATATCAAATAGTCGATTAAGGGAGTGAGTAAAGGGGGGGGGGGGGCAGGGGCAGCAAAAAAATGTGCTTTACAAAGGGGAGGGTTAGGAGAATTTCAACATGGCCTTCCTCCATCTGCACCAGCCACCCCTTCTTAATAATGACCAGTCCCTAACCAATTTACCAATACATTCACAGCTTATTAGGCTTAGCCAATTGAATAGTCAATGTGGCACTGATCTAAGATGATGTAAGTGTCATCAACATAGGGGCAGGCTTCTTTTACAGGTCACAGGTCACTTTCACAGGTCACAGGTTACAGTTACCCTAACCAACAAATAAAAGCTAACCGCAAGCAAACTGGAGTGAAAGCTAGCCGCAAAGCAAACCAGAGAAAAAGCTAACCGTAAGCAAGCCGCCATAAGAGCTAACTGCAAGCAAGTGACCTGTAAAAGAAACCTGCCTTCAACATATCACTTCAAGATCTTAGGTTTACAGGGCGCATTTGCAAGTGCCACCAAGTGACTAACAGCTTCTCACACTTAACTCCAGATTCTGTAGCACAAACCCAGTGGGCAAACTCTCTTATGAAAGGATGGAGATTCTCTCTCTAAAGGAGACTGATTTGGGTATGTTTCAAGCTTTTTTAATTCCTAGAATACAGCTATTTCAATAAACATTGTCGTATTGAAGCTTCAAGCTTAGTGACGAGACCGAAAGGTAGTGTGGGCTGAAGTAGAGGGTACTGCACATGCTGAATACTGATGAGACAATTATAACGAAAAAGAGCAAACAAGACTTTTATATCACCTTTCTCTTCAGACGTGTGAAGAAAAGGTACTATTAGCCACACCAACTTTTAGAAGAATATTCAAACCATAACAATCGGAAAGAAAAGATACAAAAACAGGTCTCAAGAAAGGAAAAATGAATATTTCACGTGCAAAAATACAAACTTGAAGATTTCCTCTACACTGATATGCAACTTTCTGTAAACACCCATACCACCATTCGGTCTTGTCATGTAGGCTTGAAGCTTCAATCTGACAAGGTTAATTGAAATAGCTGTATGCCATCTTTTATGCCTGACTGGTCTACGACAGTGTTCTTTTTTCTACTTTTTAATTAATGGCCAACCCTAAACATGACCTCAACGGCTAAAATTACAACATTCTAAGCAAGACCAAAAACCTTAGTTACATCCTTTGGTGAGACTATCATATGGGAGTAACCTCCCCCCCCCCCCCCCCCCCCCCACCCCTTTCCCAAACTGGGAGCATGAAGCAACTTAGATTGCATATAGATTGCATATAGGATTGCCTCTTTGCCTCTAGGATAAACAGAAACAAATAGATAGAAAGATAATAATATTATTGCTGTAGATATTATAATCCAAACTTTGATGCTGGGAATAACCAAACATAGAAATAAACTAAAAGCCTCCTTCAGTTGAATTGGTTGATCAAAGGGCCCAAGGTTAATTTTTCAATTCAGTCTTCAACTAAACTCGTCACTCCTCGTAATGACTCAGTACAAATTGCATCACAACTTTTAGATAAATCTATTGTTCCTGGTCAAATTGAAATAACTTTCATTCTTGGTAAAAATGAATTAATACAAAAAGGTCACTGCAAGATTTGATGATCACATACAAGAGTCAAAGATGATTTGTTTCTCAATGTAACTTATGATACATCTCTACAGGGAAATTCTTCTTCTACATGCATTGTGATTGAAAATATATAACTATAAGAAAGGAATTCAACACATTCCAGTTATCCTCTGCCACCTTTGGACTAAATAAGCTGTGCTTGTTCCCAACCTCCTTTTGCTATACCTTTACCCTAAATACCAACATTTCCTTGCGAGTTGGGTCTTCATTAATCTTAACCCCTCCCCATTTCCCCACCTTCAAGGGGTAACAATCCCCCACCCCCTGTTTTAAACTGCTTTCCTATGTGCCTCTTTGTTACTACCGGTATATGTAGGTTATTGGCAGATCACTTGAAGTTGGTCTTCTCTTAGGGTCCAACAAACGTTTGGTTTCAAAATCAGGAATGTGAATGCAAAAAGCGGTATGGATGAGAAGGGGTTTGGGGCCCAGATCCATCCTCATGCATCTTAACCCTCACCCCACAATCCCTTACTGAATTTTGAAAGAAAAACAGACTGCAAGCTAGCATCCCACACAGTCATTTTTAGAGGTGATCAGGTTTCACTCAGGAGGCATGAAATACGATTGCCCCTAAAAATGACTGCGTGGGAGGTTAACTGCAAGCACTGTAGGTTATTGGAGAAAGATCATGTGAGCCCCTGATTTGAACTTTCATTTAAGTTTGAAAACTTAAGTGGTTTCAATAAAAATTAATTTGCAGTAGGCAGCTGGTTTGAGTAGATAACAGACTTTTGAAAGAATATTGTTTTAAATACTTCAATTTTTTCCTGAGTGAAGAAGTACAAAGTAGCCCACATGTAGCCTTTATGCCAGCCATCAGTACTTGTTGAAAGCACTGAAGCTCGATCACTAAAATTGGAAAACTGTGCAGCTTTCAATTGCATGCCTGGGTTTCAGGGATGGGTATTGCTCAAATCGAATGATCTGGAAATACTACAACTGAGCTGTAATTAACAAGTTTTATTTGATTGGTTCTCTACACACTTACATGCTAGTATAAATTATAATAATTTATTGAAGGGCTATTTGGAATAAGGCCCCAAGCGACTCCTGATCTAAGAGGAAATTCTCCTTTTCATTTACAAGCATACACAGGGCAAATTAGAAGGAGAATCTAGCAATTTAGCAGAAGTTACTACGCAGCTATTTCAGGGCACACCTTAAATCAGAGTGCAGTCATGTCAGAACATGTCCACTTACAGCTGTCCAATAATTTACAACAACTATGAAATAAGATTAGTCAAGGTTTCTGTACAATCTCATACTTGATTATGCACATAACTTCATATAACTCTTTGTTTTAGTCATAAATGTCAGTCACATGTGAATGAAAAGAAATAAAATAATGTAAACAGTCAAATCTCTCCTCATGGACACCTCTATAAGACAAATAACTGGTGTTGGTCGCATCCCTGCCATTTTCCAGTCATTTTACTATAACTAAACTCACTCTAAGACGGACACCTCTCTTAGACAGATGGCAGAAGCCAGTCCCAACAGAGACCGTGGCAGAGAGAGAGTGGACAGCTGTTTACATAATTAAATATGTGGCTAAACAGAAGTCATATTTCCTTACACTGTACAGTAGATTGCTGTAATAATACAATAAAACCACTTCCACATCAATTATTGAATGGGCCCTTTTTGCTCTTCTATTCTACTTCACATAAAATATTTAGTTTGCAGGAAAAAGCAAGCAAAAGAAAGTCACAACCAACTACTTTGTCTTAATTAAAACAAATTACATAATTTTACCTAATAAAACCTTACAGATATTAATTAGTGAAAAAGAGAAAAAATGTGTTAAAACATTTACCAGTAAGTCAAATTGAGTTTGCAACATCATCATCATCATCATCATCATCCTAGAAAATCCAAACTCTCCGAGATAGTACTTCCTGCGTTCTAGGAATGCGTGACTAAAATTTAAAGCAAAAATCAACCACTTGACCTTCAGAGCACAATAGTCTAGACAAAAAGTTGAGTATCGATCGCTCAATCATCTCCACCTCTTTGCTGAATTACACAAAAATTTACTTAGTTGTCTCAAAACTCAGGGAATGTATTTAACATAAGTTAGAATACATTCTAGGTGACTGGGTGAACATGTTCGAGGAGTCAGAATCGATAATTTTTTGGAAATCATGTTCTATCTAAACGATGTCTTCTTCAGTAAGCAGACATTTATTTGGTTCTGATGCTATTGTTTATAGGTTTACCCTTGTACACAAAATAATTCATTTATCCTTATTAGCAAATATTACAATGTACTGTATGTGAAAATGAAGTACCACTACTACAGTTTTGCTAACAGTGACTTACATGCACTCGTGAACTAACAATCTTTTCTACTTTTTTTTTCAACCAGATTTTTTGTAATTCGTCAACTTTCCTCCAAATAAGGCTGTTCAGTAATTCATAAATGGTATATCTTCCTATACTCTGTCACTCACACCGTTCTCAAGAGAAAATAAATTCAAATGTTCATTGTTTCTTGACTGTTTCACTTGCTTGGATTACGACATGGATGTTAATGTTTGTCAGCTTGTTTCTTTATTAAATAGACACAATTGCAGCAATGTAGTTTGGCCTGCCCTTTTATTTACAGTACTATCATTTTTGTGCAAATATTTGTTATTAAAAAATCATTCAGAGCTGGGTGCTGCTGACGCCATTTTCGCAGCAAACAAAGTATCCAGACTGCCAAGTAACTCTAATCCTTTCTGCTGAAACTCTATCTCAACACCAATCTTGTTCCGCAACTTGGTGAACAGCTGATCGACTTTCTCGGACTGACCAAATACAGGTCCATAGATATCAAGGACAGCATTTGTCACGTCTGTCAGTAGAACTGTATAACGAGGATTGCTGATGTATCTTATAAGGAACTCTAGTATAGGCACCAGGCCCTCTTCATCCTTCCCAGCTAAAGCTCTCTTTAGACCCTTTCTCCGAATCAACTCTTGAAGGAGGCTGGCAAGAAGTGGTGCACGGCCATACGAAGGCTTACTAAGAACAGAATCAAGGGCCTTAGAATACTCAAACTTCTTTAGTAACTGGTCATGTTCTTTCAACTTGCGCTTCCTTGGTGTTGATACAAGGAAGTCATCCTCCCGAGGCTGGAAATTTTTGCCGCGTACAAAGTAACGATACGTTCCAGCTGTAAGCTTCCTTGCTGTTGGGACTTGATCTTCTGAGCTTTGTTTCAATCGATACTTAATGGAGAGGAATCCATTTGACATACCAGTCACAACATGTGTATTACCTGGTGAGACAGCAAGACTAAGAATTGGTGAAGGATAGTGCATACTGCCAACGACAGTATAATCTTGAATATCATAGATTTTAACGTGCCTGTCAAGGGAGCCGGACAAAAGATGCTGGTGTTCCCCATCAAAGCAAATAGATGTAATTGTTTTTTGATGGTTTGAAAATCCTGCGAGTAGTCTGCCACCTCCGAGAATGTCCCAGACTTTGATAATGTTACTGCCTGCTGATATACAAATTCCATCTGTCGGAAAAATCTGCATGCATTCCACAGGGAAACCATGATCCATAGATAAAACACTGTCTTGCCTACGCATGTCCCAGACCTTCAGCCAATGATCATAGGAACCTGTTATGAACATGTCCTTGTTGGACTGGCTTGCAACACCACACCGAACATAATCCTGATGTTCATTGAATACGGCAATATTCTGCCCTGTTGCTATGTCCCAGCACATAACAGAGTTGTCATCCGATCCAGACATTGCATACAAGTTGCCCAACAAAAACTTGGTAACTTGAACAGAGCTAGTGTGTTGCTTAAATTCTCTTAAAACGGATCGAGTATTGACATCAAACAGCTGAACCGAGCCACTTTCTCCTCCAGCAATCACAAGCTTCCCATCATTCCGAAAGCTACCACAGTAAACTTTGTTCTTAAACTTAGAAAATGACTTCTTTACTTGGTGTGTGCTGGAACTGTAAATTTGAATACGCGATGAGCTAGTGGCGACAAAATCAAATGGCTTCGCTCGACAGAACTCCACGTGGTTAACAGCGCCATATTCTTTCACGATAATCGGAGGGCTGAATTTTTTCCAGTACCTTGTGTCGCTTGTTTCCCGTTTGGTAATTTTCGGAAACTTGCGGATTCCCAACCGGTGAAACTCCGCCATTTTATGTTTTTAACTACTGGTAGGAGCTAAAAAATACCTTAAAAAAATCTTTGAGCAGAGCCAACGTGTATCCGCGTGTATCAACCAAACTGTATCGCGACTCTGGGCATTTTCCTGCCAAACGAAAATCTGTATTAAGCACTACAAACAATTTATAAAAGAAAAACAAAATTATTTAGTCTTTAGGTTCGAAGGAAAATGCACAAAAGAGTACAAACCTTTTAACTTTATATTGCCAGCAAAACACCACGCCGGGCAGGCGCCATCTTTGAAACTACAACTCGTTCTCAGTGCCCGCGCCAGTTGTTGTGAAGTAAATTTTCAGGGGAGGAGAAGGGGGGGGGAAGTAGCCAAGGAACCGGGCCCTGATAACCTAACGAACTCAACTTCCGGTCGGCGATCAAACTCATCTCACCGTGACACAGGCTACATTGTAGGAATGATAATTACAATAAACCTCTTTTGGGGTGGGGGGGGTGGAGTTATCAAGGGTAAAATTAGTAAGAAAATGACCTGGATGGGATCCCGAAAAAGGTTCGCGTTAGTGGGAGATGCGAGTTATTGAGGGTTTGAGTTATCGGGATTCAACTGAATTGCATTTTCTGCTTCATAGACCCGCAATGCGTGCAGATTGCTAGGCGTATTAAATGCAATTGCATCTATTATTACCTGTTATAAAATCACTACCATAATTAAAATGTCAAGTCCAACAGTTTCTGCAAAATTTAATTTCTTAAATATGTACAGTTTTGTAACAATCACACCTGGAAAATGGAATTTGCGGATCAAGTAAGAGGAATACGGGTGAGCTTGGCAATGTCTAGTAAGTGGAAAAAATTTACAGACCTATTTCAGACAACTGAAAATCCAATAACACTTTCCAGCAATTCTAGATCCCTCATGTTTGATCCGTAAAATATTTTGCCAGGTATTTTTTAATAGTTTAATGATAAAAACATTTTTTATACAACAGTCAGCAAATCGTACAGAAAATATCTGGCAATAAATTTCCAAAGTAATACTGTATCCCGACAATGCACTGTATTATTGTATACTTCAACCAATAATATTGTGGTGGGAAAGAAATTAGTAAACTGGCCAATTCTTTTTGCTTCAGTTTGTCAGCGTATATAAATAAAGTTGAATGAATCACAGAGGGTGATAAAAAAATTAATTATGAAATATTCACAATTCTTGCCAGAGACCAGAAAGTACATTTTGCAATTCTGTAACTCAATGGAAACACAGAGTTACAAGCTACAGAAGAATATTTGACAATGCAAGGAGGAGATTACTGATGACAACAATAAACAAGTGAATTCCTCTTAAAGGTCAAATGAACCAAAATTTCGACATTCTTTCTTTAGCGATTTTAAAGCAACCAAACGCTAGAAGAATTCATTATTAAGTAAACTTAAGGCGAAATTTTGTTTTCTGAGCCTTAAAGCGCGAACTATAGCAGAAACTGCAAAGATTTCCAAAGACTTCACGAAAACGTTTCCAAAATGACCGTGCACTAAAATTGAAGAAATGGATCGAGCTTTGAATTTTGTGACGTAATAGTTTTATTTTATGGCTTTGCGATCGAAGAGACGATCGTCGTTTAAAAAGCGAATAATGTGAAGTTTGAGAATTTCAGTCAGTCTGAGTAATTCATATAATTCTGAAAGGATCTAAGCTTTTTTAAAACATTGTTGTTATATTTTTTACTACATTGGAATCCAGTTTCAAAGGTTAATTATTATCAAAGCACTGAGTAAAATTGTAAGCATTGTACGATATAGGAGGTTTTCAAACACTGGATGGCGTATAAAAATCATCAGTCTGCTCAGCTTGGTATAGAACAATTAATTTTGTTATATTGCCCAAGTGAAATGCAGTTTTTTTGGATTTGCACATAATTCTTATCAGGACGTGTGCAGATGCATAGGATGTGGCCAAAAGCCACATCCAAGATTGAATTCACTGTTTCTGTTCCATACTCGAAAGTCACACAAAACACAAAAATAAATTTGTACTCAAAAATTTAACTTGAATGTAAGGATATTTCTCAATGCAAATTCGAAACCGCAAAAGCATCACGCAGGGTAAAGCTTTCAATGAATAAATTCGTGTCGTTTTATTTTTCAACTGAAGGAAAATTCAATGTTGAAATAAATACAGAGCGTTTACACACTGTCCCCGTGGACACTGTCAGTTCTGTTTGCATTAGCTGTTTTTGGTCCATATTGATTTAGCTGGTGCCTGTTATTTAGTGCTCGAAATTAACGGTTGTAAACCCAACATAAATACAACCTTTGAAGCATAATTTTATACGCGTCAAAAAGCACGTGCACGTGCATGGAAGCAAATTATTTGGCGAGGATTTTGAACTAACGAATTGAAATTCTAATACTTGATCATGACCAGCCAAACCAACAAAGTAAAAGTGCTAATAACCATAACAAATACTCTATGTAGCTCTAGGTAGAATAAGAAAGGTGCAAAATGCATACCGGTACCTCTTACTTCATTCGTTTAGCAAAAGCCGAACGGACAGGGGGACCTTTGTGCTTCGGGAAGCATTCTTCCCCGTGATTTCTTTTCCGAACAAAAAAACTAGTCGGCATAGCATCCTCTTTGAGGTGGAGTCTGAGCAGCTTGAAATCAGAACCAGAAACCTACGTATCGCCAGATTTTCTCTGAAGCAGTCTTCGGTAAAATGAACCGCACAAATGCGAGAGTTCTTGTCTGGCTTAAATTCTTTTCTTTTCATTTTCAAAAGCCATCGTTTCCTGAGCTTTGAATTTGCTGGAAACTTAAACGTATTTACTTTCGACTTAGAATTATTTAAGCAGTTTGGTGCTGCACAAAACACCATGATATCCCAATCTTGTGAGCTTCATCACTGAAAGACTTTGAATTTCCCGCAATTTCACAGCACACCAATAATGACGTCACAGTTTTAAGTTCCGAAAATTTCTCGACAATTTTCCTGAGCGCTCTACGATTATGAAGGCCTAAAATAAGCATTTTTCAACTTGAAATTTCTCTGTTTTGCACAGTCCAATTACTTTGAAATTTTGGAATATGTTTATTTGGTTCTTAATCAACAAGTTGGCCTAAAAAGAGAAAATTCGAAATTTTGGTTCATTTGACCTTTAATTTCTTTGGACAATTTTCTAACAGAAATGAAAAAAATATATATTATTTTCACATTTTTATTGACTCACTGGAACACAAGAGAAAGTTTGAGAGAAGCGGAAAAAACTAAAGAATTACTTGCCTAATGTGTTACCACATATTTCTGATTTTTCCAAACTTCTGTTTGTTTCATATTATTGTATATTTTGTTTCCATTTCTTAATTTAATTTGTTCATGTTTCTCTTAACACAAACAATTTATGCATCATCAAAGACAATGGTGACAATGATGACGACGCATAGAAATAGACCGTAATGATGACAACATAACTGTACTTTGTAGGTGGAAAATGGGCCTGATTGCATCCTTGGTGACCCAAAGAAAGGCTGGCGAAAATTGAAGTTTTCAAGATAAATGAGCCAGACCATTTCCAAACGAATGCTTACTTCTGCTTGAGCAGAAAAAATCCTTTGTCTTATTCTGCCGCAGTCTCCAAGGATGACCTGGTTGCTGCAGAGTTATTTGATCTGGTGTGATGTTCATTGTGGCCATAAAAATATGGATCAGCATTTTGACAAGGAAACCCAGCACACACTCTCTATCACAATTAATATGAAGATCTTTGTCTGCCAGGCAATCTACTAACATCAAAGGAAGAACCTTTTACGGCTAGTATCCATTTCCTTTCTCTGCAAAAAGAAAAAAAGACAAAAAAGAAATTATCAGTAAGGACCATGTTAGTATTTGAATTTTGTCTTCTATAAGATCACATGGTGGCTTACTCCCATGAGAGACATGAACCAAGTAGTTGCATAATATTATGCAGAGGCCCTGGGGAGAGACAAGCAGGAACCTCTGCTTGAAACCCATTGGATCAGCTGCCATCCACATTTAGAGGCATGGTGTCATTATGGTTAGTGTGCTGGACTCTTGATCAGGCAGTTCCAGGTTCGAGCCCTGGTCAGGACACTTCGTTGTGTTCTTGGGCAAGACACAACTCTCAAAGTGTCTCTCTCCACCCAGGTGTGTATTAAATGGGTACCAGCAAATTTGCTGCTGGGGGTAGCTTTGTGATGGACTAGCATCCCATCCAGGGGGGGGATTAGAAATACTCTTGGTTGCTTCATGCTACCAAAACCAGGATAAGCTCCAGCCTGATGGGCCACTAAGCTTGTAAGCAGACTTTACCTTTACCATCCACAGTCAGCAACAAATATATTAAAACATACTAGATTCCCCATGCATGCAGGATGGGCAATTGAAAAGTTGCAGGGGAGGCTCCAACTTGTCTCTCCCCAAGCGTAAAGAGAAGGGAATTTCTGTCTCACAATAGACAGACTTTGACTGAAAAAATAAATTTCAGAAGTTCTTGTTACAGCAAAATTTGATGTTGTAACAACGGTAGCATCCAGAACTTTCAATGTTCTGGATGCCGCTTGTAATTCAATAGAACAAACCTTGTGAATCCACTCATATTCTCCAAACTTGGAATCAAAAGACCCGCGTTGTAAAGAACGGAGTTTAAGTGTAAACCTGGGTCCTAGCTCCTGAAGTCCAGTCTTTTTTTGATTTTTAAAAATATATCTACAAAGAAATGAAACAGCAGGTCATAAAACTATACTCACCTTTATCCATGTCCAATACTGTTGACTTGATTCAATTCAAAAAAGTTACAGTCCAAATTGTTCAATTCCCGACTTTTCACTGACCTCGAAACAATTTTCACTGACCTCACAGTAGGCAAATTATCAAATAGTGATGAAAACAGTGTTTGACCAAACACACCACGCTCAAAAACGCTTCGATAAAAATGGCCGAAGGAAAACATTGGCTCCCAAGCTTCTTCCAATTTCTCTTCCTTATTTGGAAGAAGGCAAAAATCACTGACCTTGAAAAATGTTTGTTTTTCCCTGACTTTTCCCTGACCGTGGCAACCCTGAATTCTTCAAAATAAATTAATGGCCATTTTTATTCCTGATTCAAGAAGTTGAGTTGTTCATCCAAAAATTGCATCTCATTAGTGGGCCTTTGTCAAGTCGATCAATTCAGTTGAATCCATCAAATTGACAAACTTTTAAAGGGCCCTGCAACAAGACATCAAGTCCTACTAATGAGATACAATTTTCTGATTGAAAAGTCAACCTGTTGAATCACAAATAAAACTGTCCATTTGATAAATCAAATGATCATGATTCAGACAGTCACTTTTTTGAATGGAATCTAGTCAACTGTATTGGACAACCTTTGTGAATACAAATAAAATAAATAGAGAAGTAAAGGGAAATTTTCAGTTTATTTCAAATAATGCGAAGAGCGAAGCTAAGTCAGTTGTACGATATGCATGATACCTACCCCACAAAGGGTCACTGGGAAGGGGAGTTGGGGCCCTCAGGGGCCAAGATTATAAAGGAAAGAATAGAGCTAAACTGGAATTCCAGGGGGGGGGGGGGATTAAACCAAAAAATGCATCTTTGGGGACAGTGTGCATATATTTATTACTGTATTGTGCAACATCCTATCGTAATAATAATGCATGGTAGTCCACCCAAAAAAGGCCCTCTAGTCTTCGAAAACGTGCAACAATAAAGTAATGGGCTATTTTAAAATAAATGGAATCTAAACAGGCTCATAACCTACCTGTGACGCCTAAAAAATATGAAATCCCTTTGATTGTGGAAGGTGACACACTGCCTGCCTTGAAACTGTGGATCGTGAGGAAAGAGAGCAGCAAGTAGGCGTGCAACAGAATGACCGAGTCTTGTGCTGAAGTTATTCAGGATAACTTCAGGCCTATGGCTTGTCATACGACCATGGTTCTGCAATAAAAAATTAATGTAAGCACACACTGCATTAATAAGTGACGCCAGGCTTGGAGATGATTAACATGCTTGACTCCAAATCAACCAGTTCGAACCTTGGTTGAGGTCGTTTTGTTGTGTTCTTGGGCAAGACACTTAACACTCACGGTGCCTCTCTCCACTCAGGTGTATAAATTTGTGCTGGCAAATTAAATGCCAGGGAGGGGGGGAGTGGAGACCTGTGATGGACTGGGATCCTATCCAGGGGGGAACGGAAATACTAGTCTGCTATAGAAACCACCACACTATAAGCTCCATCAATATTTAACCTACTGCCAACTTACATGCAGCCTTTCTTCAGGTAAGCGGTCTTTTTATCATCCAAACATTACATTCAACCAGAAACCCATAAGGGTTGAAACGTGTAACTCCCTATGATTCGCATTGTACAAAGCGTTTGAACATTCGTTGCCATTAAGTACCATATTTGGAAAACCACGAGAAAAAAATCAACCAATCAAAATTGCAATATTTGGATTAAATTCACAGCGCGCGCTAGCTCGCGCTAAATGGCGTAATCTTGTTTTTAAACAACTTTGGTTAAATAGAGTTAAATTTGGTTAAATTCCTCTGTTTCATCGTCATCTAGTGGTCTGGAGAACTTCACCTGGATGCTCTTGATGAATTTCTTTAGCTTCTGTGAGTAATTCACGGCGTTTAGGTCGGAATTCAAGTGACTTACCGCAAAAGCGAAAATTTTCTTGCATGTGTCGTTACGTGTGTAAATCATTCACTGACAAGCTCCTTGTGTTTCCAAATATGGTACTTGGCAAACTGAATGTTCGAACACTGTGAACACGCGTTATACGTTTCAACTCCTTATGAGTTTCTGATTCAACACATTGCCACAATGCCTATATATTGTCAGAGATGTTCTTGTTATCTGTCATCCATACCTTGATATCTTTGCCAAGTTTAACACTACTCAATTTAAAGTGTGCAGTAGGCCCATCTGGTAAGTGACTTATAACTATTCCATCTAGAGACAATTTGTTAAGGAGCAACACACTTAATCATTACTAATGTTACATTTGAAACTCCCCTTGCAACCACTCTCATAAACAACCTTCTCTAGTGACGACCACTAATGTAAAAGTCACTGTTTGAGTTGTCACTCAATCCCTGTAATAGGTCGCTGATAACAGTTTTCAGCATTTTCCAGACCTTACACTTTGACGGGTCAGTGCTACAACTCTTTATCATTTGCTATACAGTAAAAAAAGAAGATTTCAGATTTTATTATTTCACGCTATTTACAAAATTTAAATAATATTACACACTATTTACAGAAAATATACTACAGTTGAATCATTACTTATCGAGGGTAAAATTAATTATCGAGGGTAAAATTAGTAAGAAAATTACCTGTAGGGGAATTGAAAAAGGTTCAAGTTAGCGGGAGGTTCGAGTTATTGAGGGTTCGAGTTAGAGGGATTCAACTGTAATTAAAATAAGGAAAATATAACAAGAATAAGAACCAAAATAAAATGTGCTCAGGGTTTTATATAAAGTATTATACTGACAATACATCTGGGACTTTTGATGACTGGCCACTTAAATAGGGGGTGGCCACTTAATAGTTTGACTGTATTATTCTAAGAATTGGACAGTGATGGTAGCTAACACAGGGTTCATAACCTTTTCAGCATTTGAAATTCCATGACTTTAGATGACCTTTTCCATGACTTCTCCAAGTTTTCCATGACCTAAATTTCACCACTTGCTTGGAAATCATCTTACATTTTGGGTACCGTAAAATTCCGGTTATAAGCCCCCCCGGTTATAGGCCCATCTACCTGGAAACAATAAAATACATCCAGTTATAAGCCCCCCCGGATATAAGCCCCCCTCTGATCTGCTGGATGACAGTACTGAACAGGGCTAAATGTTGCTTTATTATGACTTTTTAACTTAAAAACGTATTTCGATCAACACTGCCATGGCTTGTTTCGAAACGTTTTTTTTTTATTCCGCTTATAAGCTCCCCCGGATGTAAGCCCCTCCGCTTATAAGCCCACTCAAAACCCCTTACGAAGTTGTATAAGCCCAGGGCTTATAACCGGAATTTTACAGTATGTTTTTACTATTTTCTTTGCAAAAAAAACTAATTTATTTTGTATTTTGTAATAAACATAATTTTCCCGACTTCCATGACCGAATTCCATGACCCGCACTTTCAAGGGGTTTCCATGACCCATACAAACCCAGTAACAACCAATTTCAGAACCTGTAGCATGAAGCTGCTCTCCAAAGACAACAGTGGTTTCTCTACTCACTGTATTACATTATCATATTTTATCCAAGACAAGCGAACTTACGTTCACAAACAATACACTTTCATAAACAGCTTATACAGGATATGGCTAAAAGGATACTTGGCAATTTTCTGTCTTCATTGACAACTACAAGAGCTGTAAATCCTTTCTCCTTTGCTTGTGGAATTATTTTCTTCAAATCTAAACCCTTCCGTACACGAACTTCAGAATTAGGGATAATTCTTTTGAGCTCTTCCATGAACTGCACTGTTTTCTAATGACATCAAGGAAATGATAAATAAAAACAAACAGTAAATAATGTAGAGAAGCCAACTCGGGATACATTTCTAACCAGATGACATGACCATCAAGGCATCCAGCCTGTATAATTCCACATGTTTAAGAATTTCTAATACCCAATCCCGAGGGAGTTGGGATAATGCAGTGTTGAGAGTGCCCACTACCCACCAGTGTGGCGCGGGTTCAATTCCTGGACTTAGTGTCCAATATGGGTTGAGTTTGTTGTTGTCCCTGCTCCGAGGGTTTTTCTCCGGGTTCTCCAGTTTTCCTCCTTTCACAAAAAACTAACACTTTGATTCGGATTCTGGGAATCTGAGGGCTTCAGGTTTGTCACTGAGTCGCAAGACTGTTACAACCCTCGTTAAACAAAGTTAATTTTATTAACGTTTCTGCTGAAAGTTCGAGCAATTAGTGCAAATTAAAATTATTTACCAAAAATCTACTCAAAGAACGGCAACATTTTGTAATACAGTGTTTGAAACATCTCAGTGTAATTCATTCTACAAGTGACCCTGCGGCTAAATTTTAAAGCACTCTCGAGAAAGTTAAGGTCAAACCTTGAAAAAATGCTTAAAATGCATGTTGTTTTCTTTTGAACTGATGTGAAACGTCCATTTCAACTAAAACATGGATAACCTCAAATTCATTTTTCTATCACAGGGTCAGCTTGAGGGCTAAAGTTTCGATAACTGTTTACATGATACAAGTTAAATTTTTTGATATCTTAATTTTTGCCTTTATTGCTCGATTGTGCAGTGGAAACGGTCTTAAACATTTAATCCTTTATCTCTTCTTACCACTTTTGATCTATCACTTGAAGTTATAAGAACTTTTGGTACCACCTCGCACTTGAAATATGTTGCTAACTCATCGCGTTCTTCATCCTTAATCACCTGTTATTCAGCAAAGTAGCATTCACTATACAGGTATAAAAATTATTTATTCATCCGTCACCCATGCAAAAACTAACTGCAGTGTACCATTATAGCCCTTGTCTTCCAGTTAGTCCCAACAGTTTTATTGAACATTATCCAATATTGAGTAAAAATTTGGTAAGTGTCTGCAAGACCATCCTATTAGCAATGTTAAAAGATGTCAAGGGCACATGTTGAATTTGTTGTGGTTCAATTTTATCCTTGGTTCAAATTTTATTTTCCTTTGTCAATGTTTTTTGGTTTTAAAATCATAATTTGCCAACAGACGGCAAGCTTAAGCCCTTGCCCAAATGAAAAGATACCTGCCCAATAGGAAGAACTACTTGTCCCAAATCCAGATGACTAGGCAAGGCATTTTCGAGAACCAACCATGCATGTGTGAAATATACTGCTGCTAAAGATTTGGAAGTTACAATCTACATACATTGTAATGACTTCTTTTTAAATACAGCCCAAAACTTCAACCTGTTGTCTACATGTAATTACCTCGTCATCTTGTGGTTCTACGATGGTCTCATCAATGACACGAGTATTATCAATGGTTCTTGGAACTTGTTTGGGCTGAGGCTGTCAGGAACACAAGAGTCAGTGTGAAAACTAACTATTTTAAACACTTTAAGCTCCAATATGCAAATAGAAATTCTCCCAGCTGATCTCCATACAGTTTCTTATGGTATTAGTTTGGAGAATTTTTTAAAAGATCGAAGCAATTTCCATTTGGTGATAATTTTATTAATTCTTACAACCATTTCTCTTGGTGATAATTTTATTAATTCTTACAACCATTTCTCTTGAAATTTGAAATTGGCCACCCTCAGTTGGGACTTAAGGTGTTGAAATAGATCGGTTTTATTATGACCCTCCTGCAAATGACACAAGAGCAAGCCCTGGGGGCGGTTTTCCTTCCTTTCAACAATGAAATACAAAGCTTTCCGCTAACGTTACAAATCATTTCCTTTAGTCTCCATTGGGACCCCATTCGTAATTCCTCTAGTGACAAAGGTTCTTTTTGCTGATGTTGCACGCACAAGTGAACCATATGTTATCCTTGCATGGCAGAATAAACTGTGGATTCTACAATCAGCACAACCAGGACTTCACGCATAAACGAAGTAATGAAAAGAAGAAAGATGCATATGTGAGCTTCATCTGTATGTTCCGCCATGACGACAAACGGCAAATACTAGCTTGCCTTTCATTTCGTTCTCTTATTGAATTCTAAAATAAATCCTTTAGAAAAATAGGGAAAAAATCACACATTTGCAACAACACAAACCTACTCATTTCTGCATACAAACACAAAACAGCAGACAGCGGAGGTGGAATTTTTGTTGTTCACAGGAAAAATAAACGCCATGCTTAATCTCTTTATTATTGAAATTGCATTAGCGTGAGGATCACATTGAACTCCACTGCACAACTTGAATCTTCCATTCGCACATAACCAAATTCCTTGCGCCTTTGATCTTAGCTTTGACCACAATTCCTTTCGTCTTGTAAAAAAAAACGATTGCAGGCCCCTTAAAGTAATCCTTTGCCGATTAGAGAGCTGCCTCACTCGTTCGCTTTTGGCTCACTCGCTGCAGCAGCAATTATCAAAAACAGCAGGCGAGAAAAGGCAGTCACAGTAAGAAACAGTGGTTATTTTGCGTTGAATTTTGGATCCACTATTTCATTTCAAAATGCGTTTGAATTAGTTTCACTAATATTGATAATCTAATCCCAAATCATGTTATTATCGATATTTAATATTTTAACTTCTTGATTGATCAGTATCGAATATTATCGAGTAATTGCGTTCGAGGAACGAGAACGCCACCTAATCTCACGTGTCATCGACCTCTGTGTACATGTACAGCCAGGAAATTTTGAGATTTCGTGTGAAGTTTGTAAAAACTCCACCCCGCTCGGTTTTTTAAGGGGTACTCGGCCGGGAAACTGGTACTCATGGCCTTGTTTTCGCGTATCTCATCTCGGCCGGAAACTGGTACGAACTTGACGTTGTTTCGACGTTTTGGGGGAGTTGTTGACTTTATGGTTGTTCGTTTTGCTGTTGTTTTCTTCGCTCTGATCGGTAAGTTACGTACATTGAATATTCATTTGTCGTAGTATACACAATGTTATTCAAAGTTCTTCCAGGTTGCATTGATCGAAGTCTCAGGAAAGCGTGTACGACTCCTGATATACTGAGCATTAAGCCGCAGCTCTGTGCTGTATTGCAGTTTGTGTTGTAAACCCGCTTCCCCGAAGATCGCCTCGCTGTTGTACCTCAGTTGCGATGTGCATTGTGCCAAACAAACTCACCCTTTACGTGGTTTCAAAATTTAGCCCACAAAATACCTCACCGAAGATGGACACATTCCAGACTCTCGAACGCACTCCCATAATCCATGATTACTTCTAGTATCTATTTATAGATTAGGTTTTCAATGATCAATTTCAGTCGATTTGCAAACGTCCCGATCATAAGCATAACTTTGTGGAGAAGCAAATTAGCTTACAAATTTCTATTGCCTTCATAGTGTAAAACTCCTACACACAACTCTCTGAATCAATTCAAAATAAATCTTACAGCAATCACAGAATAGCTACATGACTGATTACTATTTGTTTTGTTTTTTGGGGAATTATGAAGTATACAGAGCCTTCATGAAACTCTCGAACCTGACCCCTGAATACACGTGTATATGTAGCGAGTGTTTACATGTGAGAAATCCTTGCTAACTCACCTCGCCTTCATCTTGTGACTCTTCGCGTTTCCTTTTCCGTTTTCTTTCTTTCTTTTCTTTTGCCTTTCTTAGCTTTTCTTTCTGATATAGTGTGCTTCGTCTTTGCTTATTTTTAATTTCAGAAAACACAATCTCTTTTCCTTCCCTGGCCGCCATCTTTGCAAGCTGTACTGGGGCTTAGTCTTCCGCGTGCAAAATTATCCCATTACTCGTTCCCAGCGTCCCAAACCAAGGGCGCTTTCCATTTGTCAGAGCTGGCCGGTCGACCATTATATTCCGTTGTTAGTCAGATTTGACCGTTCAAATCAGTAAATAAACATAAATATTATATATTGCTATGGTGGATTTGTTGGAAAATCTCGTGAAAAAAAGCCCATTTCACATTCAAAACCACTGGACCGGCCAGCCAGTTCTGACAAGGGCCCCAAGGCTTTCGCGAGCTGCACTGAAAGGTCGAACAAACCCCAATATTAAGGCTAAACACAAGCAATCCAAGCTAATTTAGGCTAACCAGAGTGCAAAGTAGACACACTCGAACCCAAAAGTCCATTTTTCAACCTCCTGCAACCTGCAAAATACATGAAAGAGACGGCGATGCAAATTACGGATTTTGGGATAGTATGTTTGGGACAGAATGAATACGTGTCCCCGAGTGCCAACTGTATTCATGTTACACAAGCGAGTATGATACTCTCTTGTGCTATATTAGAAAACAAAATCTGGACATCTTCCTTTTCTGTTTTTCTGACATCGAAAATGATAGAAAAACTTGTTGATGTCTTACATGCCACTTGGCGTCTAAAGAACTGATGGTGATGACATTGAAAAATTCAAAACTTCTAATTTGGGGGGGGGGGGGGGGTGGAAGCGGAATCATTGGACTTTGGATATTCATGATTCCTGTCCTGCTCCCGGGGGGGGGGGACTCCCATTTGAAAGGGACGGGGATGCTCGTCGTCTCGCTTAGGGGTGTAAATTTCAGATTTCTCCCTCGTGTTTGATATATTACATACCTCCAATATCGATAGAACTGATTCAAGATTCTTTTAGCCATCTTTCGTTATTCATGATTCCTAAGGTTTAGACACGCAGATTCATGATTCCTACCAATTAAACAGCTATGATTCATGATTCCGCTTCCACCCCCTATGATTTTCGTTGCGACTTTGGAAGTTCCATTTGCGTTTTTCGCTCGAATCTCCATTTTCAGTTTTCCTTTTTCTTGTTGAAAAACGAAATTTGAATTCTTCTATTTCCTTTCCGTTGAATCTGCATTGATGTGAAACAGACGTAAATGGCTACGACTTCCTACACGAAGAAAAAAAGCCATGTTATACGAGGCAATTTTGTCTGCAACTTGCAACGCCCGGCAACGACGACGACTGTAAAACCGATATTGCAAGTTGCAGACGGGGGGTCACACGCTTGCAATTTTTGTTCGCAACTTCCTGCAACTTGCAATGCAACATTTTGTTGCATTGCAGCAGAGTTAATAGAGGGGACTGGTTATGAAACCCGGCGAACTTCAAAGAAATATCTCTTAACTCAACTAAATATCTATTAACTCTGATTGCAGGTTGCGAAAATGAGGTGTTAGACGAGCAAGTTTTTTTGGCAACCTGCAATGCAACGTTTGTTGCATTGCAATTAAGTTGCAGAAAAAAATTGCCTCGTGTAACATGGCCTTAAGCAAAGAAGGTATCTTCGAAGGAAAAGAAAACAGTTCATTTTTTTGTCACGGGCGTTAAGATAACTGCCGTACACCCAATTCCCTTCGAATAACTATTGTTAACTAGTACAGTGGATTCTCGACTTGAGGACACCCTGGTATTACGGAGTCTCTCTATTACGGACAAATTCCAGATCCCGGCCAAAGATGTACTCCCCAAAGCTCGTGGTCCTTAAAGAAAGCCTGCTCGCACGCTAATAGGCTTAGAGCTAATAGAGGTACTGGAAATTTCTCTTGCTATTACGGACTCTCGCATTCTCGTCCCCATAGCCCTTTTCGCTTCTCTTAGCCGACTAGGGCCTTGGCACGAGAAACGAAGGGCTCTGGGGACATAGGGTCTTTGAATTAATTCGATTTTTTTTGATTGGCTGTTTGAAACAAAGAAATCTTGAGCGGAAGTAAAAACCGCCATGACTGTCCCACAGAGTCTTTAAAAACATCACTACTGCATACATGAAGACCGGAAGTCCTAAAATCTAGGACTGGAAATCCTGTGTCCCCAGAGCCCTTCGTTTCTCGTGCCAAGGCCCCGCCGGCTAAGAGAAGTGAAAAGGGCTATGGGGACGAGAATGGGACTCTCGCTATTACGGAATCACGGACACTTAACTCGTACCAAAATAACAATTTTATTGTTTTGACTCGACAAAGCGGACACCATGAACTTCTTGACTTCTCATATAACATTATTACTAATAAAATTATATACTTATAAAATTGCAGTCTGCAGGTCTTTTGCTCATTACTTGTTCAAACACACTTCAAAAGACTTCTGGAATAGTTATTTTTTTTGGATCAGTTGCTTCAGTAGCTTAACAACAGACATCATTTTTTCACTTCAGCTTGCGCCCTTTCTTTCCGGACTCTTTAGGAGAGATCAAACCCTCACCATAGTTAGTAACTATGCCCTCTTCCTACACTCTCACTGACTGTTTACAATTTCAAAACTTTTGAAAAGGTCGAAAAGCTGTTCATAGTCTACATTATTTTACGTATGTAACCTACTTTTTTTCTCACACCCCGCTATAACGAGAGTTGACTGTGCTAGCTTTTCCTTTAGCTTCAGATCGCCTTCCGGGTGTTGCGTAACGACCGGCATCACAATCTTACGGAACGTCTGCGTGGGAGGCATTCTTCAGGGTAAAGGCTAAATTGTGTTTATACCATGCCATAGAAATGATACGGTTAAACCTAACCTTCCCATCGTGTGCTGCGATCTAATTCCTGGCGAAATTTAATTTTCCCTTTTTTGCGCGCGCGCGCGCGGAGAGCCGGCTCGCAGGCTATAAAAAACCTGAAAAAGTGACCTCGGTCTCTTAGGAGGCAAATTTTCTGCGGCATGCTATAAAATAGTTATACAACACTTTCTCGTTGTATACCATGGATATCCCACTTGTCACTTCTGCACATTTCATCTTTAGCCAATTCTTGAGTTTTGATAGGTTTACAGGCCATATGTGAGCTCTAACCTGCAAGCGAGAGCCTGCTCGCAGGCTCATATACCATGGACCACAAATATAGTAGGTGTATGCGCCAGCGAGAAAAGCCGGGGAGCTGAAAGTCCTCAAATATTGCAATTCTTTGTGTGTTTTTTAATAAAACAATTGCTTCACTTGCACTTGTTGGATATTTATAGTCAGTCGTCACAGTAACCAGTTTCGTTTTGTTATGTAGTTTTGCTCACTGTCATTGGAAACTATTGCTATTGAAAATTAAAGTGTGAGACTAACAATTTATTTATGTAGATCATTATTTTGACAATTTTCGCGAAATTTGGCATGTTTGGTACCTTTTAACTATTTTACATGTAATGACCCCCGGAATGGCCAAATCGCGAAATATAAGTCCCGTGAAATGTGCCCGTCCTATTTTTGCGAAATTAAGTTCCAGCGAAAATATAAAGAAACAATAAGGTATCTTCCATCTCACTCTCGACTTGGGGGCTAAACGACCGAATACCTCTCGTGGGGCCGGGGGTACAGCATGAAGGCAATGAGTGTCACGCAACTGTTGGTTCAAGTCAAACATGATAAATGCCAGGTATACATCCGGAAAAAAACACTGAAGCCTTGCTCTCGAATTTATAAACCAGTCTCGCGAAGTGTCGAATTTGCCATTTTATGCCCCTTCGATTAGCCCCTAAACTCAAGTCGATTAGCCCCTAGTAACATGTTTAGCCCCAAATTAAAATTTGTAATTAGACTCGATAAATTATCTGACTTTCACTGTGACAGCTTTCACTGAAACGATAAGTTTGCTTTCATTTTCAGGGTTTCTCGGAACTTTTACAATTGACAGACGTAGTGATTTTTATGCAAATTTCCTTGTTTTGATAGTCGCTGGATTTATTTCACATCCTTTCAGCACGCCATTCAACAAGCTGCGCGATCCCGGTGCGCGGTGTCGTTTGCCTCGACTTCCGGTGACCTGGGTGTAATTTTAGAACTCGTCATATCCGGTTTTATAAACTTTCGTTCAACTTTGGCAAGTAATAATGCCTATTTAGGCTACTCCACGAAGAACTGCCGCGAAACTGCGAGATTGAACCAAACGTCATGGCTGGAGCAAAGCTTTGTTTAGTGGCGTTTCTATCGGTGTTGGCATCAAAGTACAGCTTTCAAGGTAAGTTCATTGCGACATCAATTTAATGCGTTCACGTTAGAAAAATGCTGCATAATCCTGTCAAACAGTCCATGTTACACTCATCTGATATGATATTACTGCAATATGTAAGACAGTCGGGATGGAAATCTACATTGTTCGTTCACTAATTGAGCTGAAATTGACTAACTTATCCGCATGCTATTCCACAACTTCTAAGCGGTTAATAAGTTAAGTTTGACATTCAATCATGCCAAGTTCGTCGATGGCTGTTGTTTTAATAAAACCGTATATTGACACCCGTGAGCCTATGTATAATCGGTTTGGCAGGCATATTGAACGTTCTGGAACTAGCAAATGAGAGAAACGAAAAATTTATATGAATGATTTTAAGGATTGCACGATTTACCTGTTTAATATACCTTTTATCATACTTGTGTTATGGCATCCCGCCTTGATTATGACTGTCAACATAAATAATTTAAATCACATTATAATTCTACGATTTTAAAAACTTAAAATAAAAACATTCTCGTCTTCTCGTTATAATTTGTTAAGAAGGCATCTCTTGCTTGACTCAGAACTCAGAAATGAAGTTAGTAGTTTTGTATTTGGAAAGCTTTACATGTATAATATGCATTTTTAATTAATCCTTTTGTGACAGTCAGACTTCGTGCTTTTTGGTGGAGCGTGAAAAGTGCTTTGTGTAAAATGCTGAAGGAAGTGATGCTATTTGTAATTGCTGATGTGAATACGTGCCCATGAATGTATTTATCGTTTTCCTTTTACTGATTTAGTGCCGGGAATTGTTATTTTCGTAGTCGTTTGAGCGCGTGCTTTGTCAGATTTGTAACAACCACAAAATTGTGCGCTACAAAATATGCAAATAACTCGAGTTTGCACGATAGGATTTAATACGCACGTCTAAGCGCGGCTATCATGGTCTGGTGATTTTCATTTGCAGCAATATTCATAATAACAGCTTATTTTTATAACGTGACATTTTCGACATATGTCAGAACCAATTTTATGCACACTATTTATACGGCTGTCACAATGCCATGTTTTCACATTCGTAGCTTTCATTAACCTTTCTTAATTTCCAGTTTACTCCACAAATTGGATGCAAGGAAATACATGAGACTTCTTTTGGCGGGAGGGGAGAGGGGGTGGGCCTCTTTTGAGGGGGAGGTGGTGGGCCTTTTTTGGGGGAGTGGTGTAGGGGTCTTTTTTTCCAAAGGCATTTTTGCGTTTTGAGATGGTTGGCCTGAAGAAAATAAAATTTACTGGACTGAGTATGAAGAGCAAAAGTTATTACAACCTATATTGTATTAGTTTCTCCTTCACAAAGCATGGCACAGAGAATAGTGGGTTATTCTGTGATTGCACAAGGGCTTATTTACATGCCACAGGGTTTTCAATAAGGGCCGGCAGCCGGCGAAACTCGCCGGGTACTCCACGCGTTTTCGCCGCCTACTTTGATTAATAACTTGCTCGAATTTTACGAATAAGCGTGATACACTGTAAATAATTTGCCACAATGAACCGCAGATCAGCCAACATTTAATTCGTTTAACACAAAAGAAACTTGCCATAATTCTTGGTTAAAATATTCGACTGCAGGGCTGGTAATTGCGACCGATACAGTCGCCAATGCGACTAACATTCCATAAAAATTCTGCTTTAGCCGCCAAAATGGCGACTACGTTTCTGTGTGTTGACGATGAATAACGGACATTTCCTCAGACATTGTGCCCTTCCAGAAAGTTATATCAGAAGATCTTTGCTTCTAAAAAATCCAAAATAAGAAAGAAGTCAATCCATCCTCTTCCTCCGCTGTAAAAGATTCTGTCACATCGGAAAACTCGCAAAAAGCTGACCGTGTCTGAAATCGCCTTATAATGCTTTGCAAGCCCTGGAGCACGTCATGTATGCCTATGGATTGGATTGATTCCTTCGATAGTGGCCACAAAATCTTATAAATTGTGTTTGTGTTAAGCTAGTGATAAGATTGTTTTGTTTTTCCTTTTGAATATTTATGTATTCAGTCCTTTTTTGGATTAAATTCTTTGAAATGATTTTAAACACTTTTGAACTAAGGCCCTGTTTGATTTTGCAATCTGGCGACTAAAAATTTGCAGAAGATCTTTGCTTCTAAAAAATCCAAAATAAGAAAGAAGTCAATCCATCCTCTTCCTCCGCTGTAAAAGATTCTGTCACATCGGAAAACTCGCAAAAAGCTGACCGTGTCTGAAATCGCCTTATAATGCTTTGCAAGCCCTGGAGCACGTCATGTATGCCTATGGATTGGATTGATTCCTTCGATAGTGGCCACAAAATCTTATAAATTGTGTTTGTGTTAAGCTAGTGATAAGATTGTTTTGTTTTTCCTTTTGAATATTTATGTATTCAGTCCTTTTTTGGATTAAATTCTTTGAAATGATTTTAAACACTTTTGAACTAAGGCCCTGTTTGATTTTGCAATCTGGCGACTAAAAATTTGCGTTTGACGACTATTTTGTCTCCAAGATAATTAAAACTGTTGAATAAAAAGCTGGAAGATAGAGCATGTATGGTTCTGTTGAAAATGATCTAATTCTTGCCCCAGAATGCAGGAAATGCACTCTGAGAGGCTCTGATTTTAAAAGTTTCCCGGGGGAGCATGCCCCCAGACCCCACTAGAAGGTCGCGCCTGTGGCGCGAGTAACCCCTTCGCCATCTACTTCTATATTTCTGCCGCCTACTTTGATTCTTATTGAAAACCCTGACATGCTATGGTTTGTCGGCCCAATTTGTCAGCTGAGATCAATTCCTGTGGCAAAGCAGCTTGTGTGTGTGCCCCTGCAAGGTTTACCGCAATCAAACATATGGGGCTGTTTTTGTTTTCTTCAGTTTCAGGGAAAATCATTCACAATAACGTGAAAGCATCAGTAAGGATATGCAAAATAGCTGCTGACTGCAAATATATTTTTGAGTGGGGGGGGGGGGGGGGGGTGCTTAAAAACCAATGTGTAATGGTTAACCAGCTTGGCCTTGGACGTGCTGGACTTCATGCATAGGTGGTTACAAAGTGTGAGGCAGCGAGGCATGGGAGCCATGCATTCTGGTTAGCCTACATAGCACTTCGGTTAGCCTACATGGCACTCCGGTTAGCCTTAATAGCACTTTGGTTATAATTAGCCTACAGTTAGCTTAGGTAGCTTGCAGTTAGCCTTTTTATTGGGATTAGGGATTTCTGCCTCGCATGCCTCACTACCTTGCCTCGAATACCTCGCACGCCTTGCTGCCTGCATTGTGTTCTTGGGCAAGACACCTTACTCCCATAGTGCCTCTCTCCATCCAGGTGTATAAATGGGTACCAACAAATTTACTGCTGGGGGTAACAAAGAATATTGTTGTCTTATTTCCATTTCAGACATAGTTGATCACAGAGGACGAGAATTTGTTGTTAGCTTCATTTCGCAGCATCTTCGATTTCCCTACCATGGGAACAATATCCTCTATGTTTCCAGCTTTGAGGACACTCAAATTCACATCCATGTTCCTGACCTTGCACAACAGTCAGACCAACAATTTGAATTACTGGCAGGAGCAATAAAAATGATTTCGCTAAACGGCAGTACACGGACCGGCGGCTCAACACAGATTGAGCAAAAGAAAGGCATTAGAATTACTGGAAATAAACCCATATCTGTGCAAGGACTGTCAATTTTGACAGAAGTCAAATTTGACACAAGTGAAGGATTTCTTGGGCTACCTGTGGAAACGCTCGGGACTTACTACATTGTATCAACATTTACTGCGGTGATCAGTGCTGGGGTTCAGATCGTTGCAAAGGAAGATAACACTGAAGTGTCAATTAAGTTGCGACTACCAAGCCATGGTAGAGTGCAATATGGTGATGGAAAATTTTACGGGGACGGCCAAGACATCAATGTGACTCTGAACGACTTAGATGTATTTCAAGTGCTGGCAGATACTGATCTCACTGGTACAATTGTGAATTCATCGAAACCAATCGCTGTGTTTTCTGGTAATGACTGTGCCATGGTTCCATTGCTCCAGCATCCTTGTAATCACTTAGTTGAGCAAATACCCCCTGTTGATCATTGGGGGTCAGAGTTCATCACTAACCCCACGCCTAACAGCCAGGGCGGAGATAAATTTCACGTCATAGCATCAGTACAAAATACACTTGTTTCTGTTGACTCACAATTTAGAACTCAACTAAACAAAGGAGATAAATTTGAAATTGATGGACCTTGGAATAAATCTTTAGTCATATCCACTTCTCACCCCAGCCTCGTTGTGCAATACTCCAGTGGAACTGGGAGCCCATCAATGAGTCTAGTCCCCCCAAAGGAATGGTTCTCAAATGACTACACAGTTTATGTTCCAAAAGATGAACAGGGCAACGCATTTGATGGCTATGTAAATGTTGTTATCGACACCACTTTACGAAAGGATCTTCGTGTTAAAGGTTCAAATGAACTTGTCATCAACTGGAAGATTATTCCGGGAGGTTTCTCAAGAGCCTCACTTCATCTTCCCAGTGACGGAGTGTACCATGTCTACCACAAAGACCCACAAAAGAATTTTTCATGTGTTCTGTTTGGCATGACTGCTAAAAAGTTGTTTGCTTTCCCAGCTGGTATGAAACGCATACAACCATTTGATGCGAGTTGTTCAACAACGAAAATGATTGGCGGCGATAAAATTGATAACGACTGTGATGGAGCCACAGATGAAGAATTAGCCAATGGCGTGGACGATGATGGTGATGGTGAGGTTGACGAAGATCTGGTCACACCGGCACCTATTTTAAACATGCCCCAAAATTTCTCGACACCACCTTTGCTTTCGTGCGACAGAACATTAAGTGTAGCCATGAACTTTGCAAATACAGGCCGTGCAACGGGTTCAGCACAGGGCGTTTGTAAAATACGTGGTGGAAGTATAGTCATCTCGAACAAGGACACTGCTGTGTATTCTTACAGTTGTGAGCGTGAACTAAAACGAGTTTGGACTATTAAAGATCCTTGTCGGAATGTTATCAAGGGAAGCCAGTTTATAAAGATAAGCACTCCAGAAAATCCAAAAATCACCTTTCCAGACGACATAACTTTTACCTGCCGGGAAAAGAAATATCTTGCGCCAGAGTTGACTGGAGAAGTTAAAGTAACTGCAAACTCATGTCCAAGAAATGTGACAGTCACTCACCTAGACAATGGTGACTGTTCGAACAAGGATGGGAGACTGGATCGAGAGTGGACGGTCCAAGACAAATGCGCACGCACTTTAAAACACATACAAGTTATCAAGCTTTTACCAAAAGGTAAGTGAATCCAATTGGTGTGACCCTCTAAGGTTATATGATTTAAGGATTACTTGATTAGAATGTGAAACTAAGACTGAGTTAAGGCCCTCCCTCCCTACTTATCAAAAACACCTGATCACAGGTTGAGAAAACCCTAACTGCAGCATTGTCAAAAGAGGGTCTTAATTGGGTTTGGCTGATAGCTGAGAATTGGTCAGAATTCCCACTGTCCGGTGAGAAATGATGCGTTTTCTAACCTGATAGCTCAGATCTGCAAAGTTGGCCCATGGCTGAGAAATGTATAACTGAGAAATTGTAATTGGTAGCTGTTTTAACAAAGACACAAAACTCACTGTCATCCGCCTTGCTGTGGCGAAAGTCTTGAAACATCAGCTTTTTTAGAATTTACTAAAAGTGGTCTATTTTTCACCAAATTGAAGCACATTGCAGCTATTAAGGTGTCTGGTAATTAACAACATATGGTGCAATTGTGCAGTCCAATTTGTGCGCATGCAGGTCCAATTCTGTGGTCTACCGATAATTCTGTGGTCCAATTTGAATGTGTGATCCAATTTGTGTGGTCCAATTCTGTTCTCTAATCCAAATCGTGTTGTCGTACCCTGCAAACAGAATTCCCTTTGATCTTCCTTCCTCTTTCCCAACTTATCAAGGAAAGATTAAAGCGACTCTGCTCACAGGGTACTCAGTGGTCCAATGCTGCTGTCCAGCTCTTAAACAAACTGGACTCCTGCTTCCTGGTTGTCCAATTTTGTTTATCACCCACACGATTACAACAGAATGAATTGGACTCCACTCAACCCTAATACCATTACCAATCCTTTGTGAACTGAAGTGCCTTCTGCGGTTTTTTATTTGGGATTGTTGTTGCTGTTTGATTTGTTTCAGTTTTTTTGTTCAGTTAATCTTAACATTGTCCATTGCTTTGGCAGAATCCAGAAGAACAACTAACTATGTGGTGTTATTCAAGATAACAAGCGAGACATTCTCAGTTGAACTTAAAGATAAGAAATCTCCATCCTACAAATCTTTGGCTGATGGATTGGAATTTGAGGTACGGATTTCATATTCCACATCAGTTGTAAACAATTTGTTTTGTAGTTCATTTTTATTTTCTCGCCTCTTAAATTAAGTGACAGAGGAAGAGTGGCTGTCTGTCCCATAAAGAGAAAGTTTTCTAAAGTTCTATCAGGATTTTAACAGCTAGCTGCTTTAAATATGCATCCACCCAGTTATCCACTTTTTTTCCTTTTGACAACTTTCAGTGAGGTATTCTGATCTGTCCTCTTGTTTTGATGTCAACTAGTCCCAAACTCCACAAAAAAAAACAACATAAGCAATGAAAACTGCTTTTTAAATGCAAGAGAAATAAAAACCTTGATCAACCTTTAATGCTGACAAAGTCTGGCCAATCTCTTACCCAGAGTTCTCAGGCTTCTTGGTCAGCAACAAACGAGCTCCTGGACTCTGTATACAACATTGAGGTGTGGCTGCTTGATGTTATTGTCAGTCAGCTGCTGTCATACTTGCACCGAGTTCTCTAACACATAATCAAAACCCAAACAGATCAGCTAGATCAAAGGCTGACTTTTCTTCTTAATAAAACATGGTATTCGAATTAATTCCCAGGTATTACATAATTACTATCATCATCATAAACACTCGCATGGTATTCCCACATATTACTATCATCATCATCATCATCATCATCATCATCATCATTACTATAATTAATATCATTAGTCTACATGCATTTACATAAAGTCTGTTCTATCTTTAATTTCTATTTTTCTTTTGTAGTTAGCAAAAGCGTTTATGCAATCAAAGTCAAAACTTGGCCAATTTTTCGTAGCAGCTATAACGCTTAGTTTCAGGTAAGCATTTAGGAGATGTTAAAAAGAAACATTATTAAATGTTTTAATTACTTTTCCAAAAATAATGACCCCCTAAATTTAAAAGTAGCATAACCCAGCGTACCAATATTATATTAGCACTGTAAAGTTGCGTGAGTGACCCTCTGAAACAGCTGAAAGTGTTGTGGCTCAATTTTATCGTTAGTTGAAATTTTAGTTCCTTTGTTTAAACTCATTATCAGACATTACCATACCCGAACCATGAACCAAGGATAAAATTGAACAACAGCATAAACGACCACCCAAAAGCAGTGAATCTCTCTCCTTTCGGACGAGCGCTCTTTGGTGATGTCACCACTCACAATGGAGCCCAGACTCCCTTGCAACCTCGTTCCCAGGGTCTCTCTCTCCCTGCCCCCCAGAGCTCTTGGTTCAATAAAATTTGAACCAAGGATAAAATTGAACAACAGCATAAACGACCACCCAAAAGCAGTGAATCTCTCTCCTTTCGGACGAGCGCTCTTAGGTGATGTCACCACTCACAATGGAGCCCAGACTCCCTTGCAACCTCGTTTCCAGGGTCTCTCTCTCCCCGCCCCCCAGAGCTCTGGGGGGTGGGGAGAGAGAGACCCTGGGAACGAGGTTGACTCCCTTGAGCCGATCTCAAATGTAACTTGACTTCTCCAAGTTTCTCCGAGGAATAGACACAAGGGCCAAACTTAACTCTGTTCTCAGCAGCGGTAATTTGCCGAACACAGAGTGAAAGCAGATTGCCGAATGCAGAACGAGGAACAAAATTACCGAAACAAGCAGATCCCATTGCCACTATTGAGAGCTAACCGTGAACAGGCTAACCTGAGCGATATCCAGGCTAACTGGAGTGTACCTTAAGAGTGTACCTTGCACTCAGGGTAGCCTAAATAGCACTTCGGTTAGCCTGAATATCGCTCAGGTTAGCTTACAGGTTTTGCTGTTTTCAGTGATTTTGTTTCGCGTTCTGCATTCGGCATTCGGCAAATTACCCCTGCCTCTCTGTTCTGATGTTCATTTTTTTCAACAAGCTATATCATTTTTGTCTTCTTAGTTCTAAGCGCCAGAATTTTCTGTAAGTTAAAGTATCCTTGTACTGGATGTTACGCTCACAGCTAAAACTGAACAGAAAAATGTTTTTTTTTTTAAACGACTTTTTTCGATATCACATATTTGAAGTGCTTGCACCATAGTCTAATTATTTGTTTTTATTACTGGTATTTGCTCTGGCTAACTACTTTTTTCATTTCTTCTCTTCATTTTCTTTGTCAAGTAATGGTAGTGTTGTTCCGAGCATCCTCGTTAAGATAGACGCCCAGGCTCAAATTGATCAGCGGCAGTTGATTGACTTCATGAACACCACCGTGAAAAGTGGCACCCTGGGAAAATATCAAGTTGACCCTAGTTCAGTGCAATTAACAGGTACAGTAAGCTTTCCTCTTGTTCTGATACTCCTATCCAGTTGCATGGGCGGATCTAGGGGGAGGGTGTGGGGGGTGCGCTCCCCCCCTGAGATGACCAGGTTGCTTTCTAATACAACTGGTATTCTGCAAACATTTTGAAATTCTATGTGCACCTGCCCCCTCCTGATCCCCTGAGTCGGTCTGTCCTTTTTGTTTTCTTCACACGGTGTTTTCATCAATTTGATTTTCCTTGTCTTCGATCTGGTCAAAAATCTTACTGCATCACATCTCTTCCAAATTTAAAATCAAAATTCTTTGAGGGGCTACAGTGGGGCTACTCTGAATCTTAAAGCTTTCACATTTTCTTTTCTTTTTTCACTCAACAGAGTTGTTGGCAAAACGAGGAAATATGTTTCCATAATTGTTTCTTCATTTTGCCATGCTTCCATACTGCGCAGATGTTTCTGCCGTGTAGCAGAAGCATGTAGCAGAACAAATTTTGCTTCGTGGAAACAAAATTGGTGCTGGAGACAATGCTTCCTGTGCAGCAAAACTGAGAAAGATTGGGGTAACATGCGCGCGCTACGGGTGTTTCTGGAAACATGTTTCCTCGTTTTGCCAGGCCTTTACTGCCATTTTACTAATCAAAACTTAATAGAGCTTAACCGGTAAAGGGGAGGAGCTTGTTTAAAAATGGAACTCCCAGAGGGAGCTTATTTCCATATATCCCTTCTGTTTTTGATACACCGTTTCTTTTCTTCATTGAACAGACTTTGATGAATGCCAGGCTTCTGACCTTAACAAGTGCCACCAGAAAGCGAAATGTTCCAACACTCCTGGTTCATACAATTGCACTTGCATTGATGGATATTATGGCGATGGTTACCTCTGTCAAGGTATTTTTGGTATAGCAGTAATGATACTAATATTCAAACTGATAACGATTTTAAGATGCCAATACCACATTATAATTAGCATATTTCTCGTGAAAAGGTCACATGGATCTTTACAACGAGGCATAGCATGGGTGAAGCTTTTCTCTTAGCTTTATGGTATGGCAATGCTAATTTTGAGGATATTTTCTCTTTAACAAGAAGAATGAGCCTGAGAAATCACGTCATTCTAACACGTTTTGGCTTCGGCATATAGAATTTCTGAGAATTTTGCTAGAAAAGTATATTTTTGAAAGCGTTTTTGTGCGAACATTGTTTCTTAAAGCGCCTCTGATAGCTTTTAGAATTTTATGTCTAACAAGAAAAAGAGTATTTTTCTGTGAGTATACTGTGCAAGAATTACCCACAATTCTGCCAGATCACCTCTGGAACAAAACAACTGAATATTACCAAGGCAGGAAAAGCTTTAACATTGAAGTAGAGGGTGCGTCGTTTTGGATGTCACGCAATGCAAATTAGTTATAAAAGATGTCGTCACTGGCAGAAACGTGAGGATGTCGATTTTCTCGTCAACAAACGAGACAATGGCTCATCGGTAACTCCAATTTTTAAGTAATGGCAGCCTTTAAAACCCTTTCAAATTCTTATTGTTAAGTCGCTGTTGTTTTTGATACTTTGAGAGTGACAAACAAGAGTACAACTACAGTAAAAACCCGCGTATAAGAACATGTGGATTAAGAACACCCAGGCCTGATTTTAGGAAATAAAGTACCATTTATATAAGAACACATTCAGCCTGAAAAACGAAAGTTGTTCTTATATGGAAAAATATCAAAGATCAGCACTACTTTTCATTGCAAACATAATAGGAAAGGGGACAAACCAAACATTTATTTTGAATTTGTATGGTTTGTATGGTTTTGTTTGAGTCTAACACACTGTAAGTCTGGTGTGGTTCTGGAGTGCAAGCTGTACTCCACAGTATATATCAATACACTACAGTACATTACCTTGATTGATCATTTTTTTTTTAATTTAAAATAAATTAAAATTGTGGTCATATACATTGATTCAATCTATTGGTAGCCTAGTATGTTCCTTTTTTTAAGAATTTTGTTTTAAGAACACTTAAGAACACTTACAGGCTGATTTTGCAGATTATAACCCTTTATATAAGAACCAAATCAGCCTGAACTGCCAAAATAGGTGTTCTTATACGCGGGTTTTTACTGTAGCGCGACAAAGAGTAGCGTGACAAGGTCTCTCCAACATTTTACTTACTTCTTCTTTTTAGCACCGCCTTCAATTTACTACGTTGACCCTCCAACCGAGGCTGGCATTGAGGAAAACGTGACACTTACCTGTAACGCAAATGGTCTTCCAGAACCAACATTCACTTGGATAACACCTGACGGCGACGCTATTAACGCGACAGCTTCAGTTTACGAAATTGAAATCCTTGATGACGATAGTCAAGATAGAAGAGGCAAAATACTTCAAAATGACGGTTCACTGTTGATTTTTAACACCCGTGTTCGTGACGGAGGCATTTACAAATGTGTAGCGATCAATGTCATGGGGCAGGATGAAGGGAGTGTCAATTTTACAGTGAGAAAAGGTAAGATAAGCGGCGATGGCCTAATTTGCCATCTTAAAACAATCTATACATTAGCTTGCACCCAGCCTGACCAATTGATGAAATTGTTAGTCAACGATAATCGATATTGCTGGATCAGGATCGATTATTTGATTGATATTGAAAATCTATGACCAATCAATGAAGAAAATTTTGTGACTTTTAACGTGATCTAGCCTCCTCCACAGGCAACTCCCTTTGTTACGGAAGAGACTGGGACCGACGGAAGAGAGACTAGGACTGGGCAAAAAAAGACGTCATTACCGGGCTCCCTCGTCCCCAGTCTTCCTCTCTACGAGTTCCAGTTTTCTGAGTCATGTCGCAGCTTCAACAAGCTTGATTCTCATTGGCTCGTTCTCTTTTTCGACAAATTTTCTAGCTGCCAATTACTTATGTTTTGCTCTTCAATATGTGCGTATTCTCTTTATTGTAAAATGAAAAGCACCAAGTGTAACGTAACCTTATTCTTAAGGGTCTATCTGGCGGGGAGAGAGGGAGATACCCTAGGAAGGAGTGTGAGTGTAATGACCTCCTGTTGAAGGGCGGGGGGGGGGGGGGGGAGGAAAGGCGGTGACATGACGGGGTTTAAAGGCAATAACTGGGTAAAGGCCGTTGGCAGTGGATTAAGGCTATGAGGGGTGTTAAGGCGGCTAGGGTGGCAAGGGTGGCGAGGGTGGTCAGGGTGGCGAGGGTGGTAAGGGTGGTCAGGGTGGCGAGGGTGGTAAGGGTGGCGAGGGTGGTCAGGGTGGCGAGGGTGGCATAGTTGGGCAATTTAAAGGACTCAAAGGCACTGGAATGCGGCAAATATTAATTATAGCTTATCGTCTTAGAATTAAGTATTTATTTTAGAAGCTGATGATTTATCCATGTGAACTGAAATGATTACCCAAAAACAATCGTGGATATACCGAGCACGTCAAGGTTTCTGACAAGTTTTCAATGTTGAATAGTCTGCAGGTTTTATAAATCTTTAAAGAATTTTGGAAAATGCTCGGAAACATTTCTACGACCTCCGAACAGTACTCAAAAAATCTTCGAAAATCTTCTGCCTAGATATTGTAAAAAGTAGGCGTGAAAAGGCAGCTCTCAAGTTGATCGAAATATGAAAAGTTTCCCAACAGTTGCCGAACATCTTTAGGACAGCCTTATCAAAGTACGCAATCGTAATTTTCAAGACTATAACTATTTAGGGACGCATCTAATCTTCTAAAAAAATGAAACACTTTCATTTAAACACCTTATATAGTCTGAGACGGCACACTGACAGAAATGAAATACCGTAAACACCCGCAGATAAGCCGCACCTTTTTCCCAAAAATCGTCGCTCAAAATCGGGGGTGCGGCTTATCTGCGGGAACATTTCAAAAAGGTGCCGTACATTTCAGTGAATTGACACTTTTATGGAAGCCTTCGTTAGCAGATCCTGTAAGCGGTTTATGGTCGCTTTTCTAGAACAGGAAAACGTCACACAGCACAAAATTTCTATTCCCCCAAAAGCTCTTTGCAGCATCGTCGACGGCCTGGATTAAACTTCAACAAAAACCTTCGATTGCAGTGAGATGTTCATGAATTCCATCATTAAAGGTATTACTCTATACTGGTTTCCGTCTTTTCTTGCAGACAGACAGCAAGCGTGTTGTGTTAACGGCGTCGTCTCTTCTACTAAGACAATCTTCTGTGGGGTACCTCAAGGGTCCATTTTAGGACCTCTGTTGTTTTTGATTTACGTTAATGATACAGCTATTTCAATTAACATTGTCGGATTAAAGCTTAAAGCCTTCGAGTCAAGACCAAATGGTGGCATGGGTATTTACTAGAATTTACATATAAGCGTTGAGGAAATCTACAAGTTTGTATTTTTGCACGTGGAGTATTTGTTTTTCTTGCAGTGATACCTTTCTTGTATCTTTCTTTTGTTGTTATGTGGTTCGGATTATTCTTTTAAATGTAAATGCGGCGAAAAAGGATCTTTTCTTCACATGTTTGAAGAGAAAGGAAACGCAAAACGACTCGTTTGCTATATCGCTATATCTCATTAGTATTCAGCACGCGTGGAACACGCTACCTTCGCCCATACTTCCTTCCGGTCTTGTCTTTTAGCTTTAAGCTTCAATCCGACAATGTTAATTGAAATAGCTTTATGTCAAAATGCTAAGAGTACGGAACAGCGAGATTGTTTGCCAACGACACAAATTTAACTTCCACTAGTCTGCCTGTTTTGCAAAATAAAATGAGTAATAATCTTAATGAAATTCCTGCCTGACAATGTCAACAAACTTACTCTTAATTTGTTGAAGACAAAGAATTGCCGCTCTTGACGGTAACATAGAACTTTCCTTGGCTAATACGGATGTCAGGCAAGTATTACCTGACATGGGAAGGTCACTTGCAAAGTGTTAAGCAAAAAGTGTCCTCAAACTTAGAACATCGATACTTTATATAGGTCAGTTATTCAGCCTTATTTCAGTTGTTGTTGTCTTGTCTGAGACTCAATAGGTGACAACTTAAGCAATCGTCTCTAAAGGCTTCAAAATAGGGCGGCTCGTATTGTTACTGGTGCTGCGTATTGTAAGCCTTCTGGAGAAGTTTTTTATGAATTAGGCTGCATGGACTCAGTTTAATTCCTTGAGACAATTTCACAAGGCCATTATGATGTTTAAAATCGTTAACGTCCTGGCACCTCCGTACCTTACCGAAATGTTCACACCTTAACAATAACGCCTTAATAGCGCCTTAACAATCACAGTCTGAGATCTTCTAATTACGACCTACATGTAGAACTGCCCAAGAACAAATTACTATAAGTTAGAGTAGTTTTGCTTTCAGTGGAGTCAAGGTCTGGAATGCTCTCACTCGCTACCTCAAAGAAGAAAGGTCTTTGAAAAAAGTTTAAAAGAGGCTTACTACCGGCACTTGTAAAGTAATCGGTTATAGATCGCCTTGTAAATTGTTATGTTTAAATTGTATTAGTTATTTAATTCACGGATTTTATGGAAACCCTATTTTAACCTGACCACCCTTACCACCCTCGCCACCCTTACCACCCTTGCCTATCTAGCCACCCTGACCACCCTTACCACCCTCGCCACCCGTACCACCCTTGCCTATCTAGCCACCCTGACCACCCTTACCACCCTCGCCACCCGTACCACCCTTGCCTATCTAGCCACCCTGACCACCCTTACCACCCTCACCACCCGTACCACCCTTGCCTATCTAGCCACCCTGACCACCCTTACCACCCTCGCCACCCGTACCACCCTTGCCTATCTAGCCACCCTGACCACCCTCGCCACCCTGACCACCCTGACCACCGAGTTATGCAATATCAGCACGTGGAAAAGAACTTCACATCTGCTGTGTGGACTTCACCAACTTCAACCGGATCAACAATACTTCAAACAGCTAACAAGGCAACAAATTTCACCTACTATCGTTCTAACAAACAAATTTCACCTACAGCCAAAGAAAACAAGGCAAGCTCAGACAAGCGAACATATATTTGAGCACGTGATTGCAATATTAACACGTGTGCAATATCAAGAATTTCATTGGCTGCCACCTTCGCCACCTGGCTGATCAAACAACCAATCAGAGGAGACCTTGTTGAAGCTGCGACTCTACCGAGTTTTCTCTGTTCCCCTCTGCTACCATAGGAATCCCAATATTAAGGATTAAAAGGAGTAGCCGCGGAGGAGGCTAAACGTGATCGATTGTCACCGATTTTATCGATTGTCGTCTTCAGCGAGAGCAATTGATTGGTCATCAACTGGCCGATACCAGTCGATATCAGTAACTAACAAATATCGATCAAGTGTTGGTTGGCTGGTGGTTGGTTAGTTGGTTGGTTGATTGGTTGCTGGGTGGGTTGGTGGGTTGGTTGGTTAGCGGGCGGGCGGGCGGGCGGGCGTTAGTTGGTTGAAGAAAAATGACGGTCATGGGGTTATGACAAGAATAGATTAATTCATTCCACGTAAACACATCTCCAAAGAGGCTTCTCACAACAGGAACTAAACTGTAACAATGTACCATATTTTCTCGATTGGACGCCCCCGGCGTTTATTTCAAACTTGGCCTGGTGGACCTGGGGTTTATTTGACTCATGTAGTTTATTCGAGCCTGGTTTTCATTGAGGAATGGTTTTTATTCGATATTTTGACAAAAATGTATCTGGCTAATATACCTACAGCTTAATATACCTTAATTAAATACCTGGGGGGCCTATTTCAACTCCACCTTGGAGAACCCGCTGTTTGAACGGTACCCGGCGTTTAATCAAGAAAGTACAGTATGTATAGTGTTTGAATTAGAACTCTATGTAAAAGAAACAGATTTTTAAAAATAGAAGAATTTAAGGTGTAATGTTTAGTTTTGCAATTCGATCATTAGACCTGGTGGAAGTCGAGGCCGCTATTACCATCGAGGATGAGGTATTTGACGAAGATTTGGAAAATAAGTCTTCTGCAAGATATCAGGCAATAGAAAAGCAGGTTGAACAAGAGGTAAGAAGGCAGTGACTGGAATCAACATCCATTCGCCATCTCTTGCAGTGAGCGAAAAGTAGGCCTCGTCCATACATATCCGTTTTCGTTCAAAAACGCAACCTTTTCTTCGCGAATTGTCCTTCCGTCTACACATATCCGGTGAAAACGTTGACCGAAAATGCAACTTTTCGAAAAGTGTCTCCAGTCACCGAGTCGTTGTCTCGAATTTTGTGGCGAGATTCTTCACATTAAAATGTTTCCTTATAAACCAAAGATGCTGGCTGGTTGGTCGGTTGATTGGTTGGCTCCTTTCTCGTTACATGACTTAACATACGTGAACACTTAAGGAATGACTGGTCCTAGCTAATAATAATATTTATTTCTTTTCTGTTTAAGAGAATTTCATTCCAGGTTAAGTTTTCCCCACAAGAGTATTTTCTCTATGTAAGTGAATATATTTTTCCCACTTTTTTACCCTACAGTTAACTGCTTTATTCAAGGACATCGAAGGCTTCGAAAGAGTTATAATTCTTGGATTCTAGTGAGTATACAGTATTTTTAGCACTGTTAGCTACAAGGTCTTTCATAATGGTTTTAAGTGAGCGGGATTTTCGTTTTTACTTCCAGCAACGGAAACGCCGAGCTGAGAGTTTACTTGCTTTTTCCAGGGATTGAAAAAAGAAACCGGTTTTCTCTAAAGCAATCTTTAAATGGTTAATCGATTCACTGCGATGGTCACACTCATCGTCAAAAGCTGGTTTTCATTGGCGACCGAGTCGAAGTCGTAATCAGAAGCACAGAGCGTTCCGATCCAGGGAAAATCAAAACGTCGGAGTCGTAAGCAGAGTTCCGATTCAGCTCATGACTTCGTTGCTTATAATTCAGTGTAAACTAGATTGTCCAAGTCGCGGGCAGAAAGGAAGCACTCGAAGGCTGCTAGGGCCTGAGACTAGCACTGTGATTGGTTTGTCCTTCCGCTTCTGCTTGCGACTCCGACAATCTGGTTTTCACTGGATCGTAAGCGACGGAGTCATAATCGGAATTGGAAGAAAATGGACACGTTCTGATTCTTCAGACTCCGATTCCGTTGAGCTTATGACTCCGATGTTTGATTTTCACTAGGTCGTAAGCGCTCTTTCGACTTCGCTTGGGACTCCGACAGTTACTCCGTCGCTTGGTGCATCTTGAAAAACTAGGCCGACATTTTCCAAGTTCATTATTTGTAATCCATCTCAATCTTCCCCAATCTTAACCATCCTTTTTCCCTATCATAGTAAACGACTCTTAAGGTTTTCTTCGATTTATAAACAATTTTGCACATCGCAAAAAATGATTTAATATGTTGTCATTTAAGAAGCAAGTTTGTTTTCCAAACATGACAACGCAGAGCTTACTGTGCTGAAGAAGAATGTGAGTTACGGTCGAAATCTCCGTTTGATTTAAATTTCAGAACTTATGACAAGAATTTCTGATTGGCTTTCAATACCCGGCTAATGACAGCTAACCAGCTAGCACCGATCAAATTTGGAAGACAAAAACGTCTGCCGCCGTTTTATCACGAAGCCAGTCGAGAACAAAATGGCATTTCACATTCAATTGTGTCGTATCACGAGTACTTAGCATTTGCCTGAAAGAACGGGTTGGTATAACCGCTGAATAATGGCAACTGTAATTCCCATATCGGCAAACACTGCTTACCATTTATAATTCGGTTTCCAGGAGGATTCGACAAAAGGCACTCCTGATTAACAGATATTTTTTAATGGTCAACTTTTTTTTGTTTCAGTAATGGCAGCGTCAAGGTACGTTTTCGAGTTGTGGTTAAAGTGGATAAACCTGAAGAAAAGGAGCCCGCGGTGATAGCCAACAAAGTTGGTAAAACTCTCAGAGTCAGCGTGAAAAATGGTCAAATAGGCAGCCTTAAAGTGAAGAAAACTGTCGAGTTAAGAGGTTCGTCTGGTGTATCTTGGCACTAATTTAGTTCATTCGTTCTTTGCTTTTACATTATTTTTGCTGGTTCGGTCATGGATGGATCGATTGGTCTGTCCATTTTATCCCATCGATTCATTCAGCCACCTTCCCCTCTCTCCCTCTCTCCTTTCCTCCCTCCCTCTCTCTCTCCCTCTCTCCTTTCCTTCCTCCCTCCCTCCCTCCCTCTCTCTCTCCCTCTCTCCTTTCCTTCCTCCCTCCCTTCCTCCCTCGCTCCCTCCCTCTCTCCCTCTCTCCTTTCCTTCCTTCCTTCCTCCCTCGCTCCCTCCCTCTCTCCCTCTCTCCTTTCCTTCCTTCCTCCCTCCCTCCCTCCCTCTCTCCCCCTCTTCTTTCCTTCCTTCCTTCCTCCCTCCCTCCTTCCCTCTCTCCCTCTCTCCTTTCCTTCCTTCCTCCCTCCCTCGCTCCCTCCCTCTCTCCCTCTCTCCTTTCCTTCCTTCCTCCCTCCCTCCCTCCCTCCCTCTCTCCCTCTCTCCTTTCCTTCCTTCCTCCCTCCCTCCCTCCCTCCCTCTCTCCCTCTCTCCTTTCCTTCCTTCCTCCCTCCCTCCCTCCCTCTCTCCCTCTCTCCTTTCCTTCCTTCCTTCCTCCCTCCCTCCTTCCCTCTCTCCCTCTCTCCTTTCCTTCCTTCCTCCCTCCCTCGCTCCCTCCCTCTCTCCCTCTCTCCTTTCCTTCCTTCCTCCCTCCCTCCCTCCCTCCCTCTCTCCCTCTCTCCTTTCCTTCCTTCCTCCCTCCCTCCCTCCCTCCCTCTCTCCCTCTCTCCTTTCCTTCCTTCCTCCCTCCCTCCCTCCCTCCCTCTCTCCCTCTCTCCTTTCCTTCCTTCCTCCCTCCCTCCCTCCCTCTCTCCCTCTCTCCTTTCCTTCCTTCCTTCCTCCCTCCCTCCCTCCCTCTCTCCCTCTCTCCTTTCCTTCCTTCCTCCCTCCCTCCCTCCCTCCCTCTCTCCCTCTCTCCTTTCCTTCCTTCCTCCCTCCCTCCCTCCCTCTCTCCCTCTCTCCTTTCCTTCCTTCCTCCCTCCCTCCCTCCCTCTCTCTCTCCCTCTCTCCTTTCCTTCCTCCCTCCCTCCCTCTCTCTCCCTCTCTCCTTTCCTTCCTCCCTCCCTTCCTCCCTCGCTCCCTCCCTCCCTCTCTCCTTTCCTTCCTCCCTCCCTTCCTCCCTCTCTCCCTCTCTCCTTTCCTTCCTTCCTCCCTCCCTCCCTCCCTCTCTCCCTCTCTCCTTTCCTTCCTCCCTCCCTTCCTCCCTCGCTCCCTCTCTCCTTTCCTTCCTTCCTCCCTCCCTCCCTCCCTCCCTCTCTCCCTCTCTCCTTTCCTCCCTCCCTCCCTCCCTCCCTCTCTCCCTCTCTCCTTTCCTTCCTTCCTCCCTCCCTCTCTCCCTCTCTCCTTTCCTTCCTTCCTCCCTCCCTCCCTCCCTCTTTCCCTCTCTCCTTTCCTTCCTTCCTCCCTCCCTCCCTCCCTCTCTCCCTCTCTCCTTTCCTTCCTCCCTCCCTTCCTCCCTCGCTCCACTAATTTGTATTTATCTATTTTATCTGCATGTTTTCAATTTTGCATTTCAGAACGTCCTCCACCGCCCGTCGATGTCCAGTCAACTGATGTCAAACAAACTGAAGCTGTAATCATGTGGTCACATCCTGAACTATATGACATGTACGCTATTAGTAGTTACTCGCTGCAAGTTAGAAAGTTTGGAACAGACAAGTGGACAGAGTTTACCACTACTCGAGGCGAAAACCACAGGCTTACCAACCTTGAACCCGATACTGCTTACTCTGTGCGACTGAAATCCGAAAACAAGTATGGAAAAGGAGACCCTAGCAATAGCGGAGAACTACGAACTGAAAAAGGTGTGTTGACCGTTACTTTGATTTGCGATTAATCATTTTTTAATCAGCTATTTTCGTTTTTAAGCAATGATGTCATCGCTTAATATCATTGGACGAGTGGACCGGATCTGTTGCGCGCGATCATTGATCAGTAGAACCGAATAGGAGTGGAAACTAACTACAGGAATAAACGTTGTAGGAAAGAAATACAATTTAACTCAACGAGAAATCTCCGCGTCGAGCTCAAAGCATGCAGAATACTCCCGGGCAGTAAGAAAGGATCATTTGAAAGTATAAACGAAAGAGACAAATTATTTGACGATTTTTCTTAGATTAAGTTAACAGGAATTTTTACATTCTTTAAAAACAAAAGGTTATAAGCAAGACAGCGTTCGACCTTGTATGGTATATCGTATTTCGAATGTCACGCAACGTTCACGCAACAAGATAACGCAACTTTTGTAAGCAATCATTCAACAATTATTTGACAAATTTCATGAAAATTATTCAAGACCCCTTGTGAAACGTCACCGCTTCTGTATACATTGCGCGTTGTTTATTTATAAATTTATTCCGTGAAGTGAAATAGTATCTGTTCACTGATGGTATCCATTTTATTGTTACAGAGACAAGTGCATCCGAACTGGCATTAGCCATAGTTCTTCCTCTGTTGCTGTTGATAATACTGGCGATTGTGGCAGTGTTTGTGTACAGAAGATGGAAAAAGAAAAGAAAACAGAGTGGATATCAAACCACTGACGAGGAAGTACCCATGAATCCAGTCACAGCAGTACCGGTCAGTAAATAATCGTCTTTATATCTGGTCGTGACTAGAATGGATACTCCAAAATCAGAAATTAGCTGGGAGATTGGAAACTATTTCTACATATTGTGCTACCCCCACTAAGAAATGAAAGCTAACCACAAGCAAACCAGAGTGAAACTAACCACAAGCAAACCAGAGTGGAACTAACCACAAGCAAACCAGAGTGAAACTAACCGCAAGCAAAACTGAGTGAAACTAACCGCAAGCAAACCAGAGTGAAACTAACCGCAAGCAAACCAGAGTGAAACTAACCGTAAGCAAACCAGAGGGAAACTAACCGCAAGCAAAACGGAGTGGAACTAACTGCAAGCAAACAAAAGTGGAACTTCCCGCAAGCAGGCTGAAGTGCTTGGTTTCCAGTCTCCCAGCGGATTTCTGATTTTGGAGTATCCATTCTGGTCACTATCGTTTAAAACTACAAGTGACGGTTGCTGAAGCTGTTATGCGTTGAAGATGACACTATATAATTATTGGTTTTATCACAATTTGGTAAAATTGTTTCGCGACAGAATCGAAATTGTAAACACCATAAGCTGACTCTACCAGCATGTGCAAAAGGATGTGACGTTAAATGTTTAGGATTCAGTTTACGTTTTATACCTAATCTGGTTTAGGAGGTTAGTGATAAATGTTGAGATTTTACGTGTATTCTGTCCATACCATTCCTCTGCGGTTTGATAAGAAGATTCTTACCTTGAAATTGTTTTCTAAGGTGTTCTTCCTTTTTTTTCAGCAAAACCAAGCAGACGAAAGATTCGTGACTTTTGGTCGAGAACGTTACGCCCCAATACCTGGTGAAACAGCAAACGGCGCAAGCGCTATGCAAATTCAAGCGTCATTTACCTGGCGCGAGATACCACGTGACCGCATCATTCTTGGCAAAGTTCTTGGAGAAGGCGAGTTTGGAATGGTGGTCAAAGGAGAGTTGACTGAAGATGACGGTCATATCACGCAGTGTGCCGTGAAAAAGTTGAAACGTATGTTCATTGAACTATTGTAAAGGCCGAATCCGTTGTGTTATTTTATTGTGTGAAGTGGTGGTTTCCCGCCATAATGTACCACTATTTTTAAAAGTCACCAGTAAGGAGTGGGATAAATCTGATGTATACTGTATTTTTGTTGTTGTTTTGGTAAACCAATATGGCGGCTAGTCACGTGAGTTAAAACCCTCTATTATGCACAAGACTAGCCCTAGTCTCCCCTCGTTTTTTCCTCTCTCGCCCGCGTTTTTCGCTCGCCCCCAACTACCGAGAGCCTGGAACAGGCTAGCACAAGAAGTGTGAACCATATCTGTATTGCCTTCAAACACATTGCACAGGTACTGCCACAGAAAGTGATTTTAAAGACTTGCTGAATGAGCTGGAGATAATGACGGCTGTGGGCAATCACCCTAACCTGGTCAACCTTATCGGCGCATGCTCAGCTGGAGGTGAGTCAGCGGAAATCTCGTCCCCAGAGCCCACGTTACCCTTGTCCAGCGGAGCTGGTCTAGGGGAACGTGGACTCTGGGAATGAGATTGAGTCAGCGGTAAATATAGAGCAGAACATAGCAGAGGCACACAGCATTGAAACTCACTGCGCGCGCAGTTCCCGCCAAAACCGCCTCTTGTACAGATTATAAACGTCTTAAATTTCTAAAATCTTCCACTTTCAAGCCAAACGTTAGGACAATTACTGAAAAGTTAAGGTTTTTTACGCCACATATGACTTGTCATCCTCCTAGTTTACCAGCTAGTAATTTTATTTAAAACTAGTCTTTTTATAACGTTTTCTTATAAAAGTCTTGCACATTTTCGTTTCCAACTCTTATAAAGTTTGAAACGGCGAAAACTGGAAGTTGCATTGGGTTTTAAATTCCTCCAAATCCCGGAATAATCCGGGACTTAGCATATTAAGGGTTAAGTTCCGTTCAATTTACATTGTACCTTTTAAATTAGCGAAATTAATTCGTGAGCGGTTCATCTTAATGGTCCGTGTTGCAAAATATGGAGCTCTTAGGGAACCAATCAGAATGCGCCTTTTCATGATGGAGCGGTTTGTTAATACAGTCAACTCTCTCAGGTGTCCGGCTACTGGGGAATATTGGTCCTCAGTCGTTTTTGTACGGACCTCGCTGCGCTCGGTCAGTACTGTCACAATGTCGGGCCAATTTTCCCCAGTATGGCCCTTGCGCTCGGTTAGTAAGAGGTTAATACTGAAACTTCTGACTTCAAATTTTTTTGCTGAACAAACGATTTTTGTCCTTTAGGACCGTTGATGATCATCGTAGAATTTGCCGAACACGGTAACCTGCTACGTTACCTTCGGGATCGCCGAACGCAAAATTACGAAGACATGAACGAATACAAGTTAGACATAAGCTTCGGGGAGAGACTGAGGATAGCGTGTGACGTGTCTGACGGAATGAAACATCTTGCTACAATGAAGGTGCGTTACCATTCAATCATTGTTGTTTGAAAAGAAAATTCATTTGATCATAGCCTAGAACCTAGCCATTTGCTTTCTCTCGCGAACGCGTTTTCCTATTACCTCTTCTAAGAAATGTTTTTAAATATTTTTTCTTCCAGTGCGCGCACAGAGACTTGGCCGCAAGAAATGTTCTTCTTGGAGAGGAAATGGTAGCTAAAGTCTCAGATTTTGGTCTGTCACGTGATATCTATACGGACAACGTATATGAGAAGAAAACTGGGGTAGGAGTTTATGACTTGTGATTTGCAGTGTATATTAGCGAATTGTATAAAATTCAAACAGTATCAGCTTATTGCTCACAACCTAGTCTATGTTATACTGACCACAAAGTTATGATCCTTTGAGCTTCGAAAAGTAGTCTATGGTACATTCCGCCTTGATTTTCGCTCATAGAAAATAAGTTCTATCATTCAGCAAATAGAAAACAGTTGCTTGCAGAACCAATCAGATTCACGGATTTCCAATTGAACACAACTGAATGGCTACTGACCGAAGGTCTTTATTCGTTGGTTTGCAGGGAAAGCTTCCAGCAAAATGGATGGCCGTGGAATCTCTCGAGCAAGGCATTTACACGAGCCAAAGTGATGTGTAAGTTGTTTATCTTATGTGTTCTGTGGCATACTCAGTATATATAGTTTATTTATCAAACTCTTTGACCAATCTAAGCTTACAAGCTGTCTTCTTTGCAGATGGTCGTTTGGTATCCTGCTTTGGGAAATCGAAACCGGAGGTGAGATGTGTTATCTTGAATTAACTGCTAGGACTGGGGTTATTATTGGTGTGTCACGGAGTCTTTTTCTTTCAAATGAAAGATTGCGTGACGAGTTAAACGCACGTGTGAAAGAGTGGCTACCCCACTGAAGCTAATACAGGCACGTAATTTTATCGCGTATGTAATTCAACGACGATTTGGTGCACACCAAACATTCGTTCTCTTTAAAGCAAGTTCTGCGTGTAAATGTAAATGTCGGAGTGAAGAAATCTGTTCTGCCTTGCCTTCGTTAATTTGATTCACTCTCACAACTACTGCTGTTTTTGTAAGGATCAGCAAAGCAGACTTGTTGATAAGCCCGTTTTGTCGGTTTAATTGACATCTTGACACGAGTCGAGTGTGCTACAACAGCCGGAGGGTTTTGGCGCGAAACTCTAAGCAGTACCATTTCAATGTTGCTCCAGCTATCGATTCATTTTAGTAAAACTTGTTCTGCTTTCAACCAATCAGATGAAGGTATTTACGGTCATTGCGGTGATATTTACGGTGTTGTTATAATTACGTTAATTTAGTCTAACCTACACGTTGTGTTCTTTTCTGTTTCACAGGCTGTGCTCCATACGCTGGGATGGTAGTGAGCGAATTGTTGTCCAAGCTGAAAGCGGGACATCGTTTGGATAAACCTCGTTACTGCACCGACTGGCTGTAAGTAAAACAGGAAATTTACAATGGAACCAAACGCACGATAAAATGTAAACCTTGCTTCACTTCGGTCGTTATATGGTTTACGCGGTGGGGGGGGGGGGGGGGGGGGGGGAGCTCGGAAGCTTAATACACAAGATACTGTCTGTCAGCCTCGTGAATGGAGGCTGGTTTTAGCTAGAAACAGAGTTAGAGTCGTAATCGGATTCGGAATAACGCTTACGACCAAGTTAACATCGCAAATCGGAGTCGTTAGCGGAGCATAAGCTCGACGGAATCAGAGTCGGAAGAATCAAACATTTCAATTTTGTTCCAATTCCGATTATGGCTTCATCGCTTATGACCCAGTGAAAACTAGATTGACAGAGTCTCAAGCAGAAGCATAAGAACAAACTAATTACAATGCTTGTTGTCAGCGATGGAGTTATAAGTGGAATCGGAAACTCTGCTTATGACTCCGTCTCTGCTAGTCCTACGCCTTCACTAGATCGTAATAACGCGCTGCGCTTCTGATTACGACCCCGACCCCGACCCCGACCCCGACCCCGACCCCGACCCCGACCCCGACCCCGACCCCGACCCCGACCCCGACCCCGACCCCGACCCCGACCCCGACCCCGACCCCGACCCCGACCCCGACCCCGACCCCGACCCCGACCCCGACCCCGACCCCGACCCCGACCCCGACCCCGACCCCGACCCCGACCCCGACCCCGACCCCGACCCCGACCCCGACCCCGACCCCGACCCCGACCCCGACCCCGACCCCGACCCCGACCCCGACCCCGACTCCGTCGCTAGTGAAAACCGGACTTAATTTTTGTGATTTTTGTAATCCATTTTAATCCTATCCAATCTTAACTATTCAGGTTCCTTTATAAGTAATGTACTACTCTACGAAACTTAATTATTTTGATGTGTCCGGTTTCAGTGCTGCAAGCACCAACTCATAAATTTAGTCTGGTTTCATTTCAAGTTACAGCAAGAACACCTGTGACTGTAAATCAAACTTTGTCTTACAATAATGTCTTAAATGTGTGTTATAGTTTTCGAAATGGTGTCATCTATCGAGAGAAAATGTTAACATAAAATTCACTTTCACGTACCTGCAAATTCAAAATGGCGGCGGAAGCGACGGAAGCTTGTTCAGGCTCAGAGCCTTCAGTCCTACTAGCCAGCGACAGCAAGCCCTGCCGCTGATCAGTAGGAGCGATGACTCTGAAAGGAAGATTTTAGGATAGGGGAGAGGGGAGGGAACTAATGTACATCTTTCACGCGTATATCATGACGCTTAAAGACTGCTAAAAAAATCATAAATGACATTGTAAAGACATTTTCTTACTTTTGGCAGATACACCGTGATGCTTCGTTGCTGGAATGCAAATCCAAAGACGAGGCCGACATTTGAGGAGCTGAGTGATGAACTCCATCGAATGCTCAGACAAGAAACAGTAAGTTAATTTTCTGAATATTCGATACGATATTAGGGACTTTAAGATACACTACGGCGAGGCGCTACTACGGCTACCATGACCGGAAAGGTCTGGGGGAGAGTACGTCTCGGCAGTCTGCCAAATTTAGTGTAAGAAGCAAAACAAACTACAAAGAAGCACAGTCTAAGGAATGGAAGGTCACTTTTATTTAGTTTCTTACAGCCGAATGGCTTCGCTTAAAGAAAGACTGTTATTGTTTGCTTTGGTAGGTCCAACAGATTAGTTCTGAACGAAAGCTTATGCTATACACTTTCTAAAACGATAACAATTTCAGAATTTGATTAATGAAATGTTTATAATTTGAAAGAGACGAATATCTCAAAGAATATTGAGTTAAAAGCTGAAAGATACCAGCACTCACAGAAGTAAAATATTATCGGATACTTATCCAGATAAACGGTACATCTTCCCTGAACTCTCAAAGCAAGCTTTTAACTTTAAACAACTCGCGCTGAAGAAGAATGTTTATCTTCGCCATGCCGACACTTTCATCAAACGAATTCAATTGAAATTTACAAGCGTATGAGCGACAGACTCAACAAATATTCGACTGAAGTTGATTTCAAAGGATACATTTTGCGTTGGAACTCTGAAACTGCTGAGAAATTCGTAGAAAAATGACAGAGCAGCGAATTAAATCCACGTACTAGCCACTACGGTAAAACCTCCTAGCTCAGGTAGTCAGATTTCACGCTACGGCCGGACTCGACCGACTGACATGCGCAGTGTCTTATCTTGTGTGAAATTTTACTTCCTGCAGCCGTAGTAGCGCCTCGCCGTAGTGTATCTAAAAGTCCCTATTGCCGGTTTAATACAGAACGGAGCGAGAAAACGAGGATTATAAGATGCTTGTTATATCCAGCTCGGGGAGCGTGCCGGAAATGACGACCCGTACAATTGACCAATCACAGTGCGCGTACTATTTGAGACATACTGAATAGTTTATTGCTGGTTTTTTTTTTTAGATATCACGAAAAGTTAAAATTAATATGTAAAGAATTCATAGTAAAATTTACGTCACGTGTTAAGTTTTTGGGCACATAATAAAAATTGTATTTTTTTACATATTATTTGCCGAAAAAGATGCTTATAAACAACACTAGAAAGGTTTGGCAAAAAGTTTCCTTTTGCCTATTCTCTTGATGTATAATTTTTATTGATGAAATCTGGAAACCACCTATTTCACATATTTCCTTAAAGTAGTTACTGTATTGAGAGTACTAAAGAGTTCGTACTTTGGGAACATAAGACTATTTGTTGTCACTGATGCAAGCAAACACAGTTTTCATTTTTTAATCCGGTGAAGTGAATCTTTAACATAACTTTGCCCATCAACTTAGTAAAATGGCCTAGCTTGCTCACCAAGAGTCTCTCGTAGCTCGGTGGAAAGAGCGCCCAACCGGTATCTGGGAGGCCATGGGTTCGATTCCCGACGGGGACTCAGAATTTTTCTTTGCCCCGCGCTCATGACAATGAACATTTCATTTTTGTCATAATTTTGCCTCTTTACAGGACTATTTGGCTCCAGACGATTACAGAGGGGAACCAAGTTATATTAACACCTCACAGGAAAACATATCCTCGGCTTAACACAATCTACTCCTGTGTTACGTCTGAACACCATTCGGACGAGTGAGGAGTCTTCCACTAAATTTTGATTATGTTCTGTAAGCTACAAGAGGAATGGTTAAGGCTTAAAGTCTATCTACTTAGAAACAGGACGTTTACCAAAAGGCTAAGGGAGCCAGACAGTGTGTGCGTCTACCAAGAAGAAACAAATTCATTGTAAAAGATTATTTGGTAATGATATAATTAACGCTACAAGAATCAAGTTGGCTGAACAAGGCGAATTCCCAACCTCGTCCGTTGACTGAGCCTGTATTTTTTTGTCGGCGAAGTTGCTTAACAACGAGACTTAGAATCAAGTTTGTTATGTTATGGCAATTTTAGATTAAAACACTAATGTGTGCTAGTTTTCTTTGCAAACGTTTTGGCTTGTCACGCAACGCTGCCAAAACTGAACGCGTGACCAGCTTAAGCTGACTGTTGACTGTTTTTACTATTACATTCAACTCCTCGAAGGCCCAGAGAGTGAATAAGACGTCGCTCCTCACGCACTAAATGATTGGTCGTTTCCTGCGTGCCTAGCAACAACCAATCAGAGACTCTCTTAGAAACTCTATAAAGTTATGTCAGCTGGAACTTGAGGGCGCGAAGAGAAACGTTTGTTTATTTTAGACAGTATAAAAAATAATCAGAAGGAAATAAATAGATTTCGTTTCTGTAATAATTACCCAACCATATAGTAAGAAAAAATAGAATGGAAATGAATATTTTTCAATAGATATTATTTTGCTAAGTTTTTTAAATCTAAAGTGATATAGAAATTGTAATTCACGGGTTTATATTTGTAACAATTGTACATATAATTAGAAAATAAAAAGCATAGTTTTGCCTTGGATTTGTTTTAAAAAGACAACCATTGGTTTAAATCTATCATTATTATACGGTCATATGGGAGGCGCAGTGCCTCTCTCCACCCAGGTGCATAAATGGGTACCGGCGAATTAACTGCTGGGGATATCCCTGCGATGGACTAGCATCCCATCCAGGGGGGAGTAGAAATACTCCTAGTCTAGTCTTGCCAGAAGTCAACCTCACTGGTTAGGCGAGTGGCAAATTTAAGCGAGCGAAGTGGCCTAGCGAGCGAGTCGTTCGCGAAGACGAAGGACTTCGTGGTTCCGATCGCCAGGATCATAGGAAGAGCCAAACTGACAAGCTCACCCTTCCCTCCGGCGTTTTCTAACCTCCCAGAGCCGTTGTGTTTCCCCGACCGCTGGTCAAGGGGGACGCATGCAGAGAAACGACTGGAATTCGATTTTTAAGAAACTTTATTTAGAATGCTACTAAAACAATTAGATTATTCGCCCTCGCTTTCTATGAGATGATAGTTGATTCGGCCATCTCGAGCTTGAAATCTTATCGTTAAATAGTTCAACCTTCTGTTTCAATGGGAACGATTACAAGTTATCATTCTTTAGCAGGTTCGCTGTTTCGTCTGCCTGTGTCTAGCTTCATCTCGTCTTGGTGCACTCCACTCTTTTTTCCTTGCATCTTGAAAGACATTTGTCTCGCAGGAGGTGTTCCATATACTTTGAATGCAGCCTCTTCATATTGCCTTTTATACATTTTTTCTTCTTCACTCATCTTACGATACTTTTCCAGCATTTCGTCCGTAACGCATCGAAATCGGATTCTACGCATATCCTTATCTTGGCTGTATTTTGGCTTTTCTTCCTCAAGTTGTTTCGGCCTGTCTGCCTTTTCTAAATCGCTCGGAGAAGGCAATGCCATTGATACTGAGGGAAAATACGACTCGCAGAGAAATCACTGACCTTTTCTATTCAGAGAATATGTAGCAAATAGGAGAGTTTTTTCTTCCCACTGTTTCACCATTAGAATTAAATGCCTTTATTGTGAAATGAAGAAACCTCGCAAATGACAAAATGCGTCATTCAAAGCGTGCGTCAAAATCAATTCTGTGATTCTGATTAATGACGTAATCCTTTGATGACGCCATACTTGCGAACGGCGGTTGGTAGGTGTGCCTCGAGTCCTGACGTAATACCTTGTTGCTATTTTGAGATCAATCGCGCCATTCAAAACAAGGCTTGCTGGTTTCTTTTTAACATTTGTTGTCGTCCGATAAGGAATTTGTGAAACTGTTTTGAAGTCATAGGTGCCTTTCTTGGTCGTTTCCATGGCTAAATGGCATCAAAACACAGGTTTCTACAAAGCACATGCAAAATCTCATCTAATTCACAGTGAAACAAAAATAAACCCGGGTTGATGGGGCGTTGGCAGTACTTTGACGTCAGAATCGCCTTTCTGGGTCGCCGGCATTGTTTAATAACGTCATTACTAAGCAATGCAAGATTTAATCCGCTTCACAATGAAAAGCAAAATAAAGCCAGGTTGCTAGGGCGTGGAACAGTTTTGACGTCACTTATGCCTTCTGCGTCACTGCCATTGTTTAATGACGTCATCACTAGCAAAAAAAACTAGGGTGTTGCACTATTTGACGTCATAAACGCTTTTCTGGGTCCGCGGCATTGTTAAATGACGTCATTATTAGGTAATGTAAGATTTCATAATTTACAAAGAAACAAAACTAAACCCAGGTTGCTAGGGCGTGGCACTGTTTTACGTCATAAACTTCTAAGTCACCGCCATTGTTTAATGACGCCATTACTTGCCAATCCAAGATTTCATATACGTTACAAAGAAACAACAACAAAAACTTACTAGGGCGTGACACCGTTTTACGTCATAAACAATCCACTACTAGGTAATGCAAGATTTCATAATTTACAAAGAAACAAAAATAAACCCAGGTTGCTAGGGCGTGAAACTGTTTTACGTCATAAACTCCTTCTAGATCACCGCCATTGTTTAATGACGCCATTACTGGGCAATGCAAGATTTCATATAATTTACAAAACAAAAAGAAACCAAAGTTGCTAAGGCGTGACACTGTTTTGACCTCATAACGTTTTCCTGGGTGACCAGCATTATTTAATGACACCATTACTAGGTAATGCAAGAAAATTTACAAAGAAACAAAAAATAAACCAAGGTTGCTAGGGCGTGACACTGTTTTGACGTCATAAACACCTTTCGTGGTAGTGCCATTGTTTAATGACGTCATTACTAGCTTGCAGAGAAAAAGTCTCAGGTTGCTATGGTGTGGTATGTACCGACTTTTCTTCAAAATGTCACTTTTCCCGGTCAATTTTCCCTGACCTTCAAGAATTTTATATTCCCTAACCATTCCCTGTCTGTGGCCACCCTTTAAAACTGATTATGGAAATCAGTATATTTTGAACGAGGTTTTAAACGAGATATGATTCTCACTCGGCAATCAAGCAGCTGTTTTGGGGTTATACCAAAGGACTGAGCTACACTGTAATCTTTTCAAACTTAATCACTCCTGTATAAAAATTCACGTCTTGCTGAAAACAAAAGGCTGAGGACTAAAGGAGTCAGCTCTCACTCAGAGTGAGCAGAAACGTGTTTCTCTCATTTATAATTCATCTAGTTAAAACTATAAAGGAAGCCAGAACCTTGACGGTGGTTTGGAAATCTGATCTTAACTGAACTTAGATCTTCACGATTTTACTTCACCGTTTTCTCTGTAGTTTTAGCTTCGATTGAGAAGATATATCAAACGTTCGAGACAGTGTTCATCACATTTCCAAACACCTTGAAGTTCGTCAAAAATACTCCGCTGCGCGTCGTTTTTTCAACTCTCTTCTCGGTGGTTGAAAATGTGATGAAACACTCTCTATCGTGTTTGATGTATAGTAATTTAGTCCGTGCGATATTACTCTACGCTAAAGCGTGAAGTTTTATTTGAGCTATACTTGAAATGCAGAGAAACGACTGGAATTCGATTTTTTAAGGAAATTTATTTATAATTCTACTAAAACAATTAGATTATTCGCCCTCGCTTACTGTGAGATGAGAGTTGATTCGGCCATCTCGAGCTTGAAATCCTATCGCTAAATAGTTCAACCTTCTGTTTCAATGGGAACGATTACAAGTTATCATTCTTTAGCAGGTTCGCTGTTTCGTCTGCCTGTGTCTAGCTTCATCTCGTCTTGGTGCACTCCACTCTTTTTTCCTTGCATCTTGAAAGACATTTGTCTCGCAGGAGGTGTTCCATATACTTTGAAAGCAGCCTCTTCATATTGCCTTTTATACATTTTTTCTTCTTCACTCAGCTTTCGATACTTTTCCAGCATTTCGTCCGTAACGTATCGAAATCGGATTCTGCGCATACCCTTATCTTGGCTGCATTTTGGCTTTTCTTCCTCAAGTTGTTTGGGCCTGTCTGCCTTTTCTAAATCGCTCGGAGAAGGCAATGCCATTGATACTGAGGGAAAATACGACTTGCAGAGAAATCACTGACCTTTTCTATTCAGAGAATATGTAGCACATAGGAGAGTTTTTTCTTCTCACTGTTTCACCATTAGAATTAAATGCTTTTATTGTGAAATGAAGAAACCTCGCAAATGACAAAATGCGTTATTCAAAGCGTGCGTCAAAATCAATTCTGTGATTCTGATTGATGACGTAATCCTTTGATGACGCCATACTTGCGAACAGCGGTTGCTAGGTGTGTCGAGTTCTGACGTAATACCTTGTTGCTATTTTGAGATCAATCGCGCCATTGAAAACAAGGCTTGCTGGTTTCTTTTTAACATTTGTTGTCGTCCAATTAGGAATTGGTGAAACTGTTTTGAAGTCATAGGCGCCTGGCTGGGTTGTTGCCATAGTTAATGGCATCAAAACATAAGTTTCTACAAAGCACATGCAAAATCTCATCTAATTCACAGTGAAACACAAATAAACCCGGGTTGATGGGGCGTGGCAGTGCTTTGACGTCAGGATCGCCTTTCTGGGTCGTCGGCATTGTTTAATAACGTCATTACTAGGCAATGCAAGATTTGATCCACTTCACAATGAAAAGCAAAATAAAGCCAGGTTGTTAGGGCGTGGCATAGTTTTGACGTCATTAATGCATTCTCCGTCACCGCCATTGTTTAATGATGTCATTACTAGGCAAAGGAAGATTTCATTTATCTCGGCACAATGAGAAGCAAAAACTAGGGCGTGGCACTATTTGACGTCATAAACGCCTTTCTGGGTCCGCGGCATTGTTAAATGCCGTCATTATTAGGTAATGCAAGATTCATAATTTACAAAGGAACAAAACTAAACCCAGGTTGCTAGGGCGTGGCACTGTTTTACGTCATAAACTCCTAAGTCACCACCATGTTTTAATGACGCCATTACTAGGCAATGCAAATTTCATATAATTTACAAAACAACAATAAACCAAAGTTGCTAGGGCGTGACACTGTTTTGACGTCATAAACACCTTTCGTGGTAGTGCCATTGTTTAATGACGTCATTACTAGCTTACAGAGAAAAAGTTGCTACGATGTGGTATGTACCGACTTTTCTTCAAAATGTCACTTTTCCCAGTCAATTTTCCCTGACCTTCAAGAATTTTATTTTCCCTGGCCATTCCCTGTCTGTGGCCACCCTTTAAAACTGATTAGGAAGATCAGTATATTTTGAACGAGGTTTTAAACGAGATATGATTGTCACTCGGCAATGGAGCAGCTGTTTTTCAGTTATACCAAAAGACTGAGCTACACTGTAATCTTTTCAAACTTAATCACTCCTGCATAAAAATTCGCGTCTTGCTGCGACGGCTAATGGATACCAAATGGAAAACTAAAGGAGTCAGCTGTCACTCAGACTGAGCAGAAACGTTTTTCTCTCATTTATAATTCATCTAGTTAAAACAAAGGAAACCAGCACCGTGACGGTGGTTTGGAAATCTGATCTTAGTTAGCATAGATTTTTACGAGTTTATTTCACTGTTTACTCCGTAGTTTTAGTTTTGAATGAGAAGATATATCAAACACTCGAGAGAGTGTTTCATCACATTTCCAAACACCTCGAAGTACGTCAAAAATACTCTTCTCGGTGGTTGGAAATGTGATGAAACACTCTCTATCGTATTTGATGTATTGCATCTCAATCTCGCCTATCGTTATTCCTTTCTGGTTAAATAACACCTGTTTGGAGTTTTCTACCTAAGTAAACTATATTTTTACGTTGCATTTTATTTATAAAACCACTGTACATTAAAAAACAACACAACGTAGACCTTTTAAACATACATTTGAATCCCGATAACTCGAACCGTCAATAACTCGCACCTCGGCCGCTAACTCGAACCTTTTTCGATTCCCCTCCAGCTCATTTTCTTACAAATCTCGATAACTCGAGCCCCCGATGACTCGAAACTTTTTCAATTTCCTTTGAAGGTTCCAGTTATCGGGATTCGACTGTAGCCTATCTATCCATTGTCTTTGATTATCTCTTTTCTGTTAGTATTTCTTTAGATGAATGTTGGAGTGTCTGGTCTTTCTTTCTTTCATTATTATATGATTAAGTACAACCAATATTACTCAACCCACTACTTTGCTACTCATGTTCAACTTTAACATTGACTCGATGCCAAGCATTAGAGAGTACCCCGCGCAAGTTCCAGATTGGGGCTACATCTTCAGGCTGTGAGTTGTAAGACGAATCCACTGCCTTGACACAGATCTCTAGGGAGTCCTTCCCTTCTGGCAGGGGCAGCGTAGCTTGCCATAGTTTCCAGGCCCAGGCACGGTGTAGCTTGTCCTCTCCTTCCAGGTTTGCAACGTGCCACGTTTTGCCGCCATCAAGGGACACGTCCACTCGGACGATGCCCCTCCCCCCTCCACTCCAAGCATAACCCTTAAGCGAGATCTCCCCCTCATCTGCAGAGATAACAGCACCTTCTGCTGGCTCACAGATGGCTGATGTGACCGGGAGCTCCTGAATGGCGGGTGCTGACTTGAAGTCGACCGTATCCCAATCAACGGATGGCGAGAACCCTTTGTAGTCATTCTGTTGCCAATGACAAAGACTCTCCTCCTTACTCGACACAATCTTCGTCAGCCATTTAACATTGCGAGCACCCACCACCCCTGGTGCCACAAGTCGCACGGGAAAGCCATGATCCCTCGGGATGGGGACACCGTTCATTTCGTATGCCACAAGAACGTCCCTTTCGGAAGAAAGCGCGCTGTGCAGAGGTATCGAAGCCCCATATGAGGAGCCTGTGATGTCATGATCAGCGCCTTCAAATTGAATGTGTTGCACAGCAGTTTTTTGAACAGAAGTGTCATCGAGTCCAGCGTACCTAATGAAAAAAATTCAAGCTATAGTACCGCGCAAATTAATTAACACATTCCAACGAAACGCGTCACGCTTCTCGCTGGACTGTTACATGTCTCTCGATACAAGCCTCGTTTATCGCGAGACGAATCTCGTTTCTCGCAAGACGAGTCACGTTTCTCGCCAAAAAGTCACGCTTTTCTCGGTACAAGCGACACGAGTCTCGTTTCTCGCGAAATGTCCAAAACGTATAGTTTCATGAATTAACTTATGCACAAATTACCTTAGTACATCTTTCAAAAGAACTCCAGTCCACTCAGCTGTGCTAATGGCAGCCGCTCCCCAATTAAGACCTTTGACCATCTTAATTTGATTCATTTCGCTTCTTCTATTACCTGCACATTGCATTGTTGCAGTTACAGAATGCTTTGGAAACTTAGTCTTTAGGTCCTGAAAATTAAAAAAAAATTACAAATAACTTTTCCTCAGTAAGGGTAAAACTTAACAGCTAGTCAGTTGATAAGGAACTTAATTCACGTTTTATTGTTTAGGCACTTCAGAGTAAGTACCCCTTTACAGGGTACCAAAATTTACTGCGTGCTTTAAGGACCAAATGGAATTTACAACAACAACACTGTTACAGCTGTAGAATCTTGAATTCTTTGAACCTCTAGGGGAAATGAAAATTGGTTCCAGAAATCGGGGGTAAAATTACAGAAAACTATCCAAGGGAAACGAAACTTGCCTCGAGAAGTCGGGAGTAAAATTACAGAGAAGTACTATCCAAGGGAAAAGAAACTTGCTTCGAGAAGTCGGGAGTTTTGAGAAAAAGAAAGATTCTACTGTTATCTGATGACAAAAGGAATTCCTAGCAACCTGCAAATAACTGGAGTTTTCATAGTGAATTGCTACACTCCGAAAACTCCGAAAACTCAACTACATGTACAAAAATACTTAATTTTTAAAATACCACCCCAAAATTACCTCAAGAGAGAGTGTAACTGTGTTAATTCCTTCACCCGTTATCTCCAGCTCGTACTTGCTTTCGTCAATTTCTGGGACAGGCAGATGATTACGAATGAAGAAGATCTCGTTAGGAGTAATGTGATTGTCTGACAAGAGCTGCATGGGTGGCTCAGCATTGAATGGTTTCTTGGTGTTAACCTTCAATGCTGGGTGACGAGGTGGGTCATTAGCAAATGGATCCTAAAACACATCACATGCTTGTTAATTTCTAAATTCAAACTAGTTTTTCCAAGGGGCCAATCATTATAGTAAGTGATTTGTAATGTAGCAAAATGAAGACATTAGAAAATGCAATGTAAAAAAAAATGATGCCAGTCGTTGGTCAACATTCACGGGTAACAGTGCACTGTAGCCAATGATAGGATGCAATGTTGGAGAAAAAAATTCCAGTGATATAACATTATAATAATAATTATAACATGCTTCAATTTACAAAAGAAACTAGAGCAGTTGGATGCAAAATCTACTGACACTATAGGCCTGCAATGCATGCAAAGGACTATAGCTACAGAGCCACTGCATACAATGCAGGCATATGTTATCATAACAAAGTTTGCCAATAATGTACTGGGCCGCTGGTCAATTGGTGGACAATGCCCAAGGCTGAAAGATTGTCTGAAAAATAAACAGTTGATTGAGAAGTAAAGTTTCAAGGGCTACTGAAATTTTGAGGACAGTCTTTCACCCAAGGGCACTATCTTCCCATATACCGTAAAACCAGGAATGGCATTTATTTAACATGACCCTCTGATCAATGTTGACAATGATCTTCATCGTAGAAAAAAGAAAAAACCCACAGTCAGTGATGATCATGGTGCTATTGTGGGTTAAATAAATGTGAGTTGGTTCTTAACACCGTGATTTGATTAAAAGTTAGACATAAAAAGCTGACTTAGTTCATTTGTTTTCCTCGCCTCTATAAAATTGGGTGACAGATATAAAATTGCACAGGATATATCATCTGATAACCATCATCCAATTTTGGACGTCATGATGTGTTTTGTCCGATTAAAATGCACTGAAATTAATCAGTGTGTTATAAATAATAATATACTGTTACTTGATGGATAATTCCAGAGTTGATACCTTGATGTCATCAGCGTGATGTGAGATATCACCTTTGGCCAAAGACCCAATGCGAAATTCCTCTAGCCAGTCTCGTACATGTTGGGTATTATGTACGGCATAGAGAGCCCAGAATGGTTCTAGAGCTCCCCCGGCTGCCAATATAACCTTCTGCGAACCACCAGGATGGTGTGCGATAAAATCCGTAATATCATACACATTGCCTTGGTATGTGACCCAGATGCCTTTCTCGTGCATGTTGTGCTGTGCAACCTCTTCCATGGTATAAACAGGACCTTCACTTTGTGGCTTTTTATTGTCAGAAGTGCTTGCTTCTTTAGCTTGTGAGAGCTGTAACATGCACATGACAAATGTTACATATTTAAAAAGATATGGTCCTATCCTTGAACAAAGTGTTTTCACTGATTTTACTTTTACAACTTGGTCCATAACAATGACTTTGAAAAGGGATCGCATTAGAAAATTACAATGTACTACATGCAGTTTGCAGGAATAATTTGTTAGATTTTAGAACACAACATGTAACATATAACACTTATTCATTATTAAGTTGGGTATTTTAACATATATTTTGAATCGTTTTATAGTATGAAATAATTAGATTCTCTATTATATTTTATAATGTTCATACTGCAGTTACTTATTTTTCTATTGTTTTGGGAGATACCCTTGATAAAGCTAAACTCGGGTATCTCCTTTTCATTATGGGAATTTTACTATTCTTATTAACACACAAAATGCACCTAGAACGCCAACGTGAAGACAATTAGGAAGAGAAAATTGTAACTCCATGCAGGTCAGCAGGCCATTTACAGTAGCTCATGCAGTTTAGCAGTTTAATCCTTATCCCAGAAGACTAGGATGTTAACATTTAAGTACCTTTTGTTTATTTATAATAAGACCTAGTCCAGTTAAGGTTCCTACTAAAGCTCCAATGACGGAATAATGAGATGATCTTGTCAAGTATGTTGCATGGGAGCTGCTCATATTTCTCAAAGATTGCGCCAAATTCATTCTCATCAAATATCTGCAAATTAAATAAAGTATTTGGAATACATTTTCACATTCAAAAGTGTTGCAAATGGTCACTAAAAAAATGTGCATCTTGCAGCATTTTTTAAAATTTAACAGTTTTTGTATTGCCACCTCAAATTCTTTTTTACAATGGTCTCTTAGAGTTTTGATTTCTTTCTCAATTTTTTTTATCTCTTTATTCATTTCTTACTCTCCAGAGTCTCCCAAAACCCAAGTATGTTCTATTATATATATCAAAGATCCACTGTTAAAGCAAAATTTTGCACCCATAGTACATACCAGTAATTTATAATGTGAAAACAAAGGAAATCTGAGTTTATCCAAATTTAACAAATGAAACATGTACAGCCACCAAATTAAATGAAATATAAACATAACCATCTAAAACAGTGAAGGAACATTAAGAGAAGGTAAAAGAAGGGACACATGGACAAAAGACAAAGAAGATAAAACTTGCAAATATGAGGGTTTCTGATCCACAGACTGGTAGGCTGATATGTTTCCAAAGTTAATCTTACAGAGGTGTTCATTAAAACAGAGTTGGCTGTATGCGAAGTGATGAACTTAAATTATTTACCCTCGGATTGTATAGTGGCCTTAACAGAGCTAACATCTTGGGTTAATTTTGTAAATGATTTAAGGAAAAACTTTTACCTGGATCCCCTGGGACACAGAATTTGTGCTAAATGACCACATGAGGTTGACCTTCGTAACAGTGATGCCATTGCAGCAGAAAATCCTTAAGGAACTAGCTAATGATACTACAAAAGAAAGACCAAAATGAACTAATATTCATTTTAAATAATAAATAAACAATTAAATAATTAAAGATATAAAGAAAGGAATGTACACGTGCATTTGCACTTGTCTGAAGCCTAGTCAAGGCTGTCTCCAATAGACGCTTTCATGAGCTACATGTAAAATCAAATATTTTACACTTAACATAAGGAAAATTTAAATGATAATGGTTTACTAACATTGTGCCATCTTGAGACTATATTATTCTAAGGGCAGTGGCAAACAAGGACATAATTTGTGGCAGACACACTGTCAAGGACACAAACGTTTCCATGTGCCCATGCACAACATTTGTTAAGGACATAAAAAATGTTTGATTTCTTTCAGAAACGTTTTGTGTCTGCAACAAATGTTTCCCAAGAAAGCATCATGAGCATCAATCTGCTCTCATTTGCCACCTTTTTATTGGTCTTGCAAACACCCAACACATTTCAGCAAACCAATAGAAATGATTTTCTGATTTTTTTGCAACTTTGAGTGATAAAAACTGGCCATTAAAATGCCAGAATGGTGACAAAACCATAAAGAGGAAATTTATAAATTTGGTGCAACAAACCCGATGCAAAAATTGAGGACTATTCGATCACAAATATCCAAATCCTTAGCTTTGTTTCAGCTGTTCTTCCCATATGCTCTTGTAAACTTCACCAGTTTACGGCAATTTTGATTGGTCTTTCAACAATACCATTTCCATTTAGGTGTGGTACATATACAAAATATGTGCCTTTTAGCAGGAAAATTATTTTGTTTTGAACTCAAAATCTATTGGCTAATGAAACATCTTTTGAACACTTTTTTTCAATTCTGCCTCCTACAAATCTAAAATCTTCGAATGAAATCGCTCCCTTACAACTGTGTCAGATTACTTCCCCTTTATAAACTGCAATTTCATTGGTTCTGATAGTACCTCAAACCTGATTGGTGTGACAAACAAACGTACTTCACTGACTGACTGACTGACTGACTGACTGACTGACTGACTGCACGGTCCATCGTGCCGAGTAAGAGCTATTTTTGGAAAAAAAATAACTCAATAAATGAAAGTCAATAAAGTTTGTGAGTTGCATCAAAGTTTGGAACAAAGTAGGGAGCCATTTTAGAATACTCAGAGCCACTTATTTAAATAGTGCTGAAGGCTTTAATTAGAACGAAGTATATAGAAACAAAAGGAACCATTCAAATTCAGTGAGATGCAAATAAGCCAGGGTATATTCCGTATACATCCAACGCCAAGGTTTTCTGTTATTCTAATATAAAATAAATCATCTGTACCCCGACTACAATCGTACGCCAGTACGCCACAAACTTTTGGGTTTACCTCGGTGTAAGAACCTGTGATATTTTTCTTTGTTTTGGATCTATTGTTTTCCTTCTCTATCTTTGTTTGGCCAGCTCTTTGTTGTATTGTTTGTTTGTTGTTTTAGGTCACCGGTGAGTTTCACAGGTTCTTACACCGAGGATGAGCCAAACTTTTGAAGTCAATGCCGAAGATCTTCCACGAAACCTACATAAAATGCAGCCTGGCAAATAAGTGCCCGGCATTCTACAGGTTTGAGTTTAGCCCAAAGTCGTCAATTTTTGCTGTATTTTTCCGCCCATAATGCTTCACTCGCGGTTCTTTTGCGGTGGCGGCCATGTTGGGTCAATTGCCCGGTCATCTGGTTTACAAAAATTGATAATACCGCTACATTGAATAAATGAGGTTAATCAAAGTCCATTCCAAAGACTTTGCAAACACACTTTTGATTGAAAATAAAGATAATGAAGATATCATAGGGCACGCTTTTCTGCCGTACATCGCATGTCACATCGCATAGTATTTAGCTGGTGAACAATTAGTCACGTGACAAAGATTATATGGCGTTCTCGGTAAAACTTAACTGTCTCTTCAATATTTATTTCTCCTATACACATAAAAGCAAATTATTTTTTCAAAGTGGCTACCAAGAAAAGGCTGAACTATCGGAAAAACTAAACGACATTTCACTAATGTACACTCTTGTTGACGACTCAACCACGACCCGAGAAATTTGATAATCAACTTGACCTTTCTTCTTTATTTGGCCATATATAAGTTTACAGAAATTACCAGTTAAATCACTTCTTTTTCAATATTAGATTCTAAGACACAGAACCTACCTGATAACAAGAATCAAGTCCAAATTTCTCTGTTTTTTCGGGGGGGATTTGTACATGTAACGCAAGGAGTCACGCAATCTGTCAAGAAGTATCCCATGAAGCATCAGGAGAAGACAGGAAGTGAGCCGCAGTGAATGCCACGTAAGACTGTAAAGCCGGCTAGAAAGTGTTGTGGTGTGGTGAGAACCATATTGAAATGTCGGCATGCTTCCACTAACGAGTAAAGATAGCTTCAAAAGTGACGAATTCAAACCAGGAGTGAAGCTTAAATCGCGTTTTTTTGAATGGATAAAGTACGATGATACCTAAACCCACCTTTGTTGTCGCACTCTACTGAAATCGATGACCATGTGTTCATCCATGTTTAATAATTTTCGTATAATCTTTATGTTTATATAGGGCAATCTTCGCCAACGAGAGTTCACGGAATCTTTTCCTTTTTCTTCTTCTCAATTTGTCGTTTGCCTTCGTGGAGTTGTCTTATGGAATATGGACCAACAGGTAAATACAATTCTCTAATTATTATTTCGTCATGGTATAGTATGTCTGCAATTTGTCTTTGAAAGCTTATTTTCAATGGATGTCTGTGTTTTCTTTCAGCCTTGGTTTGATATCAGATTCGTTTCACATGTTCTTTGATTGTACGGCGCTCCTCGCAGGGCTTATAGCATCAGTTATCTCACGATGGGGCAAAAATGAACGATTTTCTTATGGGTGAGTTTTTAAATTAAGCATATTAAGATTATCAGCAATATCACACGTAATGTGTTATTTTTCAGTTTTGCCATTCAGTCAAGAATTGAGACAAATACCTTCTGCGACAATTTAGCCTTACTTAAACAATCAATAAAAAATTTACTGATTTTATTTGTCAACCCAAACCCTTTTGCCAGTATTCCATAAGTTGGCATGCAGCTATATCTGATTTCATAAGGAATGTTTTAGTGATAATAATGGTAATAACAAAATTCTCATTTCTGATTGGTTCCCATCATGCCCATTTTGTTATGTAATTAAATCATGATCACATGAATGTCCAGGTGTACAATTTGAACTGTTTCAAATCGAATCGCTCAAATTGGATTGGATACCATGCCATCCAGGTGTCAATAATATGCACTTAAATGGGCTCTTTCTCGTTTATTATCTCTCTCCTGTACTTAAAAATTACCTTTTTGCTTAAAAGACAGTCTAATAAATTCTCTAACCTCAAATTTTAGTACTGATAAAATTAACTAGTTAGTGATGAACCTATATTGTACAATATTTCGGAGAGTAATCAAACTAGCATGCTTGGATAATTTGAAATCACTTATCTTTTTACTCCCTTAGTTGTGTTCAGTTCCAAAAAATATCCCTGCCCCCCCCCTTCCCCCCCTTCCCCCCTCTAAGGGTTAATTGGTTTTGAGCCCCTTCCCCTCTGGAAATTCCAGATTAAGTTCGTACTTTCCTTGAAAAAAAAAAATTTGTCTTTTGAGACCCCCTATTCCCCGTTCGGAATATTCAATGGCCTTCCATGGAGAGGGTGCAAAATGATAAATTGTCAGATCTGTTTGTATATCTGAGTGGAGATGCAACTTGTGACAGTAAAGTGTCATCTCACCAATTTGCAAAATATATTTTTCATATTTTATAAACAGGTATGGAAGAGCTGAAGTGCTGGCTGGTTTTGTGAATGGACTATTTTTAGTGTTTATAGCATTCTTCATTTTATCTGAAGCAGTGGAGGTATTCTTTTGTTGACAATATGTAGATATTTTAAAATATTTATCCAGGTGTGGTTATACGTACCCTCAGCTGTTAATATGAATGTCACAATATATTGGGTATTTTGGGGAATTTCAATTCCACTGTAGCCCTAAATTTTGGGGGACTAAAAAACTTAAAATTGCCAACATGCTGTGAAGGTCACTTCTTTCATTTCATTCCACTGTTTAGTATTATGTCTAAAGAAGAAACCACAGTCTTTGAAAACATGTCATCTTTCTTTCATAGAAGCTGCTTTAAATGATTTATTTGCATAAACTATATTATTTTTGTTTTTGTTTTTTCTGACAGCGAGCTCTTCATCCCCCAGAAGTTAAACATGAAAGACTCTTCATCGTATCAGTTCTAGGGTTCTTTGTTAATCTTATTGGTATCTTTGTTTTCCATCATGGAAGTGCAGCAGGTATACAAAGCAATGTATTCTATATTGTAGCAATCTTGAGACAATCAATCTCAATGTAGCAATCTTGAGACAGTAACCAGAACTAACATCATCACTCTGGCCAATCACTTTAGAAACAGACAATCATCATGCAATAATGGCCTTTAAATGTATGACGAGCTTGAGGTGTGTGCCAGAGTCCCTGCCTGGAAGTAACAATTTTAGACACATAAACAATTTAGTTTTAGTTTCATAAATTTTTATTTTATCCGGTTATTTGTACCATTGTTATTGATTGTTGCTATTTTTTATGTGTGCTATTACCAGTTTCAAGCCACAATATATAACTTGAAACAACTTGTTTTAATCCTGCTGTTATTGATGTTGATTGATAGGGCATGGACACTCACATGGTGGTCATGGACATGGGCACAGCCACGGACACTCGCATGACCATTCCCATGGACACACACACATGAATGGTGGACATAACCATTCTCATGACTCAGGTGCCTGTAATTGGGATAATTAGAATTTGTAGTTAATTGCAATTAGCAAAATTATTAATTTATTTAATAATTGTAATTAGCATAATTGCAACAACAATCAAATGCAAACTGAATGTTCTTTTGATTGGAACTCTGCAATGTTGTGGTGGAATGTTCCAATAGTGATTGACAGTTTGCTTGACACAACTTGCAACTTAAAATTCAAATTAACTTGAGCAATACTCCTCATTAAACCAGAGTCAAATAGTGCCACAGAGACTAAAATATAACATTTCCTTGAATTACTAACATTTCCTTAAATTTTTCTTTTGATCCTTGGGTGTTCAGGCAAGGAAGGAAAATTAGAAGTCTCCACAAGTAAAATAATGGAAGGTAACTCCTAAACTTACAGATGTACATACTGTGTTTCTTGATTCTCCTGTCAAAGTGGTGAAGCTTACAAGTCTAATAATCCCAAGAGCTATACCACCTGGGACCCTGTACTGCATGAAACAATGGTGTGTGACATTTGTAGACTGCAGACTGCTTGCGGTTAGTTTTCACTGCCGTTTGCTTGCAGTTAGCCTTCACTGCAGTCTGCTTGCGGTTAGCTGTTCTTTGGCTGTTTGGGGCATCACTATTTTGCCCTACAATGGCTAAAAAGCAATCGTAGTCTGCAGTCTGCAGTCTGCAAATGTCATACACCGATGAAACAATTGCCTTTTGACACATACATTGTACCTTTGACTTAGGGTAAACGTGGTAAACTAAGGCAGTCTTTGCGAATCCTTTGCTATACTTTTAATGGGAGTTGAATGCCATCTTTAATTTTGTTCGAAGATAACTTACACTTTTGACGTTTATCAAAAGTGTGACAAAGGTACAGTGAAATGTGACTTTGGCTCTTGTCAAAGATATTTGATTTGTGTCAAATCTATACTAGCTTTGACATGTGTCAAATCCCAGTTAAATGCGATATCAAAGGACTTGTTTACCTTTGACATCTCTGTCAAAGTTTGTCATCCATCTTTGTCTTACTTTTGGTGTGAATCAAAAGTGTGGCAAAGCCAGGTTTTTGTGCTATACTGGTTCCTGGTCAGTTAAGACTAGCCAAGGGTGTAGGGGTGAGCTAGGATTTTCCAAGGGGGGAGGTCACACTGTGTCACACCCAGGGTACTTACATGGTCCACTGCAGATGTTCGGTCCTGAAAATGGAGTATGTAACTACCTAGCACTAGAAATGATTTATGGCATGTTGATTCTTTGGATTCACACTTTTCGCCACCTGAATTATAAATTTTGTATGTTGTTTACTTAAAAAATTTCCTCACAAAGGGGGCAGGGGGGAGTCACAGGCACCTCAGGATCCCCCTGGCTATGCCCCTGGGGAGAGAGGCCTAAAAAAGAACAGACCCCTGGCCTACCAGGTTGGGGGTTGGGCAGAAGTCAATCACCCAAGTATTAAAAAAAATTGATTACATATGTAATTGTAAGTTATTTGTGCCACATGGCACAAAGAAGCCTTACTAATATAAGTGCAGATTCGTCTTGGATACAGTTTATTATTGTATGATAATTTTCTATGGGTTGTCTCAAACTTCTGCTTTGTCAAACAATTTTTTGTTACTCAGGGGTGTTTGATAGCGGGATTTTTCTCTGTTACTGACTTTCTCGATGTTTTGTTGTTATTTCTTTACATGCAGGAGTTTTTCTTCATGTAATGGCAGACACATTAGGAAGTGTAGGAGTTATCATATCAGCAGGACTTATACACCAGTTTGGTAAAGGCTCCTTTTATTACATTCTAACCCCTATTAAAATATTGCCAGTATCAGGGCCAGGGGGTGAGATGGGTACTCCCGCACCCCCTTACACACCGCAAAGGTCAGCTTAATCTGAGAGGGAGGGTTAAAATGACTCTCAGAATGCAGGAAAAGTGGATTTCAACAACTTGATTTTTCAAAATTTCCTGGGGAAATATACTCCCAGATCCTCCTTGGACACCGGTGGCCCTGACTATAATACTATAAATAAACCCTTAGCGGTCAACTCTGATCTGTTAATTGAATGTGGCCACTTCTCTGCCATTCATATGAGCATTCTTCTATGGTTTTTACCTCTATTAAGCAGCCACTAAGAATTTAAATATACACATAGTTTGGCCTTGTTATAACAAGCTCAGATAAGAGTCTGAAATGCGAAGTGACGACTGACAATAACAATCAAACACATCCTTCTTATTGTTTTGAAGTGTCCCTAAAAAGCTAACAGGGACCTTCAGATCAGAGTATAAGTACGACTTTCGAATTTCAATTCAGTTGCTGACCAGTTGAAAAGGAGACTATCAGTACGAGATTTGTGTGAAATGTGAAAATCTAGAGCAAAAGCACAAGGTTTGAAAAGTCGTACCCATACTCAATCTGACTCGTAGTTGTACTTCGATATGAAGGTTGCTTATAAAGTGAGGTTTCAAACAAGCCTTATGCTAATTTCGGACAAACCCCTATTAAGCTTCCACTCGCCAAACATTATTTTGTTTTATTTTATCAACAGGTTGGATGTTAGCTGATCCAGTTTGTTCTATGTTTATTTCTGTTCTTATTTTCTTCAGGTAAGTTGTGTATTCTAAGAGCATCCAGTACAAATGTTTCAGTGTTGTTGCAGGGCTGTTTCAAAAACTGAGACCTCAACTCCCCCACACACACACTACCAGCACCATTTCTCAAAAACTGAGCCCAGTGCACGTGGCCACTGAAGCCAAAGTTTATCCCGGTATTCATAGCATTAACCGACTAGGAGTATTTCTACTCCCCCCCTGGATGGGATGCTACCCCATCACAGCGTACCCCCAGCATTTAATTTGCTGGTACCTGTTTTTCCTGGGTGGAGAGAGGCATTGTGAAAATAAAGTGTCTTGCACAAGAACACAACACAATGACCGGGAGCCAGGGCTCCAATCTGGAACACTGAATCCAGTGTCCAGCATGATGTAAACCATTAAACCACTGCCACCATTGCATGGCCTGATCTATATCTTTTGTGAAACAACTTTGTTGAGAGAGAGGTAAAATCTCAGTGAAATTTTAATGTTTTAAGAGCATTTCTTTGTAACAATAAATTCAAGAAAAACTGATCTTGTGCTTTTTTGTGTCTCTGCAGTGTAATCCCACTTTTGAAAGATTCTGTTGGAATATTAATGCAGAGAATTCCAGTTGGCTTGGAAAAGAATGTACATATTGCTTATCAAAGGGTCAGTTCAGTGAGACTGCATAAAATAAATCATTGAAGCTCTTATCTCTACTGTTAGGGGCAGACTGCCAGACCATGTAAGGGGTTACAGATGGTACATTCAAGACTTTGTGAGACAGTGAGACCAAGACCTTTTGCCACTTAAAAATGCAAGACCCAAATCTATAGTCATGATATTAATTGCCTAGCAACGATCAAGATTCCAATTGAAGATGTAGACAAAAATGCTAAAACACTACCATGAGAATCGTTAAATTTACTTTAAATTTTGCAAGCCATATTTAATCCCTTTTTGTGTGGTGATGGACAGTAACCAAAAGAAATTCCTGTGTAGGGATAGTGGAGAAAGAAATGGAGCATAAATGAACCAAACAAAAAATAATGAATACTCTTCAGTAGAGATATTGCCAAAAGTAGAGTTGAAACACTTTCTAGCCCCACCCCCCCCCCCCCCCCAAAAAAAATATACATATATTGCCAAACCTCTCCTCTCTCCCCTCCCCCTCCTAGCAAAAATTAAATGGTGCAACCCTTAGTACATTAAACGTTCTAGTTGGTCTTCGTAATTGCGAGTACATTTAGAGTTTTGACTTATATTTTTTTTGGTATTACTTTCCACAGGTGAATCAAATGGATGAAGTATTTAGCATTCAGGATCCTCATTTCTGGGCTCTCAGCAGGTATATCTATCTTATTAGACATTTAATGTGTAGTTTTGCTGTACGTTTTTTACCAGTCTTGTAGCTTTTAGACGAGTCCGTTGGGTGAATCAAAATATAGCTTGCAAGCAAGATCTCGTAGGGGTGGTGGATGGAGGGAAGGCTCTCCTTCCCTTTTTTTTTGGGGGGGGGGGAGGGGGGTCCAGTCTCTACTTTCCTTTCTTCTTGTGGAGAGCAGGCTAGTCAGAATACAAATGATGAAAAAAAAAGGTACAGCAATACTACAGGCTAAAATGTCTAGTTTTTCCATTGTTTTTCTTAACAAGTCTATGAGGTCGTTTCTTTTGGAGAGTCATTTTGTTCGAGATTTTCTAACAACCGAAAGAATTTATCGCTACTTTCGGGGATTCGTTACTTTGAAACTTTACGGTATGCTATAAATCAGCCCCTCTTTGCCAAGAATGTTCACACCATTCACTTATTATATTTTCTGTTGTCATAGTAACGTGTGGATTGGAACGCTACGTCTGTTGGTTTCACCTACCGCTGACACACACAAAATTCTCAGCCAGACCCATCACATCTTCATGGAGGTAAGAAGACATTTAAAATAATCCACAAAACACTTGTCAGAACAGGCAGACCAACCTCACAATTTTAGACGTGAAAAAGATTAGATGTTAAGCCTTATACCTGGAAGCCAAAGACGCCGTTTCTGCTAAAGCTGTGATTTTGACATTTTCCTAAACAGGGTCATCCACCGACAATTTTCTCCCATTAATACGCTGTTTTAGGAAAACGGAGGTGCTTTTAAAGCTCAAGGGATTAATTTTAGGCTGGTCTTAAAAATTTCATCTGTTCAGTCATTCTAGGGTAACTTTAGTCTCCTCGAATTTATTGGGACTTGCCTTTTTAGTCCACTTCCCGAATTTGCGAGCTGCTGTTCCCTTTCGAAAATCGTAGCTGGAGTTTTCATGTACCCAGAACGACATTTCCACCTCTTTCTCATGACACGAAAGTTAGTGGTGATATTTCACTAATGAAAATCCGAGGGGGTTACAAGAGTTTTCATTTAAGGATGAACTTCAGCCTTCCTCTTCAATCCTCGGCGACAAAGTAGTATAACATGGACGATCTACTCCCATTCAATAACACCCTTCCAGGTGTACCTTGCGGCAGGGTTCCACATTAGTTTTTGAGACATACATTCTTATACTTATTAAAGGAGCTACGTCACAGAGATTTTGTGGACTTTTCATCTAAACTGTTCTCAAATTAGTGGTAGGCAACTTAACCCATGAAAAACATTATCTTTGAACATCTAAAGGAAGAGAGAAATCAAACCAAGGCTATAAATATCAATTTTTGGAAGACGTGTGGAAACAACTGGAAAAGTTAAGCCTTAATTTTTAAATTTGTAATCCATTGCCATCCTAGCCATCCGCAGTCAAAAACGTAAGTTCGCAGTTTCAGTGCTCTAATATAGCAATTGTTAATAAAATTGGACCATTATTTTTAGGTTTCCTACGACACAAATATATATTTCGGCTGTTCAAAAATCTGTTAAAATCCGTGATAGAGCCCCTTTAACTCGCATATTAGCAAATTGCGGCACATATCATTTCTACCAACAACTTTCAATTTTGTTCTTTTCGCAGCTTGGAGTGAAGCAGCTATATGTACAAATTGAACACTCCTACTGAAGACCTCTCAAGACACGCCGACTAGGATCAACGGAGGGAATTTCCAATCCATCCTGGAGCACATCTTGGTCCCGACAGATGAGCGGAAAAATCAGTGCCAAAAAGATATTTTCAAATCATCTTTTCGAACAATGAACTTGGTTATTTTTATAATAGATTTTAAAATCGTGTATGTGTGAAGTGGACGTTTACCGGGCCGCGAAACAGCACAGTTCGCAGACTGGGTTAACTTATTGTTTCGGTTAAGCTCTAATTTTTTTTTCGTAAACGCCGTTTGTAATCCACCTCAATTTCCCCTTAATTTTAACCATCCTTGTTCATTTTGGTTTGTTATAACCTCGTTGGTGTTTTTGCTTCCTTGGCAAGTTATTATTTTTTGTTTCCATCGATTTGAAAGTTTCCTTGAGGTGCAAACCGAGTTTAGTTTGGTAACAAGAGCATGCTAGACATACTATTCATCACTAGATTGATATCTGTCGATACTGAACTTCTTTTCTGAGTATCGATAAAATATCGGTTAATTTGTCATAAAATTCCTGAAGCCGTTACCAAGGTACTTTCACTTACGGGAAGCCAACTGCAAACGGTCAACGCTTTTACATATCCTTGCTAACCTTACGTGAATTCGTCCCGTAAGCAGACAAAAACCTGCTTTTCAAATGTGACTGCTTACGGGATGCTCTGATGTTGAACTTTGTGTCTTTTCGAACATCGAACTTGGTTATTTTTATAACAGATTTTAAAATCTTGTGTGAAGTGGACGTTTACCGAGGCGCGAAACAGCACAGTTCGCAGCCACAAAAACCTGCGTTTCAAATGTGACTGCTTACGGGATGCCCTAACGTTGAACTTTGTGTCTTTCGGAATTTCTAAAACAGTTATGAAAGTTTGTTGAAAAGTAAGTATTTTGTTGAAAAGCCATAATATAAGAGAAAAGATAAAATATATTCTGTATTCCAAGCAAGAGAACCAAAACGAAGCGGTGGGGAGGGGAGGGAGGGGATAGGCTTGAAAGAGATATACATGTAGGCTTTCGCATCTAAAGAAATATTGAATTGAATTTAAGTTTAACTGAAGGTTACTGTGTAAATAGAATAACTAGTCTCTTGTTTTTCTCCACTTACTTGTTGGTAAGTAAGTCGTGTGGCTTATTCTGAATACAGCAAGGTAATAAAAAGAATCTGGTCACACTTTACTGTGACAGTAACTGGAACAATAAAAACTCTTTCAAACTCCAAGTGTTATTGTTTTCATTTACAGTGAAACCCGAGCTGGTCCCTAGGCGAGGTTCACGTAAGGGCCTAGGAACCTTCCAGGAACGGGTTGTTGTGCCGGTCGGAGATCATTCGGTGACGTCACGAAATTTCGCGCCAACTCGATAAGCGGGAAGGGAACGCCTGGGTACTAGGTTGAGTGAAACCCTGATTTCTTGAACTGCCAGGGGAAAGAAAATTGGTTCGAGAAATGGGTGGAGGGAGGGGGGGGGGGGGGGTGGTGGTGGGTACAATTGCAGTGTGTGGCTGAGTAAGGCGAATTAAATGGAAACAAGTTTTGGTTTAGTTATCGGGTTCGAAAAATCGCGATTCCACTGAACTTACTTCATTAATATGATACCGCGACCCCATAACTTTCTTCTTATATCGGCTGAGATTTTCCATGAACTGGTGTAGGTGTTGTCTGGGACTTGCCACAAGTCGACCTCACGGGTTAGGCGAACGACAGTTAAGAAGGACTTTACTGGAAGTCTGGTGTTGTCTTAACCGAATGAGGATTTAACAGATACGAAGTGCGACAATTGTCGACTGAGGTGTGGTACCCGTGTAATCAGCACAGCCATGCGTGATATTAGTAGACACGGCGTGTTTTGTTGCAAATCCGCGAATTTCGTTGGCGCTATATCTATTCGTTGTCTATTTAACAATTATTTTTCGAGCGCGGGTTGGATATGAGATGGCAGATAGCGAACAAGGCCAACCATATCTTGTGGTCATGAGCTCATATACCATGGTCTGTAAATTAACCAATCAAAACTTAGGAATTGCAATATACCATGGCTAGTTTTCAATAATCGCTTTTAGTAGAATTCTACTAGTATACTAATGCAATTGCTGCAATCTGATTGGCTGAGCTATTGAAAGCTATCAGCCATTAGTGTGCAGTGGCTGATGGTCGTCTACAGAATGGCGACATTTTCTCGCTTCTCCAAAGTTTCGGAGGAAGTTTAGAAACATTATTGGATAATTCAATTCCCGCGAAGACTAAGAGGAAGAAATTGACCGTTGCATGAGTTTTAAACGTTAAAATTACTGAATAAACTGATGAGCGTGAGTTCACACCTGAAAGTTTCAAATGAAAATTTAGTCTGCACGCGCGATTTTGCGTAAAGTAATTTATATACTAGTTCATATTGTAGAAAAATAATAATTAGTAATCATTATTTGAAGGAAAATGGGTTAGAATTTTACTAAAACAATTAGATTATTCGCTTTTAATTTCTATGAGGTGATAGTTGATTCAGCCTTCGGCCTCATCAACTATCACCTAATAGAAATCTCGAGCTCATAATCTAATTGTTAAATACAAATCGATCGCGTGCTCGTTGGAAAGGCAAAATAATTGCAATCCTTCAGAGTGTCGACTAAAACAATTAGACTTGCTCTCTCTTTCTCTTTCCCTTGCGCTGATACCTTTTCTGACGTAGTGGGGAGGTTTGCGTGTCTCAGAGACCCTTGTGAGCTATACCGAGCAGGCCAACCAAGTCGGGAAGGTTACGGGGTAAAGACCAGACAAAAATCAGCACCTGGTCCTCCAGGTTGGGGGTTGGGCGTGGTGCCAACAATTCCGCCCCGTAAAAACCAGTTTGTTACGGAAATGACAACAAATGCCACGGCAACTGTGGACCCTATTGCGGACTTGAGCAATCTAACTGGCCGCATGACTACTTCTGATAAAAGCCCTCGGGTAGTCAGGAGTGCGACAGATAGTCTGCTCGATCGGGCTTAAAACCAACATCCGCCTAGCTACATGAAAAGTCCGCACCATGTTCGAGACTTCAAAAACAGCGCAGGTTATCAGTGCTCTCCCTTTCTATGAACAATACAATACTCGAGCTCATTGTCTTACTGTAAATTATAATACAGATTGGATAGTACACGCGCTCTGATTGGTTCAAAACGCGTTTTATTACATAAATACAGCAATCGCGTGGGACCATAGAAACCGTGTTTACTGTTTCAAAGAAACATAAATAAAGACATCTATTAGGCGGGAATAAAGAACAGATGTTTGTCCCCGGACATTGTTTGTTCCGAGAAGTGCATGTTATTTTGAATGCGCAAACCGAGGAAAAGTGGGCTTCGAGGGACAGGTAATTTCCGAGGACAAATATCCGTGCAGATTTCTGAAGCCAAAATAGTAGCTATTATGTTTATCATATATCCTTTAAATATTTCCATTTACTACAGTTCTCTTGATTGTCTGTTCAAAACATTCACGTCTTGGCAGTTAAATAATTTATTTTGGACGAAAGCTGAATCTAACGTGTGAGCGCAAAACAGAACTTTTGTGGTGGAAATCCCTTTAAGGATCTCTCCAATTTGGCCTATATCACGTGGTCTGTTTGAACCAATCGCTCACAAGAATAATATTTGATGGAGTACAAGCTTTACAAAACGCCAACGATCTTAGAAAATGCTTGGGAATGTCGGAAAAATGCTTTCGTAGCGCTCGAGCTTTTTACATTTGTCTTGTCCTCTCAAACGTCGGTTTAATTTTGTGTTAATATGTTACAAAGCTTTGAACGTCCTATGCGACACATGACGCCCAAGGAATACGTATTAAAGTGGTAATACATACGGTGGAATCTAAATTTCTTGAACCTCCAGAGCAAACGGAAATTGGTTCGAGAAGTCGGCAGTTCGAGAAATTGAAGGTAAAATTGCTCTTTTTGGGAGACGACTTTTAGTTTGCTTTATCGGTTAGAGAAATCTAGGGTTCCACTGTACTTTGGCTTCTTGTTTAATACATAGTAGCTAACTATGTTTAATATTAATCTTTAGTTGAAACTACGTCATGTCCTATTGGAAATCTGCGAATCTGATTGGTTCTCCCACTGTTTTCTATTAAACAATTAGATTATTCGCTCACGATTTCTATCGCGTGATAGTTGACTCGGGCTGCGCCCTCGTCAACTATCACGCGATAGAAATCGTGAGCGAATAATCTAATTGTTTTAGTATAAATCTTTTCTGGAACAGCCTCGACCAGTAAACTGTCTCAATCTTCTTCACGGACACTTCGAAAACGTAAAGAAGCGGGCGCCATTTTGTTAGCAAGGGCATACTGCTACGCTACTCACTATCTATCACAGAATAGATAGTGGGTAGCGTAGCCAATCAGAGCGCGGCATTTGTGATAGAACGCTAGTAGATTTATACTAATTAACAATTAGATTATGAGCTCGAGATTTCTATGAGGTGATAGTTGATGAGGCCGCAGGCCGAATCAACTATCACCTCATAGAAATTGAGAGCGAATAATCTAATTGTTTTAGTAGAATTCTGACTGAAATAAACGCAAATAATGGTTTCTAATTATTTTCCTGCGCATTATCGAACTTAACGTTTTAACAAAATCGCACGCATTGAATTGTCCTTGGTAAATTTGCAGTTGTTTACGCGCGTGCACCCGTTTTTCAATAATTTCAAGCTTTTAAAGTCAAGAAACCGCTAATGTCCTTCTTTTAGTCTTCTCGAGAATTTTATTATCCATTTACATTTAAACTTCCTTCCAAAACTTCGGAAAAACGATAAAAACGTCGCATTTTGTGGACGACCTTCGGCAACTGCACACTAATGGCTGATAGTGTTCAATAGCTCAGCCAATCACATTGCAGCATTTGCATTAGTGTACTAGTAGAATTCTACTAATAGCTGATAGAACACAATTGCGCGCGCGTTGCTCTTTGAAGGGAGAATTTTTCTTAACTGTTGACTTAAAGTACATAAAATTGTAGGTTTTTGGACTGTAATCCTTTAGAGTTTCTACTAAAATAATGCACCTCGACTATTTACTCATAGAAAACTTTGGCTCGTAGTCTAAATGTTATATACAAATACTTATTTATATGAAATGTAATATGTATAATATAATACCTAATATTTAGCATGTAAAGCACTTTTACTCATGAGTATGAAAACAATATAACAATTTTAGGTGTTCGATAACTATTAAAATATCTAGAACTGTGTATTAAAGCTTGTCGTTTATTGGATATAAAATTCTGGTGTGCTTGAGGGGGACTGTGGCTGTACAGTAGATGTGTTGGGGTCCCTGTTGCGCCTTCTCTTCCTGCTTGGGATAAGTTCGTCAATATTGGAACCTGAATGTGTTGACTGCCCATCCAGACTCACATAGGCGTGGTCGCTGCCATTGTGCGGCACTAGCGCTCTGGAATCCTTTAGAATTTGTTTCATCTCCTCGTAATGTTTATTCTGTTCCTCCATGATGCTTCGTATCTCCATCTTCACCTCTTGTCTCAGCTCTTCGATTCTTTTTTCTTGTTTTGCAATCATTGCCTCAGTTCTTCTCTGCCACTCCTTCTCTTTGGCCAGTTCTTTTAAAATTTGCTTGTGTTTCGAATCGTCTTTGTCGTTAAGCGTCTGAACAGCTTTCCCTCTGCTTTCTTCGCCAACGCTTCTATTAGTGTCTCTAAACTCTAGTTCGCTGTAAAGGCGCTCTTTAAGATCTCGCCCCAGACTCTTAACAAACTGCGCTCGGTCTTGAGCCTTCTTAACTCTGTCCAGCGCCTCGCGTATGGTTTCCTGCGACTGTTTCAGGCTCTCTTCGTATTGAATTTCTGCTACTTTGCGTATCAAAATGTCCGTACTCTCGCGTAGTTTTTGCGGAAGCGTTTCTTGTAAATCTAAGGCCCCCCAAGTCAAACGATTCCCTGAAGGAGAGCTTCTCGCCAATGCAGGAAGGTGTAAATTTTCTCTGTCTCTGTCACCTCGCGGTGTGTCATAATCTGGATTTGCATCGCGGACCATTTGTACCACATCATGGAGACTGGTTCCAGCTTGGTTGGCCTCTCTTTCATGTTGAACTCGCTGCGCCGCCATCTTGAATCTACTGACAGGGCTTGAACCATCGTCACGTGACATCTGGTCATGTGGCAGTTGTAAGTTATGCATGACTTCTTGTTGTGATGTCAGTGTTTTGGCAGCTTTTCGCCAATGTAATTTTGCGGTGTGATCTTCTGACGCAGCTTGTGCTCTGTCAGCTGCAAAGAAAATGGTTTATCAGAATCTGTCTGGCCAAATTAAAAGCACCAAAAATTCCATCATACTGTTCTCTATCCTTCAAAAACGTCTACCTTGGAGTTGAAGATGAACGTTGTACATTTTGTTTTACCATTTGAGCCTGAGTTTTCTTAATTTTTTGCCAACTAGGATCACATATGGTAGCAGCTCTCACATCACGTGTATGACTAGCTACCCTTTTATATATACCAACTTTCGTGCCGAGCTTCGAGATAACAATAGAACAAACAACAGGAACAATGCCCCAGCCCCCCAAAAACAAAAGCAGCTGCTACACTAGAGAACCAGTAGAATTCACAAGCTTAAGAGATCTGCTACACTACTGTTCAACTCTGTGAACAATGCGGTACAATCAACTCTCTCTAAGCAGACATGGCGGACATAGTTTTCTGCCTAGTTTTGGCCATAAAAATTCACTTGTTTGTCTATATGCTCCCAAGGACATACGTAACAAATTTGTGTTATCGCTCCACAGAGACGAATTCGATTAAAAACTATAAACTGAACTTTGACGAATCTGTTAACTGAGTAGCCTTTAAAACACATTTTATCCCTCGAAAATGTTTATTAAGCGAAGGTTCAAGAGCAAATCGCGAAAGGAGTAAGGCTATTGACAATCCATATTACAGACTTTGTTTCATTACAAATTCTCATGAGCTTTCCTCGTTAAAAATTGGCATTAATTACCAACGATGCACACACTTTTCGACTGCCATTTAAATCAGCTGCCCGGCTGTTGTTACGAAAGTTCAGTTGGAATTTTCTAACCCTAAAACTAATAGAAAATGATATTTTGACCATTGTAAAAATGATTCTGACTTCAAGTCTACTTCGCAATACAAGTCACATTCTGACTTTCATATTAGCATCTTTGTTATCAAAGTTAACATGTGGAATTCCGGTTATAGAAGTAATATGCATATTTGATACAACGACTTATAAATTCACTTCATTTTACAACAGGCTTGCAACTTACAGCCATTTTAGACACGGTTGGAGCGAGAATTTCGAGCGACTTTCAGTGTTTTTTTGTTGTTTTCGCTGTTTTCTTTGTATAGAATGACCGCACGAAAAATTAACGTATGAACGTGGTATAATTTAAATAATATCTTTAATAAGTCGCCTTATTTGTATTCTTTTAAATATAAAACTAATGCATAAAACTTAATGTGGGCACGGAAACTTAAAGAGGGAAACTTCTGCAATGCCAGGACGCCAAGGCATATGTATCAGTACTGTTTCAGCGGTAGAAAAGGGACACGAAATAACGATGTTAAAACTACAACTGCACTGCAAGTCGAGAAGTTAACCGAGAATTATTCATGCTCTAATCATTGATATTTAGCTGACAAGCTGTATCAACAATTTGTTTGCACTGTCTGAAACAAGTTACGTTCTCGATAATGGCATAGTCGAGTTATAAATTGAAGAGGTTTAAACGTTTTCCTGCCGTAATTTCCAACTTTCTATCGCTCTAGATAAGCCCACGTACCTGCTAACAGTGTGTACGTTCGCTTCTCTAAAGGAGTCCAGTTCTTCTCATATGCAATCCACTGCCGTTGGAGATGACTAGAGCAACCCGTACATACAGCCACTCGGCCACCGGAGAATAAATTTGCTTTGACACCATTCTTTTGTTGCTCCAGAATTGGAAAGAAAGGACCGTGCTTTCTCGCCTGGTAATACAATCGTCTGACTGGGCCTGGACTCGGTTCGTCGCAGGCGACACATATCGGAGTACGCGCGGACATGTTCTGGTCTCCTTCTTCAAGCCATTAAATCGAAATTGAACGCCGAACAGGCCGCAGAGTAATCAATCGCCGAGAAAAGAAACAATTTCTAATTGCAAACCACGAGTCGAACGAAAAGCTGAAACGCATATCGTTCCCACAACAACGACCCAAATAGCAACTCAATGAATAGAGACCTGCTGCGGTTTTTATCAATAATTGATGACCTTGCGAGATGACTTGAAAAAAGCTAGCTCATATCTGCAGCTGTAAAGATACTTCACGCAGTCACTATAACAACGTTTGTTTAAAGATCGACAGTTATTTTTTGTGTTTCAACTGCAGAAACAAACGAACGACATCTGCCTTAATATCACAACAATAAACTTCACCACGGATAAATTAATATGATTATTCTAATTTATTCCGTTTTTTAAAAGTGAGAAATTTTTATAGAGAAATTGATGGAGTCAACAAAATGAAAAGGTAGAACTATTTAATAGTTGTTAGTCTATGTGGTTGTATGCACTGTATGTATAAAAATGCTTTCATTATTGAAGAACTGTTTAGCGATATAGTGATCGGTAAATGGTGAATAATATATATTTTTGAAAGTTTTGCAGGCGAATTATTTTTCTCTTGCTGTAAATGTTATGAATACCATTGATATTTTGAGAACATTTGTAAATAACAAATAAAGTTAAAATTGGTCGAAAAATCCACCACTAAACAGAACTCATAGACCGCGGTACACCTAAAACATTTGTGAGAAGAAAGTCCTCGAGTCAAAACTAAATAAGGAGAAGTTTTTGACTTCTAAACTCTTCGTGGCCTTGTTTTTACTGACTGAATGTGTTAAAATTCTATTTTGATCACACCACCACTGAAGAAGAAAGAGACCGCTTGTAGTTTATAGTGGACCTCCCGTTTCAATTTTCAATTCAGGCCTTCAATAAGCGTCAACTTTTGAGTTCATAGACTACTAAATCATTTGTTTTCTGTCCTGCAGTTTTGAATTTTACACACCTGTAACTATAGCATAAAAGCACTGAATTACGTCAAATGTGGCGCGTTTTAAAAATTTAGTCTGTGTACAGCCCCAGGGACCGCTACAAAAATTAAACGCAAATTTTTTTCAAGTTCGAGTTTAGCAGTTAATAACGCTTGTTTCGTTTTTGTTTGTTATAATGTCAAAGTTTGGTGTTGTTCTATGTGTCAACAGTTATTTTGCGGTTTCCGTCGCTTTATTTAAAGCTAATCCTCCGCCTATGAATAAAGTTGCTGCTAAGTGTTATGCCAATTAGCGATCTCTCTGTCATTTATATCTTGCGGTGACTGTGACAAGAAAGAAGAATCACTGACACCGCCTCGTCACAGCCTACATTACTTGAAAAAAGTCCGGACGTTTTTACGTCCGAAATTGAAATTAAAATTTAAAACTAAAAACACTTTTTATCTCATTTCGGACAATTTATCAAGACATAGCAAAAGTAAATTTACGCCGACAAAACATGAATTACTGAAAAAACATCTGTGAAAATGATAGTTTTACTACACACTCAAGGTTCCACAGATACACCGACGAGGAAATAATGCAAATTTTATCAAGCCGTTGCGTATCTCAAGGTAGTACGTGTCTCATCTAGAGTGATAAAAAGAACGAGCAAAGCCTAATCCGAGTGCTAGCGCTATCATGTATATTGGCCTTGAATGCCTCAAAAGATAGAGTCGCCGAAGAAAGTACGTATCTAAAAGGTTTATACTGTTCTGTAATTATTTCGGACGCTTAAAATTTTGGATGGTTTTATTTTCTGACACCTTTTTGTCCGAAATTAAAATCGACCGAAATTTTTGGCAAGTAACGTATTCTCCAAGTGTTTTCTCATGTTTCGATTGCCGCGCATAGCCTGGGTCCGGTAGTGCTGTTCGTTGACGTCACCGACTAAGATGGAGCTCCACTTTTTCAAATGGCGAGTAGCCGGAGAAAACCCTGGGAACAAGGTTTCCAAACGTTTATCTGGCGTTTAAAGCGCCGTTAATTACGATACCGTAAAATCCATGTAATACACGTCACCACGGTCAAACGTCTGAGGATGTTTTGGTTTTCTTATATCGAGAAAAATCATTCACGTTAACGTGGAAGCATCAGTAAGGATATCTGAAATAGCTGCCGAGGGTAAATATATTTTCAGTTCTCTCAAACGAGATTCTTTACTTTTAAAATGCTCTGCACCCGATCAAAATTGCTTTGACAATGGCGCCGACAGTCGGCATTTCGCCGTTTTCAAACACTTAGAACTTTTTTAGTTAAGTTCCAAAAAATTTAGTAAACCAGGAGAATACTTGTTAAGAATCAAACTTTGAACAGTGAAAATGAAAACCTTATCTTTGAAGTAGTTTTCTTGTTTTTCACGTTTTACCGCGGTGAAGTAATACACCACCCATACCCCGCTTGTAAGTCCCCCTGTTTGGAGCCTGGTCAAGAAAAAATATTTCTGATATTGACTTCAAACAGATGTAGGAAAAATAGATTTAACTCTAAAATTAAAAAAAAGCATTATAAAAAAAGATAAGTTAAAATGTATCTAAAAATTGAAAAAGTTAAAATCGTACGTTTTTAAATGTCTTTTATTAAAAAAGTCAATGGAAACACTTATCTCAGTTCGAGTGGGATTGTGTTCCACAGTCTCGGCGCCGCCACAGCAAACGCTCTCTCTCCATGTCTTTAATCTAGTTTAGGAGTCGAGAGGTATGCTAATTAAGTCTGATGTAGCATGCTACTGCTCCATTGAGAGTTTTATACAACAGTAAGGGAATTGTTTGAATCTGTTTCTTCCTCTCAAGTTTGTCGAGCTTCATAACTGACCATAACTGAACTATTTCCCTTTGTTGACTATTTTCCCTGATCAGTCTTTCACCCTTCATCGAAGAACTACGGCCACTGTGCTTTAATGTCATAATAACTATGGTAATGTTCCGTAGACATAGACTGCCGTAGATCATTAATTTTAGTTGGCTAACCGCTAGTTAGAAGAAACTGGCCGGCAGCACGAAAACACTCTTCGGCTGATTTCATGTCGTTGTTATACCGATTCCACCCCTCCCCCCCCCCCCCCCCCTCCTCCCCACGCCTACCCAGCTAAAAGTTTTTTCAGTCATTGTATAAGCCAAGCGCTTATTATAACCCCTATTTCATAGTATTTAATGCTACATGCTACCATTAGTTGTAAAAGTATAACATTCCGTTATAGGGCAGAGTATTGAATTTTAGGGAGAATCCTCAGTTGAAACAAATTCAAGGATTTACAAAGAACCAATTGTCCGCAAATAGCAAACAAAGGTCCTCAGAACGCCCAAGCGACGAATTAATATACTCTTTAATAAACAATTTTTTAATAGTGATATATATTATAGTAATAGGATAAGTATAAATCTATGACTTTTAAGGCTAATTGTTTATACCTGACTAATGTACTTTAAAATGTTCTACTAGAATTACAACCATTTTATAGTTTAAATTATGTTTTACAGATTTAAAACCATACTTTGATGTATTAAAACGAATTCCAGCTTACTAAATGCCCATCTCTCTAGTCACCTACAAAATATGTAAAATTTGATATAACCCGAGCTGACTGTAGTTCAAAAGGCCTTTCTTTGGGGGGAGGGGGTGGGGTCGGGGGAGCTTATTATTTGAAGGAATTATGGTCGGGCTTGTATAATGGTAGGGAGTAAGAATCAAAAAAAAAAATACTGGAGCACGTAAGAATACCACATGCTAAAACTCTTTAAGCATAACAATGTGGAACTCAAAACAATATAAAATATTATAAATAACAAAAACAAATTACAAAACACCATCAACTACAGTAGGAGATGGAAAATCAGCTGACATTCCATTGCTCTTTTAAAGTTTTAACTAAATATAAACTTGATGTAACTATTGGAGAAAAAATTATTATTAGAAGAGCTTTTGCCACGTGTGTTTTTTTTCTTGGGGGTCAGGGATATTTTTATTGGGGTGGGCTTATTTTCATTGGATCAGGGGTGGGGGGTGGGGTATAACTGTTACTAGTATCCGGTCTCGAAATGAATAAAATTGCGGATAATGATTGTGCAGAGGTAAGGCAGCTGCAAAAGAATAAATACTTTTTTAGCGAGATCATGCCCTTTCACTTGGGCTAGGAAATAAGTCGTTTGTTGTAGTTGCTTTTTTTTTACATCAACTGGAAATTTCAGCTCATGCAAGTCAGAGATGTATTTACCACTGGCTACATAACCTTCCATTCACAGAGCAACATTTATGTCTTCGCATCATTGTTTTGTGTGTCATAGTTTCTATAAGTGTAGCTATTCATTTCACTTCATTCACATCCCGCCCCACTCCACCCTAAAAATTATACCTAATCCCTGGCTAGGGATATATTAAATTTTTCCACCTTTTTTTGTAATTTCAAATTATTTTTAGTGTCAGTGGATATTCTACCGCGAGAGTTGGCAGGCATTGTGCTTGTTATGCATAGTGGTTTTAAGTGCTATTCCCCCCCCCCCCCCCCCCCCCCACTCTTGAATTTGGAATTCACCACTTGTGTTGTAGCTACCAGTATGTTATACTAAGAGTCATTATACTACTATCTGTTATACCAAGTAATGGCATATTACAGATAGGGCATGTGGCTCATACACAGCGTCACATCCTAATTATATACCTAATTAATGTTATTTATTTGGTTGAGCAGGGAATGAATTAGAATATAACTGAAATATTTTATGGGCCAGTGCTTCACTCTTGCTCATTCTTCAGCTCAGTCCCAGACACTAGAAAAGCTGATTGCGTGGCAAGTTCTTTAATTTAACAATGGGAAGTGGGGTGGGGGCTCATAAGGCCCGTGATTGCAAAACCCTCTCAATAAAACTATCTATACAAATATACTATATACTACTATATGTTTGCTAACCCCAACCCAACACGCAACCCGACCCAACACCACTTTTGTAAGACATCAATTGCCTATACTACATGTAATACAGACTACCAGGGGCGGTGTCCACAAGGTTCCAATGGAAACATGCACTTAAAATGGGAGAGAGTACCTACATTGTTGTTAACATTCAGTTAGTGGCCCACTAATAAAATGGTGTTGCAGAATATAATGTATTCTTTTGTGGCAAATCAAATATATCGTAGTGAAATTAATGATCTGAGCCTCGGTTTAGGCATTTAGGCATTGATGCATTAAATCCTTTTTTGGGAGGATGATGCCTTGTAAGTATAAACAAGTCTTTATATATTTAGAATGCATTTGTTTGGTTTTTGCTTATAACTAAAATAAGTTGATTGGGATATTCCTTGCATATTTAACCATATTTAATTGCTTTCAGAATGGAAAACAGAGAAGAATTCAAGATGAAAGCTACTTTGTTGGCATACGCTGTACGCCAAGTCGGTCAGCCAGCTTGTCCTAAAAGATAAAAGGAAAAGAGAAGTGCCATTAGATAAACAGTAAAGTACCTGGATATTTTTGTTTCCATAGTCTTTTTATACATTTGGAGCGGAACGTTATAAAATTTCTGCACTTTTGAGGAAATTTTTCATTTCTCCTTTCAAGCGCACAACATAAAGAATATCTAAATCCACCTGGACAAAACAGTTTGCTTGCTAATTTTCATTCTAACTGCCACCACTAAAGGATTTGTTTTGGGTATTCCTGAATTCAACTCCTCTACACTTTGTAAATAGCCAACTGGGCATCCTCTAGACTTGCACCAAGTCGCCCTCTATAGGCAACTGTAGTGAGGCGAAAAGCATTGCAAAGAAACACGCAATATCTTACAATATCTTTTCCTTGGATTTACAGTGTCTTCAATTAGCACAGCGGTACAAGATACATTGGCACTTAAATAAAGTGATTTCTCTTTTATATCTTACATCAAATTCAATAGTGACACTCTAACAGTGATACCAGTTCACAATACAGCTTACCATATTACAAGTTGTCTAATATTATAGCTTACCATAGCTTCCACCAAGCTAACATGATAATTAATACCACCATCTTTCTCAACTTTTTGTATGTGTGCCCTCTCAGGGTCTCCAGCCACAAGTACTTCAGTCTCACCCTCCGCCTGAAAATAAAAGCAAATCAGTTCATCTAATAGTATGAAGTATCTCTTTTACCTCAAGCGACGGAAAACTATCACTTATTTTAACTCCAGTATTCACAATAATATTTAAGGTGATTCCACTGAATTGCATTGCGCATCCTTACTGCGCATGAGTTTTCGCGTCATTTAGCGCGTGCATGAGCGCGCGCGCACACACAACATTACGGCTTTTCTTTTAAGTTAAGCTCAGAAGAGAAATAAATGGTCATTTTCTTCTAAACGAGCACGGTGACCCCCATTTTTTAATGCATAAATTTAAAAGACATCCGGTTGACTACAATATATCGCAATTTAAAGAAAAGTTAAATACTCTACTTTGAGATATTTTTATTTCAATGCTTTAACAAGTACGTTTTGAGGTAGTGCTGCTTACGCACGCATGCAGCAAAATCTTTTATTTCTTTCATAATTTTAATTCCAGTTTAATTAAAATGGTTTATTGTGTAAGATTAAAGTCTATTTCGTTGAACTGCTTCGATATTTTAACGCAAGAAATGATTTTTTCTAGAAATGATAGTTCCCTTTTCGGATTATGAGCGTTCGTAGTATGAACCTCGTGGGTCATATGTTTACTATAATAGCCATCCAGGTTGCACAAAAACGAGCACGGTGACCCCCATTTTTTTGTAACGCTCATAACATAGTTATGAATTGGACCAAGTCTTAGAAAATTCTAAATACTCCTTCTTTTTCAGTGGAATCACCTTAACAAGTAACTTGTCTCATGCTAAATCATCAAGTGAAATCTTAGACATGCTAGAGCTAACTTGGTGATACAGAGAATGGCCCATGGTGTATAGAGATAGTGTACATGTGGTAAAGGAAGGTAAGGAAAAAGAACCAAGAGGGTGCAGAAATGTTGTGTAATGGAAACAGAGAGAGTACTGAGGACAGACAGATGGACCAACAGACTGACTGACCAAGTAATCGACCCACTGACTGACTGACTGACTGACTGACTAATCGACCAACCGACCAAACCACTGGCTGACCAACCGACTGACCGACCAACAGACTGACTGACCAAGTAATTGACCCACCGACTGACTGACTGACTGACTGACTGACTGACTGACTGACTGACTGACTGACTGACTAATCGACCAACCCACTGGCCGACCAACCGACTGACCGACCAACAGTCTGACTGACCAAGTAATCGACCGAATGACTGACCAAATGACTGACTGAATGACTGGCCAGCTGGCGACCAACCAACAGACACAGACAAAAGACACAATCCACAATGGACAAAAGCAGTGCTCAAGTGGATGCAGAGAGGGTCTGATAAGCAATCAATCAAGTCACGCACAACATTATTCTTGCAAAAATCTGACAATTTCACTAGAACATCAACAAAAAGAAATATATTCAAAATGAATTCTTCACCGGTTGGAGGTTTCTGCAGTGATCCATCAAGGACTGCATACGGTCATCAAATCCTGGAGCAAATACTGCAGGATTCACAGCAACAAAGCATTGACCCTGTATCGAGAAATAAAAACAACAGTGGCAAGTTCAAAGATGGTAGAATTGCCAAGCTTGGTCAAAGGGATTAGCTAACATTTAAAAACTGGTGGTAATTTCTTTCTTTAAGACAGGTACTAGTCAAGGAAAGGATGTTGAAACCTGCCAAATTTTCATCAATTACCAGCCTTCATGGGTGGTAAAAGTCATGAAACAGATGGGTATTTTACCTGGCTCTGGCTTTATTCCACATCCTGGTTCATATTGTACTGTACCGTACTGAGTTTGTTACATACATAGGGCAAAAATATGACTGCCAAAAAAGAGAATTCTTCATGGATTGAACTTCCCTGGATGGCATTCCAGGCCATTGCAGGGCAACCCTTAAAATCCAGACACTAATCATAAGGTCACCACACCTCCAGTTGACACGCATTCCAGGTAAAAGAGATACTCACCAAATTAGCCTCTCTTTCGTCACCAGTCCACCGCCTGATGTTGGGACCCACAGCGGCACCTGCTAGAATACCACAAAACACTTCCACCATCATTGCTAAGCCGTAACCTTTGTAACCACCTGAAAACAATCAAAATACAGCACAGTCAACAACTAATATAGGATAAGTTTGCATTTGAGCGACGTAGTCAACCATGCTGGAGCTCATCCTAGTTTTTGTACCATAAAGTGACTGGTGGTAATTCAACTCCCGCAGATGGGATGCTAGTCCATTGCAGGGTGCTCCCCCTGACATTACTTTATCTGTACCCATTTACACACCTGGACAGGGGAACTATGAGAATCGAGTATCTTTTTCACAATACAACACAGTGACCCTGGCCAGGGCTCAAACCTGGACCACTCTATCTGGAGTCCAGCGCACTAACCATTAGGCCACTGCACCTCCCATGACAACTAATAAAACACGCCATTAATTTTTCTCAGGTCCATAATTTCTGCAGAAAACTAGATAATATCCAGCATCAAAGGTCTGCAATGCATGCAAAGGGATAGAGTATATCTAATGTTATAGGACTGCAATGAGTGCAGAGAACTTGGTTATTTCTAATTATATAAATAAAGCTTTTGTTGTTGTTGTTGTTGTTGTTAAAAGCTAGATTTTCTAAACTATTTTTTGGCTGATAACATGCATGACACTTGTATAGTTAACTGTGCAGTAAAATTCAATCTGTGAGCTGTCATTATCTTACTGGTGATCTCTGTTCCACCCAGTGGAAGCTGGCCTCCTCCTGACAACACTTGTTCAGGATGGACAGTTTCCTTTAACGGGAAAGAAAAATACAAGATATAACTTTTAACAAGGTAACCAAGCATCTTACAATGTCTGTCTGTCTGTCTGTCTGCCTGTCTATCTGTCTATCTTGTCAATCTCCTCGTCTCTCTGTTTATCTGTCAATCTGTCTGACTGCCTGTCTGTCTGTATTTATCAAAATCACCAATGATATTGCTGTTTCACTACAAGTATCAACCCTCCAAGTTAAGACCATTTTAGTCGCCATGGCGACTAAAATTTTGGAGCTGGCGACTAAATTGGAACCAAAGTCGCCAGCCTGGCGACTAAAATTGAGAAGAAGGATTGAAAGCGTGAGCTTAATTAAGCAACTTAAATTTTTCACTGGCGACCAAACTTGAGCAGTCGGTGGCCAAATGACCACTAAGGAAAAAAAATAAACTTAGAGGGTTGAGTACGCACCCACAGTGTAACAAGTCAAAGGAACCATGGGCTCTGGTAAAAAGATTGACTGTCAATAAATATTGATAATTAAAAATGCTATAGCTATTTACTTAGACTGTAATTGTTAAAAATTGTAAACAAGAAACTTTACTGGATTGCACTCCCAAAGAGTGCAAGAAAAAAAACCTGGTGTCAACAAACTGGGATCAAGGAACTTAGTTCAAAATAAGGATGTTTCAATTTTGGTTCAACATTTAGGATCTGATTTGACCAAGTCAACAAAACATTCCATGCCAAAAGATGCATTCCTTACCAGTCCCTTTAAATCCACTCCCCAGCCATGAGGGATCTCCACTCCCTTCCTGTTTGCCACTTCTATCTATAAAACAACAGTCACGTACAAAAAAGTCCTAGTCTGATATGCCCAAAGCCATGCTTTTATGAATAATTTTTACTGTAAAATTCCAAAGGACGGTATATGTATGTAAAACCTGGACTTGTATCTGCTCAATGCCCCTTTCAGGTGAGCTTATTTTTAGGAAGGGGCACTTATTGCCAGAGGAAATTTACATTTCAAAAAATCTTTTTTGATTTCAATTTTATTTCTAGTGCAAACAAGAATATCAAGAATATATAACAGTTTTAATTGTAAAGCTAAAAGAGTTACCCTGATGAAATAAAGGCTTACTTACTTACTACCACATGGTAAAACACTAAAGACATAACAACATCAAACCCCAAAACAAGCAGTAACAAACATTCCAGATTTCTGAGCCTCCAATGACAACGTAAGGAAGGAGTACTGCATCTGCGATTTTTTTTTTGGAGGGGGGGGGGGGGGGATGGGTGGGTGGGTATTTTTGGAATTTTAGGGTATTTCCAAAGCAAATAAAAAGATCTGTCTATGTTTCTACAATAAAGGCACAGGTACTTTATAATGAATAGTGGGAATCTTTAGTCACCTCTAATTAGGTTAGACCTTTGTGATTAAATGATATACCTATTGTTAATATAAAAGATATCCATTTGATTTAAGATCTAATTAAATGAATATGTCTGTAACGGTTTCTTCTTTCTCTTTCTAACACATTTCTCTTGAAATGTCATACGGTGAGACTGTATATCAGCATAATAGGTGCCTTTGGCAGCCGCTATCTGTCCATGTATGCTCTCACCCCAAACCCCCCCCCCCCCAACCCAACCCAACCCAACCAATGGATATATACATGTGAATAGGGTAGACAAGAACACTGGTCCCTATGTCAATGCTCTTGGTAAACAGTGATGTGGGTTCTTTAACAAAACCCAAGGCTGCTGCCTAACGGGCGCCCGGTCGCCTGGGGCGCCTAAGTTACGAGTTCGGGCGACTAAATTTTTGTTCAAGGAGCCCGGATGGGCGCCTAAGCATAGATTTTCCATTCTCATCTAATGACTTCAATTTCCTTGTAACTTTATTCCACTGGCGTAAGATATATCCCGTTTAAAACCATAAGCGCTTCATTTCAAAACGGTAATACTAAAATTGTCCACAATAGAGATAATTTTAGCGTATAAATACGTGCAACTTCGAAAAGCAATTATTTTCGACTGTTTAGGACTGGGGCTGACTCCCAAATATGGAATGAAGAATGAATAGTATTTTGGGCTGCTTCACGTTTCGTTCGCTACGTTGATGTTTTGGAGGAGTTTATAGTGAATGTGAAGTAAACATTTTACGGATACAAAAGTGAAATCAATCTCCTGGCCATTCATGCATCAGGTCTGATCATGACAATTTTAATCTGCAAAAGCTTGATACAAAAACCTTTTCAACAAGCCTAAAATAATGTGCAGAATGTTTTGATGTTACACTTACGAATTACTGTAATTAAGCTTATTATTTAACTCAAACTTTTATTTTTTCACTTTAGAGAATGCTTAATTTCATAACAACAGAAAATGTGTGCCTTTTCTGTGACATTCTTATCAGCTACCGCTTTTTGTGGATCAAGTTTGTTTGTTTGTTCATTCGAACTGTTTCGTGTTTTATCTCGGTTATTGAACCGTGCAAGGAGAACATTACTCTTGAAAATAATAATGTGCTAGAAACTTTGCTGAAAACAGTTTGAATAACATGAATTGTTTTTAAAACTACTAAAATCTATTGTCTAAGCAACTCATTTGATAAGCCTAGAAACTGTTTTTATTTTCACAACTTAGTTTTTCTGGTCTATTTTTGACAACTGATTATGAAATGTAGATAAGATCAGAATTTAATTAAAGTGTTTACACAGGTGTTTTGACTTTTTATTACCTTTGCCTTAACCTTCAAATAGACCTGCTAAATTGTAATCTTGGTTCTGTTAAACCTTAATTACTAACAATAATTCAAGTTCTTTAGTGAGCTTGCTGTGCAAAAGTGAAATAATAATTTTGCTGCTTCATGCTTCACTGATTTTGCTTCAAAACCTTGGATGTTCGAAACTCCTTTTAAACAGTTTTATTTGTTCTACACATTTTTAACTTACTTTATCCAACATTCATCACAGCACAATATACTGGTTGGATTTTCAAACTCATTTTAAGCCTACAGAAACTTTCTAATATACAAACTCCTGTTCATGTCACCCAATCAGTGTAAAAAGGGTTTTATCGAAGGAGAGGCTCGGTTAAATAAACTTTCAAGTTAACAAAGCTGGAATTTCTCACACAACTATTTGAGGGAGGTTACCTTCAGAAGCTTTCAGAAAAAATCTTGTCCGAAGGAGTTTTCTGTTCACGTACAAAGGCTCTACTGACAAAATAAAATGTGTGTGCATGTGGAAGGGGACGGTAGGGGGGGGGGGGGGGGGGGGGGGCTGCTCCCCAGACCCCTCCCCTAGATTTTTTTCTTCTACTTCACCCCCCTATCCCGAGGATCGACCATGGCAACTTTTACTCTGGGCTCCTAAAGTAATGGCTTGGGCTCCTAACTTTTGATGTTAGGAGCCCGAAGGGCTCCTTAGAAATTTCCTTAGGCAGCAGCCTTGAAACCCATTTGATTATAAAAGACAACCAACAATAAACAATCTGAATCACAAACTTGGTTATAACTTAAAAGTAAATTAAGACACTTTATATCAATATTTGTCAAATGTTTTTTTAACAATTTTTTCTTCTGAAGCAATTTAATTTTATCAGTTTAACTCTCACCTTCCCAAGAGCAACAGCACTCGTTGCCATATCAAGAACAAAGCTGTCACCATCTTTACCTGGTGCAGCCACTGATATGGGGTTGGTTCCCACGGTAACCTGACAGATGTAGATGCCATTACGTTTAGAGATATGCATGCTAGAGAACTGCATCTTTTATATCAACCCATTTCATGCAGTGATGTTTTGCATATTCATGTGTTACAAATACAACTCGAGTGAACCAAAATCAACATAGAAATGAAATTGTAGAAATCTATACTAATTAAGAACAGATTTCCAAAACTAATGTTACAGTCATGAATTACTTTGTTTTAGCTTGATGACTCAGTGCTTCCAGTAAGCACCAACAGATGAGGAAAAGGGTTGGCTAATTCACTCAGAGAAGTTGGCTACTTTTTCCCCCTAAATTGAAGTAACAAGAGAAAGATTCTTTCAAATCTTGTTGATGCAGTCGGCTGCTCTATTCAATTAGCTGTTTATTGAAACCCCTGTTCAAAGTGTTTGAGAAGCTTGAGTAAAGTCCCAAGTATTTTGCACTCTATCGTACCTGCCGTGCTCTTGTTGGTACAACAAGGGGTGATGTATTCGTGAAACTCATTCCCTATAAAGAAGGAAAAAGCAAATAAAACAATCAACTAGATATTATTAAGATTTAGGCAAAAGATAAAATCTGATCAACAATCATTTTGATGGGTACAAAATAAAAAAAACATCATTTGCTTACAATAAGCCCCCTTTCCACAGCTTTGATTGTATACCAGCCAGCAATGCCATAATGGTTTGACCCTGCAACCAAACAAATACAAAGAGCTTATTGACTGAGTGGGAAGTAAGAACAAGAAAATGTTCTGCTCAAGATCACAACGTTATAGGGACAACTGATGCAAAGCTGCATTGTGCATTCAAGCCTAGTGGTGCATCAAGCCAGAGCTTATCCAGATTCCATACCATTAAGCAGCTAGGGGAATTCCTAATAATTCTCAGCGTTAAATGAGATGCCTCAATCTTGGCCATTCCACTAAATTAGATACCACAGTTCAGTTTTTTTTGTATTTTATTGATATTTATATAAGTTTACAAATAAGAGTGACAATAACAATTGAAATTACATTTGCAGATAAAAAGAAAGAAAAACTAGATAAACTAACCTGAGTACAGATGAAAAAAAAACGAGGAATACAATTACTAATAAGACTACTTAAGAGGAAAATACTAATACACCCAAAATACTTACTAACTATTTATATTAATAAATAGAGCTACGCTAATTTTTACTAACGCTAGTATAGATGGAACTGTTACTGTTACTAATAACACTACTAATAAGGAAAATATTAATACACCAAAGTACTTACTAGCTAGTGTATTAATAAAACTACGTCAATTGTAAGTTCAGTTCAGTTTTTTTAACTCCCCCACCCCCATTTCAATGTTGTTTATGCTGTTGTGTTGTGCAAACAATACCCAGTGAATCATAAACCCCATGAAACAACATCGAGTAGGACAAGAAGGATACAAAATATTTTTTACCCACTTGCAAGTCAAGACATTTGACATGTGAAAAATGTGTGAAATGCATTTGTCTCAACTGGTTTTGTCCACAATTGTAGTCCACTGCTGAATTACCCCGAAAACGAAAGTGGTGCAAGAAGTCATATAGATATAGGACTGTTCAATCCAGAGTCTTACATAAGAACCATCAGCCCACCCCTTTGCCCAAGGTCCCTGCAAAATGACTGAGCACCAACTGTTTTCACACCAGGCCTGATGTACATAGTCAATACCAGCAAGTATTTTATCAAGCTTGGTTTTGTTGGAAAGTTGTTAATAAAACCCAGACCACTTGATCCAGCATACTAACCATTACACCACCGCGCCTCCCTAACATAATGCAAAATGCTAAATGAATTGTTGATATGACTTGTGCAGACAGCTTATCCCTCTTTAGTCTTATCATTTATACTATCATAAATCCTGGTTATAAGCCCCGGGCTTATACAATGTTATACTCTATTGTGTGGGTTTACAACTAAGGAAGCTCAAAGCTGGGAGCTTAGAACAATATTTAAACATTTTTTTACAAAATGCTTTAAGGAAGGATTATTTTAAAAAAAGTTGGTTTTTGACAATGAATTGAGTGTTATGCAAATGATTCCTTTCTTTCAATTGAACATTTTTGTCCCTCGTCAACTTCACAGTGATCCTAACTAGTTTTTACCTCCACAGACAACCCAGCCAATGCCAGCCTCTTGAGCCTTCTTCATGGCTAAGTCATTGCAGAAGTTTCCAACAACCTGTTTAAAAAGAAACAACGGTTTATTGCACATATTGTTCCAGAAAATATCCATACCTCCCCAACAGAAGGTTTTGGGTGGGTGCGGATATGAATGGCAGCACATGTGCAAGCTATTAACTTTAGCTCATTCATTCCATTGTTAAAGAAACAATTGGAAGTGTGCAAGTGACTCTTGCGGGAAATTTGCCATAATTTGAAAGTTTCATAAAAATCAGTGGGTTTACATACCAAGATTAACTCCCCCTGCTCCTTTTCTAGATATTGCCCTTTTCTTCACAGTGAGGTGAAAATTTTGACCTGATTTACAGCTCTATTGTCTGGATTACCTTCATGGGTGCCGACAATGTCCAATATGCACTTTGCAGAACACAGTCACGTGACATTGTCAATCCGTAAAAATAAATGGTAGTGCAAAATGGTTGCCAGAAATGAAACAGGCGTGATGATGAAATTAGTAATGTTGCCAATTTTGAGACTGCTGATGTTTAAGGACGGTGCCTACTTTTGTTACTGCGCACATCTTCTGCGCATCAGGCAAGGCATCGATCGCACTAGACGCGCGCGCTAAGGGAATTTGCTCGCTCAAAATGACGAATTCAACTTCGCGACCAAGCGCGCGATTAAAATGCAAGAAAATTTCGGTTGCAACGAAATCCAGTTAATGGACGTACTAAACCAGGAACAGTGAAAGAGTAACATATCAGTAAGCCCTAAACGCTTATCGATAAAAATGGCTCACATTTAACAGTCTGAAACACATCTCTAATCGCTCAAACGTAATCAGCAAACTGCTAACTACCTATGGCGTAGTGCACGCGTGAAAAATTGCACGAGAAGCAAATATTTAACTCGCTAGGGAGGGGATAAGAAAAGTGTAACTGACCTCAAAAGCGATTCCATACAACTCGTATAACTTTTAAAAACGCGTGCTGACCCATACTTTTTATTTTATAAAATGGAAGTGGTAAGTCTATAGAACACATGATTAATTTTTCGTTCAGTGCAAAAATTGTTTAGGCTGTTTTTCTGGCCTTGCAAGAGAGAGCTGTTAGGGTCAAAAATGGCTCAAGTGCAATCGTTTTGTCAATAAAAACGTGGTTCACGCAGTTTCAAAGAGAGTATTTGTTAGTTATTTTCAAGATCGTTATATTTAGTGTTGATTTTGTTCATGAAAAACCAAATTCAAAGGTAATTTGTAAGGAAATTTTATTCCCTTTTACTTTCTTTGAAAATGCCACGTCAGCACTTTTTTCAAGATTTCAAACCTAATTATCTCGAAAATTTGCGTGGCTACCCCTAATTTTCTTTTTGGATTTTAATAGCCCTTGGTAACATCTACTTCCCTTGCATAGTCATCGGCCGGGCAAAAATACCTCGCTATTAGTAGGCACCGTCCTTAAATGAGATTTTATAGTGGTGTGGAAGTTAAGAAAATTTAGAGGATTTGTATGGAAAAAAGATGCTTAATGGCAAGCCTTGCCATCCAGTAACTTTTTCCATACAAATCTTTTAAATTTTTGAAACTCTCAAACCACCATAAATCAATTGGCAACCTTACTAATTTCAACAAACTCTTTCTATTTCTGAGAACCATTTTGCAGTTTGACAAGGTCACATGACCAGGTTCAATGCCAAAATTGTTCATGAAAGTAAATTATTTTTTCTATGCTATACAGACATGTACTTACTGGTCCTAGAAGATTGTTTCCTTTTACAAGTGCAGTGGCACTGGTTTCGTTAACAACTTCAGGTTCCCCATTTAGAGCTGTGGTCCCCACTTGAATATCATGTACATACATTTCTATTGTCACAGAAAAGAAACAATCACGTTTTTGATGCAGTATTCATTCTGTAGGTATATGAAAGGTCAAGTCTGTATACGAGCCTAGGGGCCCATCAGGCTGGAGCTTATCCCGGTTTCCGTAGCATGAAGCGACTAGGAGTATTGCTACTCCCCCCTGGATGGGACGCTAGTCCATCGCAGGGTTACCCCCAGCAGTAAATTCGCCGGTACCCATTTATACACCTGGGTGGAGAGAGGCACTATGAGAATAAAGTATCTTGCCCAAGAACACAACGCAGTGCCCCGGCCAGGGCTCGAACCCGGACCGCCGGATCTGGAGTCCAGTGCACTAACCATTGGGCCACCGTGCCTCCCCTAGGTATATGAAAGGGGTGCCATTTCGCTATCAAATCTACGACGGGAAGTGAATACTTTTTTTTCCCTCAGATTGTAGAGTAGCTCTAACAGAGTATTTCAACAGTACAACAGGCAAAAGCCAGACCATAACACTGGGACCTTCATGCCCTACTCTTTATGATGAGTGTGAGGGTACTTTAATGTCCCTGCTGACCATAACAGCGAAGATGCAGGAGACGGCCTACTGTTTATTAGCCTTATCTGAGAAGACTAGAACATCTAACCATTTGCAGACATCATTGCAACTGCAAAGGCAGCATATTCTCCTCAGTTATTTTAAGACCCCGAGTGTTGGTCTGGTACCCCACACTCCCCCCCCCCCCCCCCCCCTTCCCCAATCTGGGGAAAGCGGGGGAGCTCTGTCCCCAATTTAATAAATAACCTGGAATCTGTAAAGAATGTGACACCCTCCAGAATAGAGCGACTTTGACCAGTGAAGCTAAACTTTTCTTTGCTTTTGATGTTACAGACGCACCTTGCTCTTTCTAAAAGGAGACTGTTGCAAAACGCCCAATAATAAACTAAGTCTTATAATAGCTTCACTAATTCCGCACCCTTAACTTGTTACTGCTTCTAATCTCATTTCTTATGATCGAAGCCCTTAAGTCGCCATTTGCTAATGGTTCCATAAATCGTATTAGAGCACAACTCACCTAATCTATTCAGTCCATGGCTAAAATGCCCTCTGACATCGCCAGCAACAAGAACCTGCGCTAGGGCTTTGCAGTGTTGAGAAGGTGTTCCTACAGCTGTCATGCATCGCTCTACAAAGGATTCCACGTCATCTACAGCCACGCATTTATGCTGGTCAAAGCATTTTCTACTCGTATGTAAATGACGAAGATTTCCGGCAAGTCGGCTACACAAGACTTGAGCTCTACTCGACAATCCCGCCATTTTGTAATGTTGGTGCAGGTGGGGAGAGGGGGCGGGGGACGAGTAGCTCAGCGTCACGTGACGTCTCCGTTTGAAATAATCAAAGTGCCCATGGGGCTATCCGTGGAAAGAAAGAAAATTTAACTGCTTTCTGATTCTCGCGTGCTGCAAGTGGATAAAGGAAACTACATGTCTCGAGTCCATCGTGGCGGTAACGACTTCTCTGAGGCAGAACTACTAAAAAAAAGCGATATTGATGTGTTTTGCAAATTGAGGCTTGAACTTCAGATGCAGGCAACATAATGCGAATCAAATGATCAGTAGACTTGTAAGCAATGGGAGAAGCTTATTAAAATATGGTGTTACACTGTAATAAGGGTGTTAACAGTTCCCGGGACAGTTGCAGAGATAAATAAAAAGTCAATAACTGATCTAGATTATTAAGTTCAGCCAAGCCGCTACTACGAACAAAAAACAATTTTTCCTGGTGGCTGTGAAGCCCAAGACAGTAAAAACGCATACATTTCAGAGGTTTGGAGATCGAGTTGAACAAGATAGGCTTCTGTACGGACGGAGAATGAATGTGACGGTCACTTAAGCAAGCTATATTTCAATAGCGAAGACGATTTTCTCGTGTATTACTAAGCTTTGAAAAAAGGCTAGAGAAAGATTGTGTTTTATGCCGCGTCTCATTATCTTGCAGAAATATTCACAAAGAGTGGTAATTCAATTAGGGAGCTTAAGCAAACTACGACGGCAACGGCAACGTGAACGTCACCAAACAAAAGGTTTAATGAGCAGAACAATAGCTCTGCACGTGCGTTTTGAATCTTGATACATTTCTTGGCCGTTCTCTGCAAAACAACAATGTGAAATGACCGAGTTCTGCGTATTCTCATAGTTAACTATGGTATTCTGGACAACGCGAGCCACGACGGTTAATTTTTGATTTTTCTTTTTGGAGTTGAATGCTCTCTTCACATATTCAGTTAGGGCCAGTTCTTAAACCGATAGTTACACTGAATACATCTGGATAATCGCGAGATTCTCGAGTAAAATATAAATTCATTTTTCACCAGGCGTTGTCCTCGGCGTCGCCGTCGTCGTAGCTTAAGGGGGGTCCTTCTTAACTACTAAGTTGTTGCTAAGGAAGGTATCTAATCGCCATATTTTGGAAACTTGACCTGCTACGGATGAGCTTTTTTCGCAACTTTGTTCAATTGAAGAGTCCTTCAAGAGTTTCAAATCACGGCCATATTTGACAAGTGGCGTGGCCAGAATAGAAAAAACCCTAAAACAGAAAGGGCATATAAAACTGAAAGTTAAAATCAGTGCCAATAGATAAAGAATATCCACATGCTGAATGCTTCGTATGGGTTTTACAAAATTTGCATTATTGTAAAAGTTATAACATAATAAACACCCGTATTTTCAGACTTTCTTCAGTAGCGCTTTTTTCTTTCTTATAAACGGTAATCCCATACGTAGGATTATAAAGAAGGCTATGTTATCTCCGATTCTTTAAAAAATTCAGAACGCTTCCTTTTTTCCTCCAAGTTTTAGGGATTTTAAATTCTAACGCGCGGTTTAGGACTGGCACTAGTTATGCAGGCGCAATGTCAATATTTCAAGCAGGTATTTCCTGCCCCACAAAATTTACCATTTAGCGTTACAAAACGGTCCAAAATGGCTTGCCACTAAAACTGGTCTTCAGGAATTCCCTAGCAACTGCTCTAGATCTGTAGTTAAGAAGGACCCCCCTTAAGCTCCCTATTTTTTTAATATCCTTGCCACGACTGACTTGGCAATAAATTTATGTCGTGCCTGCACGTATGTGTTTTGATAAAAATTTCATAAAAGTGCAAATTATTCAAGGGGCAGAACTTAAGTTGAATACCGGAAATTGAAAATGCAAAGTGACTTTATTTTTACAAAAGTGCCGAGGGTCGAAGAGTAACGAGAATGTAAGAACAAAGACATAAGGCACGTCTTTCACGGAGAAAAAGTTGTAAAAGACAACAAGGTTTTTCGAACTCAATGCAATATTAATAAAAAACTATACGCTTAATTCAAAGAAAATTGAATTTTTAATGATATAAAGTTACTCTTCAATCAATCTTTCCAACATGTGTCTTCTCTATTCTCATAACTTTTTGCCTGTGGCATGACTGCACACAAGTTGGAATTTGTCTGTTTATGGTCGGTGCATTCCACACAGCATGGCAGGTATCCATGCCACGTCTGACTTGGCAATTGATTTATTTCGTGCCTGCACGTATGTGTTTTGATTAATATTCCATAAAAGTGCAAACAATTCAAGGAACATCACTTCACTTGAAGAAGCCCTTACCTGACGAACGTCAAACTACGCAGCAAAGTACTTGAGGTAAGTGAGCAATTTGGTTTGGAAAAAAATCAAAGTTCGAAATCGGAATCAGAGGCTTGACAAACCTAATTTCGCCGCAGTGTTTTTCGCAATAAGGTAACAGTAACGAGGACATGGAGAATACCTGTAAAAGTTTCATTACACTTCGGAAAACAAGCTTTCAGGGTGTTTCTCACTTTGTAAGGGACTTGAACTAACATGTGTCCAGAAACTGTTGTAAAAAGACCAAAATTAACTAACAGGATCGACGTGCCCACACTTTTGTGAAGAATTATCATATTTTTGGACAATCGTTCATTCGTTTGTGTTATTTCATAAATTGGGCATGGGTGGGTCTGAAATAGGTTCGTGCTAAGATGAAATTTTTATTTGTCACGAGCGTAGGACGAAAAATAATATGAATCGGCGGGAATCGGGCCTCCCAGATACCGGTTGGGCGCTCTTTAATGTCACTGAGCTACGAGAAACTCTTGGTCAGCTAGGCCGTTTTTGCTGCTTTGAAGCAGAAAATATTAATTCGTTTGAGGTCTTGTCTGAAATCGTATTTTCAGTCCTTTGTGGTAAACAATCACGCGGACAAATTTTTTATTTCTTTTCTAACAAAACAAGAATGGAAGAAAAGAAGAATGGTCTCTCTGCATTTCTTCGTAATAATATCGCCGTCCTTTAGTCTTAGTTGGTTTTTTTCTGTTACAGAATTATTCACCATGAAGTGTCTTGTCGCTCTTGCGATGCTTGTCTGCGCTGTTGTCTTAACAGGTAAGACCTTCAACTGGGACCACAGAAACCGAGACAAAGCTTAGAGTTAGCGAGCCTCTATAGCATCAATCTTTATAAATGATCAGTGAATTGCATGGAAATTCTTCACTACAATAAAGAAAAGATGCCGATATTATTATATTATATAATTGTATTGTTTTGTTAAGTATTATCTTAAGTTCTGATCTTTTATAGTTAGGAACTAGGTGTTTACTCTCTCATGCAACGTGACCAATAAGGTTTATTGTAGAGAAGATAGAAACTGGCCAGGCAGTCTGTAAGGCAGAAAAAAACCTAACGCTAGTTTAATATATCCATATATCTCAGATGCCTTCAATCCCGTTGGTGTGGCTTTCAAAGCTAATAATGGTAAATACCTCGGTCGTGTCAACCGTGGGGGAATCAACTACATCGAGGCGGCGAAGGACAATCCGGATCAAACCACAAGGTTCCTTGCTACAGAGAGCGATGGAAAACTGCTGCTGAAGGCAAACAACGGAAAATATCTGTCCAGAATTGACCGTGGGGGCATCAGTAAAATCGAAGCCGCGAAGGATGAGCCAGATGCCCCCTCCCATTTTACAGTCCACAATCAACCCGATGGCACTGTGGTGCTGCAGGCCAACAATGGAAACTACATGTCTCGAATCCATCGTGGTGGTATCGACTTCTATGAGGCAGAAAAAAGCCAGATCGATGCGGCTTGCAAATTAAGGCTTGAATTTCAGTTGTAGGCAGCATAATGAATTGGAACAATCTCCGAAGTTCCATGATGTGAATCAATTGATCAGTAGACTTGTAAGCAATGTGTTAACGTAAAAAGGATGTAAACAGTCAAGAAGATAAATAAAAAGTTAGTTTCTGACCTTGAATATCGAGCCTTCATTGTTTCAACCAATTTGCGACTATCAACAAAAATTAAATATACTGGTGGCTGTGAAACCCAAACAAAGTAAAAACGCACACATTGCAAAGGTTCAGGGATCTACTTGAAGTGCAGATGCACGGACGAAGAATGAATAAATGCGATTGCCACTCAAGCAAGTTATATTTCAGTTGCGAAGACGATTTTCTCGTCTATTACTAATCTTTGAAAGAAAGGTTAGAGAAGGATTGCTTTATGCCAAGTTTCATGTTGCAGAAATATTCCCAGAATTGATTAATTGCTTCGCTTAACAAACCCTTTTAAGTAAGTATCAAGTATCTAGAGGACAAAGCAACATTTGGCTTTACCCATTGGTGTTTAAACCACTGAAATTGTGAATGAGTAATGAAAACATTCTATGTTATTTTGAAGAAGAAAAATTGAAATTGCTATGTGGCATTTATTCTTAGATACAGTAGTTAAGAATATATTTGACATAAATAATCCATGAGTATTTTTTCGCGTGCTCGATTAGTCTAAACACCACAAGGACCACAAGCGATGTAAACAAAACTGGCGAATGATATCAGATGATATTCCTAAAGTGATGTTCCACAGTTTCCCAAACATTTTCATTTACGCTCGCACATTAATTCATCCCAAGTGAATTGTTAAACTCTCCGCGACAAAGACATTAAATATTCTTGGTAGAAACAAGTGTTTCTCTTCAATCCTATCAGATACCAACAGATAAAACGTCCAATCTTACGGAAAAATGGAAATTTTGAATTTTTTATTATTTGTTATTTCATACTTTGGTAGCCTATTCCAGGCTAAAATTTTGGCGGGATTCCTGTATGTGCTCCTACATGTATCAATTTGTATTTCATAACAAGACCAATGTAGCATTTCGTTTTGTTTTAATTTATGCCTTACACATTCTGAGAGTTGCTATGACATTCAACGATGAGAGTGGGTGAGCGAAGGATAAGTAAGGTCTTCACAGCGTTGGTAAGTGTGCCACTCCTAGTAACAGGTTATAGATATACCAGTATCCCTGGTATACCTCTCTGCAATGTTAGCTCATGAAGACTCTTGGTTTTAAGCCATCGTAACTTGATTAAAAACATGAAACAAACAGCGGTAATAAACATTGTGATGTCAGTCGTTGCACTTCGTGCATACGCTTTAAATAAATGCATAATGATGAACCTAATGTGTCACCCACGACCTTAAGAACAAGACAGCAAACATGTCCGACATGTCTTTCAGAGAGGAAAAGACAGAAAAGTCAACAAGGTGTTTTAAACGCAATGCAATATCAATGAAAACTAATTAAATTAAAAAATAATTTATACAGAAAATTTTTAATCAATTTTTCCAAGATGTGTCTTCTCTATTCTCATAAATTTTTGCCCGAGACACAACTGTACACAAGTTGGACTTTGTCTGTTTATGGTTGGTGAACAGAATCGACATTCCACACAGCATGGCAGTTATCCATGCCACGTCTACCTTGGCAATAAATTTATGTCGTGCCTGCACGTATGTGTTTTGATAAAAATTTCATAAAAGTGCAAATTATTCAAGGGGCAGAACTTAAGTTGAATACCGGAAATTGAAAATGCAAAGTGACTTTATTTTTACAAAACTGCCGAGGGGCGAAGAGTAACGAGAATGTAAGAATAAAGACACAAGACATGTCTTTCACGGAGGAAAAATTCTAAAAGACAACAAGGTTATTCAAACTCAATGCAATATTAATGAAAACAAAACGCTTTATTCAAAGAAAATTGAATTTTAAATGATATAAAGTTACTTTTCAATCAATTTTTCAAGATGTGTCTTCTCTATTCTCATAACTTTTTCCCCGTGGCACAACTGTACACAAGTTCGATTTTGTCTGTTTATGGTTGGTAAACAGCCCGCCCGGGGTAAACAGAGTCGACATTCCACACAGCATAGCAGTTATCCATGCTACGTCTGACTTGGCAATAAATTTATTTCGTGCCTGCACGTATGTGTTGTGATAAAATTCCATAAAAGTGCAAACAATTCAAGGAACATCACTTCACTTGAAGAAGCACTTACCTGACGAACGTCAAACTACAGTAAAGTACTTGAGGTAAGTGAACAATTTGGTTTGGAAAAATTATAAGTTGGGGAATTTTTTAGTCTAAATCGGAATCTTGTCAAACATAATTTCGCCGCAATGTTTTTCGCAATAAGGTAGAGTTTTATTCACTTGAAGAAAACAAGCTTTTAGAGTGTTTCTGACTTTGTAAGGGACTTGAACTAACAAATGTGTCCACAATCTGTTGTAAAAAGACGAAAATTAACTAACAGGATCGACGTGCCCACACTTTTGTGAAGAATTATCATATTTTTGGACAATCCTTCATTCATTTGTCTCATTTCATAAATTGAGCATTAGTCTGAAATAGGTTCGTGCTTAGATGAAATTCTTATTTGTCACGAGCGTGGGACGAAAAGTAATATGACTCCCCGGTGGGAATCGGGCTTCCCAGGTACCGGTTGGGCGGTGTTACCACTTAGCTACGAGAAGCTCTTGCTAGGCCGTTGCTGTTGCTTTGAAGCAGAAAATATTAATTCGTTTGGGATCTTGTCTGAAATCTTATTTCCAGTCCTTTGTGGTAAACGATCACGCGGACAAACTTTTGATTTCTTTTCTAACAAAACAAGAATGAAAAAGAAAAAAATGGTGTCTCTGCATTTCTTCATAATAATATCGCCGTCCTTTAGTCTTAGTTGGTTTTTCTCTGTTGCAGAATTTTCACCATGAAGTGTCTCGTCGCTCTTGCGATGCTTGTCTGCGCTGTTGTCTTAACAGGTAAGATCTTCAACTGGCATCTGAGAAACTTAGACTAAGCTTAGAGTTAGCGAGCCTCTATAGCATCAATCTTTATAAATTAATATATCTTGATCAGTGAATTAGATGAAAATTCTTCACTACAATAAAGAAAAGATGCCGATATTATTATATTATATAATTGCATTGCTTTTTATCTTAAATTCTGATCTTTCATAGTTAGGAACTAGGTGTTTACTCTCTAATGCAACGTGACCAATAAAGTTTATTGTGACTGTATTTATTTAAAAATTTGCGTGCCTAAAAAAAGAGAGGAAATGGCCAGGCGGTCTGTAAGGCAGAAAAAAACCTAACGCTAGTTTAATATATCCATATATCTCAGATGCCTTCAATCCCGTTGGTGTGGCTTTCAAAGCTGACAATGGTAAATACCTCGGTCGTGTCCAGCGTGGGGGAATCAACTACATCGAGGCGGCGAAGGACAATCCGGATCCAACCACAAGGTTCCTTGCTTCAGAGAGCGATGGACAACTGCTGCTGAAGGCAGACAACGGAAAATATCTGTCCAGAATTGACCGTGGGGGCATCAGTAAAATCGAAGCCGCGAAGGATGAGCCAGATGCCCCCTCCCATTTTACAGTCCACAATCAACCCGATGGTACTGTGGTGCTGCAGGCCAACAATGGAAAGTTCATGTCTCGAATCCGTCGTGGCAGTATCGACTATTACGAGGCAGAAAAAAACGAGATCGATGCGCCTTGCATATTGAGGCTTGAATTTCAGTTGTAGGCAGCATCATGAATTGGAACAATCTCCGAAGTTCCAACATGCGAATCAAATGATCACTAGACTTGTAAGCAATGTGTTAACGTAAAAAGGATGTTAACAGTCGAGAAGATAAATAAAAAGTCAGTTATGACCTTTAATATATCGAGGCTTCATTGTTCAACCAATTCGTGACTATCAACAAAAATTAAATATACTGGTGGCTGTGAAACCCAAACAAAGTAAAAACGCACACATTGCAAAGGTTCAGGGATCTACTTGAAGTGCAGATGCACGGACGAAGAATGAATAAATGCGATTGCCACTCAAGCAAGTTATATTTCAGTTGCGAAGACGATTTTCTCGTCTATTACTAATCTTTGAAAGAAAGGTTAGAGAAAGATTGCTTTATCCCACGTTTCATGTTGCAGAAATATTCCCAGAATTGATTAATTGCTTCGCTTAGCAAACCCTTGTCAAGTATGAATGAGTAATGAAAGCATTCCATGTTATTTTGAGTAATGAAAACATTCTATGTTATTTTGAAGAAGAAAAATTGAAATTGCTATGTGACATTTATTCTTAGATACAGTGGTTAAGAATTTATTTGACATAAAAAATCCATGAATATTTTTCACGTGCTCGATTGGTCTAAACACGACACGCGATGTAACCAAAGCTGGCGAATGATATCAGATGATATTCCTAAAGTGATATTCCCCAGTTTCCCAAACGTTTTCATTTACGCTCGCACATTAATTCATCCCAAGTGAATTGTTAAAACTCTCCGCGACAAGGACATCAAATATTCTTGGTGGAAACAAGAGGGTATGAATGGGGTTTAGTGTTTAGTGTTATTTGCCCGCATTTTTTAGTGTTTGCTGTTATAATGGCCATTTTTTTAATGTTTACTGTTTCCGAAAGAAATACTGTTAAGTGTTTGGAGTGTTTTTTCCGTCTTATAATATTGTAAATTTTTACCTGCTTTTCAAAAATCATGACTAAATGGGGGTTGACAGAGCTACGCAACTCCTGCTGTGTGTCCATTGTGTTGTTCCACAGCCTTTAAAGTTTTGCTTTTACAAGCATGTCATTAAGCGATTTTCCTTTTCTATAAGAAATCAAGGGAGGCTCCTTGAATATCTCTCTGAGCCGGTTTTGGTTGTTGTTGTATTAAATACCATTTGTCCATTAGTATGCTTTCCAAACATTGTAGCAGTGTAAGTATGGGCATACCAAGACAGTTTTTTGAAATTCCTCCCTTAAAAATCAAATTCTCCCTTAATTCCTCGACAAAACATACTCGTACCCTCCCAAGATAAAAATCCTCGATAAATTCTGTATATTGTGAAAGTGAAATTTCAGCTTAAAGAAATCTTTCATGATTAATAAGTATGGAGAACCAGACCGTCAAACAGCTGAAGGCCCTTGCTAAAGAGCGAGGCATCAAAGGTTATTATAAAATGCGTAAAGCCGAGTTGATCGAGGCGTTAGAGGAGGAGAGTGAGATTTTTTACTCGGCGAATGACCAACCTCCGGTACCGGAGGTCGATATCCCGATTCCCGCACCATCAAGAGTAACACAGATGAGGAATCTCGCCACTGATTTGGCAGCACCCGTAAAGAGTGTGATAAACAGGTTTACAGGGTGGTTATTAAATTATATCCCTGAACCTATCAAAAACGCAGTGAAAGAGAGAGTAGAGAACCTGAAGGATAGAGTAAACAGTATTTTTAGGAGACAGGAAGATCACCAAGAACCTACAGATGATCATCAATTACCTGAAGAGGATAATCTCACACCCAGAGAGTACAAGACAGCTATAAAAGGATATTTTAAAACGTTCAGAGTTAACGGTATAAACGGTATGGATGAGAAGACGTTTATGAATAACGTCAAACCGAGGGTTATAGATCTCATAAAGAGTAAGGGATCGATTAAAGTAAAGTTAATTCTCACCGTAAGGTTTACAAAAGAGAATCTCACCACAGGCAACATCGACATTAATATATGCTACTTTGCATCGAAAGTTGAGATTGTGACGGAGGCAACCGATCTCTCTGAATTATTTGATAATATGACAGATAAAATCTTTGAATCGATACAGAATTTTAATAACAGAGGTTCCGGTTGGCAATTCGATCGAGTCGAACACCTCGACATTAACATCAATCCTTACAATCCTCTCTCTGCTTCCTCATACATTCCATTACCGGGTAAATTGGCAGAAAAGAATGCGATTATCAACGTGAAGAATGAAAAAGATAATGAGTGTTTTAAGTGGGCAGTAACCTCAGCAGTCTTTCCTGCTAAAGAACATGGTAAGAGACTCAGCAAACAGATGAGAAAAGATTCAAAGAAATTTGACTGGACAGGTATCGAGTTTCCCGTCTCAGAAGAATTTGTTGATAAATTTGAAAAGCAGAATCCTTACGCAATCAACGTCTTCGGTTATGAAAAGGTCGTTTACCCTTTGAGAATAAGCAAAAAGAAAGATGAACAGGTGATAAACCTTCTACTAATCGCAAACGAAGAGACCAATCACTTCTGCTGGATCAAAAACATGTCGAGATTGATATATGGTGATGTTAGTAAGCACCACGGTAAGAGACATTTCTGCTATAGATGCTTAAACTCGTTCCCCTCGGTGAAATCACTGGATAAACATACAGAGTACTGCCAGAATAACGAGGAAGTCAAGATTGAGATGCCATTTCTTGAAAATATACAATTTAAGAATTTTTACAAAAAGCAGCGAGTTCCCTTCGTTGTCTATGCTGATTTTGAATGCTTCACAGAGAAGATTGACACATGTCAACCAGAAGAGGGTAAAAGCTTCACCAATCAGTACCAAAAGCATAGTCCCTCAGGTTTCAGTTATCTGATAAAATGCTTCGATGATAACCTCTTATATCCCAAACTCGTTCACTACACAGCTAAATCTCCTGACGAAGACATCCCTCAGTTATTTGTAGAGTCTTTGGAGAAGGATATCAAGGAGATCTACAACAGGTTTAAAATACCGAAGAAGATGGTGATGACACAGAAAGATAAGATCGACTTTAGAAGGGCAACTCACTGCCACATCTGTGAGGAAGAGTTAAAAGATACTGATGATGAAAACTATAGAGTAGTCCGTGACCACTGTCATCTCACAGGTAAGTTTAGAGGCGCGGCTCATAACATGTGTAATTTAAAATTCAGACTACCGAAATTCTATCCTGTAATCTTTCACAATCTCTCAGGTTACGACAGTCATCTCTTCATTAAAAACCTCGGTAAATCAGAGGGAAAGATAGACTGCATACCCAACAACGAGGAGAAGTATATCTCATTCACCAAAGAGATCTTGGTCGATAAATTCATTAATAAAGAGGGAGAAGAGAAAGAGGTCAAGCGTAAAATAAGGTTCATCGACTCTTTTAAATTCATGGCGACTAGCCTCGATAACTTGGTGAAGAATCTACCGAAAGACTCTTTTAAAAATATTACAGAGTTTTATGAAGGAGACCAGTTAAACCTTATCAAAAGAAAGGGTGTCTTTCCCTACGATTGGTTTGACTCTTTCAACAGACTCTCTGCTGATCACCTTCCACCGAAAGAGTCATTCCACTCAATACTTAATGACATCGGAATCTCAGAAGAGGATTATAAACACGCACAGAATGTGTGGAAAACATTTAATATGAAGACCATGAGAGATTACCATGACCTCTATCTCAAGAGTGATGTTCTCCTTCTCTCCGATGTCTTTGAAAACTTTAGGGATGTCTGCCTTGATAATTACCGTCTCGACCCGATGTTCTATTACACAGCGCCCGGTCTCGCTTGGGATGCGTGTTTAAAAATCACCAAGGTCGAACTGGAGTTATTAACCGATTACGACATGTTAATGATGATTGAGAAAGGAATTCGAGGAGGAGTCTCTATGATCTCTACGAGATACGGAAAGGCAAACAATCCTTATATGAAAGATTACGATCCTGATCAACCGAACAAGTTCATCTCTTATCTCGATGCAAACAATCTCTACGGTTGGGCAATGTGTAAACCTCTGCCGACTAAAGATTTTGAATGGATGGAAAAAGAGGAGTTGAAGAATTGGAAGAGTATGCCCTGCATACTTGAGGTCGACTTGGAGTATCCCGAGAAACTTCACGACCTGCATAACGACTATCCGTTAGCACCGGAGAGACTAACCGTGAATAAGGTGGAGAAATTAATTCCTAATCTTAATGATAAGACCAAGTACGTTATACATCACGAAACTTTGAAACTCTATCTCTCTCTCGGTCTTAAACTAACCAAGATTCACAGAGGGATCACATTCGAAGAGTCAGCGTGGCTAAAGCCCTATATTGATCTTAACACGAATCTCAGAGCGAAGGCAAAGAACGATTTTGAGAAAGACTTCTTTAAGTTGATGAATAACTCCGTATTCGGTAAGACTATGGAGAACATCAGAAACAGAGTCGACATAAGATTGGTCACTCGAGAGAGTCAGGCAAAGAAGTTGACGTGTAAACCGAATTATCAACATCACACAATCTTCTGTGAGAATCTCACCGCAGTTCATATGAAGAAGGTAAAGTTATACTTTAACAAACCCGTCTACCTCGGTATGTCAATCCTCGACTTGAGTAAGACCTTGATGTATGATTTTCACTATAATTACATCAAACCCAAGTATGGAGAGAGATCAAAATTACTCTTCACAGACACGGATAGCCTCGCCTACGAGATACAGACGGAAGACTTTTATAGAGACATCTCTTCCGATGTGAAAGAGAAGTTCGACACGAGTAATTACCCGAAAGATCATCCAAGCGGTATACTCACCGGTGTAAATAAGAAGGTTATCGGTATGTTTAAAGACGAGGCTTCAGGGAAGCAGATCGCTGAGTTTGTAGGTCTGAGAGCTAAACTATACTCATACAGAGTCAGCGACGCTTGCGAGGGAACGAGCAGAGTAGAAGAGTCTTACGAGGAGAAGAAGTGTAAGGGAGTGAAGAAGGCGGTGATAAAGAAGACCATCACCTTCAACGATTACAAGAACTGCCTCTTCGATAATAAACCCGATATGAGAAAGATGAATGTGATAAGAAGTCATCTACACACCATCTTTACCGAGACAGTTAACAAGATCGCTCTCTCTCCATTCGATGATAAGAGATTAATACAGAAGGATAAAATTCACACCTTCGCTTACGGCCATTATAAGGGTGGCAATTCGGTTTCAGACGGCACGACCTGAAGCTCCTCTCTCACAAACGATCTCTTCGGTCCGTCGAGAAGATAATATAAAACAGGCTGTTCGGGGGAGATCACCACACGATTTATATTATAGACCGTAATACTCCAGATAGGATCAGTCGCTCTCCTTCTCTCTCCTCCCTCATCCTCGCCGGGAGAGAGAAGATACCTTACCTGAACACCTGAGGGTAATCTCTTCTCTTTTAATCCGACAGGTCTTTTATAATTAACCGGTTTAATCTCTACCTCTTTTAAACCGAGGGCTTTATCGGGTTCTTTACCTGTGATTCTGATTACCTGAGAGTTTAACGCTTTCATTACAGCGGGCAATCTCTTCACCCATACTCTCGATCTCCCTTCACTAATCATCTCCTGCGCATACTGATGACTGAATAATCTCTCCCCCAAAGTCCTGTTCGCTCTCTCAACGAAGGCCTGAGCTCGATGGTTACCCGCTTCGCTTCTCTGTATCTTCACATTATGTCTCTCCATCAACTTTGTAACATATCCCATAAACTCTTTACCGGGATCGACCATTATTCTCTTTGGCCATTTAAGCTCTCTTTTATAGATAGTCTCAAAGGCCTTCGCTACCTCTTGACTCTCTTTCGATGTTAACGCCTCAGCATCTTTATATCTTGAGGCAACATCGATCACAACCAACGCGTATCTATAAGTCTTTCTTCCCACCCTATCGTGAGGAAGAAAGATAAGATCCGCTTGGTGAATATCATTCGGTCTACTCACACTCCAATGAGGTCTCGGTAAATACTTCGGTGGAGGTAAATAGATCTGCCAAAGTGCCTGTCTCTCTAACCAATCTCTCGACTCATCCTCACTGACATTCGCTGCGGAAGCCAACTTCGATACAGCGTAGTATCCTTTCCAATAACCCTCCGGACTATAGTATATCTTTCTCATAAGGTTATTTTTCACATTACTCATTTAAAAATAATCTCTATCTCTTTTAAAATGTCGCACGCTATCACAGAGATTATCAAACCGAACCGAGTACCGAGAGAACCGTTCGGCCTTAAGGCGGAGTCATCTCTTAACAGGATCACATTTAATCCCTCATCAGCTAATCCCGGTGAGACCATTACCGTAAACATTCCCAAACTGTCAGATAATGTGGTCATCGTTCCGGGAAGTGTTAAACTTCTCTTTGACATGAAAGTCGGAGGTCATGCAAACAACACCCTCGTAAATAACATCGGAAGAAACCTCGTTAAACAGCTCAAGGTCTCTTTCGGTGGTGAGACACTTCAGACCACAGAGAGATACGATCTCTTTCAGACCTACCATGATCTCTTTCTCGAGGATAGAGATGACAGATTAAAACAGGGAATCTCATCCGAGAATATGAGAAAACTTCGTACACCTGCAGGGGATAAGAGCACAACTGACGCAAAAGAGGTTACCCTCGCCACAGTTCACAACACCAAATACGTTATACCTCTCGACCATCCCGTACTGAGTGATCACGGCGCCCTCTATCCGAAAGCTCTTCCTCATCCTCTTTTGTTTGAGATCGCTCTACCGAAGGTCGATCAGATATTGAATCATGATAAAAAAGAGAAGGAGAAGACACCACCGACCTATAAATTGACTAACATTGAATTGGAGTATCGTTGCATCACGAGTGAATACTTAGCTAGTGAGGCCGCCTCTTTATATCAGGTCGGCAGAGGATTCTACTACGAGAATGTAATCCTTCACAAAAGTTTTCCCATCTCAAAACCGGACGACAGCGTAATTAACGAGCACATCAATCTTCCTAGAAAGTCGATGACGGGTATACTCTGTCTGTTTGAAGAGGATTATAAAGAGGGAGAACGAGACTCCGAGAAGTTTGTAAATCCTGACATTAAATCAATCAACATCAACATCGATGGCATGCCTAACCGACTCTTCTCAAAGGGGATGGTACCATCCGACTTTTGGGAGTCGATCAAGAGACGAATGGGCGGAGCGGGAAAGGTGAAGGAAGAGGATTTCTACACAGACAAGTTCGCTCTCTGGATCGATTTGAGAACCTTCTATGACAACGGTATTCACGGAGGAGGTCTTCACATAAACACAACACGAGACGGAGTGAAACTTGAGATCAAGAGGAAGGTCGGTGGAACGGGAAAAATCCAATGTCATATGTTCGTGGTCGCTGACGCATTTATGAAGATCATGAACACAGAGTTAAAATCGATCATATATTAAATAAATAAAATGAATGAGTTACGAGATAAGATTCCCTTTAACATGATCATAACCGGACCGACCAACTGCGGGAAGACAGAGTACCTAATAGAGAAGTTACGAGGACCCTTCCGCAAGGTCTTTGAGTACATTGTTCTGATCTGCCCGACCTATGCTAAGAACAGGACCTACCGAGGGTTTGCACAGGGTGATAAACGCTTCTTCATCCTCTCTCCGGATTCGAGTAACACAGATGAGATTAACGACCTTCTGTCCGCAATGTCAGATCTCTTTTCGGGTACGAACACCTTAATCATTCTCGACGACTGCGCCGTCTCAAAAGACCTAAAGAATCGATCTAATAAATTTATCGATCTCGCCTTCTCGGGGAGACACGACGGATTGAGTGTATGGGTGGTAACACAGCAGTTGACCTCGATAGCAAAACCCTTCCGAGAGAACGTTGCCTGCGTGGTCGCTTTTCACAATCCCTCTCAGGTCGGAATGAAGACCCTGTTCGAAGATTACGGGGGAGATCTTGACACGGATACGAAGAGAGTATTTAACAGAGTGTTAAAAGAGGAGAGATACGCCCGCCTCTGTCTTTGCCTCAGATATCCATTTGAGTGTTATCTGGAGATACCGGTTTAAAAGAAGACTTAGTAATTTAAAGATGGCGAACGTTGAAGATTATATCGAAGAGATACCGGAGGTTAAAGAGGATAAGACCCCTGATGATGATGATCTGGAGAATCATAGAGAATCACTCGCGATACTCGCCTCACTCGGAACGACAGAGGAGTATCTCGGTAAAGCGATGAGTCTTGGAGATATTAAGAGACTAACACCGAAACAGGTGGAGAAGTACTTCAATCGATACAAGACCGTAATGGGAAAGAGAGTGTCGACCGGATTGGTGGAGTCAGCCATCTCTGCGGCATCCGTACTTATCTCCTATGTTATTCCCGTGGATGATGTGGAGTCACTGAATGAAGACTTGAAGAACGATGATCTCGTTAAACGTGAACTGTCGAACTTTGCAGGTCTTTTGGTACTCAAGGGAGGAAGATTGGTAGCGTTAGCTAGCGGACTCTTTAAGGTCGCTAAGCACGTAAAGTTAAGACCGAGTGAGGAGAATTCTAACAAAAATCAAGAGAATGAAGAAGACTCTTAATAGTGACTGAATAATATGTTAAGCTTAACTTAAGTAGGCAGTTAAGCTTAGCTTAAACATTTCTTAATAGTTAACTAAACATGCCATTCGGAGTGTATGAAGAGAAGTGTAGAAAGATATTTCAAGAGTTATTTAAAAAAGAGTTCAAATCGGTGAGACCCGATTGGTTGAAGAATCTTTGGACTTATCAGAACCTAGAGTTGGACGGTTATAACCATGACGTGTTAACTCCTAAAGGTAAAGGTTTAGCATTCGAGTACGATGGTGTTCAGCACTCAAGGTTCACTCCCCTATTTCACTCATGTGTGGGTGATTTCGAGTATCAAGTTATGAAAGACTCTTTGAAGGATGAGATGTGCAGAGATGAAGGAGTTCTCTTAATAAGAATCCCTCACTACGTTTGTTATTGGCATCTCAAGCCTTTCATTATCGGTAAATTGGTAATGAAGGGTGTTAAGCTTAACTAATAAAGGTTAATCAGTATGTAGAAAAAATGATTCAAAGAATTCGCATTCACTTATTAAATAAAATGTCTCAAGAGAATGCGCGTTACGTTGAACACAGAGTGAACATTTCTGAAGAACAGAGAGAAAAGTTCTTTTCAGCCATTGGTGAAAGGGAAGCCGTATCCATAAGATTCCGATATGAGGATCTCTGGGGAGGTAATGATCTCATCTCTTTCACTGAACAACAGTTTAAAATAATCAAAAGCGCTTTTGACAAAGGAAGGGAAGTGATAATAAATATGAGCAAAGATCAGGTACAGAAACACGGGGCTTTTATAGACATGGATGAGGATGATTATTTCTTTTCACCGTTGTAAACTCTCGTAAACAGCGTAAACTTAAATCAACTGAAACGGTTGATTTAAAGACAACAGAGTACATTACTAAAATGACAGAAGATGTTGAACAGATCACTAAGACCCCTGTTGAGAGTAATGTTAAAACAAAAGAGAAAGATCCCAAGAAGGTCGCCGCAGGAAAGAAACTCGCCGAGTATAATAAACGGGCTAAGGAGGCGTTGAAAGAGAAGATGAGACGTGAGGCTGAGAAGGCAACTGAACCTGAGGAGAGAGAGACAGGAGAGTCACAGAATAGTAAGACTTTCACAGCAGAGGGATGGATTCCTGAGATCTCTTTCACAACCGCGATCTCTCTTGTCGGTATCGGTTTGACCGCGATCAATATGTATATGAGTTACAGAAAAGACGATCCTCCCCCTGCGATAGAGAGACCACAACAATCAAAGATTCCCGTACCGAAGATGGGGATGCTATGAACTTCGTTAAGAGCCACCTCATACGTCGTTCTTTAAAGATTTAAAGATCTTCTCTATCAAGATAAATGTCGAAAGAGAAGATCTTCAAGACTATATATGACGCCTCCGTTCTTATAGGTATCTCCTCAGGGTTCGGTTACTTTATCAATATGGATGACCCCTCAACAAGCATTACAGACTACCTTAAATGGGTTATAATCCTCTCCGGAAGTATTTACTTGAAAGATTATATGCAGAGAGAAGAGATACTGAAGAGGATCGATTCCCTTAACTCGAAGAAGGATGATAACCTTAACTTAAAAAAAGACAATAAAAAGAATCTTGATCTTAAATCAAAGAGAATCGTAAACCTCGCCAATCCCGTCGGTGACAGAGACGCAGTCAATAAAAGTTACACAGACGGGAAGGTGAAAACTACTCTCAACAGCCTCGTGAGTAAAACGGGAGATAAGATGACAGGTGATCTCGACATGAGCGGAAACGAGATAAAGAATCTTAAAGAGGCATCCTCATCGGATGCCACGTTCGCTGCGAATGTTAATTACGTTAACAAAACCATCAACGAACGTAACGCCATTCTACAGGAACGGTGGCAAGATTACGTCTCTGGGAGACTTGATTACACCGTCGACAGAGAGATGGAAAACGATTTCAAATACGTTTTAGAGAGAGATTCAGGTGACGAATTCATTGATGAACTAAACATTAAAGGAATGGGAGTGATCACAAGTAAAGATTTTCACCCCTTAAACAAAAGGACGGCTCATTTCGATCTTAAATTTAAAAAAGATTTTTTCAAAAGCAGCTTCGCTGTTAACCTCCGTCATGCAACCGAACAACCGAGATACACTGTTGTGTGTGAAATGTTCTGGGATGATAGTGTAACCAATTTAATAGAGTCAGCCACGCTGAAAGCCTCTTTAAACTCTTTTGAGGTCATATATGCACAGCAATCGAACGTTTTTGAGAACCACGTGAGAACTTTGGTAAGAACCCAAAGGATTTTCAGTTGGAATCCTGATAAATTAATCTTTGATATAGTGATAAAGTATAGATCGGGGGTCGCTTATCCTCAAAAATTACCCGTCTACATCGTGTTTTACGGAAGTAAAGGATTCTTTAACAACGTTCCCACATCTGTTTGGAACTCTTGGAGAGTGTTTGACCAAGGAAACGTTTCGATGCAGAAGGATTTAATACTCTATCAAGACCCTACCGTCGATAAAGGAGCGGCAACAAAAAAATACGTCGACGATAGCATTAAGTTGCAGATGAGAAAAAAAATCTTTTATAAAGGTTATCTTAAACACGACAATGATAGCTTCATCAGATTCTTTGCAAACGGAACGAGTGATCATACAAAGTACGTTAGACAGAGTGATCCCTCCGATTTCATCGTGAATGAGGAGGACTATGAGAAAATACTGATCAAGAATCCGGGAGTCTACTCGATATCTCTGATCGATGGTTTGAAGACCCTCGATGAGGAAGACGATAACGGAACTGTTCAGTTCATACTGAATCCCGCACCCTTTTTGAGTCTGAGCGATAATATTAACATCACGGTACCCAACACAGGCAAGGGTTGGAAAACGTATAATTTTATCTCCGTTTTAGATATATACAGAGACACAAAACTGTCTATACAGACCTCAGATGCCAGAACCATCTTTGACGGTTTGGGAGAGGGGTATAAAAAGTTCGGTTTGATACTTATAAATAAGATCGATTAAAGATTTACTCCCATCTGTAAAATGTGGGGTAAGGTTTTAATAATGACCATCATTGCCTTCGGTATTTATCTTACGTTTCGTTCACCGAAAGAGAACTGCGTCTGTGGAGTTACGATACCCGAGGGAGGAGGTTTATGTGATTGCGGAGAGTATAATCACCGAATGGTCATACATAAGGATGAACTCAGAGAACGGGAGTTGAAAAGAATCGAAGAGGAGAAGAGTAAAGGAAATTCTTACGACACATTCTTGTGAGATTTATTTAAAGATAATCTCTGAAGAGTAAAAATGTCAGAGAATAGACTTGTGAAGACCGTCACTGATGCATCCGTTCTGATCGGTCTCTCGGCGGGAGTCGGTTACATTGCGAAGAAGGCTATGAAAGAATCGTTCATAAACGACCCCTCGTCCAGCATTGTTAACTACGGTAAATGGGTCGCCGTTCTTTCCGGAAGTATGTACTTGAAAGAGTATTTGGAGAAACAGAAGATTCTTCCATCTTAATAAGATAAAGGTTTATCTATTTATTAATAATAAATGGCGACGATTGCGTTAATGATAGGAGGAGCGGTTTTAAACGCGACAGCTTTTGTCGGGGGATCTTATTTAGCAAAGTATCTGAGCGGATCTGATACGGACACAGAGAGAATTCGACACGATAAAGCTTTAGAAAAGTACCAAAGAGATTACGCAGCTTACCAAGAGAAGAGACAGAGACTTTTAGATTGGTATAATCAGCAGAGAGATGAGGAGCATCAGGCTAATTTAAATCTCTCGAACACTGATGAGGCTTTTAAACTCTACTCTCAGACACATCCTGATTACTCTCTTAAAGAACCCCGACTCACTGATTACTACAGACCGAGTGATGACCAGAGAGTGGGTGAGATGGTCTACGTCGGGGGAGGGATGTTGGCGTTGGGTTACGTCGCGAGTAGATTATTTTAAGTTTAAAGATTCTTTACTTATCAAGTAAAGAATCATGGAATATGACCCGACAGAGACTGACAATCCTTTTGAACCTACTGATCCTGGTGACGATGACGATGAGGGAGAGATGATACCTATGACATCCACATCGAGAAGAGATAGAGGCAATCCCAATTATGAAGAGACCTCTTTCATTGATGAGAACACACCCCTTATAAGGAGAGAGGAGAGGAGAGATGACGCTTGGGAAAGGATCCGAGAGAAGTATCCGAAGGTCAATCCTGCCAACTCCTCTTTCACATCTGACATAGATGAGTATGATAGAGTGGTCGTTAGAATGAAAAGAAAGGGAGGTAAGAGTTACCCTCTTTTTAAACCGGATGGTGAACTGAATGAAAAATTACCGAAGACCATAAAAGAGAGTCTCGGCCCATCTGCAGAGAAAGTCATCGAGGGTAACGAGAGAGAGATAACGAGGCGAAGAGAGAAAGAGAATGAGCTCGAATCCTCTCTTAAAGATGCCGGGCCCAGTCAGAGAGAGAACATCATTCGTAACATTGATCAGCAGAGAGAGGAGATAGATAATCTGGAGAGAGAGAACGAAGTGATAGAGGAACGCATATCAATCAGAGATAGAGTGAAGGCGATCTTTAAAAAGTACGGTTTCACGGTGTTCGCTGTTCTCTCCGCTGTGGGTGCAGTGATCGGCGTGATCGTATCAAATCTTAAGAGCGGTCTTTCTAGATTGGGTAAAGGAGTAGGTAACGGTTTTAAAGCTATCGGAAAGAAGTTGGGAGAGATACTTCCCGGAATGATCGGTGCGATAGCGAGTTTTATCTTTAAAACAGCGGGTGAGGCCATCGGTTTTCTTGCAAAGAATGCGTGGTTGTTGATAGTCGCCGTCGTTGTCTACTTCGTTGAGAAGGTTAAAAATAAACAAAAGAGAAAGTAAATGGAGAGTTACAGAGAGATATACCCTCAGTTGCCGAGTGAAGGCACCGGTGAAAACTTTAGATTAAAACAGTGTGCAGATTGGTTATCCCTTCTCGAGAAGGATCTTCAGGATTGTGAAAAAGTGTACAAAAAGTATAAGCGTGCAAGGAGTGCACTGTTAAATCTGTCAACAGGCAGTGGAACTCTGTCTGTCGCTCTCTGCGGAGGAGGGTTGGGTACTGGACTTACCGGAGTCGGTCTTCCCGTATCGGTCTCATTAGGTGTTGTCGGGGGTGTCTGTGCCTTGACGAGCGTAGCGACAGCGAGTCTTGCAAAAGCGATATCCAGGAAGGTGAGTAAGCATGAAAAGACCGTCTCTGTCTGTCAAGCGAAGATAAACACGATAAAGGACGTCGTTTCTAAATCGTTGACGAATGATTCGATAAGCCATGAAGAGTTTGTTCTGATAAAATCCGAGTATGAGAAGTATTATGAGATGAAGAGATTGATCAGAGAAAAGAACAGAACACCTCCGCTTCCACAGGAGGATGTAAAAAAGATGGAGGAAAATATTCGTGCAGAGATATTAAAAAAACTCGCCCGGTCAGAGTGAGCTGTAACTGCCTGATAGTTATGTCGAGAGATGAGTCATTTAGAGATCCTCCCTATAATCCTTACTTTGTTTAAAAACATATGATTGATAAATAGATATGAGTAATGAGGACAGTAAGAAAGATAATAATAAGAAAGATGATAAACCCGAACCTGAATCTCTGTGGAACAGATTTCTCGAACGGTATCCCCATGCCGTCCTGTCTAAATTCCGACGAGTATTTGAAAGATACGATAGAGAGAATAAAGAAGAGCATGTCAAATTCGTCGGAAGAGACGGTTCAGAGTATGAAGTCTTCTATAAGAAAAGATTTGAGTACAGTCTTTACTTTCCAGACGAGATGAAGAAAGCGTTGGGTCTTCCCGTGGATTTTCCTTTGGAGTTAACACTGAATCCTCATCCCTCATTACCTATTCCTGCGGTCGATTTCGGTGAGAGTCGACCGCTGAAGAGCCTCGACTTGAGAGAGAAGTTGAAGAGATTGAATATCTACGCTACACCAACAGACTCTTTCTCCGTACCTGTCAGAGACATCTTTACAAATACGGTGATTAAACACACCTCTTCAAAAGAGTCTCATCAATGGTTGAACGGACCGAATATGCGGTATTGGCCGCAGCAGCTTAACTTCGCTGTCTGGTGTGCAACGACAGGTTGTGGGGTGAGCCTGCGTTCATTGTTAGAGGAGAATATCGGTGGAATCGACGTGACTGACCATGAACTCAAACTTCCACCACAGATACGAGCCATTCTCTGGTTTCACGTCTACTTTACGATCAGGAGAATCCTGTTTCAGATGGGGGGAATACAGAGTTCGATCGCTTTACCCGGTGATCCACCCTTTAATGAAAAGGATAACAGATACGACATTCCTTCTTATAAGAGAATCTGTAAAGAGTTTAATATTCCGACCGATAGTGACTTTCGATGCCATAAAGGAGAGAATCACGGTTTAGGATCTGTTTACATCTGGGTCTCTTACGTAGGTCCGTCAAAGGAAGATTCTTCCTATCCAGGATTTTTTAAATTCAGCGATGAGGGAGGTGAGGGATCGAAAGGTAATCTTCTACAGTACATATTGAATGATATAGATAATGGTTATGAGTACTTTCTCACGAGGGTATCTAACGGATTGACAAACGCCGGTCAGGCGAGATTAAATCAATCGATCGAAGCTTTAGTCTACTGCGTATTGGGTTCACAGGTGAACGTTCGAAGTAGTATTCTCGGAAACACGGGAAGTGCGCAGGAGGTTCGACAAGAGTTTCTCGTGTTATTGGAGGATGCGATTAAACAGCCGGACATAAGTAAGAGTGTACAGAGATTTCAACTCGCTGTGCAGGAGGCAAAGGTTAAGCTCGATCTGGCCGTCTCTCCCGGTACGTGGTTAATGCCATCGAGAATGGTGATCAATACAGAGAGTACGATCGGTTATAACAATAGACTGAAACGTGTCGAACCATCCATGAAATTGGGAGTGAATATAGATGTTAATTCGAAGACTGTGCCTGTTGGAGTAAGACATAACCTCGGAAAGAGTAAGGTACTGTTACCTCACACTTCGGTAGTGAAGAAGAGGGTTGAGAGACCTAAGATTGAGGAGAAAGAGCCTGATAAACCACCGGCTAAGCCTGAGTCAACTAAACATGAGATTAATCTTGCGGTGATTACGATCGTCGTCGGCGGATTGGCTTGGTATATGTTTCGATAAAGTTTGGGGATGAGAATTTTCATAACTTGAGTCGAGTTATGAAAAGATAGAGTGGGGGTTCACTTGCATTCTTTACATATTGACTTCCGTCTACCGTGTTGACATATCTGCGACCCCCCACAATCTTTACAGAAAGATTTTTGTTTACCATGAGGACAGATTCCTTTTCCACCGCACTCTTTACAATCGTATCTCTTTCGATTATGTTGACAGATTTCACTGCCTTTGCAGTCTTTGCAATTAGATTTACGTCGACCATGAGGGCAGATGCCTTTTCCTTTACACTCTTTACATATGTACTTTACTCGATTATGCTCACAGATTGCGCTGCCTTTACACTCTTTACAATATTTTTTCAATCTTCCGTGAAGACACCCCATACAGTCTTTACAACTATAGATAACTCGATCATGAGGGCAGATCTGTGATCCTTTACAATCTCTGCATTTATGTTTATTTCTTTTATGATGGCAGATCTGTGATCCTTTGCAATACTTACAGTAAGGTTTAAATTTGCCATGAGTACAGATTCTCCAACCTCCACACTCTTTACATTGAGGTTTATCTTTTCCGTGAGGACATCTCGGAAAACCATTGTATGGGATTATATTCGGATCACTGCAACGGATAGCTGTATTTTCGAAAGGTACACTCAGATCACTTTCGATCTCTCTAATAACGAATATAGGTTCACTCTTATCATTGGTGATAGGTATCACACTCTTTACGGGTGCTGCCAAATCAGTGGCGAGATTCCTCATCTGTGTTACTCTTGATGGTGCGGGAATCGGGATATCGACCTCCGGTACCGGAGGTTGGTCATTCGCCGAGTAAAAAATCTCACTCTCCTCCTCTAACGCCTCGATCAACTCGGCTTTACGCATTTTATAATAACCTTTGATGCCTCGCTCTTTAGCAAGGGCCTTCAGCTGTTTGACGGTCTGGTTCTCCATACTTATTAATCATGAAAGATTTCTTTAAGCTGAAATTTCACTTTCACAATATACAGAATTTATCGAGGATTTTTATCTTGGGAGGGTACGAGTATGTTTTGTCGAGGAATTAAGGGAGAATTTGATTTTTAAGGGAGGAATTTCAAAAAACTGTCTTGGTATGCCCATACTTACACTGCTATTGTAATGATGGTTAAATTGCGTCACAAAGGGTAGAAGCTTTTTGTGCGTTCTTTGTCTGTGTTAGAGCTGTTTTTCTGTCTGCATAGTTACCTTCTGAGAGGACGTTTGGAAGGTTTTAATGTTGTCTGTAAAAGTAACTCTTGAAGAGTTTGTTCTTAGAAGTGTGAGAGCTTCTCCTTTGAAAAAGCCTTTTTTAACGCCTGGTGGGTGACAGCTGTTGAAGCGAGTGCACTGAAAGGTTTCAGTTGGTTTGAAATGTGAACGCACATTAAGAATGCTTTCATTCTCGAATCGCACTCCGTTATAGACTGTTGTGTCCAAGAATGTTGTTTCATTTTCGGAGACTTCATCGGTGAACTTGATTTGATTTCTCAATGAAAAGCTGAATGTATTATTTGTTTGTGTCCCACAAACAGAAGATATCGTCAATAAACCTTTCCCACACTAGTTGTTGCTTAGCGCTTTGCTTCAAGATCTCCTCTTCTATTTTTGCCATAAAAATATTGGCAAAGGCTATTTTAGTGCCCACGGCTTGTTTCGTGTGTTTGGAGATAGATCTTTCCATTAAAATGGAAGGAATTTTCTTTTAGGATTAGGCTCAGCTTTTTTCTAAAAGTCGGCTTGTGAATTTTTTTAAGAGTGTGGAAAGCTGGAATTTGAGGCGGATCTGGTGTCTGATTAAACCATTTTGTACGAAAGTGGCATTCCACAAAGATGCAAAAGACGATTCAGTGACTGAAAATCAAGAAGGAATCGAGCAAAATACATGTATGCCACCAGCTGCAAGAATTTCTTTAACTAAAAAATCGTATCTTTACGCTGTCGAAATATATCTTTTTCATATGCGAAGATAACGACGAAAAGGTTGTGAAAATAGTTCGGATTACTCCTCGGGAAATCTTCAATGTTGTTCGGATACCTTCGAGAGCCTTCGGTAGTCCCCAGTGATCATCGTTAGTCTTCGGAAATCTTCCGAAATGATCGGGAATCGTCGGAAAATGGCAGAAAACGTCTTGATATACTAAAAAAACAATGTTGGCTTTTGTCAAGCCGTTTTTGTTTCTTTCTGGATAAAATTTACTGTTTCAGTGAATTTTTTACTGTTAGTGTTAAAATGCCTAAAATTGTACTGTTTTATGTTACAGAGCCTAAAAATTAAGTGTTTAGTGTTATCGAGGTACCCCCATTCAGACCCTCAAACAAATTTTTCTCTCCAATCCTATCAGATACCAACCAATAAAACGTCCAAACTTACGGAAAAAAGCAATTTGAATTTTTTTTATTAATTCTTGTTTATTATTTTTTATTACTTTGGTAGCCTGTTCCAGGCTAAAATTTTGCCGGGATTCCTGTATGTGCTCCTGCGCCCACCCCACCCCTCCCCCCCAAATAAAAGACATGTGTAAGGACTATTAATGCATTTGACACATTTTCTTTCCTTTCCTTCATCAATAACAAATGAAGTTGTCGCCCGTTGTTGGCGGTGTGCGTCGGCGAATTGACTAGATTGTCAGTTAGTACCGTCCTTCTATCCAAGATCCATCTACATGCATCAATATGTATATCATAGCAAGACAAGTGTCGCATGTTGTTTTGTTTTAATTTATGCCTTACACATTCTGAGAATTGCTATGACATTCAATGATGAGAGTGAGTGAGCGAAGGATAAGTAAGGTCTTCACAGCGTTGGTAAGTGTGCCACTCCTAGTTCGTCAGCGATATCATCCTACAAAACAACATAACAACCATGAATTAATTTTATAATTACCAGAAGCGTAACTAGCTCATAGGCCCGTAAGCCCGGGTCTACCAATTTTTTAGCCCACTCGTATGCAAAAGAGAGCAGTTCAGCCTGAAGCACTTTCAAGACGAAATAAAAAAGCAATATAGATTATAGATATCGCAACTACCCTTTTGCGATTACACGAAGTCTCACCGCGGGAGACTTATAGAGGTAGGGATAAGTGCGTTCGTATATTTAACAATGGGTGAGAATTAACCCATTTTTCCGTTATGAAATGTCAAAATTTAGGTTCAGTTGAAATACACTTTTGATGGTCTTTATCTGCACCATACCCTGGAACGCCCCCCCCCCCCCCCCCCCCCACCCAATTCCCAAGAAGCGGCCTTTACGGCCCGGTTGGCCAGGCCTGCAGCTCTTCAGAAAGCTGGCTATGCCCCTGACTGCTGTAAGAGAGATTTTCGACTGCTGTTAAAAGCAAGTATGTGCCTGCTTTGGCTTTACGTTTTATCAAGTGCAACGTGCTCTAGCCAATCTGTTTATTTTACCAAGCCAATCGTGACTTGAACTTGAGCGCATTTTCCCGCCACTGGCACAAGTAACGTGTTTTCCCGCGCTTTGTATCCGTTGCATGTTTTCCGCGCTTGGTACGGTTACATGTTTCCCGGGTGTCCTTTTGACTGATAATGAACTAACCATAGCTTGCAACACGTTAACGTGATAATGAATGCCGCCATCTTGCCGAACTTTGCGCATGTGCTCTCTCTCGGGATCGCCAGCTACGAGTACCGCAGTCTCACCCTCAGCCTAGAAAACACAAACGAACGTTAGATGCCATGACAACACGCTCCGAAAACTTTGTTTGAAGCCTCGTACGTTGTTGTTTATTTTCTCATTTTATTAGTTATTGTATTACATACCGGCTCTAGATTTCTGTATTGGTCCATTAGGGCCTGCAAACGGTCCTCAAATCCGTCCGCAAACACTTTTGGATTTATAGCTACGAAACAGTGACCCTGTGAAAAAAAAAGCCGGGGAGAAATAACCACATTCTTGGCGACTCCACGAGATTAATCTTATCATTTTGAACTCTTTCTTTGCCCCCCCCCCCCCCCCCCAAAAAAAAAGACAAATAACTTTGTTACCAAGTCAGCAATTCTTTCGTCATCTCCTTGCCAGTGCTTGATGTTCGTTCCAAATGTAGATCCCGACAAAACTCCACAGAACACATCGACCATCATGGCTAATCCAAAACCTTTATAGCCACCTGACAAATATACACAAATGTTGCTTTTCTATCTGTCACACAACACTACAATCACGGACGAGAGGGTTTCTCTCTTAACACAAACGCAGCGTGGCGTGACAGTTAGAAAATGTCAGAACTGGACTGATGTACATACAACAATACACCACGTGGAAATAAAAGGGAACTCAAGGAGAAAGAAACTGACAGTCAAAACAGGTAGGTAGGTAGGTAGGTAGGTAGGTAGGTAGGTAGGTAGGTAGGTAGGTAGGTAGGTAGGTAGGCAGGAAGGTAGGTAGGTAGACAGGTAGGTAGGTAGGCAGGAAGGTAGGTAGGTAGGTAGGTAGGTAGGTAGGCAGGAAGGTAGGTAGGTAGGTAGGTAGGTTGGCAGGCAGGCAGGCAGGTAGGTGGGTAGGAAGGAAGGAAGGTAAGTAGGCAGGTAAGTAGGCAGGTAGGTAGGTAGGTAGGTAGGTAGGTAGGTAGGTAGGTAGGTAGGTAGGTAGGTAGGTAGGTAGATAGGTAGGTAGGTAGGTAGGTAGGTAGGCAGGTAGGTAGGTAGGTAGGTAAGTAGGAAGGAAGGAAGGAAGGAAGGAAGGTAAGTAGGCAGGTAGGTAGGCAGGTAAGTAGGCAGGTAGGTAGGTAGGTAGGTAGGCAGGAAGGCAGGAAGGCAGGTAGGCAGGTAGGCAGGTTGGTAGGTAGGTAGGTTGGTAGGTAGGTAGGTAGGTAGGTAGGAAGGTAGGTAGGTAGGTAGGTAGGTAGGTAGGTAGGTAAGTAGGTAGGCAGGCAGGCAGGCAGGTAGGTAGGTAGGCAGGCAGGCAGGCAGGCAGGCAGGCAGGCAGGCAGGCAGGCAGGCAGGCAGGCAGGCAGGCAGGTAGGTAGGTAGGTAGGTAGGTAGGTAGGTAGTTGGGTGGGTAGGTGGGTGGGTAGGTAGGTAGGTAGGTAGGTAGGTAGGTAGGTAGGTAGACAGGTAGGCAGGAAGGCAGGAAGGCAGGTAGGCAGGTAGGCAGGTAGGTAGGTAGGCAGGCAGGCAGGCAGGCAGGCAGGCAGGCAGGCAGGCAGGCAGGCAGGCAGGCAGGCAGGCAGGCAGGCAGGCAGGTAGGTAGGTAGGTAGGTAGTTGGGTGGGTAGGTGGGTGGGTAGGTAGGTAGGCAGGTAGGTAGGTAGTTGATAATAATTTTATAATGGTTGGGGCCAGGGAAGGTTCCGAGGCTTGGGGAAATCACATCGAGGTATAGGGATAAATCATTTCATTTGTTTTATTCCCCCAAGCTTCAGAGCCAAGTTAGAATTTTAATATACCGCAATTGGCCTATTGTATCCTAACCATTACCTGTAATCTCTTTTCCACCCAAAGGAAGTAAACCTCCACCTTCCATTACTTCTTTAGGATCAACTGTTTCCTAACAAAAATAAGCAGTCATTCAGTTTTTTATGCAGTTCAGTGAACTTCTTACACTTCACTTAACTTTCCACGAAGAAGTTGTTTCAGCTCGTTTCGCAATCTTTCTTTCTCCACGACGGAGAAATGAAAGACTGCGTGACAAACCAACAGAACTTCTATGTTGGAGGCTTGTCATTGGTGACGTCTTGCGTAACGAAGCTAGACTAACCGGTCTGACTTCATTTTACAACACACGCAAATTCTTTAAGATAAGACGTTTCAATACTTACTTAAAGCTCGTCTACATTTCTGTGAACAAAATTTTATTACGAATCCAGATCTTCTGACAATTTAACGTATATCAAGTGATAATTTTGTTCCTGGAGCGTTTGGTCCTACTGGGCCCGGTTGTTCAAAGGACGGATAACGCTATCCATCGGATAAATCACTATCCAGTTGATAAGTGTTGACAATACAAACTACGCTGTTCACTGGATAGTGATTTATTCTTTGGATAGCGTTATTCGTCCTTTGAACAACCAGACCCAGGTCAGCTATTATGGCAGCGAAAGCTCTGGGGACAACCAAGATGTTTTCGCCCTGCTATCACGTGATTTCTTACCAGTCCTTTTGAGTTTACACCCCAGCCTTGTGGTATTTCGGTTTCTTTTCGGCGACACATTCTTAACTGCAAAGAAATTGAAGCGATAGAAATGTGCTAAGATAAATGATTTGCATATCCTGCAGTGATGCAATTTAATGGTAAGCTTTGTCTCAAGTCAACACTTTCAATGTCATTTCTTGGTTGTCTTTCTACCACCTTCCCTACTTCCCAGGTAGCTTTTAACCTGTTGGAAATTTCGTGAAAAGAAGCCTCCAAAGTGGCTTGATTCTTTCCGTGTCGATTATTTTTCTATATTACCTCTTAGCAGTTATAATGACAAACCTTTCCAAAAGCAACTCCTGACGTTGCCATGTCCAGTTGAAAACTGTCCCCTGCCCTCCCTGGAGCGGATACCGAGAGAGGATTTGTTCCTATGGATGGCTGTGAAACGGAAAATTAAGAACATACCAGTTATGCAACGCTTTCGAGTGGTATACTATGAAATATCCCAGGAGTTACTTGTATTCTCTGTATAGGGAGTCCAGTTACAGAAAAAGTAACTGAAAAACGGCAGGGACGAGACTAGCACCAGGTATCTGTCTTGTAGAGGTGTCCATTAAGAGAGAGTTGATTGTAGCCTGCAAAGGATTAGCATCCCATCTAGGCAGGAGTAGAAATTCTCCTAGTCAGAGCGTTGGGGCGTTACGCTCTGACTTCACTAATCATACCTTAGCTATTCTTGGTTTTCACGTTACGTCATAAAATTTTGAAATCAAAATTCAATAGGCCTGCTAAACTTTCGATGCCACTAGGTGTAAGATGAACTAAAAAGATATCTTTTTACAAATTTCCAGCTTGGTTGTGCCCTTCGTTTTTAAAACAGAGAATTTTGAATATTTGATTTCTCCGCCGTGTGTGATATCAAGCTGAGTGTCGTGACAAAGTTGTTTTGATTCAAAAAAGGCCTTTCCTTTCCATTTTTGCAGATTGAACATTCCCAATGTACTAACTGCTGTTTATGTAAAAATATAATAGATCATGAGCCAAAAGTAGTCGCTATTAATAGCAAAATTAAGTTCCAGATGGTTTCTCTGACATCACGGCGGCCATATTTGTGCCCCTCGGAAGGACACAAACATGGCGTCTCATACTGAGCCTTATAAATTTGCGTGGAAAGTTTCGGCAAATAACTCGCAAACGGTGCACCGCACAGACCTGAGACTTGGACAAATTGTTTATCTATTTATCTCCAATAATAACTGAAATTCATAGCTTCTGTCGTTGAATGGTTTCGATTTTATTTTTTTATTGCGTGACAGTGAAAACCACCAATATGAGGTGTTGCTTTTCATTCGAGTGGTTTACAGCACTATGCGGCTGTAAAGAGATACCTCAAAATGTAGCAAATCGTAATTACCTGAGCGGCTCTGGTTGGTACAACAACGGGGGAAGTATTAGTCATACTCATTCCCTGGAGAGTAAAAAAAAAAGAAATCTAACTACACATACTTACTTGATTACATCTTCAACGTGTAAAGTAAGACAATCAGAACTGGATTTTAAATGACTCGCGTTTCTCACTTACGATCATTCCATGTTGAAGGGCTTGGGCGCTATACCATCCTGCTATACCAAAATGCGTCGAACCTGGCCGAGGTAAAAACTTATTAAAATCTACAAGAGCACGCAGCGCGGTGGCCTAATGGTTAGGGCGCTGGACTCCGGATCGAACGGTCCGGGTTCGAGCCCTGGCCGGGGTCAGTGCGTTGTGTTGTTGGGCAAGATACTTTACTCTCATAGTGGCTCTCTCCACCCAGGTGTATAAATGGGTACCGGCGAATTTACTGCTGGGGGTAACCCTGCGATGGACTAGTGAGTAGAAATTCTTCTAGTCGGTTTATACCACTGGAACCGGGATAAGCTCTGACCTGATGAACGCAAACTTCAACTTATTTATGGCACCAAATAGGGCTAACTAAGGTGCAGTTGCACTCACATTAAGAGATCCGAGTTGTTTAAAGAAAACTGATGGCTGTTTGCTGGAGTAAATGATGTGTCACAAACTATAAGAACGTTAAGAAACAAACAGAAAAAACGTATTACTTCGTACTGACCTTTACAGACTACCCAGCCAATCCCATGCTCCTTTGCTTTCTTGATGGCTAAATCCATGCAAAAGTTACCAACAACCTGTGACGACAGTGCAAATCAAAAATTGATTTGTATGGCACCTCAGTGTAAGGGCTTGTGTGTAATCATTTTTTCCGTCAAGGGAGGGAGCTTTAGCAATGACGACGGCGACGCTGAGGACAACGGCTATTGAAAAATAAATTTATATTTTACTTGAGAATTTCGCAATAATCCAGATGTATTCAGTGTATCTATCGGCTTAAGAACTAACCAGATGAGTAGGTAAATCAGAGCGCTCATCCCCAAATAGAAAAATCAAAAATTAGTCGTCGGTGTTCACTTTCTCCAAAATACGCAGAATGAGGTCATTTCACGTTGTTGTTTCGCGGAGAAAGGCAATGTACACTCATTAAATCTTTTGTTTGGTGACGTTCTCGTTGCCGTTGCCGTCGTAGTTTGCTAAAGCTCCCTAATAAGGAAAAAAAAAACACTGCGCGAATGTCAGATCAGACATGAACAATTGTATGTTTTAGGGGTAAAAAGACAACTTGAACCACACCCAAATTGATCTCCTTCAGGCCCCAGTTCTTCAAAGGGTGGATAACGCTATCCACCGGATAAATCACTATCCCGTGGATAGCGTAGTTTGTTTTATCGACACTTATCCACTAGGTAGTGATTTATCCGGTGGATAGCGTTATCCACCCTTTGAACAACCGGGGCCAGGAACTTAATTCGCTGACCCCGGGAAACCAAAGCAAACACTTTGAAAAACTGACCGTGCTTCGCTGCGCGACAAATGCAGCCTGCAGACTAGAAAGAGAAAACCGTTTATAGAATTTTCCTAAACGGAGACAGAGGTGCTAGCTAACAAGCGAGCGAAGTCGCAGGAAGAAAAATAAAGTTAAGGCCATTTCACACCGTCTTTAGAATGATTTATTATGACTTTCAATAATGTTGAAATGTTCTTACCGGGCCTAGCAGGTCGTTACCGTTTATCAGTGCAGTCGCTCCTGTTTCCTTTTCAATGCTTGGTTCGCCCTGAGGTTGCGTGACGCCATTCTTAATGTCACGAACATAAATCTCTTCAAAAGATATAACATATAGATTTAGGCCGGCCATAAAGTACCCTCCTACGTAGACGTTCTTTTGGCTCGTCATGCAACCTTTTCTCCTCAACGTTTTCTCGTTGGGGAGGAAAGATTGCGTGACGAACCAAAAGAACGTCTGCGTAGGACTAGCCTAAAAGCGGAGCTCCCATTTATTAATGTTTTGCTTGAGTTTACAGTGTTTCCAAATAAGTAGCCACACTATACAGTGGCCCATATGGGTACAAGATAAATTTTAATCACTCACGGTTCAACTTAATTCCCTGAACACCTCTCATGGTTTTGTTGGCGAAAGTTACGTCAATATATTTCGTGGGTAACCTGTCTGACTTTTCTGTCCTGTGACAAAGGCAGACTCCTCCCCAGGCCTATTCAGGGCGTACGTAGCCTCCGTTGCAGACGAACTAAACCCCCATACAGTCAGGGTTAAGTTCGTCTGCAACGCAAGCTTCAATCTTGGACAATTTAAATGAGAAATTAAGACCACCCCTCTCCCCTACTACAATGATGGGAAAATGGGAGCGTTCTGGGAGGGGGGGTCCCATTTCTCTTTTTATTCTGTTCAAGATTGTAGCATATACCGGGATTTAGTTCGTCTGCAACACATGCTAGGGCCTACGTGACATCCAACTATATCCGGAACTGGATTGGTTAAAAGGGAGGCTACCCCAAATTTTCTCCGCTCGATGGGTTAGAGAAATCGCGCGCGTGGACTAAATTGTCATTTAAAACTTTTACGCACGCTCATCAGTTCATTAAGTAATTTTGACGTTTAAAACTTGTGTAACGGTGAATTTCCATTTTTTCAGTCTTCTCGGGAATTGAATTATCCGATGTTTCTTAACTTCCTAAGAAACTTCGGAGAAACGAGTGTTGCCATTCTGTTGACGATTGCTGATAGTGTGCGATAGCTCAGCCAATCAGATTGCAGTATTCACATTAGTATACTAGACCGATTACCATACGGGAAACGTAGCGATATCTTCCGGGGTTTTCTGTTCATCATGCTAACGCGAATTTTGCGGGCTGGTTACGTTTCCATTTTCTGGGAGGCTGTGGCTCAGGCGTTATGGTTGTTGCGTTCGACGAAGGAGAACGCACCCTAATCGAGAAATACTCCAGCTTTTATGGACTATACAACGTTGTCAATTTGGCCCCCCCAGAAAAATTTTCAGGGGCGAATGACGTCATCTCCATGCCATGTGCTTCTGTTTACTCGCTGCTGTTTGGAGGGTTTTTATCCAAGGTAGAAGAGTTTTAATCAGCCACCGAACGTCGTAAAAGGAGTGGAAATCGAGTAACTCGATTCGTCGTTTTATAGGCAAGGTAAACCAGCGTGTTTGCATGCAAAACGATTCACAAAACTAGCTAAAATTGCAAATCGTTAGCATTTCATGTAAAACGAGTGAGTAGAATAAGGATCAAAATTGTTTTATCGCTTCTTTGAATTTGTATTCTATAGTTATTCGCAGAATGTTTAGGCATTTTGATGAGGAAATCATTATTGAATATTATGAGTGTATTGACTATGAACGAAAAGTTGATGTGCTGTGCCTCGATCTATTTTCAAATTGAAGTGAAAGTATTTGTAGAAGTCTGTGGAGTTTTAGAAGTTGTGTAGTGCCAAAAGATATTAAACAACTAAAGTGAAATAAATAATTATTTGTCGTGTACATGATAATTCATTTCTATTCCATATGAATTTTAGTGTAAAAGAAATGAATGCAAATTGCCCATTCATTTATGACTTTGTACGTTTCTGCTTTGTGAATGTCACATGAAGTGCTAGGAGCGACTTCTATTCACGTTGTTTTACAATATTCTGACATCAATGAGAATTTGCCGTTCCATTCATTATTTGAGGTTCTTTTTGACCTTTGGCAAACAATCACTGCTATGATGACAGATCATGTTTCCGTCCGGTTGAATGGCTTCTTCTGTAACACCCAATTTACAATAACATAGCTTGCAAGCAAAGAAAAATTCTGCTTTAACATATCAAGAACTGCTACAGTGTCACAATTTTTTCACAGTTTATTGAACCCCTTCGAAAACAACACAACCCATTTCTTGATGCGACAAATTCCAGTTTATTTTGCAGAGAGATGTTCTTTTGGCTCGTCACGCAATCTTTCCTCCAAAATGTTGTGTGATGAGATTCCTCTCTCACTCATCCTCATCGCTCCATTTGAGGCATATTAAATGGCATAGTTTGCCAACAACCTTGCTCCTTTGCTACTACCTGACTCTCCATCTTAGGTCGAACGTACTCCCCTAATCGCTGATTACTACTAGTATAAATTATAATGCCAATGCTCAGGATTGTGTGACATTACATAAAAACAATTTATACATGTAACGTTGGGGTCACGGTGTCCGCACTGATACAATAAAATTAGAAAATTGTGGTTGAAAGAATAGCTTTTAACTATTTACTACATGAGTGTTTTGTTTACTGGTAAACGTCCTTGAAACAAAACGAAGGAAAATCGTTGAGCATAAATCTATTAATCTTTGTGAAGATTAGTTCGATCGAGCATCGAGTATAAAAGATCAACTTGTGTTTTTAATAGCCTGGTATGTGGATAATCTTGCTACTCACTCTGTGTTAAAAAGTGACCAAAGACATCAAATTGAAAATAAAATCGATTTGTTTTATGTGAGTTATTTCTTCGATTGAACTTGGATTACTTTTTTACGTCGAGACAGCTCTTACCTACTCTGTTGAGCCCGTGGGTAAAATGTCCTCTTTGATCAGCTTCTGTGAGCATTTGTGACAGAGCTGTGCTGTGTTGTGGATCAGTTCCAACAGCTCTCATGCATCGCTCCACAAATGATTGCACTTCTTCTACAGCCACACACTTGTACATCCTGTCCATAAACGATAAATGATCACCCATGCGCACAGCAATAGAGAACTTGTCAGTATTTCGTGACAAAAATAAAGAGCGTAACGCAAGTTAACGCAGGGGCACGCAAAACGCCAAAAGAAGAGAAAATATTCAATATTGAAACTTTCTTCAGTTAGCGAAAATATTTTTGATAGTTATCTTTAACTTTTCTAGAGTAAGTCGATAGGAAATTGTATTATGATGTGCAAACACTGTATTAAATCAAAATGGCGGCCTCAACCGCGACAGTTGCAGAGAGATCTAAATACGAAGTTCAGACAATGACGAAGTTCGTGATTTGTGCATTTAGTACTAATGAAAAAAATCTCGTGAAAAACTTTACTCTGTGAATAATGTTAATTACAATAAACGAAATCTCGTGACTAACTCGCCCGGGATTCCACGAGATTTCTTTTATTCAAATAAACACAGCTAAATACATATAAACAAAATCTCGTGACTAACACGCCCGGGATTCTACGAGATTTCATTTATTCAAATATACATTGCAATACACCTATAAACGAAATCTCGTGACCGAGTTTCGCCCGATGTACGTGTTACACGCGTGGCACGAGGAAAATGTAAGATTAAATTAAAATTCCTTGCATTCTGGCGGTTTTGTCAAACTGCTGTCCAGGTTGGGGGTATTGAAAATTGAAAGGATTCAAGTAAAATACGGACCTTGCTCTACGGTGCTTACAATTACATTCTAACTTTTGCAACAAAATTGACCTGATTGACCTGACCCACACATGTAACGAATATCAGGTTGTAAATGTCACGCTACGATGTAATGCAACTTTTATTGAGGGACAAACAGCAATATTAAACACGAGGCAGGCCGAAAGAGTTTGATGATTTCAACTTGTTGTCATTGATCATCTAGTGGTTATGCCGTGTTCCTTTTTTTCTTCCCATATTTATGTCCATGTTCCCATGTTTCCTCTTACCCTTTGGGAGAGGTTCAGAACCCAATGAATTTAGTTTATGAGTTTCACATTTTTCTTAGGCGTTGATTGTGAAATTTAAATGCGGAAAAACTCAGTCTCCCCTATTGGTATAAAAACAAAAAGCATCATTCACACCCTCTCTAAACATAGTTGGTCTTGGTCAGTTGCACATGGTTAATTTATTTTTTAAATGACTTTGGATCAGTAGAAAAATCCCTAAAGCAACCCATGAGCATGAGTTGGAAGATAAAAATCAACGTGACTGACATTATAAAGAAGACTTTATTTAAAGGGGCACTGTCACGAACATAATTTCAAAAATTCAACAGCCCAAAAACATGTTTACGCCACTGGAAACCTATTAACAGTGGTCAAGTTTTCTTAAAATTACTATACCAGTGTACTGAAGCTAAATATAGAGAGATATCACTGTGATACCATCGGGAGCTTTTGATCGCAACTTGAAAAAGTCTGCCTGACTTTTTGAAGTTCTGTCCTTGTGGTTTGGAAAAAATGATGAAAACTATTTATGGTCACCCTCTTCTTTAAACAATTTGCTAGATATCCTTCCCTTTACGTTCTAGGAGCGTTTCCTGCATGGTTGAAAGTACTTAGTCGCAATTTTGGTGCCGTTTTACTAAAAAAGCCAAAAAATGTCCGTGACAGTGCCACTTTAAACGTTTGATTACAACAAAATGACGTCGTCACTAGGGACGGGTTCTTTTAGTAGCCAGATGTTGTGGCTTTCGTCATAGCCATCGAACGTAATTTCGTATTTTCCACGTACGTAGCGTAAAATGCTGCCAATGTACCAGCCCAGGTACCCATCCTTTTCGTCCTCTAGCTCGACGTTGACACGTCGGTCAACTAACCTCTGTGGACCTGTAACGAGATTACATGGCAGCAATTAAATTTATGTTATTAGAAAATTTTTAGAACGCAGTATCGTTGTAAATTTTTACGTTTCTTGTAGTATATTTGCGAGCGCGAAAGACTAAAAAAAAGCGACCAGCTAAATTGTACAGCGATACTGCACACGAAAATGACAAATAAGAGATTTATTTACCAATAGTTGATAACCTGTCGAGAGTGGCATTGCATTAAGTAAGTTTTCTAAGAATACAGATCTAGCATCATCTTGATTGTTATTGCATTTCTACTGTTAAAAGGCTAAAAAGGTGCTACTTAGACTGATGATGGTTTTTTTTCAAGCAATATCTTTCATATTTTATTCTCTTCGAACTTAAGGAACCTTACCACATTTCTTTTTCCTGGGCGGCCCTGCGTTATTTCCCCCGTTGTCAGGGGCGCGTGTTCTTACTTGAACGGCTCCGCTGGTGTCTGGAGGACCTTAAAACAAAAACAGGAAGTGTGATTCCACTTAAAATTTATTTTTTTGCTCTAAATTTTCAACTCTCCTTTTTTTTACAGTAAGTTACGTGTTTTACAATTGAAGGGAAGTGCATTTTCGGAACTGAAATACTGTAATATTTAAAATTCTGTGGTCGTATACAAACCCTGAGGATCGTTGGCCTCGAGACTTGTTCTCCTCCAATTTCTTTTTGGCCTTGCCCCTTGGCTGGCCCGGTACGTGACAGTGACGTTTTTGTCCACCCCTACTTGTTTTGCGGCTTGTGGGCGGTCTTCACGGTATAAGTTCTCTAATACCGCTTTAAGGGATTTTTGCCCTCCACCCTCTGGAACCGAGGACCTGTTGATCCTCTCGACTGGATTGGTGGTGTGTGGGCACTTGTCCCACGTGTCGGCTGACATTAAGGCTGCTTCTTGTTGGTATAAGTTCGTTCAACACACACCCTTCAAATGGAGATTCTAGTGAAGAAGGAAGGTCGACGGCAATCTAAAGATAAATGAATGAAATGATCCTCGCAGTGTGAAAGAAATTCATATTCATATTCATTCATATATTCACTATGTAGTCTAAAGGTAATGGTTTGCCTTTCGTTAACAACAGTCCAGAGATTCTCGTGTCAGCTTCCGTCAAGTATTCCAGGATTCAGAGCAAATATTCTAAGCATGTCTTTTTCTATAAAATGCAAGTGTCCAGGTACTACAAGCGAGTGTAGTGGCGGACCAAGGTCACGTGACAACAGCTCCTTCATACTGCCGCATACTATCTGCTGATTGGCTGAGCCAACTCGTGCCAGGCCCACTGCAATGGAGGCATCTGTGTAAGCTAACATAATGAAGAAAAAATAAGGAGGCTCTATCTCAATGACTATGAGGTATAAAGAAAAACAAATTGATCTAATACACATTTGAAATCACTCATGTGAACTGCGCGCAAATTACGCTCGTTCACAACTTCGCGAAACCAATTGGCGCGAAAAAAGATTTTATTTCTGATTAAACTTGGGTTGGTTTTCGTTAGCAAACTTAAAAGTTTCAAAAGCAAAGTGTCTGACCCACAAGACACTTCCTGACGAAAGGTTTTTGACGAGTTGAAAGTTTGCTGATGAAACTCTCTGTAGTGAAAAACTGTGTTTTGGTGAAACAACTTTTCACACAATTCCTGGCATTTTTATTTACAAATCAGTAGTTTTCTAGTTTGTTTTCTTCAACAACAGGCAGGAGTTCATTTTACGAAAGCAATGGAAGAGAGATTACTAGGGAAAAATATTGTTACAGATTGTCTTGGTTTATTAGTCAAGATTGACTGTTTTCGGAAATTCACGGGTTTCTACTGTTGTTTGGTTTTGCGTTTGTCAGTGTCTCAATCTCGTACCCAGACGTTCACTCACTTCGTCGTCCGCTCAGTTGGCCATTCTATATTCCAAACAGAGGAGGATTTATCATACGGCCAAAAAGAGAACTTGCGGGACCGACACGGGAAAACCCGGGCGGGCAAGATACGGCCATCTTGTCCGCTCGGGTAGCCAATCAGAACACAGGATTCGTTTCATCTTGCCGCTCGCGGATTCAGCTATATAATCAGATTGGTTATGAACTGCATCACCATTTGCGCACGGATGAAACTTTATAAGTTTGTCTTTTACGCGCATGCATATGTGAACTGCCAGAAAATATGGCGGATTTAAAGTCACAGTTATTTATATATACCTGGAGGTTCCCCTTTCAAATCTCTATTCTTCACTACATCCAACAGCTGACAGATGCCGATATTATTATTTTATAAAATTGTATTGTTTTGTTAGGTATTATCTTAAGGACGTTCGCGCTAATTGTTTATGCGCATCCTTACTGCGCACGTAATTCCTGTCGCAACGCTACGCCACGTCATGCATCGAGCGCGCGCGCTGAGGAAACTTTCCAACCACATATAGGGTGAGTAGCCGTTGCGATAACTTCGCTTGCAGTTTGCTAGCTTAAATGGTCGGTGACCCCTACGTTTTTCTTAACAGATCACTTTTGTTAACGATTATCTATGTTTTGTGAGAAAATGAAAAAAATCTATCGATTAAAAGGTTGATTTTCTTTTGCCCCACGCACGTTCGAATTCCGCTTTTTGATCTTTTCGTTTTGTCGTAAGACGGGTTCAAATGCCTCTTCCAGGGCTAAGTTTTGCATAAAAGATGGCAACACTTAAAATTATTTACGCAACAGACGCACTTCTTCAAAATATCACCAAGATCGTTTGCCTCCGTTTTCTCATCATCGATAATTTAAACTACAAACCTTGAAAGCCGTGCGAAATTACGTGCGCCAATTTTTCAAAATCAGGGTAGTTTTCTACAGACTTAATCTCTGAAACGAAGTCGGTGACCCCCACGTTTTTTTGTATTTCTGACACAAGTAACTCATTATCTGTCCTCAGTAAAAATTTTAGAAAAATCTATCGACTAGAAAATTTTCGCGCGAACGTCCTTTCATAGTTAGGAACTGGGTGCTCACTCTATAATGCAACGTGACCAATTTTTGTGACTGTATTTATTTAAATATTTTCGTGCCTTGGAAAAGTGAGAAAATGGCCAGGCGGTCTGTCAGGCAGAAACAAACTTAGCGCTAGTTTAATATATCCATATATCTCAGATGCCTTCAACCCCGTTGGTGTGGCTTTCAAAGGTGTCAATGGTAAATACCTCAGTCGTATCGAACGTTTGGGAATCGACCAAATCGAGGCGGCGAAGGACCATACGGATCCATTCACAAGGTTCCTTGCTACCGAGAGCAATGGAAAACTGCTGCCGAAGGCAGACAACGGAAAGTATCTGAGCATAATACAGCGTAACGATATCAATTATATCGCGGCCGCAAAGGATGAGCCAGATGTTTCCTGCCATTTTACAGTCCACAATCAAGCCGATGGTACTGTGGTGCTGCAGGCCGACAATGGAAAGTTCATGTCTCTAGTCTATCGTGACGGTATCCACTTCTATGAGGCATATAAAAGCGAGATTGATGTGTTTTGCAAATTGAGGCTTGAATTTCAGTTGTAGGCAGCGCAATGAATTGGAACGATCTCCGAAGTTCCAACATGCGAATCAAATGAATCACTAGACTTGTAAGCAATGTGTTAACGTGAAAAGAATGTTAACAGTCGAGAAGAAAAATAAAAAGTCAGTTATGACCTTTAATGTATCAAGGCTTCATTGTTCAACCAATTCGTGACTATCAACAAAAATTAAATATACTGGTGGCTGTGAAACCCAAACAAAGTAAAAACGCACACATTGCAAAGGTTCAGGGATCTACTTGAAGTGCAGATGCACGGACGAAGAATGAATAAATGCGATTGCCACTCAAGCAAGTTATATTTCAGTTGCGAAGACGATTTTCTCGTCTATTACTAATCTTTGAAAGAAAGGTTAGAGAAAGATTGCTTTATGCCACGTTTCATGTTGCAGAAATATTCCCAGAATTGATTACTTGCCCGATTACTTGCTTCGCTTAACAAACCCTTGTCAAGTATCTAGAGGACAAAGCAACATTTGGCTTTACCCATTGGTGTTTAAACCACTGAAATTGTGAATGAGTAATAAAAGAATTCCATGTTATTTTGAACAACAAAAATTGAAATTGCTATGTGACATTTATTCTTCGATACAGTGGTTAGGAATTTATTTGACAATAATAATCCATGAATATTTTTTCGCGTGCTCGATTGGTCTAACCACAACACGCAATGTAACCAAAACTGGCGAATGATATCAGATGATATTCCTAAAGTGATATTCCCCAGTTTCCCAAACGTTTTCATTTACGCTCGCACATTAATTCATCCCAAGTGAATTGTTAAAACTCTCCGCGACAAAGACATCAAATATTCTTGGTGGAAACAAATGTTTCTCTCCAATCCTATCAGATACCAACTAATAAAACGTCCAAACTTACGGAAAAAAGCAATTTGAATTTTTTTATTATTTCTTGTTTATTATTTTTTATTACTTTGGTAGCCTGTTCCAGGCTAAAATTTTTCTTTCCTTTCCTTCATCAATAACAAATGAAGTTGTCGCCCGTTGTTGGCGGTGTGCGTCGGCGAATTGACTAGATTGTCAGTTAGTACCGTCCTTCTATCCAAGATCCATCTACATGCATCAATATGTATATCATAGCAAGACAAGTGTCGCATGTTGTTTTGTTTTAATTTATGCCTTACACATTCTGAGAATTGCTATGACATTCAATGATGAGAGTGAGTGAGCGAAGGATAAGGAAGGTCTTCACAGCGTTGGTAAGTGTGCCACTCCTAGTTCGTCAGCGATATCATCCTACAAAACAACATAACAACCATAACAACCATGAATTAATTACCAGGAGCGTAACTAGCTTATAGGCCCGTAAGCCCGGGCCTACCAATTTTTTAGCCCATTAGTATGCAAAAGAGAGCAGTTCAGCCTGAAGCACTTTCAAGACGAAATACAAAGCAATATAGATTTCAAATATTGCAACTACCCTTTTGCGATTACACGAAGTCTCACCGCGGGAGACTTGTAGAGGTAGGGATAAGTGCGTTCGTATATTTAGCAATGAGTGAGAATTAGCCCATTTTCCTGTTGTGAAATGTCAAAATTTAGCTTCAGTTGAAATACACTTTTGATGGTCTTTATCTGGACCATACCCCCGAATGTCCACGCCCCCCACCCCCCCCCCCCCCCCCAACTCCCAAGAAGCGGCCTTTACGCCCCAGTTGGCTAGGCCTACAACTCTTCAGAAAGCTGGCTATGCCCCTGATTACAGTGTATTGCTGTAAGAGAGTTTTTCGATTGCTGTTAATAGCAACTATGTGTTTGCTTTGACTTTACAAGTATCAAGTGTAAGGTGCTCTAGCCAATCTGTTTATTTTACCAAGCCAATCGTGACTTGAACTTGAGCGCATTTTCCTGCGACTGGCACAAGTAAAATGTTTTCCCGCGCTTTGTACCCGTTGCATGTTTTCCCGCGCTTTGTACCCGTTGCATGTTTTCCCGCGCTTTGTACCTATTGCTTGTTTTCCCGCGCTTGGTACCCGTTGCATTTTTCCCCCGCTTTGTATCCGTTGCATGTTTTCCCGCGCTTTGTTCCCGTTGCATGTTTTCCTGTGCTTGGTACGGTTACATGTTTCCCATGCACGTCCTTTTGATTTCACGGATTATCAGGGACTAACCATAGCTTGCAACACGTTGACGTGATAATGAATGCCGCCATCTTGCTGAACTTTGCGCATGTGCTCTCTCTCGGGATCGCCAGCTACAAGTACCGCAGTCTCACCCTCAGCCTAGAAAACACAAACGAACATTAGATGTCATGACAACACGCTCCGACAATTTTGTTTTAACTCACGAGTTCTTGTATATTTCTGTTTATTTGCTCATTTTATTAATTGTTGTATTACATACCGGCTCTAAATTTCTGTATTGGTTCATAAGGGCCTGCATACGGTCCTCAAATCCGTCGGCAAACACTTTTGGATTTACAGCTACGAAACAGTGACCCTGTGAAGAAATGAAATAGCCGTGGAGAAATAAACACAGTATTGTCGACTCCACAAGATTAATCTTATCATTTGGAACTTTTTCCTTGCCCCCAAAAAGGCAAATAACTTTGTTACCAAGTCAGCAATTCTTTCGTCATCTCCTTGCCAGTGCTTGATGTTCCTTCCAAATGTAGATCCCGATAAAACTCCACAGAACACATCGACCATCATGGCTAATCCAAAACCTTTATAGCCACCTGACAAATATACACAAATATTGCTTTTCTATCTGTCACGCAACACTACGTTCACGGACGAGAGGGTCCCTCTCTTAACACGAACGCAGCGTGGCGTGACAGAACTGGACTGATGTACATACAACAATACACCATGTGGAATAAAAGGGAACTCAAGGAGAAAGAAACTGACAGTCAAAACAGGCAGGTAGGTAGGTAGTTAGTTAGGTAGGTAGGTAGGTAGGTAGGTAGGCAGGAAGGTAGGCAGGTAGGTAGGTAGGTAGTTAGTTAGTTAGGTAGGTAGGTAGGTAGGTAGGCAGGCAGGAAGGTAGGTAGGTAGGTAGGTAGGTAGGTAGGTAGGTAGACAGGAAGGTAGGTAGGTAGGTAGGTAGGTAGGTAGGCAGACAGGCAGGAAGGTAGGTAGGTAGGTTGGTAGGTAGGCAGGTAGGTAGGTAGGCAGGTAGGCGGGAAGGTAGGTAGGTAGGTAGGTAGGTTGGCAGGCAGGCAGGCAGGTAGGTAGGTAGGTAGGTAGGTAAGCAGATAGGTAGGTATTTAGGTAGGAAAGAAGGAAGGTAAGTAGGCAGGTAGGTAGGTAGGTAGGTAGGTAGGTTGGTAGGTAGGTAGGTAGGCAGGTAGGTAGGTAGGTAGGTAGGTAGGTAGGTAGGTAGGTAGGTAGGTAGTTAGGTAGGTAGGTAGGTAGGTAGGTAGGTAGGCAGGAAGGTAGGTAGGTAGGTAGGTAGACAGGAAGGTAGGTAGGTAGGTAGGCAGGCAGGAAGGTAGGTAGGTAGGTAGGTAGGTAGGTAGGCAGGTAGGCAGGAAGGTAGGTAGGTAGGTAGGTAGGTAGGTTGGCAGGCAGGCAGGCAGGCAGGCAGGCAGGCAGGTAGGTAGGTAGGTAGGTAGGTAAGCAGGTAGGTAGGTAGGTAGGTAGGTAGTTAGGTAGGAAGGAAGGTAAGTAGGCAGGTAAGTAGGCAGGTAGGTAGGTAGGTAGGTAGGGAGGAAGGTAAGTAGGCAGGCAGGTAGTTAGGTAGGTAGGTAGGTAGGTAGGTAGGTGGGTAGGTAGGTAGGCAGGTAGGTAGTTGATAATAATTTTATAATGGTTGCAGCCAGGGAAGGTTCCGAGGCTTGGGGAAACCACATCGAGGTATAGGGATGAATAAATCATTTCTTTTGTTTTATTCCTCCAAGCTTCGGAGTCAAGTTAGAATTTTAATATACTGCAATTGGCCTATTGTATCCTAACCATTACCTGTAATCTCTTTTCCACCCAAAGGAAGTAAACCTCCACCTTCCATTACTTCTTTAGGATCAACAGTTTCCTACCAAAAACGAGAAGTCATTCAGTTTTTTTATGCATTTCAGTGAACTTCTTACACTTCACTTAACTTTCCACGAAGAAGTTGTTTCAGCTCGTCACGCAATCTTCCTTTCTCCACGACGGAGAAATGAAAGACTGCGTGACAAACCAACAGAACTTCTAAGTTCGAGGCTTGTCATTGGTGAGGTCTTGCGTAACGAAGCTAGACTAACCGGTCTGACTTCATTTTACAACACACGCAAATTCTTTAAGATAAGACGTTTCAATACTTACTTAAAGCTCGTCTACATTTCTGTGAACAAAATTTTATTACGAATCCAGATCTTCTGACAATTTAACGTATATCAAGTGATAATTTTGTTCCTGGAGCGTTTGGTCCTACTGGGCCCGGTTGTTCAAAGGACGGATAACGCTATCCATCGGATAAATCGCTATTCAGTGGATAAGTGTTGACAATACAAACTACGCTCTCCACTGGATAGTGATTTACCCTTTGGATAGCGTTATTCGTCCTTTGAACAACCAGACCCAGGTCAGCTATTATGGCAGCGAAAGCTCTTGGGACAACCAAGATGTTTTCGCCCTGCTATCACGTGATTTCTTACCAGTCCTTTTGAGTTTACACCCCAGCCTTGTGGTATTTTGGTTTCTTTCCTGCGACACATTTCTACCTGCAAAGAAATTGAAGCGATAGAAATGTGCTAAGATAAATGATTTGCATATCCTGCCGCGATGCAATTTATGGTTAGCTTTGTCTCAAGTCAACACTTTTAATGTCATTTCTTGGTTGTCTTTCTACCACCTTCCCTACGTCCCATGTAGCTTTTAACCCGTTGGAAATTTCGTGAAAAGAAGTCGTCCAAAGTGGCTTGATTCTTTCCGTGTCGATTATTTTTCTATATTACCTCTTAGCAGTTATAATGACAAACCTTTCCAAAAGCAACTCCTGACGTTGCCATGTCCAGTTGAAAACTGTCCCCTGCCCTCCCTGGAGCGGATACCGAGAGAGGATTTGTTCCTATGGATGGCTGTGAAACGGAAAATTAAGAACATACAGTTATGCAACGCTTTCGAGTGGAATACTATGGAATATCCCAGGAGTCAATTGTATTTTCTCTGTATACACACGAGCCTTTTAACTATTTTAGACCATGCCAAAGAGAAAACGCTCACCGTCGAATACACAACGATTTCCCTGTATTCTGATTGGCTGTATTTTCTATGGCATGGTATAAAGATTTATTCCCACGCTTGCTAGATAACCTAATACAATACAGTGACGATACGACGCAAATGTTACGAATATAATGAAATACGATAAATCATTGCGACAATTTGTGTGTCGAGTTAAACATTTGCTTGAATAACACGCCGGAGAACGACGTCTTTTAAAAAGTGATTTATATTTCCCTTGAGCATTTGTGATTATCTAACTGCAATCAGTTTGTGCCGTTGTGACAGTCCGTCTTTTAGCTGAATATGTAATGATGATAGAAATGCCCCAAAAATTTACTGTCGTGATTCACGTGCTCCGGTTTGGCTTTTTCACGATGTTTTTCACGCTTGTGCAGAGTAATTGTACACAAAGCCTTTTCTGTGGCAAGTAAATCATTAGACATGGGAGCTGTAGCGGGAGACGCAGTGGCCAAATTTAACTCCGGATCGCAGGTACCGCTGGTTAGGGTTATGTGTTATGTTCTTGGGCAAGACACTTTACTCTCACAGTGCCTCTCTCCACCCAGGTGTATAAATGGGTACTGGCGAATTGTTGGGGCAACCTGACAGAATGCTGGGGAGTACAATCTAGGACGGACAACGTCGGGAGACCGTCAGGACCAGCTCCAATTCTCCGTCTTCCATAGGTCTCCGTCTTATACTAATAGGGAGTTTAGTTACAGAAAAAGTAACTGAAAAACGGCAGGGACGGGACTAACACCAGGTGTCTGTCATATAGAGGTGTCCTTTAAGAGAGAGTTGATTGTAGCCTGCGAAGGATTAGCATCCTATCTAGGCAGGAGTAGAAATTCTCCTAGTCGCTTTATGCTAGTACAGAAACCAGAGTTGAGCGCCAATGGTTTTGGGGCGTTACGCTCTTGAACACTAATCATACCTTAGCTATATGAGGTGTTGCTTTTCATTCGAGTGGTGTTACAGCACTGTACGGTTGTAAAGAGATACCTCAAAATGTATCAAATCGTAATTACCTGAGCGGCTCTGGTTGGTACAACAACGGGGGAAGTATTAGTCATACTCATTCCCTGGAGAGTAAAAAAAAAAAGAAATCTCACTATGCATGCTTATTTGATTACATCTTCAACGTGTAAAGTAAGACAATCAGAACTGGATTTTAAATGATTTCAGTATTTTTAAATGCGTTTCTCACTTACGATCATTCCATGTTGAAGGGCTTGGGCGCTATACCATCCCGCTATACCAAAATGCGTTGAACCTGGCCGAGGTAAAAACTAATCAAAATTTACAAGAGCACGCAGCGCGGTGGTCTAATGGTTAGTGCGCTGGACTCCGGATCGAACGGTCCTGGTCCGAACCTTTGCCGGGGTCAGTGTATTGTGTTCTTGAGCAAGACACTTTACTTTCACACTGCCTCTCTCCACCCAGGTGTATAAATGGGTACCGGGGAATTTACTGCTGGGGTTAACCCTGCGATGGACTAGCATCCCATCTAGGGGGGGGGGGGGGGGGGGAGGGGAGTAGAAATACTCCTAGTCACTTCATGCTGCGGAAACCGGGAAAATCTCCAGCCTGATTGGCCACTAGGCTCGAACGCAAACTTTACCTTACTAACGGCGCCAAATAGAGCTAACTAAGGCGAAGTTGCACTCACTTTAGGAGATCGGAGTTGTTTAAAGACAACTGATGGCTGTTTGCTGGAGTAAAAGATGTGTCACCGATTAGCTATAATAGAACAAAGAACGTTAAGAAACAACAATAACAAAAAAACGTATTACTTCGTACTGACCTTTACAGACTACCCAGCCAATCCCATGCTCCTTTGCTTTCTTGATGGCTAAATCCATGCAAAAGTTACCAACAACCTGTGACGACAGAGCAAATCAAGAATTGATTTGTATGGCACCTCAGTGTAAGGGCTTGTGTGTAATCATTTTTTCCGTCAAGGGAGGGAGCTTTAGCAATGACGACGGCGACGCTGAGGACAACGGCTATTGAAAAATAAATTTATATTTTACTTGAGAATCTCGGCTTAAGAACTAACTCCAGATGAGTAGCTAAATCAGAGCGCTCATCCCCAAATAGAAAAACCAAAAATTAGCCGTCGGTGTTCACTTTGTCCAAAATACGCAGAATGAGGTCATTTCACGTTGTTGTTTCACGGAGAAAGGCAATGTACACTCATTAAACCTTTTGTTTGGTGACGTTCTCGTTGCCGTTGCCGTCGTAGTTTGCTAAAGCTCCCTAATAAGCAAAAAAAAAAAACACTGCGCGAATGTCAGATCAGACATGAACAATTGTATGTTTTAGGGGTAAAAAGACAACTTGAACCACACCCAAATTGATCTCCTTCAGGCCCCAGTTCTTCAAAGGGTGGATAACGCTATCCACCGGGTAAATCACTATCCCGTGGATAGCGTAGTTTGTTTTATCGACACTTATCCACTGGATAGTGATTTATCCGGTGGATAGCATTATCACCCTTTGAACAATCATTTTGAAAAACTGACCGTGCTTCGCTGCGCGACAAATGCAGCCTGCAGACCAGAGAGAGATAGAACCGTTTATAGAATTTTCCTAAACGGAGACAGAGGTGCTCGCTTACAAGCGAGCGAAGTCGCAGGAAGAAAAATAAAGTTAAGGCAATTTCACACCGTCTTTAGAATGATTATCAATTTATTATGAATTTCAATAATGTTCTTACCGGGCCTAGCAGGTCGTTACCGTTTATCAGTGCAGTCGCTCCTGTTTCCTTTTCAATGCTTGGTTCGCCCTGAGGTTGCGTGACGCCATTCTTAATGTCACGAACATAAATCGCTTCAATTCAAAAGATATAACATATAGATTTAGGCCGGCCATAAAGCAGCCTCCTACGCAGACGTTCTTTTGGCTCGTCACGCAACCTTTTCTCCTCAACGTTTTCTCGTTGGGGAGGAAAGATTGCGTGACGAGCCAAAAGAACGTCTGCGTAGGACCAGCCTAAAAGCGGAGCTCCCATTTATTAATATTTTGCTTGAGTTTACATAGCCTGTGTACAGCCGTCCCGCTCCCCTCAAAAAAATCCAGAGTTTAAAGGGTTTCCAAATAAGTAGCCACACTATTTCTAAGTGTATACAGTGGCCCGTATAGGTACAAGATAAATTTTAATCGCTCACGGTTCAACGTAATTTCTTGAAAACCTCTCATGGTTTTGTTGACGAAAGAGACGGCAGTATATTTCGTGGGTAACCTGTCTGACTTTTCTGTCCTGTGACAAAGGGAAACTCCTCCCCAGGCCTATTCAGGGCGTACGTAGCCTCCGTTGCAGACGAACTAAACCCCCATATAGTCAGGGTTAAGTTCGTCTGCAACGCAAGCTTCAATCTTGGACAATTTAAATGAGAAATTAAGACCACCCCTCTCCCCTATTACAATGATGGGAAAATGGGAGCGTTTTGGGAGGGGGGGTCCCATTTCTCTTTTTATTCTGTTCAAGATTGTAGCATATACCGGGATTTAGTTCGTCTGCAACGCATGCTAGGGCGTACGTGACATCCAACTATATCCGGAACTGGATTGGTTAAAAGGGAGGCTACCCCAAATTTTCTCCGCTCGATGGGTTAGAGAAATCGCGCGCGTGGACTAAATTGTCATTTAAAACTTTTACGCACGCTCATCAGTTCATTAAGTAATTTTGACGTTTAAAACTCGTGTAACGGTGAATTTCCATTTTTTCAGTCTTCTCGGGAATTGAATTATCCGATAATGTTTCTTAACTTCCTAAGAAACTTCGGAGAAACGAGGGCTGCCATTCTGTTGACGATTGCTGATAGTGTGCAATAGCTCAGCCAATCAGATTGAAGTATTCACATTAGTATACTAGGCCGATTACCATACGGGAAACGTAGCGATATCTTCCGGGGTTTTCCGTTCATCATACTAACGCGAATTTTGCGGGCTGGTTACGTTTCCATTTTCTGGGAGGCTGTGAATTAGGCGTTATGGTTGTATAAATTATAATGTCAATACTCAGGATTGTGTGACATTACACAAAAACATTTTATACATGTAACGTTGGGGTCACGGTAAACCAACCGATCGTCTGATCGACAATGTCCGCACTGATAAAATAAAATTATAAAATTGTTGTTGAAAGAATAGCTTTTAACTATTTACTACATGAGTGTTTACTGGTAAACGTCCTTGAAACAAAACGAAGGAAAATCCTTGAGCGTAAATCTATTAATCTTTGTGAAGATTAGTTCGATCGAGTATAAAAGATCAACTTGTGTTTTTAATAGCCTGGTATGTGGATAATCTTGCTACTCACTCTGTGTTAAAAAGTGACCAAAGACATCAAATTGAAAATAAAATCGATTTGTTTTATGTGAGTTATTTCTTCGATTGAACTTGGATTATTTTTTACGTCGAGACAGCTCTTACCTAATCTGTTGAGCCCGTGGGTAAAATGTCCTCTTTGATCAGCTTCCGTGAGCACTTGTGACAGAGCTGTGCTGTGTTGTGGATCAGCTCCAACAGCTCTCATGCATCGCTCCACAAATGATTGCACTTCTTCTACAGCCACACACTTGTACATCCTGTCCATAATTAAAGGATAAATGATCACCCATGCGCACAGCAATAGACAACTTGTCAGTATTTCGTGACAAAAATAAAGAGCGTAACGCAAGTTAACGCAGGGGCACGCAAAACGCCAAAAGAAGAGAAAATATTCAATATTGAAACTTTCTTCAGTTAGCGAAAATATTTTTGATAGTTATCTTGAACTTTACTAGAGTAAGTCGATAGGAAATTGTATTATGATGTGCAAACACTGTATTAAATCAAAATGGCGGCCTTAACCGCGACAGTTGTAGAGAGATCTAAAGAACTGGGGTTTTGTAAACAGCACGGGTTGAGCACTCCCCTAGAGCCCTTTCCCCCACCAGTCACTGACCAGTGACTCTGCTATTTTAAATAAAATGGTTAAAACTTGCCCCAGAACGATTGTCTGCGATTAGAGGGGACGTAGGCAGGATTTTGCTTGGGTAGGTGCGAGCACCGGAAGCATGAGGGTGTAAGGGGGATCCAGGGGTATATTTCCCAGGAAATTTTGAAAAATCACGTTGTTGAAGTCCACTTTTCCTGCATTCTGGGAGTCATTTTAACCCCGCGTGAGTAGGGGGTGCGGACGCACCCATCGCACCCCCTGCCTACGGCCCTGGATTACGAAACGCTTGTGTAATGTTTTCGAGTGTTATATCGTGAATTATTAAAAACTAGAAAGACAATAAACTGCAAGGCTGACACTACGTAGAAATGAAAAGCCTTAACGGGACAACGACATGATAGAGTCCAAACTGAAAGTCAAAAATGCAAACTCTGGACATCTGTTTCGACCTGATTGGGTCTCGTCAGCAGAGTGTGTGCCGCACAGAATAGAACAACTAGCGCGAAGACAGTTGTCTATAAAGTGCTCGCTGGTAATGACGATCCGAGAGGGCTCAAATTCGAAAGCCCGCCCATTGACAACAGCCGCGTGACTATTACTCAATAGGTCAAGAATTCGAAATATCATGTCGTTGTCGCGATAAGGAAAGTGAGGGTATATTGCAATTTTTGAGTTTTCATTGGTTTACTGGACATTGTATCGCTAACCCTAACCTCGAGATCCAAGCCATTATCCTTTCATATACCATTTTTTGACAGAAAAAGGTACCCCTTTCATATACCTTTGATAGAAAATGGTACCCCTTTCACATACCTACAGAAAGATCACCATGATCACTAGATCTCTTTTCTTAATATTTCGCTTGAATGCCCTGAATGAATCAACTGTTCGATATGTTAAAGATATTTTGGAAGGTCCTCTTAAATACCTAGATAACAGAAATCCCTACCCTTTTGAATACTCCAACTCGTAAGATCCCTACACTTTTATATACCTACAGGGTAAAAAAGATACCACTTTGGGCGGGGCTTTCCCGTATCGTCCACTATAGGGAGTTCCCCCCTCCCCCTGGGGGTACAAGTCAGCGAGAACAGCCGTGGAGCTCAAATATTGCTTTGATCGACGCCATTGCATTCTGCACTACCCGTTTGAGTCTATGAGTTCAGTAAACACACGAGCCTTCTTGCCAGTGTGCATTCAAGAAAAAAATCAATTCACGAGGGGAATATTCGCTTTATGCCACCAGTAAACATTGCACTTCTTTTATCCCAGTGCATCTCTCATACGCATATAACCATTAAAATCAGTAGGATTACTGCAGCGGGAACAAAATGGTACATCGACTTTGACTGGATTTAACGTTCACGTGACCGTACCTGGTTCATAGCCTTTTTACTCTGCTTTTCGGGCTTGCTTCAATAGAAAATGCGATAAACTGTTGTCCAGTTCTGGCGGTGGGCAGTCAATCTGAACTCGTTTCTGAATCTTCGTCTTGTACATGTTGTATGTATTATTTCGAACGTGACATGCAAACTTCTTGGAATCCAAGGCTATTTTACGTATTCCTCGACGTTTGCATAAAGTTTTACCCCTCTAGTATCAGGTCTTCCGAAGCTTTAAACAATTTAAACTAAAGAAAATCGAAATCGAGAGAATAATGTACTTCATCATTCGCGACCGAGGCGAGTGAAAAAAAAACCTGACGCGTGCTGCCGGCTTTTGGCGGGAAAGCTTGGAGGCCGCGTTGAACGCCTAGCAAATTTCCAGGATACAATAGAACCAAAGGCCTTAAAGCTTCCTGATTGGCTGTATTTTTCAGGGCATGGTTTACTCTTGCATTAAAGAGTCTGTATACTCTTGCTGTACGCAAAACGTAGACAACATGCAGTCCCTGTTTTCTCGTAGTTCGTCGAGCGAGAGGTAAAAAAATGCCCAGAATTATACAGTGCTTGCTTTCTTTTTTTTTCAGGAGGGGGTGGGGGGATAAGACTTGTTATTAGTTTGCTCAAAACGACACGCGGAAGAAACATATTTTACAACGAAGACGGCTTTCATAAACGAAATACCGTAATTTCAGAATTTAACGACCCCCTGAAAGTAACCTTAATTAAAACTTTGTGGCTGCTGCTAACCTGCTAACCCCCATCCAAAAAAATTAAAAAAAAAAACAGTAGCCAGCTTCCCCGAAAGTAGCAAGTTTTTTCTTCCCAGTCAATAGTCAAATGTGTAAGTGTAAATGATATATAACTTGATCACGACAAGGCACTTTACAACGAAGGAGATTACTGCTTGTTTTTCCAAGTATTCAGTATGTTCATTCGTGCTTCACCAGTTCATGTTGCGCGGTCTAAAAACAAAAGGTATATCTTTTATCAATAAACAGGAAAGAAAGTATGAAAAAGAGCATGTTTTTCAAAATAAAGTCTAAGAAAGTAGGACAAGAAAAGAACTGCGAGAAAAACTCGAACAACTTGTTCTGACCACTGATCGAGACGTTGGACCCCACATAAATTAAACCGACAAATTTCGTCTCATTTTTCAAATAAATATTGCTTGTATAAATTACTGTATTTATTTCCGACTCCACTTACACCAGCTTTGTTTGTTAAACGGGTTTTGTTTCCCGAATGTAACGTCCCACGAAAAAAGCGAGCTCCAAAGTTAAGGTTGCTTCTTGTCGGTATAAACACGTTTAACACACACCCTTCAAATGGAGATTCTAGTGGAGAAGAAAGGTCGACGACAAACTAAAGATAAATGAATGAAATGATCCTCGCATTGTGAAAGAAATTCATATTCATATTCATTCATATATTCACTATGTAGTCTAAAAGTAATGGTTTGCCTTTCGTTGACGACAGTCCAGAGATTCTTGTGTCAGCTTTCGTCAAGTATTCCAGGATTCACAGCAAATATTCTAAGCATATCTTTTTCTATAAAATGTAAGTGTCCAGGTATTACAAGCGAGTGTAGTGGCGGACCAAGGTCATGTGACAACAACTCCTTCATACTGCCGCATACTATCTGCTGATTGGCTGAGCCAACTCGTGCCAGGCCCACTGCAATGGAGGCATCTGTGTAAGCTAACAAAATAAAGAAACCGCCTTTGTGTTTACAATGACTTTGGGTATAAAGGAAAACAAATAGGCCATTTTCGTATTCTAGGATTTGAACTGGAACTAGCGTGCAATGGAGGCTAATGCGGGGGAATATCATTAAAAACAGCTTAATCTCATTTGCATTAGAAAAGATTTACCCGCATTAGCCTCCATTGCAAGCTAGTTCCAGTTCGATACCGAGAATACGAAAACGGCCTATTGATCAGAAATAAAACCTTTTTCCGCGCCAGTTGGTTCCGCGAAGTTGTAAACGAGTGTAATTTGCGCGCAGTTCATATGTATGAGTGATTTCAAATTACACTCGTTTACAACTTCGCGGAACCAATTGGCGCGGAAAAAGGTTTTATTTCTGATCAAAGTTGCGATGCTTTGTCAGTTAACCATAAACGATCCGTCAGGCATAACCAGTGTCTGACCCACAAGAAACTCCCTGACGAAAGGTTTTTGACGAGTTGAAAGTTTGCTGATGAAACTCAACCTCTCTCCTTGTGATGAAAAACTGTGTTTTGGTGAAACAACTTTTCACGCAATTTCTGGCATTTTTAATTACAAATCAATAATTTCCTAGTTTGTTTTCTTCAACAACAGGAGAACATTTTACGAAAGCAATCGAAAAGTGGTTTCTAGGGGAAAATATTGTTACAGATTGTCTTGGTTTATTAGTCAATTGACTGTTGTCAGAAACTCACAGGTTTCTGCTGTTGTTTGGTCTCAGTTTGCCAGTGTCTCAATCTCGTAACCAGATCACTTCGCAGTCCGCTCAGTTGGCCATTCTATATGCGTTATTGACCAAGCGTGAGGTCAAGCTGGCTGGATATTGACAAAGTTCTTTATGCGTTTTTATGGACTGAGACGAAGTTGAGGTCAATAAAAACGCAAAAAAAATCCGAGGCCAATATCCAGCCTTCTTGACCGTACAAGCTTGGTCAATAAAAGATTTATTATAATTATGGCCAAAAAGAGAACTTTTCTTGCGGGACCGACACGGGAAATCCCGGCAGGCAAGATGGGCCCATATTGCCCGCTCAGGTAGCCAATCAGAACACAGGATTCGCTTCATCTTGCCCGCTCGCAGATTCAGCCATATAATAAGATTAGTTAATGAACCCCATTACCATTTGCATACGGATGAAACTTTATAAACTTTGTCTTTTACACGCACGCATACGTGAGGTGCCAGAAAATATAGTGGATTTTAAAGTCACAATCACTTATAGATACCTGGAGGTTCCCCTTTCAAATCTCTGTTCTTCACCACATCCAACAGCTGACTCACTGCTTCATTAACACTCATGTAGCGTGGAGGCTCAAATACCTTCCTCCCTCTGAAAAAGATTAATTATTATGAACTGCTCTGTTGTGGTTATATCAGCCACCAAAAAATACTTAGTGGACAAAAAACTGGTGCAAATTGAAGAGAAACGTTTGTTTCCCATAGCAGAATTCTTTCACTTACCGCATTAAATTCTCCACAGACTGTTCCTTAACCTTTATGTCTACAGAAAGTCATTAATGCCAATAATTAAAACAGCTAAAAATTAAAGGTTAAATATACACTGCCCTACATTGGTAAGGGTAGATTTTCAAACCAAAATGGAGTAGTGAACAGAAAGGGGGAGGTGGGTGGGCTGGGTGAATGTCAAGAATGCAACAGTGTCGCATTCTTGACCATTTCCACTTGCCCCTTTGTACTTTCTCTATAGCAAAATATCATGCAATGTTGTGATATTTTTCCATCTCTCACAGTCCCTGTCTTGGTTCCTGTTCTCTCTTTTCACACCAACGTCCCCAGACTAAAAACATCCAAGATCAATTAATATTCCAATGGGCAACACACATTAAGTAAAAATTACCAGGTCTTGACAAAGTGTGAGCCAGCAAGTAATGCACAACATTCTGTTCAGCCAAAATAGTACCCCAGTTAGCCTACAATTAGCTTAGGTAGCTTGCTGTTAGACTTTCAATAAAGTCCTTCGTTTTTCGGCCAAAAGCTTGCTTCGCTCGCTTATTTAACTCGTGGGGTCGACTTGTAGCAAGTCTAGCTTGCAGTTAGCCTTTATACTGGGATTAGGGATTCTGATAAGCATGGCTTGCTAGTCATAGAAATCATGTGAGCCATTCCATTTAGCCTAAATAACACATTGGTTAGCCTAAAAAGCACTCCAGTTAGCCTACAGTTAGTTTTGGTAGCTTGCAGTTAACCTTTATGTTGGTATAAGGGTAGACTATGAGCAGTTCCTATTTATTTTTGCAGTCCCTCAAGAATGAAGAAATAGGGACTGCTCATAGTCTAGAATTAGGGATTTCTGGAGTAGTCCAGTACCTCTTGTGAACCTCTAATTTCAGAGGCATTCTAAAACAATATTGCTCATTGTCTTCAGGGATAGGGGCATTGTTTGGGCCCTTTGGCCTATTGTTCTTATGGCCAATCATGGGGATGTTCAATGAGGTGCTGGTCGACTTGATTTCTGGCTTGTATGGCTCGTTGGCTCACATATTGTACACTGTACACACTCAAAATTATCATATGAAGAAGGGTGATCTGCCCCCCTTTCAAAGGTCTCAAAAAGGAAAAATTACTCCTCTGATTTCAATTTGATTTTGAATTGATGACCCATTAAATGGTGGACATTTACCTAACAAACAGAGTGTATGAAGGCCTCGTTTTCTGTTGGATGCAATTTTATCATAAAAACTGTCTGGTTTCCAGTTTTCGGTCCAAAGTACTATAGACACTGTCTCTCCAAAGTTGTACAACTAAAATTCAGAATAAAAGATGCAATGTTGTGACATTTCACTGAGCATTAGTGAAATTAAACAACTAATAAATTATCTCTGAAATGCATAAAGGCAGAGGACCTGCCAGGGGGTTCCACATCACTTGTCAATGTTAAAATGTCCATGTCGCTGTTTTATATGATATCAAACACAAGAGACAGTGTTTCATCGGGATATCCAAACATTGAGAAGAGAGTTGAAAACACGATGTGCGGTGAAGTATTTTTAATGAAATTCGAGGTGTTTGGATAGCCAATGAAACACTGTATGAAAACACTGAAACAAATGTCCACCGACGTGGACATTTGATGTGGAACCCCCTGGCAGGTCCTCTTCTCAATTGAAATTTTGTCAAGAAAGGATGTCTGTTGTCACAATTTCATTCCATATGCTGTCACTTCTATTAAGGCCATGTCGCTTGTCAGAATTTACCCTGGCAGAGGGAGAGGCTTATGTATCAAGCAAGAAAACATCATGCAGGGGGCAATGACAAAATGTATGGAAAAAAAGGAAATGCACTTAGGTGTGGAAAAGTGGGATCCTGAAGTTGTAAAAAATAATGATGGTGGGGAGTACATGACCCATTTCCTATTCTGATGAATCACCTACATTAATTATCGTGCTCTAAGTTATAAGTTATGTGCATGGGGAAAAGAAAAGAATATGGCAAATTATTGGCAAATTGACTAACTGCTTGATATTATTGAAATGTGCAATTTCTCGTTTTAAGTGTCCCACAGCTCATTTTAAAACATACACTGTAGAGTTGATTTAAAAGAATTGAAAGCAGTTGGTGAAAAAATCCGAAAGTGGTTCCAGAAAATATCTATTCCTTCCCTGTGGAGGAGAGGGGGGAGAAGTCTTAAAGACCAAAATTTTTAAAGGAAAGAATGGAGCAAAACTGAAACTTCCAGAGGGGGGGAGAGTATGGATATTTTCTGGAACAACACAATTCTTGAAAAAATCCTGGATCATTAGGTGGTGAAAATCAAAGTTGTCAGCAATGGAGTTCCTCACAGGCACTGGGTGAAAATTGCCTATCAACTTCAGAAAGGGAACACAGTAAAATCACCAAACTAAAATGATTTTATTGGTTAACCCTTTAAGTCTCAAGAGTGACCAACATCAAATTTCTCCTCACAATATCAATACTTCATCAAGAGAAAGGTTATGAGAATTAATTAAACGATCACCAAAAGAAATTGCTTTGATCTTTTAATAAATTCTCCCAACTTATACCATTAGAAAATGTATGGCGATCAGTGAGGAGAATTGGTACTGGATTTTGGGGCTTAAACCACTCAGAGAACTTTTCATCATGTTAAATAACTACATGTACCTGAAGACCACAGCATCCAATGGCATTCATGATGGAAGCATTATGGATGACTTGATAAGGGATGTTCAACTGGTGCGCTCGCAACACAAGGTCTGTGTGAGTAGTAGCCCTAACAAAAATTATTATTTGCAGTTATATTTTAATTATTATTAAAAATATTACTCTCTTTCAGCAAGAGAAAGTCATTTTAGGTATGGAGATTCTAAAAATTAGATCCATACCTTCCATATCAAACAAACTATCATGACAAACTACACCAGACATCCAAAATGTGTGCCCACTTACAAATACATCAGGGCGCGACAAAAGTGCTGTCTGAAAGCCCGGGGCTAGTGAAATGATTCTCCGCGCTAGCGTATTTTGATAACAGGTTGCCCGACGGGCAAGCCGGGTGGCAAGCAATTTTTTTATGGCAAATTCAGAAAAAAGTGTGGAGCAAACAGTTCGTGAAGGAAAGTGAAACAGTACAAATTTTTTTCTAAGTTGAAATGAGCAATGCAATGACAATGACAATGGCTTTACAGAACATGGAAGTATATTACATGTATCAGCTGTATTATGGCCTTTCAGTTTTGGAATTTTGTTTATGTTCAAATTTTGATACAAAGTCTGTTGTTACTGCAACAAGCATTTGTTAAATCGAGTGTTTCTATATAAGTACTGTAGAATTAGTTGATCCACGCTCCACATTATTAATAAGCATGTGGTTTGCGACGTAAATAAATTTTATTTAAAAAATAAAAAAACAAGACTTATTAACAGAATAACAGAATAAACAGTTTACTAGGTATTCAGTTGCCAATGAAATGAAATAATGAAAAACAGCATTGATTTTACATGTTGGGCTGTTTTCATGTAGTAGCCAACTCATAAGACTTGATTTCTACTGCTCTCTCAAGTTCAGTCTTTGTTCCTCCCTGAGAAATGATGGCTGGACATGTGAAGGGCCAAATTATCGTGTCAACCTCCTAATTGGTGGAAATCAACAATGGTCAATCCATGTGTCCAGTAGGATTTCTGGGGAGGAGCGCAGGGTCATTCCCCAAACATCAGCTGGTAATCAAGCCTACCAACTCATTTTACAAAACGCTTTCATTATTGGCCTCAGTTTGACAATCTCACATCGAGTGGTGTCGGTGATGTGATACTTTACATGGACTATGGACATGGACTATACTCACTGCACTATACTTACCCAAATGGATCTCCAACAACCAAAAAAGCCACATTTTTTTCCTTAGCATGCTCCAACAGAAGATCTATGGGAAAAAGTTCCCTCTGTTTGGCTTTACAGAATATTGTCCTGACTAATCAATCAATGTTTGGCTTTACAGAATATTGTCCTGACTAATCAATCAATCAATCAATTGATCGATCAGTCAGTCAGTAAGTCAGTCAGTCAGTCAGTCAGTCAGTCAGGCAGTCAGTCAGTCACTCCGTCAATCAGTCAGTCAGTCAGGCAGTCAGTCAGTCACTCCGTCAATCAGTCAGTCAGCCAGTCAGTCAGTCAGTCAGTCAGTCAGTCAGTCAGTCAGTCAGTCAGTCAGTCAGTCAGTCAGTCAGTCAGTCAATCAATCAGTCAATCAACTTCTTACCAGAATTTTGTTCCACAGTTTCTCTATCAGCTAACTGGATTTTGCATCCATAAAATTCTTCCTGAAATATATTTTGAAGGTACATAAGCAAGGGTCCCTTGGGGGCAAAAATTCTTAAGACCAGAAGGGCTGAAAATATTTTTGGGTCCTACAAGCAGGTTTGGATACATAATAGTAACATTTGTATTTATTTTTGGTGTACTATTTATGTGCATATCAGATAAACCTAAAACAATACATTCTCCTTTCAATGCAGAACACAGCTTTTGCAGGTCCCTTCTCCTGTAGTCGCAATTTCACACACACAAAAATCGCAATTGATCCTTTAAGTCTTCTTGCTTTCAGATCTCCACCATGTGGCAATTTGTTCAGATCTCTCCAACCCCTCCCATATGGTTTGAAATTTCCACCCCAACAGCAACCACTGATGTCAAATTCCCCCCCCCCCCCCCCCCACCCCACTGAGCACGTACACTGACGAGTCATGTGCATGGGGTATATGCAGAGGAGGGGGGAATGCCAAATGGAGTTAAATTTGATCAGTACATAAGCTGGGAGGCAGATAACCTACTTAAGTGTATAATTTTATAATCAATGACCATGATAGATAATTTGTCTTTCCATGAATATCATTCAGATTTTATCGTCCTACCAAAACTTCCTTCCCCACACAGAGGATTGAGGTATAAGCCTCCAGAAAGACGTAGTCTGCCTTTTTGACGATTTCCAGTCCTTTTACTGTGATATCTTTGGCGTCACCCAAACCAAGACCGATTAGGTACAACATCTTTTCGCCTTTTTAGCTTTTCACCACGCTAAGCCTGGCCGCCATGTTGGATTTGAACAACGAGAAGAGCCTGGGAATGAGATATTCGATATTTGTTGCAGTAGTTTGTAGTCAGCGGTGTTACGTTTGAAGACAAAAGGACTGGGTTTAGTTTCTTCTTTCCTCGTGTTTGTGAAAATGGTGAGAAAACTAAAATTTCACGAAAAGAAACTTCTAAAAAAAGTCGACTTTATCTCATGGAAAAGCGACAATAACATACGTGAAGTGAAGGTGCTTCGAAAGTACCACATCCAGAAGAGGGAAGATTACACTAAGTACAACAAAGTTTGTGGCATGGTGAAATCTCTTGCTACGAAAATCAAACAGCTTGACCCGAAAGATCCGTTCCGAATCGAAGCTACGGAGCAGTTATTGGAGAAACTGTACGCACTTGGCTTAATCACAGCTAAAAAGAACTTGTCTTTATGTGACAAGCTGAGTGCTTCCGCTCTTTGTCGTCGTCGCTTGCCCGTTGTGATGGTGCGATTGCGAATGGCACAAGCCATAAAGGATGCGGTTAAGTACATTGAACAAGGTCATGTGAGAGTTGGACCTGAAGTTATTATGGATCCAGCGTTTCTTGTTACAAGGAACATGGAGGACTTTGTTACATGGACAGATACATCGAAAATAAGGAAGCACGTGATGGAATACAGCGACCTCAGAGATGACTTTGATTTCTCATGAGTTCATTTGACGAGCAAAATGCTCAGAGCTTAATAGACTGCACTGAAACTAAAGAATACGTCCTGCAGTTGTGACTTCATTCTGCAGTCATGTATCTTTTGAGGGAGTCGAAGTAATCTATGACGGGTCTTAATAACAGCAGCGATAGAACAAATTTTAAACTAAACACGACACTTTTAATTTTTACAAACATGTTTCGGCAGATCAATCTGCCATCCTCAGTGTGATAGAAACATGTTTGTAAAAATTAAAAGTGTCGTGTTTAGTTTAAAATTTAATCCATGACGGCAACACCACTATAAAGAACACTGATAAACAAAAGGTTTAATGGCAAGGTTTTTAACCTCATACTTAATAATACTATAAATACAGTTTGCATTCTCATTCTATCCATGACTGCTGCTCCGGTATGGAAATGACACAAAAGAAACTGTATACAGAATTATTAGATATGGGGCTAGGTCTGATCAAGACTGGTTGGTCATCAAGAGTCGGTCACCATCTTGTCTGAGTGACTCAGTATTTAGGGAGTCAATACTGAAAAATGTTCCTGGGGGAGCATGCCCCCAGACGCCGGTTCAGGTCTTTGGCGCTCTTGTTATCAGAAAATGGTCACCATTTTTTCTGGGTCTGTGTCTGGGGGCTATTCGGACACTAGTACAGTGGCTCTACCTGTGTTATACATCTTGACAGAATTCTTAACCCTGCCTGGCAAAACAACCATGTGACATGACCAATTCTACGTTTTATAGGGAATTTGAACCAGAAGGCTGAACTTTCTCACACACGTTCAAACTGTGATTATCAAATAATGTCCCCTGCTAGCAGAGGCTGTTTTCCTTCGTATATTGTCAGCTCAGCAAATACAAAGGAAAAGATGCCTTTGCTAGCTGGGAACAAAGAATGATAATGACTTCAAATGCATTTTTTTCTATTTAACAATTTGACTGCAATCTCAAGATTTCTGTTGACTTACGTCACATTGGTGAGAGGCACGGCCCCAAGTCAACTATTAAAGCCATAAGAATGTAAGAATACGCAGTCTAACTGTTTTAGCATAACCCAGTGGTTGTTTGTATTTTGTTTAATACTTTTACTCAAACTACTTTAACTGGGGCCTGTTAGGAGTTTTCATCAAATCACAGCATGAGTTTAAAACGAAAGAATATTTTGTGATCTGATCAAAACAGTGCAATAATGTTATTATTGTTAGGCAATGGAATGGACAATTTTGATTGGCTATTAATTGTGTTCCAACTTTGTTGACTTGAATGTTGTGAAAAGTGATTGACAACAATGATTTTGAACCCAACACAGACAAAACAATTTTGTAACGTACACCGACACAACAATAAATTATTTTCCCTTTTTCAACCAAAAGACTTGTAACATGTCGTAAAGCTTAAACCATGCAGAGTGTTGGTCCTGCCATGTATATGTACGTTATTATTTTAATAAGCCAGTGGTGATGTTTGATGCTGCAGAACTGATTGCTAAAATAAGAGAGTTTAGTATGGATTGGAGGGACAGGTGTCCATCCAATCCATACTAAGCTCTCTTATTTTAGCAATTTTGAAAAGTGTATCATGCCTTTGCGTTTAAACCAATAACTCTCAAATTTGGTAATCGTGCTAATGTTTGGATGCTCTTTCAGATGATGGGCCCCATTTTTCAATCCAATCGATTTTAAATATTTGTACCCAGTCCCCTGCTTGTTTAGAACATGGCCAATATATTAGAACTATTGTTTTTTCTCAATTAAATGCCAGGTCTCTAAGGTGGAGTTGTAAATAATCCCCTATGGCATTAATTTCGACATGTAGTAAACTGGCAAATATATGGCTGTTGAAAGAGTCAAATAAATACTGGGTCCATCAGTCCAAGTTTGAAACAAATGCCAAGGGCATTTAATCAAGAAAGTACAGTAAATTGTTTATTTGCCTGTGTCTGTTTCACAACACATCTGAAACCTTAATAATCTTGCCCTCATTAGAACTTGTGAAAATAGGCTGGATAATCAAGATGTATGACCAAAATGTATGACCACTGATAAATTTTTGACTTGAATTATTTAAGAGTCTTGAAAAGCATAGACTGTTCACTGCCTGCAGCCCCTCTATTTTTTCACAAGAGAAACAGCGAGCCCATGCACTTCCGCTTTTGTGCTCACGTTCAGTTCTCTTACAATACTTTTCCCACAGTCAACAATCAAAGGAAAATACAAGAAAATGGAGGGCTGTGAACAGTATAGCAAAACCAAGCATTGGGTGACTAAGACTACGAGTCCGAGTTTTCTATGAGCAAATAGTCAACAAGTCACAGCTGAGTTGACTTTCGCACATAACAAACAAGGCTGAGTAGTCTAATTGTTTCAGTAGAAACTCTAAAGGTTTGCAGTCCAAATCACAGTAGTTTTTTGTACTTTTAAGCCAAAAAAATATCAAGAAAAATTGTCCCTTCAAAGAGCAATGTGTGCAGTAAGTGTTCTATCAGCAAATAATCAACATAATAAGGGAGAACCAATCAGATTTCCAGTAGCACACAGCCAAGTTTCTACTAAGAGGTTTGTAAGTCTTTTCTTTCCAGTTACCTGACAACCAACAGGAGATGGGGTCTAAAGTGAGAAAATTACTGAGTGTCAATATTAAGGTCAGAAAAGCCTCATGCACAGACGCCTCCCCCACGTTTGCTACATAACAATAAGCTTGCCATATTTATCAAAGGTGGTCATAAGGCAGGGTTGATCATTTTTGTGATCTTGCATATTAAGTGAACACCTGTTTTGCTTTACTTCATTTACATGTTTTCATGGTTACATGTATTTGCTTTTTGTTTTAATATTTTTGGTTTACTGGATTGTCTGTTTCTACATTCTGATTGGCCAGACTGATTACTTTGCTATTATATTTAACTATTAACCTTTGATTCCGGCATAACAGCTGCAACATTTGCCATGAATGATGAAGCTAAGGGGTTATTCCTGAAAGGTCTTGTCTAGTACTTTTTACAAACATTTTTTTTTCCATTTAATTACTTTAGTAGCTGATCAGTGCTGGTTCAATTGTAATCCAGTACCTTAAAAATAAATCAACTCTGTTTAACAAGGGTAGCACGTAACAGTCTTGCGACTGAAAAACCTGTGGCCCTCAAATGCCCAATCGAATTGGAATTAACTAATTTAGAAGTGTTAGGTTTTGTGGAGGGAGGAAAACCGGAGAACCTGTTGTTGTCTTTTATAGTTGTAAACTCCAAGCATATCTATATATTTTTTTGGGAATTTGTGTCAGTTTAATCTCAAGAGTGGTCAAGAGTACAAAATAAAATAATCCAATTTTATTACACAACTAACATATTGTGCTTCTTAGTGCTTCTTAGTAACATATTGTGCTTCTTAGTGCTTCTTACTTGTTAGCTTTTGTGGAGGGAGGAAAACCGGAGAACCTGTTAAACTACCCAACTGAAACTACTTTTAAACAATTTTAACCTATTATAATTGAAACCAGCAGTATTATTCTTGGAAGCTTGTCAATGAACTGTTTTCACAATTAAACTTGAAATTTTCCTTGCCAGACATGTCACAATATTATAATTTTTTTTGCACCTTTCTGTGATATATCACAGAAATCTTATCTGACAACTTTCAATCCTCAAGGATATATGCAATGTATGGAAGCAAACTTTTGCTTTCGTGCTTCGCTTTATAAATTGTGTAATTATTTTCCTTCCATTTTATTACGATTTAAAAAGATGTAATTACCATGGCAACAAAAAGGTCAACTGCTTAGTGTTCTCAAATATAGTGTGTTTTGAATTTATATAATTAACAAACGTTATCACTTTTAACTCAGATAACATAGCGCATTTGACCATGAAATCTTAGCACTGTCCGCCACGTCAAGACACTTGGGAGGGAATTTCAAACACAACCAAATAAAAATAAACATGGTTTGGGCAAAAGTCAACGATGTATCGACAAACAACTCCGCGTACGTGCTATGCAGATTTACTTGCTCGAAAATAAACAGTATGGTACATAAATTAACGATTGTCGAGGAAGGCTCCTCCCCTTGTGTTCCCAATAAAAAACAGTTTTGCTCTCAGGGGAGTTCGGCACAATCGACATCCCATCTCGAGGGTTGCAGCGCGCGCTCGAAGTTCAGATCATTTGACCAGAGAAAGCTTCCTTGATCCAGACAGTTGTGCTATATTTGACGAGAACGGGTACTTGAGCAAGAAGGAAACATCGCCACAGTTGTACTGATAACAGCGGAAACAGGTAAAAAAGATCAAATCAAACGAGCGAATATTTATAAAGTGTATTAATAGCTTGCTGTGTCACTGACAAAACAAAAGATATACCTCAGGCCATGTAGACAACAGTACGAATGTTTTGGAGAAAAACTGCCCTTCGGGGTGTTCATTTCAATGACAGCTCGCTACTTTACAATCTTGTCTTTACATTCCATCTGCAGCTGGTAGAGTTGAAAAAATCTGTTTTGGATTCCTGCAGCGCTCTTCCCAGATTTAGAAGTGTCATGCCGTTGGCGAAGAAAGGAGCAAAGAATGACATCAGTGAGTTCAATTCTTTGTCTTTCACCTTTATATTGATACTGTAGTTTAAAGCGCGGAAGGAAATGTTTGTAACAGCGGCACGCGTTATGTGGCAAACCGATAAATGACTGAGTTATTCAATGGAATTCGATTCGGCTGTAAACATTGAGCGACATTCCTAAAGTGTGCGCGACATTGTCATCTTAATATTGTTTCATTTTAAATCAACTTGGTACTCTGTGAAGGTACGGAATCCCATTTAAGAAGTTAAGCTAGTGTAATGCAAAATGATTCTTTACTCCACTTCACTGCAGTCTGTATCGAAACAATGAATACACTTAGAAGTCTTTGTATTTATTTGTGACCTTTCGCTGCTGGAATTCCGTAATGAGTGCTAGATTATAAAGCCTAAAAGGAGGAAAAGGTCATTTAAAGTGACCAAAGTAACTAACGATTCACTTGCCAGTAGCCAAAAGTAAAAATTATGAATTTGGAAAGTTAAGTTATCGAAATCAAATCTAATGTAGAGCGTTTGTAAATGTTTGAAGTTTAGATATTGTGCAGATCGAAATGAAATGAGTAAATGTTTCTGATATAATCGTGACAGCCGTTGATTGATTTGGAGATTATTCAACATTGTAAGGCGATCCAGACTCGAAAAATGTACAAATAATGTGATAAAATGATTGTAATCAGAAAGGTATACGGTTTGTTGCATTGACCTCGCTTGATATTCGTTGCTAAGCAGTTATATATCAGTTGTATATCAGGCTGGAAGGGTACCTGGACCCGGAGAAATTTTTACTAGTAAATATCTGGTTTTATTTACCGAGAGATTAATTTTTACCATGGATCTTGACAAGGTATCAAAGCCCAGCTAGCATTACAAGACCAAATTCGAAGCATAATTATCAGTAATTAGAAGGCCTGTGCTTCAAAAGGAAGATTATTGATTTCACGATAGAAATATCTATCTTTACAGCCCGGGGGGGTACTCCTTTAATTTTACTTCGGGGGTGAGCCGCTGACTCCCTGAGACTCTTGACCTGTTCCAGAGTAAACAATGATGAAGTTGCAACCCTGTTCCAGAGAAAAATTGCAAAAAAGGTACCCTGTTCCAGACTTGAACAGTAAGACACTACCTCTCTGAAACCTCTATTTTCATTCGCCCGCTGTAAACACTACCTCTATTGTTACTCAGGGATAGGGGCATTGTTATAGCCTGTTATGTATTGTTTTACGAACCAATGAAATAACTCGTTCCGAGAGGTAGTGGGCGACCCGACTTGAAGCAAAGCAACTAATGAGTACATGATCCAGAGTGAAATCGGAGCGACTTTTATTAGTTAAACGAACATTTATTTAACTTGACTGTTTAATGAATAACTGGTTAATGTACTGGTTAAATAGGTTACAGAAATGCGAGACACGATCGATAACGTACGTGACGTGACCGATCACGCAATGAAAATGGCCTTTTTTGTGGAATACCACGGGAAACAGCAGATATCACAAAGCAAGCAATGGAGGGGAGCGGAGTTAGCTATACTAGACCGTGGTTAATCAGGATTCTAGGGGAAATTCGACACTATCCCAGAGTCAAACCTGAAATAAAATATACCCTGTTCCAGAGAGAAAGGGCGATTTTTATACCCTGTTCCAGAGTCAGAGAAGCAAAAAAACATACCCTGTTGAGCGGCACATACCCGTATAGCCCATATATGGGAGTACCCCCACGGGCTTTACAGACCTTTACATGTATCCTTATTTCCTGAACTTATTTTCAACCAAGCAAGACAAGAGACAATGTCACACAGATCTTTTGTAGAGTATAGTGTATAGTGGAAATTATCCCAATTGCTTAACCCTTCTGATAACTTGAATCAAAAGTTGTTTTCCCATAGAGACCAAGTCTTGCGTGTTTGGGGTCGACACTCGCGCTTTTTGACCCAATCTCAAGCAACCACAACATTCAGCCAAAATATCACTTCTTTTTTTTTTTAGAAAATACTACAACTGGTGGAAAAAAATTAAGAGATATTCTTTTGTGGAGATTATATTTTGAACACTAATCATCAATATATGCTCACTGTCACAGCTGGATCTCATCTATCCTGTACCCATCTTCCAGTCCACAGTTGTGGGAGATCTTGGTACAAGATTGGAGTCAGTTTTTACATCAATGATGGTTTAAAACAACAAATGTTTGTCCAGAATGAAGGAGTTGCTTTCTGGGGGAGGGCATGCCCCCATACCCCCCTAGAAGTTTGGCCCTCCAGGCCTCACTATTACCCCCTCTGGGTAATTCCATTTCTCACTCCATACCAACCAAAAACCTTGGCATCTATGTTTCCCTTGGATTATTTGCTTCACTGAGTTGAAAACCGCGATTTTACTGGTATGCGACAAATGCAGACTGCAGACCACTTGAATTATTTAAGTATCTATTGTGTTACTAAGAGAGCTAACTGAAAGAGGCTAACTAGAGTGCTATTCAGGCTAACTGGAACAGGATATAGGCTAACTGGAGTGCTATTCAGGCCGGCTAACTGGAATGTTATTTAGGCTAACCAGAGCACTAAAAATTTCAGGCTAACCAGAGTGCCAGTCTACTGGTCTGCGCTCGTAGTCTTTGTAAACGGGGTTGACAACTTCAATTACGTTTCATGATCAGTTACTACAAAGTTTGCATTTTAACTGTACGTTTCAAAAAGCGTCGTTATTAAATTCAAAGGAATTTAATTTACGTTGAGGTGGCGATTATGTGAATCTTCTCGAATCTTTGCCAAAGCACTTTTTTGTTGACTGTGTTAATTGGCAAACAACCGGGGATCTTCATCTTTCCTTTGTCCTTTATCCCGATGGGGGAAATTTGCCGAGAACAACAAGAGATAGCAGAACTTGAAATGCAGTGTCCTAACAGTACATATTATACGGGTCTATACTTGCGCAAACCTTGCGGCTTAAGAAGATCAAAAACACCCACATCACCAAGCTGAAGTTGACCTTGCCTCACCTGTAGCCGTTTTAATTTCATTGTCACTCAATTCATGATTCACAAAAACATCACTGGAGTCAGGGCAGTGATTTGAGTGTGATTTTAAGAGGTTTAAAGAAGGGACAGAAGAAAGAAATTTCTTTTTGAACAAAACCGAACTATTTTCATCTTTTCTGCTTATACTGATGCATGCACTTTAACATTCAAAATAGTCGTAGCCTCAAAGAGGCTTTGATTTTTATGATTTGTGAATAAGGTGCAGATTTTGAATGCAAATTCTTACAGGCAAGAAGTATTAGGGCCAGCCTCTTCAGATAATCAGCATCCACAGTGGCTGATCCATGCGAGGGGCCTGGCCCCCCCCGCCCACCTCCACCCTTATCTTTTCAGAAATACCGGTAGCGCATTTTCTTTGATCTGCAGGCATTATCTTCGCAGAATTACACATTCATACTTAAGCCCTCAAAAGGTCTGTATCCGCCACTGATCTAGGTTTGATCACCAGCCGGGAAGTAACACGAGAGAGCAGCGGAAATCGAGCCTTCCACTGATCCATACATAAAGAAACATGTCTTTGTTTCTCAGTAACAGGGCGAGGCCATAATATATTTATGGTGTAAATTGTTTAGAGTAAACCCAGGATTTGAGATTTTGTATTCCTGTAATATCTGTATGAGTGAGGTACCACAGGGCAGTTGTTCACTGTACCCAGATTAAACCACATGATTCTATGACCAATAAAATGAATTTTTGTTGGCCTCTTGGGGTATGGACTAAATTTTTATGGAAAAAAAGTCGGGAAAAAGGTATTCATACAAATTATCTGACAGCATTCTCTTGGCACTAGGCTCATTGATATTCAAATGTTTCTTTTCTAATTTGCATTAAAAAAACCTTGTTAAACCATAATAATCTGAGTTAGCTTACATGATATTAGTAATCTACAATGTTATTGTTGTTTTTGGCCAATTTTTCAGGTTAGACAGTATTTTGCTATATTCACATGCCATTAGCTCGATCAATAATCGAGAAATAACTGCAGAAAGTGGAGTGGCAGTAACACAACGAACTATTTTCACCTTCAATCTTTGAACAAACTCGAACCTTCCTTAGAATCTATCAGGCAATTCTCCTCCGCTTCTGTTTCGTTCAGCTGGAGATTGCCGAACATTTCCATATTTAGTAGTTTCCGATTGTTTCGTTTGTAGCCGACCAATCAAAACGCGTCGTTCTGAAAACGGAAAACGTCACAGGTCTGTCTTTTCGCCGGGAGGTTGTCTGTTTCTTTGATACCAACTACAGTGGAAAATACTGAAGTAGATCGCAAGTATTTTTAGGCAGATTTGTGTGTTGGGTATCAATATTTTCATCGCAACGAGAGCTTCAAAGTAGCTACTATAAGTGGTTGCCCGTCAAGACATGGGCAACGCTCCAACGAAGAAAGGAGACCCAGAAAATGGTATAATAAATTTCGCGGGGGCATCTGTTGTTATACTCATCCAAGCGAAAAACCTTCATGTTTTGTTTTGTTTTCTTTTCCCGTAGTAAGAGCGTTCCTTAGCGAGGCAAAGGAAGAGTTCAATACAAAATGGGAGCATCCATCGCAGGTGAGAATTTTCTTCTTGTAAGTTAGTTAATTATAGAGTGGTATCTTCGTTCGGTTTCAACTAAAATATATTCACCTTTTTCATGTACGCTTTTGTTGGGTGAGACTTGTAAATTACTTTAAACGGTGTTCTGTTCTTTAGAGATCGTATTACGAACAACGGTGCTTGATTCTACGTCTACTCTTGGCCCAGCACATGATTATTTCAGGGATTTTGTATTTGGCGACTCTCGACTTGCTTTGCCTTTGGAAGTCTAATTTTTTTATTGATTTTCCCGATGTCGCTCATGTCATGTCTGTTTGATGCATACAGAATACGGCTAGTTTGGAGGACTTCGAGCGTCTGAAGACCTTGGGTACTGGATCATTTGGTCGAGTTATGCTTGTACAACACAAGAGCAGCTCACGATATTTTGCAATGAAAATATTAGACAAGCAGAAGGTAATCTTAGTTTTATTTTGATGCATAAATTTTGCGTCGGGTTGTGCGAAGATTATTGTTTGTGAAGGCGATACTGGCGGAGGTTCATTTTGCTTGCGTGAAAATTTTTTAGTGTTGGAAAAGGTCACTTCTCATTCGCTCGCTTGATTTTGGTTAGCTGTAGCTAGTTAGTCTTTTGGACAGCTTTTTACGTCGAGAGTTACTGTGTTGCTCTCGAATTTCAAAATATTGTGAAATGTACAGTGTAAGTTGTATAACACAACCTGTTCGTCGAGGTATTCGCAAATCCGCACGTCACGAAAGCAATTGTATAAAATCGACGTGCCTTTTTTAACACATTGGTTCCATACATTAAATTGCTGCATTCTTGGTGTGCTGTGTTTGCAATAGTTGGTCATTCGACGTGAATGATTACATTAGATTTGGGTACCAATCTTGTAGTGTAACAGGTGTTATAATAAATTAATAATCTCGATTTGAATAAGATATAATTTTGGTGATTTGCTTCAAACTTGAAGGTTGTGAAGTTAAAACAAGTGGAGCACACTTTAAACGAGAAAAGGATCTTGCAAGCCATCACTTTTCCCTTCTTGGTGAATCTGGAATGGCACTTTAAGGTTGGTTGCTGTTTTGGTTCCAAACAAATTTCCCTCATGATCAATGTCAGCTACATTCATTATCCTTGCTTGACTCTTCCAGAAGAGCATTTACTCCATCAAATTAAAATTTAACGCAAGACAGGTAGCTTATTTTCAACATTAAACAGGTACACTTTTATCTAATCACTATATGTTAAAGTTATCTTCTGATAATGATATTGACCTAATGACACAAAGTAGTGTTAATATGTTAACAACACAAGAGAATGTTGTAAACAGGATTCACTTTATTTAACTAAGAAGACCGGGTGATGATGAGTTATAAGCGACCGTCAGTATGATTTTACAAGACAAGAGAATGTTGTAAACACTTTATTTAAACTAAGAAGATCGGGAGATGATGTGTTATAAGCAACCCTCAATATGATTTTTTTCTTTCTTTCTTGGTAACTTAAAAGTTATGTAACAGTACAGTTGATAGACAGCTAAATGTCACTGTTTAACACTACAGAGAGCACTCCTTTTTCATCAGGCTTTCTCTCACCAGTTCTTGTGTTGAGACTTGAACTGGAAAGCACTCACTCATAGAAAAATCTCTCACTTGTTTCACTATGTAGAAAATGCTATGGACCGGTTAGTTGTTTATAGCAAGATTTATAGCAAGATTTATAACAAGGTTTACAGTGGGATTCTGATTTCTTGAACCTCCAAGTGAAGCAAAAAATTGGTTTGAGAAATCAGTGGTAGTAAAATTGCAGTGTTCAACTTGGTAAAGTAAATCCAGCAAAAACAAATTTTTATAATAGAATCAAAGAGAATGATTTTAAAATTGTTTATTTTTAGGATAATTCCAACTTGTACATGGTTCTGGAGTTTGTTCTTGGAGGAGAAATGTTCTCTCATCTACGACGTATTGGAAGATTTAGGTAACAGGAAATGTTTTGTACCAGAGCAGAGTGTAATCCCTCTGTCTTATTGAGTACGCCTTTTTTTTTCTGTGGATACATAAAGTTTGAGTTTTGATTTTAAAACACACATAAAGCTAACACCAGTTCATAAAAAATATTTTATGCTCAAAATTCTGCTTGAGCAATAAAATTCTGTTAAGTACCTATGTCTGCCAAGTTTAATTCATTTTCTTGTAATGTTGTTGGCTGTAGGGAGGGTCATACAGGGGGTGTCTCTGGCACGATTCACGGATAAAAAAAAGAACGAATCACGGATCATGGATATTGAAATTTCATTTTCCCGAATCACGAAAATAAGTACTCTTTTATCCTGTTTCTTACGCTACAAATAGTGTTTGAAGAAATCAAAATTGATTAAGAAATTACGAAAATAAGAAAGAAACATACTCTTTTATCCTGTTCTTACTCTACAAAGAGTGTTTGACGTTACGATAATTATGCGGAGGTCACATTTGAGGTCTCGCGTCTCAAAATCACGCAAAATAAAGTCAATAAAGTGGTGAAATCAGGAATATCGGTTATTAATTCAAGCTCTTCACGTGTCACGCAAAACCTTCCGGTCACGGGTCACGAATAATAAATTTATTAAATTCACATTTCACGGAAAATAAAATCAGCTAATCACGTGTCACGAGAATACCCCCTGTAGGGTATATCTGCTGGTTGGGGATTCAAAAGTAATGATCACATGACACCATTTTTGTTGCTCTCGTGGCCACTAAAATTAAGATGTGTTAAACTGTTGATGATGAATATTTTTGGTGAAGACTTGTAGCAGCTTGAGGCACATGCCCTTACTTTTCCCAGGAAATGTTTTATTTGGAAAGAAAATTTGACTTGTACTGGATACCAATAGTTGCTACCCGTAGTGGATTTGAGTTAAATATTTTTTAATTTTGGGGACAATGTGAGCAGCAGAAATGCAGCCTGAAAAAGAAAAGCCATTTCAACAGAGACCTGTCTTGGATCAAAAGTATTTATTATATTGGTTTATCTGTGCATGAAACTACATGACTCTTAGTTGTACACAAATATTTTACTTCACTTCTGTTGTATTTCATAAATATTATTAAACACTTTGTAAGTTGTTCAAAACGAGTCACTTCTTGTTGTATTAATTGGAAATTTTTGTGATTGGCATGATTGTGATTGGTTGTTTGAAGTGCATTTCCAGATAATATTTTTTTTTACATTTCTTCCAAGGTAGAGTTTAAGTTACAGAACAAGGTGCTCAATACATTTGTAACTTCTGTTGCAGTGAAACTCATTCAAGATTCTATGCATCACAGATTGTGTTGGCCTTTGAGTACTTGCACTCTCTAGACCTTATATACAGGTAAATAAAATCTTGAAAACTCTGCAGTAACCTAATTTCTTGCCAACCATTTGGCTTAAATATTTTTTGCAAGGAATTTATTTCCAGTCATAAAGGTTCATTTTGCTACAAATAAATTTCCAGATTGGGTTAAAATGAATAGGCCATTTTGAAACTGTTACAGAGGGAAGCAAAACAAGAAAGCTTACTAAAAATAGTAATTCACTCCAATCACAATAATTTAATTTATGTTTTATTTGCCATCAGAGGTATCTCAGAGGCAAGAAAGAATGAATTTTAGATACCATTTTACTCAACTGCTACTGTTCTTGATATGTTATTAATGCTTCTCTCTCAGGGATCTGAAACCAGAGAATCTTCTGATCGACGAGAAAGGATATTTAAAGGTAAACAAAGATCATAAAAATTAACCTGATGAGTGTTAAAAGAATTGAGATTTTTGTAGTGTAAAGTGAACCCCTGCAAACTTGTGCTTACCACCATTGCCAACAAAAAGGCTAAAATGCTAATTCTAACATTTAAATGTGATGAAGATAGAATGGAGGGCAAGGGTGGACTGTCAACAAAGCTTGTTCCTCGTATTTAACTGTGTCTACCGTTAACACTCAAAGATAAGCTGCACTCACAGTTAAGCCGCACCCTGAATTTAGCAACTTAATTTTTTTAAAAAAAGCTGTTTTTGAAAGAAATCAAAATAAATCCAAAGTTTAGTCTTTAGAAAGTCTTCTTCATCAAACGTGAACTCACTAACATCGAAACGGAAAATACTTTATGGAATGTTTATGCTTAGAAACCAGGCATTAGATCAGATGACGGAAAACTGGACACTGGAAGCAGCCCAAAATTTTCCAAATGTTATTGCAGATAAGCCGCATTCCCGGTTTTGAACAACAATTTTTGGTCTGGCTTATGTCTGAGTGTTTACGGTAAATGCATTTAACTGTATTTTACTGGTCAATAGTTGAAGGTTTGTGCCAAAATGCATTCAAAGACATCATTGTAATTGTAAACAGGGTTGTGCAATGAATATATGGCATTTTGTTATTCTTGTAGGTGACAGATTTTGGATTTGCTAAGAGAGTGAAAGGAAGAACATGGACTCTTTGTGGAACACCAGAGTACCTTGCTCCAGAGATCATTCTTAGTAAGGTAAGAAAAACTATAAATGGCATTAAATCAGCAGTGAACTTTGTCTTTATGTTCAGATACAGGTCTACTTGGTCTGTTAAGGGTGGCTGACTATGCTTATTACGGGACTAATGACATCAACAGTGTGAGATGTTTCCAATGGAAAGTAGCTTTGTCGCCCCTGACAACAGCAGAGTTTTCACGGTAAAAGTTGGGCGCAAAACTTCCCTTGTTGCATAGTCAACTGATAAGTGTAGTATGTCTAATTTGGGATAACTCCCATAGAGAGATACCTGTTATAAGCAGACTGTCTGTTATTGTACTACCGGTAATCCCACGTGAACAAGCTGCAGTTTTATCGTCCCTGAAGGGGGCCTGTATCCTCAGAGGTCTAAAGGTTGTCTGTTTATGGGAAAATTGACTCTCTTGAGGAAAATTTGTATGGTCTATCAAATTACGCAAACTTGCTTTCAAACAACCTTAGTATATTTTCCATAGTTGAACCAATGGCAAGAAAGCATTCATCTTCACAGATGATTGACACTGGCAGATTTATTTTGAAATATAAAACCTTGCCATTCTGACAACAGAATGTCATTCAAGCAAACAAACAGATTGACACTCAACCTCATTTGTAAAGAAAACAGGAAAAAAAATAGTTCTGGGTAATTCTTCTTAAATTGTTACCCTATTGGAGTCTAATCCAACTCGGTTTATAAGAATTAAGTTCTTCTAAAGGTGACATATTCATTTGTCATGAGTGTGAGACAAAGAAAAAATCTTAGTTCCCAATGGGAATTGAACCCATGGCCTCCCAGATACTGGTTAGACGCTCTAACCACTGAGCTGCGAGGGACTCTTGGTGTACTAGGCCATTTACCAGTTTCTTTTCCACTTTTGAGTTGTGACATTGGTTCAAGCATTAGTAACACTGTTTTATCTTATGGTTAGTTACTGCCATTGATATTACAATGTTGTGGTTGCTTTTTAGGGTTATAACAAGGCTGTTGATTGGTGGGCTCTAGGTGTTCTCATCTATGAAATGGCTGCTGGTTATCCGCCATTTTTTGCTGATCAGCCAATACAGATTTATGAAAAGATTGTCTCTGGAAAGGTAAGAGTAGACTGGCTTTGAAAGCATTCTGTATACACGGTGGAAGTGATATAATAATGCTCACATTTGTTCAGTGTGCTTAATAAAATGTTAGTGGAATTGCACAATCTGTGATTGGTCACTGCAAGTTTATTATAGCTCCAGTAAAGCTTGCGGGTTACGTCACACACATGCTTTATTGAGTTATAATTCATGTGGCTTACGTCACAAGTTTGAGCACATTAATTTATAACAGAAATAAAAAACTTGCTCCTTGTGCATTGTTGAGTTATGTAAGCACTTGGGATTTTTAAGAACACTGGTTAAGTGTGAGAAGCACTTGGCTGTGCCTCTTGGTTCTTTATGCACTTTTCTTGTGCTCTTAAAAATTCCAACTTGCTCTTTTAACTCAACAGTGCTTTTGGATCTCTTTAGTAGATGGTTGTATGCTTTTATAATATGATCTCCTGTTTTATTTCTTGCCTGTTCAGGTGCGCTTCCCATCGCATTTCACAGCTGATCTCAAAGACCTGCTGCGTAACCTCCTACAAGTGGATCTGACAAAGCGATATGGAAATCTCAAGAACGGCGTTGGGGACATCCGAGGTCACAAATGGTTTAGTTCTACAGACTGGATAGCCATCTATCAACGAAAAGTATGTTGGATTGTTAGAGTAATACTATCACTGTTAGTGCAAATATTATCAACAAAAATCTGTGAATGTCATGTGTAACTGCACCTGATAACACATCCAGTGGAAACTAAAAATAACTGAGTAGGCCTAGTATAGTTATCTAGTTTTAAATGTGTGCAATGGGCTACAGTTACGCAGTCCTTTGCACATATTATATGTCTTGCATTTCAAGTATTGCAGCCTTATGTGGTATAAATATTGTCTTGTTTGCAGGTTGAAGCACCATTTATTCCCAAGTGTAAAGGCCCTGGAGATCCCAGCAACTTTGACGATTACGAGGAAGAGCCACTTCGCATATCTACTTCGGAGAAGTGTGCAAAGGAATTTGGCGATTTCTGAAGAGTAATTCATTGACTTAAAACTATTATGTACTTAAGTTATCCAGAAGTGTACAGTACAGTGACTTTAATATATCAAACATTCTTGGAGAGGAACGAGCAGGCCCTTGATGGACAGGATGACATTTTGGATGTCGTCTCTTTGCTTGTTACAGTTTCTTACACGTTGTTCTAGAACTGCTTCATAAAACCTTTTTATTTATATAAAACAACTCGATTATAGTAGATTTAGCAGAAAGAATTTTTAAGAGCAGGCATGTAAATGTTTTATTTGTAATTTATACATATATATAATTTGCAAATTCATATTTCTAGAACACAAGAATGCGACATACCATATCCAATTTTAGTTTCGTGCAAGTGTTCGTCATTTGACATTCAATAAAGATCATTGTGCCTGCGATTTTAAACATCTGAGTAATTGTCTTATTGAACTGTAAGAAAAACTTGGAAGCAAATTTTCAGAGGCTAGAAAAGAATACATTTATTTATTTGTAACACATTCTCAGCTCAAAGAAAAATCAGTGCAAAGTATTTGTAAGTTTGTCTTCCAGAATGTTTTTCATCCAGAACGACCATTGTTCTGATTCTATGCTTGTTGGTCACTGCATGCTTGAAATGCCCTTTGGTTGTTTCTTAAAGTTCCAAAAAATATTGTTCTAATGTTACACAGTTTATTTATAATCTAGAATATTAATCCAGGGCAATAAAATTTAAACAGTTAAATGAAGTAAATGTGATCGATCTGTTTTTCAGACAGCCGTTTAAACAACTTTGTGTCACAAAATTGACTGTTTCTTGTCCACACTTAAATTATGGGGGACAGAACTGGTGAATTGTTTTGAATTTGGATGCAAGTTAAGGGAGTAGAAAAACAACCAAATAATCTATCCCCTCACAAATGATAACAGTGTGATAAATTGTGATTGTAAGCCCCATCCCCAGTAAAATACCCCCTCCCCCTGCAGATCTTAATTCCTCCTTATAGGCTCCCCCTCCGAATATAATAGGCTCATAGGGGAATTCATGTTTGCAATTTTTGCCTCTTTAGCATAAGTGCTTCAGTTTCTGATCAAGCTATGAAAATATCAGTTCTGGATATTGAAAGAACATGGCTCAATTAACTTTTGCTTATAAATAATTTAAGGTGATTCCACTGAATTGCATTGCACATCCTTGCTGTGCACGATTTTTTGTGTCATTTAGCGCACACAGAAAACATTACGGCATTTTCTTCAGGTTAAGCTCAGCAGGGAAATAAATGGTTATTTTCTTCTAAACGAGCATGGTGACCCCCATTTTTAATGCATTAACTCAAGACATGGTTGACTACAGTATATCGCAATTTAAAGAAAATTTGATTACTCTACTTCGAGATATTTTTATTTGAATGCTTTAAAAAGCACGTATTTCGGAAGTGCTGCTTATGTGCGCACGCAGCAAAATCTCTGATTTCTTTTATAATCTACCCAGAATTTTAAAGATTTTATTCCTTCATTTATTCCTTCGTGTTTGTTTCAATTGAGATGTATCAAACACTTGAAACGGTGTTTCATTGGCTATCCAAACACCTTGAATTCATCAAGGTACTCTGCTGCACATTGTATTTTCTCCTCTCTTCTCTGTCTGGATATTCTGAATGAAACGCTGTCTCTCGTGCTTGATACATGAAAAACCTGTTTCATCATATTTCCAAATATTTAGAAGAGTGTTGAAAATGATGGGCATCTTCTCAATTGAAACTAAAAATGGGGATATAATGGAGGCGTTTGTCATTTCCTCTGTTTTAACTTGAAAGAGGTGGCTACCTCTTTGCAACTGCCAGTTACTGCTGTTCGCAAGGGTCAGCATCATACTTGTGTTAAAATTAGGGACAAGTTGCAGGTACAAGTTGGTGTTCATACGACATTTTTTAAGGGACAAAGTTGTGAGGATTTGTTGCTTCGATGAAACCAGTTTGAATTTGTAACATGTTCCAGGACAATCTCTGTCCGCAAGACAATTTTTTTTTATGAAAATGGCTAGTCCAGGTAAGGTAAAATGAACTTGCAAGGACAAGTTACTTTGCGTGTGCTGATGAACTTGAAGCTTCAGATAATAACCCCTGGTAGCCTTATCTCAGACACTCCAAGAGCTTGTTACACAATCTGGATGATCTGTTGAGTATGTGTTGGAGGCTGAGCCCCAATAAACTGGGTGTTTTCCGGTTCTTGGTGACAGCAATGTATCACATGTGTGTTCCACATACCAGTACATTTCATCATTGTTTAGTGTTCTGTGGTATTCATGTCTGCATCTAAAACTCTTTGGATGCCAACTCCCTTTCATATAATCATTTAATCCCAAACATTTTTTGAAAGTCAGAATTTTACCCGACAATAAGCTGCAAATTAAAGTTCTTCTGAAAATAGACCCACCAGTATTTAGGTGTCCATCTGCCAATATTACTTAAAATAATATTCCTTATTAGAAAAAAGTCTTCAAAATTTGCATGACCTTCCTATGCACATTAAGATTGCGTAAAACCTTGAGGAAAGAGGGTTGTTGGTCTGTTTGTAGATACGCAACATGCTGGATAAAAAAAAAAAAGATATGCAACATGCTGGAGGCAACAGACGGACTGCATAAATGGTGCCAAATATAAATAATACAAAAGTAAGCCTTATCCTTGTACCTACATTTCCAGACAAATGGTCTCACTAATCAATGTGAGGCAAAGGTTTTCTAAAGTACTGTTATGCAAATTAGACACCATTTAGGCAATCACCCTCTAACCATCCGAGAATCAGGTGGCGTGGGTGTGGATATGTGGGATTTTTTTGTCCTGAATTCAGAACAGTAATGGAGATTTTGTTACTTGACTAGGGCAACTTTAACCCCACACTAGACAAAGCCGAGGTGCCCGTAAATGACAGTCATTTTAAGATTATTCAAAACAGTAACAGTATGGTCACCTGAACAGAAGCCTAAATGTGAACCCCAGACCAGACAATTTCTGAATTAAAGCAGCATGCAAAGAAAGTTTTGTTTGTTAGCCCAGGGTAAGTGGATTTTTCGATCACTTACCCAATGGGTAGGTTACATTGTGTGGTTCCAGAAAATATCCATACTTCCCCCACAGAAGGGATCGGAAATTCCAGGGAGGAGGCCCAGGGGTCTCAAAGACCCCAAAATTTAAAGCAATGTATGAAGGTAAAATTAATTGGAATTTCCAGTAGGGTGGGGAGTCTGGGGCAAATCCTTTCAGTGGGGGGGGATGGATATTTTCTGGAACCACACATTTTTACAATTTTTTGTTCGCAGATAGGGTGAGGCCAATGGAAAGGCCTGCGGGCTTGTGTGCAACGGTTCCAAACTTTCCAAGCTGGAAAATCCAATTTTTTTTGCACCCTGTATAAACAATAGCCTCCATTTGGCACAGAAATGCGACTGGATACACTTGGTTTTGCAGTGATGTGGACTCAGGGATAATGCAGTTTTATCCAAGTATCAACAATCTTTTTTTATTTATACCATTAGTGTGAACGAGCTTGTTAGTACTTTATTTACAAAATATAACAACACTTCTATTTTTGCTCAGTGGAAGTGACCCCTCCATTTGGAACATGTCCATTTTCAGTTATTACAGGAGCTGCTGGTTGGTTGTCTTCTTGCCGTGGCTTTTTTACTGGTGCTCCTGTGTCCTGCGTCTCAGCACTACCACTCTCGTCTTCAGGATTTGTCCTCTAAGACAAACAAAACTATTAATATAAGCCTAATTTCCATTAGCCTCCTTCATGTACTGTTTTGGCTTGTCACTCAATCTGGAAAGAAAGGAAAGGTTGTGTGACAAGCTACAGGAAGTGAGGTTTCCATGGTTACCACAGCTGCAGTGATATTTGCGGATATTTGAATTTTTTACTCACCTTTCTACGGACTGGTATCAGAGTTGCAGGCTGTTTTACTGGTATCTAAAAGAACAACAGGAAGAAACAGATAACATGTATTAACAAAAAACATGGAGAAATTAACACAATTCTATCAAATCCGTATTTTCTTACCGTACTTGCAGGAGCATCACTTGTGGCTAGTCCACTTGATTTAAAGCCTTCTTCTGTTGTTGACTCAGGCTGAAGTAAAATGCAATGTCATTACTCCTTAATATTTCATTTTGAATTCTTGGCACCAAGATGGTTTTTGGGAAATTATCTCTCTGGGAGTCCACTGGTATCCCACTTTTTGATGGCAATTTTAACCACTGAACCTTTTTACCCCTTTTTTAATACACAGTGTATCTCACCTGAGTGGGAGTAGAATTAATCATCTCTTGAGCATCATCAACCTAACCCATCAAAGAAGAACCATAACTTTATTATTACAAATGCTTCTATATTTTAACATAGTTTAAAATACATAATTTTAACATATTTGTAGTTTTTAGCTAAGTTTATAGTTGTAATTAGCTTTTTATATACAGCTATTTCGAGAAAGGTTGTCGGAAAAAAAGCATCAAAGTGCATGCGACAAGACCGAAAGGTGGTATGGGTATTCACTGGAATTTTGCATATTGGCCTAGATTTGCATATTGGCCAAGTTTGTATTTTTGCACGTGGAAAATTTGTTTTTCCTCTCAGGGGCCAATATCTTTAGCTTTACTTTTACTGTCGCATCTTTTTGAGTGAGGAAAATCCTTGTAAACTTCAGAGGGGCTAAACGTACCTTGTTTCTACATGTCTGAAAAGAAAGAAGACCTGAAATTCGCGCTTATTTTGTTGTTATATCTCATTAGTATGCAACACGTGCAGTAGCTCAATACCTCTACCCATACTACTTTTCGAAATTGGCTTGTGCAGTTTTGTGCTTTTTTCCGACAACGTTTCTCGAAATAGCTGTATATGTGTCCACAAATATTCATAGTAAGCAAATGATTTTAATCAGGTTTTAGTGAGGTGTCCACAATTAGTAGAGGGGACTTTTCCCTTCAGCTACTGACTTTTTATCACAATAATAAAGTTATTATTATTATTATTATTATTATTATTATTATTATTATCGTCCACAAACTGGAACAAAATTGAGCTGTTATAACAACAAAAGGGGTCTGAAGTCTGGATTAAGACTGACATAATCTCTTCCACCCTTCCCCTTTGCAAATACCAACTACACATAGTAAGAACTAACAATAATATATATATATAAATTAAACTTTATTTTGGTGTCCAGCAAATTTTCTATCACCTCAACCATTACGTTTTCAAAGACAAATTTCCTGCAAGAGTTGTCTGCTCATTTCCGATTGCTTTTAAAAACAACTGAAATGAATGGGCTAACATTATGGAGCTCGCACAAGTGTTGAGCTATGAAACCATCCTTTTAAACAAACTTACTCTAGCCTTGATTTCTGGAAAAAGGTTCTGCAGCTCTTCAAGTTCTTTTCTATCCTTGACACATGGATTGTCATCAGTAGCTTTTCCTTTCCCTTTGCTCTTGGACTCCCATTCTGCAATCCGAGCCTCCAACTTGGTAGTTTTGAGTTTAATAACATCTAATGCTTTACTAAAGAACTCCTTTGCTTTGGGGAAATTTTGTTGAAAGCTGTAAGCCAGACCCATGTTGTAGGCTCTTTGGGGACAGTTAAGGAGAAGATCATTTTTGATTCTACTAAAAGACATACTGGCATACTTCTGACTGTTTGCTGAAAACTGCGTTGTACTTGGCAAAGCACTTCATACAGTGTTTTCAAAACAATCACTGACTGCCGGAGTTCCACTGGCTACTTGATTGTATGTTGCCAGTTACTCTGGTCATAGCAATTAACTTGTGGCAAACAAGCTAACTTGCCACAGCTGCCTACTCTTCCAGTTGCTGATGCCCACTTCAAAACATTTTGATTTTTCTATTTTTAGATTCACAACCAGTTTTCAGCATGTGAAGTAATTTGAAGAATTAATATATTCTTACTGTTTTATTTTTGTCAAATAAAAATTAACAATTATTTAATTGTTGTGAAGGATACGTTTCTGCAATAAGTCTGTCATCAGGTTCTAGATGTTTCAGTTGGAGATCAAGACACTTTTGAAATTCCTCTGCTGCATTCACAAATTGTTCTTGAACCAAGAAACCAGAAGTTAGTAACAGTTGTCTGTATCAAAATATGGATCTGAAGATTTCATAAGAAAGCAGTTCATGCAGTGCCTCTCTCAGTGGAAAAATTAATGGGTTGCATCAATTTTAATGCTGGGGGTTACCCTATGATGGACTAGCATCCCATGCAGGGCAGGGTAGCAATACTACAGGTCGATTCATTCTACGGAAAGGGGGATAAGCTCCAGCTTGCTGGGCTAATACCGGTAGGTACCTTTATCCACATCACTGGTTTCAATCCAAGCTGGATTTCCAGTGGAGTTGGAGGAGGCTTCAAGCCAAAACACCTTCCGTGAGAGGAATATGGATCTTTATTTTCTGGAACAATGCATATGAAAGAAGTATTTTGTTAAATAATTATCCAGTTACCTTGCTCTAAGTTTATCTCTCCAAGTTTGAGGTGAACTTCTGCCAAGTTAAGCTGAGCTTCTTTTGTGTCGTGTCTTAAAATGGACAAAATGATCTTTACATCAGTAAACAGGCAAAATTTTTACAATAACTGAGAGAATTCTCATGTGCTTTCGGTTGAGAGCTATGTTCATCTGCCAACTAAATCATAAAAAAGGAAACTAAGACAAGCATGCAACTGCTCCAGGCAACCAGAGAGCGAGAGAGGTGTTTGTCCAATAGCAAGCTGAAATTAAAGTTTTTTTCAAGCGCTATGGGGTAGATGCAATATTGTTCTTTACTACCCAACACTGCTTTGTAAAGTACAAATAACGCGCAAAACGAGTACAAATATTACACAATATTTGTACTTGTCTCATTCCCCCAACCGTGCGAAAGATTAAAAACCTTGGCAAGTCAGAATTTTGGGGAAACGAAAACGTTGGATAATAAATCTCTCATTAGACATTTTAGTGTGTAGTATCGCTGCCAATTTTTTTTCTCTGTCTTAACATTGATACCAGCATAACAGCAGTTAAGGTAAGTACAAACCTCGAAAATACAATGCGGGCCAATTCCAGAGATTCCCAAGCTCCCTGCATGGTTGGAATGTCTGCATCCTCCTGCATGATGAAATAAATTATTCAGCTATAAAATACAAGCCATCCAAAAAGCTACATCGACATTACCACAAGGCAGGAGAGTGAGAGAGAGGGAGGCCAGGAGAATGTGGGAACAGGAGGCAGGAGAAGAGAGGTCAGGAAGCAGGAGAATTTATTAACAGGGCTAGAGACTAACTTTTTATAAGTGACTAGCCTGTAATGTTTTCTTTTAAAGTAAGGATTTGACACTCTTAAATTTCCGGGTTGCTATACGCGGTCGAACTCAAGGAGGAACACCAAGCCAGTACAGAATTATTCCTTTTCTTTATTCTTAATCTTATGGCCTCAGGGCGTTTTCGTATGATATGATGCAGTCAACTGCAACAAGTAGCTGGTGAAAGCTTTGAATTTACTAGCAAAAACCAATTTTTTATACTAGCCAGAAATTTCAAGCTTGTACGTACACTGTAACTTATAATATTGGCAGACAGAAGTTTCTCTCTTTTGATGCTTCCAATTGGGGAAAAGGCCTGAAGAAAAGTTGATCATACAGTACATTTGCTTTTTGGTTCAGCATGTACATGTAGTTCTTCTCTGTCTCGATTTCCATTTATTTAGTGGTTTCCTTCTGCATATACTAAGAAACCTGACATTTTAAGTAGCCGAAGTGCCTAGCGAAAGCCCAAAACTTACTAGGCAAAACAAAAACTAGTCTGTGGCTAGTTGACTACTGCTAGTTTCAAGCACTGCCTAAGGTAGCAGGAACTGGAAAACAGTTTGCAAAATTGTGTAATATTTTGCTACAGAAATCGCACAAAGAAGTGGGAATCACTGAGGAAACGATGGGAACCCAGTGTAAATGGCACCAGAAAGCTGGAGGTTCTGACTCCAGGGTGTCCCTGCCTCCTTTTGAAGAAAGGATCAACAACAGATCCCCCAATCTTAATGTTCATCATCTCTTACCTCTTGTCCTTCTGCAGCATCACCACCTGCATCGTCTTCTCCCTGATCATCTGCATTACCTTCTCCATCACCCTCCCCATCATCAGCCTCCATATCCTCTTCTTCACCCTCTGTCTTGTCTTCTTCACCTTCTTTCTCTTCTTCTGTGCCTTCCTTCGCTCCTTCTTCAGCCTCCTTTCCTTCTTCTTTGCCAGCCGCTGCACTTTCTGCACCTTCCAACACCTCTTTACTCTCTTTCTCCTCTTTTTCACTTGCCTTCTCTCCTTCTTTCTTTTCCGCTGTCTTGTCTGTCAGTGTTGTATCCTCTGATTTTGTTTCGCTTTCTGTTTTATTCTCATTTGTGGTTTCTTCACCCTTGTCTTGTTTCTCTTCTTTGTTTTCATCTTGGTCTTTGCCTTTATTATCTTTCACCTCAGCCTCACCTTTTTGACCAACAAAAAACAGTTTCAGTTATCAGATTCGGTCAAGGGCCCAGTTATAAGTCTTCTGCTGACTAAATCGCCAAAAAAAAAAACAAAACAAAAAAAAACCCCAGTAAACTAAGGCAATCATGCATTTAAGATTTTTCAAGCCCTGCTGTACATTTTGCAATTAAGGTGGAACATAATAAATGGTACAACTTACACGACATTCAATTACTTTAAGCAAGTATAGCTTTATAAGTAAGATGACCATTTTCAAGAGACTCCTTTACCTTCCTTTTTCTCTGTAGTGGCTTCTTGTTCATCTTCTTGAATCTTATGTCTTATGTCATCTGAAGAGTAAAAAAAACCCAGTAAACTAACTAAAGACAAGTACACATACTGGTACATATAGCCGCACCAGGCAAACACAATTTGAGAGCTGCCTCTACAAAGGGGTAGCTGGAATCCGAATTTTTTTTGGGAAGCATTGGTCTTTCTAGGGGGTGATGTATCAAATTACAAACCTATATTACTGAGACTCACACAGCCTTGTATTACATACAAATAAAATTCTAGTAATGACGCATTAATTCAGTACTTAATATGTATATTACTTCCCCTGTCTATGACTTGCTATTTATGCTTTTGATGGTCCATGTGTATGAGCAGCACGACAGTAATTTTCCATTACCTATTTATGAGGGTAGCTTAGGGTTTATGCCTAACACATGATAAGGGAAAAAACTGGACCGTGACACATGAAAATAGGGAGAAAAGAAAATCCTGGCACATGAAAATAGCGAGAAAAGAAGCAGGATTCATTAATTTTTTGTTTTAAGTATACATGACACATGAATTTGGCTAAAAGTTGTGCAAAAAACAGGATCATCTTTACCACCCTCTTCTATACACTGAATGTGTAAGCACTCATCACCTGCTCAGTTGTCATTTGCTAGTTGTATGCTGTAGATGTGTTGTAATAAAGGCCGTCTTGTTAGTCCTAAACTTACATGCTTATTGTTGTGTGGTTGAGATCCCTTACTTAATACAGGTTTAGCTGTCTACTTTTAAACTAGACTCCTTGTCAATTTACCATTCTCTTTCTTTGCTATGTCAAAGGCATCTTGCACGTCTTTCCGAATCTTATCTTTTGTTTCAGGACTCATTTCACTGATCTTTGGGCCAACTGAAGCAGAAAACAAATTCAAATGTTCACATGTAAATACCCCAAGGTAACAGTGGATACAAACTTGCACCTGGCTGTGAAGTGTAACTCTTAAAGGGACATTGTCACGACTGATCATCAAAAGTCCTAAATATAAGTCCTTTCCTAAATTCCAAATTATATTGCTGAATGACAATAAATACACAACTAAATTGGTTCAAAAGATTACAAAGAGTAAAATAAAATATTAATTTTTGGTAAAAAGTACAGGATTACAAGGAAGGAAGTGGATTGCAGTTATTACCTGTGTCCATCTGTTCCTCATTTTCATTACTGCTTTCTCCACTCTTTGGTTCAGCTACAGAACAAATGTTAAAAGATATACATATGTATATTGATACAATATTTCAATACTTTTAAGTACAGCTGTTAAACTGAATATTTATAACCTGCGACTATACAAGTATATTAACTTTTAAATGGTTTATCTCATCAACAATCAGCTAGGCACTTTAATTAAGCATGCAGAGGAAACACTTAGAACTCACAAAAATCTAGCTTCGTGGTTTTTAACAAAGGTAAGATTAATAATATTGGTAATTAAGCAATAATTATCACCTGCTCCAGTCTGTTCCTCCTCCTGCTCCTCATCATCATCATCACTGCTTTCTTCACCTTTTGCATCAGCTACGGAACAATGTTAAAAGATAAACATTAACAAATTATTTTAATACTTATTCTGATTTTTAAATACACGTGTTTAATTGAGTATTTGACTTTTGAGTACTTTTAACAGTTTGCCTGATTGACAATAGTCTAAGCACTTTGGTTTAGCATGCATAGAAACATTTCTCGTAGAACTAATTCGGATTCATGGCTTGTTTCATCAAAGAGCTTCAAGTATAGAAAATTTCAATTGAACAGGGTTGAATTCTGATCCAACACAAGAACTGGACAAGTGCACCTGAAATAACTGCAAAGCCACTTTGAACATACCTCCTTTTATTGCATTTCCAAGGACACCATTTTCTTCTCTGCAAAGAAAAATAAAAAAGTCAGTTTCGAAAGAAATACTTTTGTGAAATCAAACTCCTGTGGTACCATCCCAACTTCCATCAAGTGTAGTTGCTAATAGAGACCTTCAGTTCAATTTATAACCTTGAATGGAACTCTGGTGATGTTACGTTATGGAGGCAAACAAAACAAATTAAAAAAAGTACCCAAATTAAAACAAAACTTGAGATTCTGGCCAAACAGCATTTATTGCTTTTTTTTTTTCTCAAATGAATGGGAGAGATCAGGAACCATGTCCTTTTATGTGAAATGGACCTAAGGCATTTCCTCATGCTGCCTTGAAGGTCATCAAAGATGTGGGTAAAATGTCTTCTCTTTCTCCATATTTTTAACCAAACTGAGGCACTTAAAAGACTCCCTTTTGAGGGTTACCCCCAGCAGTAAATTCGCCAGTACTACACCTTGGTGGAGAGAGGTTCTATGAGAGTAAAGTGTCTTGCCCAAGAACACAATGCAGTGTCCTGGCCATTGCTAGAAATCAGGCCGTTTGACCCAGAGTCCAGTGTACTAACCATTGGCCACCACACCTCCTACCAAAATTTTATAAGTAACACATTAATTGCATCCAACAGACGTGAACTTAGAAATAGTTTTGCTTGTTGGAGGTTTGTACGATAAATATCATAAGGAATGATTTCAGAGAACACTTTTGTTAGGAAGTCTGCATTAATTGTAGTAATGATAGATTACCTTGCCAGTTCCAATAATGCCTTCCCATAGAACAGGTATGCTTCGCCGCATTCATCAGCACGAGAGCCATATTTCTCATCTCTGTGCACATTAAAAAACAAATTTTAGCAGTCATCATTACCGTATTTTTGTAGACAGACACACACCTTTGTTTCATATGCTTTGCTTGTTTTGGGATATGAAAAATCAGATTAACTGAATTTATAATAAAGACTCCATATTTGACGTGTTAAGAAAAAAACAAAGTTAAAACAAAGATAATATCTATTTCATAGAGCATTTTTTGTCTGAATGACATAAAACCAAAACCGACGCAACTATCATCACCAAATATCACAAAAGATACAAAAAAAGCAATGAACTAATGAGAAGTGTGAGCAAATGCTCAGAACCTCCACTAAGTTTAGAAAAATGTATGTGACTGAGTTACAATTGATTTGGCATGCAACAACAACAACAACAACAACAAATTGATTGTCAAGAGATGCAAGTTTTTTAAGCCAATCACATAGCAGGGTAAGCAAAAACTGAAGCAATGCCAGATTAATCTCAAGAAACAATGTTGGTTTCCTCTTGTAAAAAAGAAAAAAAACTGGATTTAAAATGTTAAAACCATCCTACTCCCCACTGCCACTGCACCCCTCCCCCCCCCCCCCCCCCCCCCCCCCGTCACTCTTTGCTTCGATCAAAATCCTGATAGCTTCGACAAGATCGATACACACCGTTCAAAATTTGTTTGGACATAAACGTTTAATGGCTGGGGACTTCAAATGTTTTTCAAATTCCAAAAATTCCCATCAAATTCAATTGAATCATCATTTGAATGATCTTACAGATACTTAACTTATAATTTGTACTTTTGTACTGATGTCCACGTGCACTTAACCGAATAAACTCTTGTACAGTACAAAGCATTAATCTGACAAAGCAAATTACCATGAGTTGATCCAAAAAGAAACTGCTGATTAAGATGGGGTTTAAATCATTTAAAGCACGATTAGCTGTTTAATATCGAAACCAATTTAAGTTATTGAAGTGAAAGCTGATGTATACGTTGGATGGGTTATAACTTTTCATAAATATGCCGAGGAAGATTTAAAACAAGCTTCCAAATACAAACTGTACAAAATGATTCAAAGTAAAAACAAGCAGATTACTGCAAAACAAGACGCATACAGTTTATGTGTGGCTTCTTCGAAGCACTTGACAGCTTCCAAAACTTCGCTACAAATTAGATGACGCTTCCCCTGTCCCATCAACTTCGAGATTTCTTCGCTGAAAAGCACAAGAAAACAACGTGATTTATAAAATAAAACTCACTAGAAGCACACCTTTGAATGCAGTCTAGACGATTACCGGGAATATACAGAACTAGCTTTACCTAAACTTGGATTCCGAAGCATCTTCTGTTGAAGCAGCCATCGTAACGTTTGTTCGAAGAATGTAGAAAGATTTCGCGCTACTTATTCCCGCGATCTGACGTCACGACACACGTGATCCGAGACGAAACATTCGGTACCAGACTACCACTCGGCAAGTGAAATAAATTCAATATGATGAGTGACACTTAGAACATTGCTTTTGAGTGTCAAAGCCCTTCTGAGTGTTTTGAAATGCCAGTGTTGAAATTTCAACACTGGCGCTGTTTTGACTCACTACCATAGACAAGTTTGAACATTCAGGGCATGTGTGAAATTGGGAGGGCCAATTTTTGACAACTGTTTTCATATAACCGCTCGGAAAAAGATGGTCCAAGGACGAGGGTAACCCCATAGCCAGGATTTTGCACGGGCGGTGGGGGGGGGGGGGGGGGGTGGGGGGGTGTGCGCATGAGCGCTTCCGGCACTTAATTCGCGCCGCAGGTGCGAGAACGTAGGGGGGGTGTGGGGGCATCCTCCCCCAAGGAAAGTTTGAAAAAAATAGGTCATCTTAGACAGCATTTCGTGCGTTTTGAAGATAGTTTGCTAGGAAACAAGGCAGGTAAAAGTGAAGGGCATTAGGAAGAATGTATCTAGAATCACACAATTTGGTCCAAAACATACCACACGAATCTACAAACAGTGGACCTTCAACCCAATGGACCATAATGAATGTAGATAGTCGAAGCACAGAAATACCATTTCCCTTTATTAATTTATTTTGATATACTTTTTTTCACAATAAGCGGACTTCCAGGGGTCGTGGGGTGGGGGGGGGGGGTGCGGACGCACCCATCAAACCCCCCTTCCCTAAGGGCATGAACCCTCCTACCAGGAACAACTTTTCTTCATATGAGCAGGCCTCAATGGCCGGTTTACATTGAGAAGAGTTCTAAAGGAGATAGGAAACATCTGCGCACAGGCTATGCTGGTAAGAGTTACCCTCCATACGGCCAAGCCAACCTGGGCGAGGAAGATTTTCATACATTTCTTTACGAATGTCCCCGAATTAGGCTTAGCAACAAGTTGCCGGTAAATTCTCAAAAGGTTGCCCATAAAAGTGTCTAAAAGTTGCTATTTTATTTTTAAAGTTACCGAAAAGTTGCTGAATTTCGAAAAAGTTGCCGAAAAGTTGCTATTTTTTTTACTTGTTTGCACTTGAAGTTGGCTTTATTGCGGTTTAGATCATGCACAGTATAAGTAGGTTTTATCAGTTCACAATTTCTTTTTTTAACAAAACTTCATTCCCAGCTGGAATCTGAATCACTGACAGTGTTTCCCGCCATCAGTGTTCTCATGTCCGCCTGTTTGAAAAAACTTTTCATGTAATACCGCTGACCTCATGGACAGGCGTGCAACACCAAGCTAGCATTGGTAATTAGTATTGGCCAGTCCTGGAGTCCACACACTCACACAGTGGTATAAACCAGTTGAATTCAGCTGACTTTTCTTTCAAAAGCCTATAAATGTTGCGGAAAAAAACTAAAAAGCAATTTAAAAAATGCTAAAAGAATGAAAAGTTGCCGAAAATCGCAAAAGTTGCCAAAAATCTCAAAAGTTGCCGAGCAACTTGTGACTAAGCCTACCCCGAATCGTGTACATGAGAAAACGCAAAGTTGGCTCGGGGGAAAGGGTGACCTTGGGGGGAGGGGCACTCACTTTGAATATAGTGTTACCCTGGGGGGCAAGCCAACTTTGTTCCTTGTAAACACTTTGGCTCTTTTGGTTCGTCTACCGGTGAAACCGGGAGGCCCAAGTTTTGGCAGCGTTAGCAGGGACAACTTATCTCATATAAACGCGCGGTAAAAGATGACTCGGGGTGAGAGGCAACTTTTCTTCATCCAAACAGGCCCCTGCACAGGGATTTTAGGGTAATGCAAACAATCCTTACACAGGAATGAAGCAACTTAACCCATATCCTCCGTGTCAAGTGCCAAAAAAGACAGAAATCAAGGACATAAACGAACCCAGGCTTCTTGAGTTTTCTTAGCCAATTTTTCAACGGCCGTCTCAAGCAGCTTTTTTATTTTTACAGTTCTATACAATAACTTAGAGTTTATAGCCGCTTCATAAAAAAGAGTTTGCATTTCGTATAACGCTTTTTACAAAACGAGGATAGCGCAGAATGCGATGGGGCTGATTAATAAAAAGTATGTTTTATGTTGTTTGTTTATTGGCCTTATTTCACTTTCAATAAGACGTTGAAACACCAGACATTGTACTTTCGTTTTGAGTAGGGTGGCTCATAACTGACCAGAAAATGACAACAATGTCCAAAAAATCCGATTTTTTCGAAAATCTCCAGGTGCCAATGGGCTAATAAATTAATCAACTATCAAAGTTTACACCGTAGCGCCTTGGGGACTTAGCGCGGATTCGCGGTTTGGCAGACAGCAGCCCACACAACCATCACAAAAGTGCATTCTGCACTAAAACCTTGAATTCCAACAGCTGCCTTCCCTAGTCACTTGTCTTTTCGTTTTTCTCTCAAGAGTTAGCGACTCCTGTGATCTTGCCGATTATGAAAACGGCCGTGATACGAAACGGGTGGGTCGGGTAGCAGGTTTCGCTCACATGAATGCCTCGCTTCTCTTCAAGAGAACAATAGAACAAACAACAGGAACAATGCCTCTAGCCCCAAAAACAATAGTAACTGCTACACTAGTGGGCAAGTAGAATTACAAGCTATTGAAACTGCCTGACGAAGTTAGTCAGCCTGTGCAGCAAGCGTTCCCACACAAATCGTCTCATTCTTTTCGTCCTCGCTTGTATTTTCGCGAGCCCAAAATGCGGGAGAGTTTGCTACAAAGGCTAGAAATTAATACGATTACCAATTCTGAGAGCACGGATGTCTATAAGTGTAAGTTTTTATGGCGGTTTGGAAGTTTGAAACATTTATAGGGTTTATAAGGAAACAAAGTTGCTGCACAGCAAAGCAAGCCATCTAGAAACTGGTTTGAATACAATTCTTCTGTCACTAAATAAGAAATAACTTAATTACAATGTAAATATCAAACAACGAATCCGCACGTTTATACACGATATCACAAAATAAATAAAGCATATCTTTACCTAACAGCATAACCTATGTTACATATCTACAATTGAACGTTGAATCGTTTGACCTAAAAATACACGATTTTGTTACACCCCATTTGATATTTACTGTCCATTTTTAACGTTGGGAATATGGGGAGGCTCCGCCCAAAAGTGGTACCATTTTTCCGGCTGTAGGTTAATGAAAAGGTAATAGGAATTGCACGACTTGGAGTATAGACAAAGACAGGGAAAACTGTATTTAAAAGGGCCTTTCAAAATATCTCGAACCGTCCTACATCAGCGGATCCATCTAAGTATTTTAAGGGGGTAATCAAGTGCAGTGCACCTTCTCTAGGTATATGAAACGGATACCATTTTCTACTGAAGGTATATAAAAGGGGTTACCTTTGCTGTCAAAAATGTTGTCAAAACGCTAAGCGTTTGGACCTCAGGGCACAGCCTCCCCGTAAAAAAAAATTGTGTACCCGCCCCCCCCCCCCCCCATCCCCCCGGGGGAGGGGGGATTTGGAACTAGCGTCTTTTATGAGCAACAGGAGTAGCATTCCCTAACAATGTCTGCAGGCGAACTATCTCTTCTTGGTATCTGCGATATAAAGACAGACAAATAGGTTAGGTAAAGTCTGTGTTTGAACTTAGTGGCCAATTAGGCTGGCGCTTATTTCTAGAATGAAGCGACTAGGAATGTTTCTAATCTGCCCATGGGAAGCTATTCCATCACAGGGTTACCGCCAGCATTAAATTTGCCAGTATCTATTTAGACACCTGGGTGGAGAAAGGCACTGTGAGAGTAAAGAGTCTTGTCCAAGAACACAACGCAATGACCTCGGCCAAGGCTTCAATCTGCATCCCTCGTCAGAAGAACCTTGCCACTTGATTTCTTACCAACGCAATGTTTTTACATACGATTATAAGCGTCTTAAGTTGTAGATGAAAGACTATGTTACCTTTTAAGATTTGTGTCTATATAATGCTGAAGGCGCGCCAGTTGTTCCTCAGCCATTATACAACGTGTCATCAGTGCAGCCCGCTCACTCTCCAGATCTTGCTGGAAAAAAGGAAAATAAAGCAAATAAATACTCCAGTACCGAGGCAAGCAAAACCAATGCTATCACATCTGCTTAATCACAAACGCAAAAAATATAACGAGCTTATGAGACCTGGAAGCGAAAACGTGTAACACGTGCCAAGCGCGGGGAAACGGTCTTTAATCAAATCAAGTGGTTCGGGCCTTACACCTGATTGGTTAAAAATAGTGTGTTTTAATCTGATTGGTCAGTGCACGTCGCACGCTTTTTTTACCTAGAGTTACAGCAAGTGCATCATTACTTTCGACTGTCAAAAACTGAATCCTCTTTTACAACTTTTAATAACATTTTGTAAACTTCTGTCAAGACACGTTTCATCACATAAAATATTTATGCAAAAAATGAACCCGGCCAGAAACCGTTAACTGATGCTCAGCAAACGTCGTTCAGTGTCTTGTGGAACCTTGAAGATTAATCAAATCTTTGAATTATCTTGTACCTGTGTATTTAGCGTGAATTCTCGTAGTTGCTTTCTGAGATAGCCCCATCCCATCTCTACCGTCGCTTGACCGGCTGGCAACGACCTTACAACAAAATAAAATTTTAAAATAATAATCAAAAGAAACATCAGACAATAGGAGCGGCTTCCATTCACGTGTTGTAAAATGGAGAGCAAACAAATCACGACAGCCAATCACAACAGCCGTAAAAAACAATGAACCAATGAGTGCACGAGACAAATACACGTAACCGGCGCCAAGCGCGGGAAAACGCATGTGACCAAGTCGTGATCGGTTTTGCATCTGATTGGCTGAGTAAGTGGCGCGAGTTTTTTTTAACCAATCACAGAGCGTAAAGGAACTAAAAGGAAGGAAGCCGAAGAAATCCAGGATTAATACACTTTGTAGTATCAAAACCATAACTGGTATTGCAGTCCTTGATCGGTCTCTGTATACGAATTGAGATTAAGTGAGTAAAATACACAATTCTGATCTTTCTCGCACTGTTGTAATGAACAAAATCCACAACACCAATGCTACAAACAACAAAAACAATTTCTAAAACGTAAAACTCACATCTCTTGATCTTTTTGCTGCTCGTCTGACGTGAAACGCGATGTGTTGGCAGCCAACTGGAACAAGGAACACATGATAAACACGAGCTTAGACAATTACATTCTCCAAGTTCTTCATTCATAATACACTCAATGTTTAATTTTAAATTTCAATTGAGTTTCGTAAAACCAAAAGTAATCACTCTGGCCAATCACAAAGGACGCAGACAATCCAGGGAACCAATCAAAACTCGAAGCAAATATATGCAGCCGGTATAAAGCGCGGGAAAACGTGTGCGAGCGAGACACGTTTGGTTTTACTTCTGATTGGTCGAGAAAGTGGCGCGAGATTTTTTGCACCAATCACTAAGCGTAGTAATGTAAAACCAAAGCAAACGCGAATTGCTTTTGAAACTCAAAAGAAGATCACTCCATATGGTAAAGACATGTATTTGTGCTACGGGTAACCTTGGTTACTCGTTTCTCCGGGGTAAACGGTGGTTTACTTGTGTTCAGGTACGGGAGTTGGACTAAAGTTTATTTATCCATACTTGTACACGAAAACGGGGTATCTTAAAGGCTATGCTACCTTCCCGGCTACCTGCTGCTAAGACAAGAAACCACGGCTTCGATGATGCAGGGGTCAGGGCTGTACTCTAAGGGTGCCTGGATGCCTTAGGCGACTAACTTTTGCCTTTGGGCGACCAAATAATCTTATTTCTTTCATATAAGCTTTATGCTGGGCACCCTGGATCTCAGTTTGGAATCTCTGGGCTCTTTGTAATTTTTCTTAGAGCACAGCCTTGGGGGCGGATTCAGGATTTTTCTTAGGAGGAGGAACACACGTTTGTATAAGAAAGCCGGCTGGTCATCTCGGGGGAGGGGGGCTGCACTCTCTCCTTAGATCCGACCCTGTGATGCACAGTCCGATTCGCTACAACCCAAACTCAGGAGTCGATTTGGTTCATTCTTGACTACTAACAACACGCTCACATACTTGTTTACATAAAACTCTAAAGAAATGAGTTCAGATCTACCATTATGCAACGAACATTAGAAATAAATAAAAGGAATCATCGTCAGATATCTGCATACCTTTTGTTTGAGGTCTTCATTACTCTGTGCTAATTCTCTAAGATCAGCAGTCAGTTTGGCAATTTCACGACTCTGTTAAGGCAAATATACACAATGAGTAAACGTAGGCAGATGAGCCAGCTTCGATTTGTGTCACAGGGAATCCAGCAATCACACCAACCTGTGCCATTTGCAGTTCACTGTCTGACGGGAGGTACAGACCAGGTTGGTCTACCTGTGGTACATCCCGCGCTCCCTTACTTTCCATGTCGTACTTTAGCATTCTAATAGTGAGAGAAGTTAAACAACAATTGAGGTACACAGATACACTACTCAAGTGCAAATCAGTAACGAATGTTTATGGAAATCTGAACGCAACATTTTCTAAGAAAATTCACCTACGATATTATGTAAATCAAGTACTTTGACATGTTTCGATACATTTTACGAACATGCCAAGAACATACCCCAAGCTGAGAGTCAGAGAACGTCTACATTTTGCCTATTTGTTTTATTTTTTTGTAAAATAAGCAGTATAAATAAATGCAAAACTGTGGTCTAACAATAGTGAACGGAATGCTTAAAAGGAATTTGTCCGTGGCACCAGATCACAGGGAGCAGGCCGCGCAAGCATGTCAAGAGCAACTTGATACACCACATTCGGCGAACAATGCTGTTTGATACGTCTCCTGGTTTCGTCCGCATTGATTTAAAATTTAGCTTAAGAATGTCTTAAGAACATTTTCAGCCTCAAATCGTGAGAAAAAAATAAGACCGCTCAGCCTCCGCCCTAAACTTGGACATTCTTAAAAAAAAGAGTATTTTCTGATCAACCAAAAAGAGACAGATTCGGTCGCGCAATGCCTTATGATAAGGCGCATTGGACTCGCTCGTCCGGTTCAACCTCTGGCCGGCGTCATTGTGTTGTGTTCTTGGGCAAGGCACTTTACTCTCACAGTGCTCCTCTCCACCCAGGTGTATAAATGGGTATAAGCGAATTTACTTCTGGGTGGGGGTAGCTCTGTGATGGACTAACATCCCATCCAGGGGGAATAGAAACACTCCTAGTCGCTTCATGCTATAGAAACTGGAGAAAAGCGCTGGCTCTTGTGGACTAGACGTGTGAAGACTTCCTAGCCTTATGGTTTGCTATGAGAGAGTTTTGCTATTCGTGTGTATGCAAGACTGTACGTACCTATAAGCCGATGAAAGACTCTCATGTTTTTGTACCATGACCCTTATAGTCGCTTTCAATTCTCGTAGTCTGTTTTCTAAAGCTTCTTCTTTTTTCTCGTGTGAGTCTCGAATCTGTCTGACCATCACATCAATGTACGATTGTAATGACTCCACTGAAAGCTGCTTCTCATTGGCCTTTCCACAGAACATCTGTAGAAGAAAATCGATATTCATTCGGGAACACGGAGTCGTATGTTCGGCGAATCTTCGTAGAGGCGAACGAGTGAAATTTCATTGAGAGAGAGAATGGATAAAACTTTATTTACACGCGATAACTATAAATGCCAAAGCTTGTGGGGTTGTGAATGAAAATCTAAGTTGAAGCTAAGTTGGACGAGAGTTTTCTTCAAACATTAGCGTGTTGCCAAACAAACTGCCAAAACTCGAGTCTTCGCTTCTTTCTACACAAGTTTTTTTGCGTTTTATTGTCATTTGTGATTAGCCAGAGTGCTTACTTTGGGTCTGGTTCTACGGCACTCAATTAAACCGCTCTTAATGATCAAAATTTTATAATGAAAAGCAACATGTCTCACCGCAATATCATGGATGTACTGCTGAAGTCTGTTCGTGTATTCCGCACTGAGTTCTTTAAGACGCAAGTCCAAGTTGTTGTTCTCTTCATGTAAACGATGCCTTTCGCCATTGGCGGATATCAATTCCTTTACGAAGCAACAGAAAAAAAATTTATGCCTCGTTGTTGGCTGAAGATGGTTTTGGGAATTCTTAAAACACTTGACACAGGATCTAGAAAGTTCGAGTGTGTGGTTTGCAATCTGTCTCAATCTTGCCCAATCTTTAACCATCCTTGTTCCTTTTTGATTTGTTAATACACCTTTGATGCTGTTCTACGTCAGTAAACCATTATTTTAACGTTTCCTTTGAGTTATAGTCCCTTTAAAACGACTAACCGCAGATTGATGAGCAAGCTTGCGTTGAATCTCCCGGAAAGATTCCTTTGATTCCTTCAGCTCTCTTGCCAATTTGGCTCTAAAACGACAAATGTAACGCTATGATTACTTGTTGTTTTAATAATAATAATAATCTTAAATGAGGAGACGTTTTCACAGATAAGTGGTTAAGAAAAAACAAAACGAAGTAATACCAACAACAACAACGAAGGAAAAATGGTTTCTCTTTAAACCAAAAATCTGGCCAATCACAAAGGACACAGACAATCCAGTGAACCAATAAAAACCAAATACATGTAGCCGACACAAAGCGCGGGAAAAACGTGAGTGAGCAAGTCACGAGTGGTTCTTGCTTTACTTCTGATTGGTCGAGGAAGTGGCGCAAGTTTTTTCTTTAACCAATCACTAAGCGTAGTGCTGCAAAACCAAAGCAATCGCGAATTACATTCGACACTCAAGTGATAAACGCTTTAAAGCAACACTTCGGCTATTGTTTTCTTCCCGAGGTAAGTAGACAAAGACAAACTGAGTTAAAAGTTTCAAGTGAGCAGCTACTTACATTCTATCTTCTAACTTGACCAATTCTCTTTTATGCTGAACTCTCAGTACTTCCACTTTTCCCTCTCGCTGTTGGCTATTTTGAAACAACTAATGATAAATTGAAATGATGCTATTAAAATTTAGTAAAGTGAAAGCAAAACTCATGGAAGACACTATTCTTTATAAGAACTCTACCGATGAAGGAAGGCGTGCTCTCTGCTTTTTTTTCAGGTTGTTTGGAAATTCATTGTTCTTTTAGACGCTGTTCGAACATAATGAACTAGAATTAGCCTTCACAACAAACATTTTAGGCTTTAACTTGAGCCTGCAGGTTTATTGGTCATCAAACTGACCACGGATCTTCAGATCAGAGAAAGAACCTGTTTATTGTACCTGTTTTTCAAGTTCCAGCTTCTCTGACTGCAAGGACAGCACGCTTTTTGACAAGTCATCCTGTGTTGAACAATAAATTGTATTTTCACTTGGTTATACCGCAAAATTCCGAAAATAAGCTGTGGGCTTATATTTGCTCGACATCCCTTTTTCGGGGAGGGTTTATACACAGGGACGGGGGATATCTTCGGATGGAAATTTGCGTTTCAACAATCTTCGGGTTTGTGTTTGGATGGGATATTTTTGGTGCATATGTTGTGGCTCAATTTTATCCTTGGTTCAAATTTTAGTTTCCTTTGTTTTAAACTCATTATCATACATTACCATACCCCAAAAACAAAGGAAAATAAAATTTGAACAAAGGATAAAATTGAATCACAACACAAGAATACCACATAGTTAAAGTCCCTATGGATAACGATCTTAAACTCACAACAAGTCCAACCGTCACTATGAACATTTTCTAACAATGTAAAATACAAAGGGAGAGACCACGAGTAGGAACTTTTACTTCCAAACCAATCTTCTTTGCAAGCCTTTTTATAGTTCTTACTGTATAATTAGAGAAGGAAGGAATTTAAGAAGAAAATTAAGTCAAGCCACCTTCTCACGTAAAGAACTCCTTGAAAATTTGCTTGCAATCCTTCTGAGCTGGTCATAGTACTCCTGTAAAAAGAGGAAATATAACATTGAATGAATTTTCACAAAGGAAGTTTTAGCAGTTACTTGTAAATGTGCAAAGTAAAATTACATCCATTGGATGTTTGACCAAGTGGTGGAAAAATTTCAAAGACAGAGTTTGAAAAGAGTAATATTGTCCTAAAAAAGCCTGTAATCATTCATATTACCTGCATTGTCTCAAGCTCTACAGCTTCTTTGTCATTTTGTAGCTTTTCCTTTGTGTTAAGTAGCGTCACAAGTTCCAAACCCAACTCTTCATTTTTGGCCACCTGGATATTTAAACAGAAATTATTGATCAATTGTGTGTAGAAATGATAGTGATATGACAAGTTGTAATTTACCAATGTACAGTAGCATGGTAAAAGTAATGCAACCAATCCCATTGGTTTGTTGACCAATGTATCAGCCAATATGTCAGCCAACTGTTCGTCGTCATTTGGTCAATTGTCAGTGGTTGGGTCAGCCATTGTGTGAGTCTGTGCTGATGTGTTGGCCGATGCATTGGTCAACAACATGTCAGCCAACTGTTCGCCGACAGCTGGTCTATTGTTGGTGGTTGAGTTGGTTGATGTGTGGGTCATGGGTTGGTGCTGTTAATTTTTCAATGTGTTGGTAGTGTGTCTGGCATGTCAGTTGACCTGTTGTTGATGCACTGATGGGATCAGATTTGTTGCCTTTACTGGAGGTTTACCAGTTGGCTATTTACATGTTATGGCCAAGGAATTTAACCTGGCACTGCCAAGTATACCTCCTTCTCACTGACTGGAAACCTCCAGATTGTATGAAAAGTGTACTAAAATAAAAATGATCAACAACAGGAGGCAGCATATGGCCAAGTGGTCAAAGCACTGGTCTTGAAATCTGGAGGTTCTAGGTTCATATCCAGTTCTAACCACTGCCTGGAGGTGTTTCATGGCAGACCTAAGTTCAACTTCTCAGCCATGCTTGTAATTAGCCAGCTAGTTCGCCTCCTGCATGTTGGAATTTTAAACCTTGTTAGGTTTAATTTGAAATAAATTATTTGTTTTTAATGCTTGGCCGTATCAGCTCTTGTGCTAAATCAGTTCTGCCCCCATGCCCTCGCACCTCCCAGTTTGCACTGGCATCCAGTTCTCTTGCGATTCTTTCCCCATGTTCAACGATTGAAGAAAAATATGAAAAAATAGAGGGATGTGAACAGTTTATGTAAACAGTTTATTTTTGTAAACAAATGTCTTTTTTAGCTTATCTTGACTCTCCTGTTACTTAGTGGTAAGAGTATCTGACCAGTGTGTGAAAGGCAACAGGCTTGACTCCCATCAGGGACTCAAAAGTCGTTCTATGTCCCATGCTCAAGCCAAACTAATTACTGCAGTCGACACTTGCAAACTGTATTCTTACTCGTACATCAACTGTTTTGAGTATGTACCTCCTTTTGATGGTCTGCTGTCAGCTGGACATGGCTAGTTTTTAAAGCAATGTACTCATTTGCCAGTTCTTTATGCTCTGTTTCCATGATGCTGAGTTCTTCTTTAGCTGCCGTCAGGTCCGTCTGAGCCTTATCCAAAAACATCTGCAATTCCATTACATTATTCTCTAATGCAAGTACCTGGAATGAAGAAAACAGAGGGAAATTGAGTTACATTAATTTTACTGCCAAAAATCTTGCTATATATACGGTACCTCTTGTTATAAGAGCACACTAGGATTTCACCTCCTTGTGGTTTCACCCAGACTTAAAAGGTAAACTAGCTTAAGATTTGAATTCACTAGACAAGTACAGGGTTTACGATACATTTTATTAGAACCAACAAATTTAAGTTAGATAGGTTGGGTTCCACTAGGCTTGTATGCAGACTTAACTTACCTTACCTTTTATCAAAAATTTGTCATAATAATCTTTTTTACATGTACTTCACCTTATTGTTAAGGTCAAAATTAATGGCTTCTGCATCTTCCTGAATCCTGTTGTTTTCCAACTGTACATCAACTAAAGTCTTGGAGATCTATTAATCAAATAATAATAATGGGCAAACACACATAATTATAACAAATCAAATTACTTAATAAGCCATACTTATATTCTCTGTCTATTTCAGTATTCTGTTTATAAACTTAAATAAAACAATTGCAATTAACTGCCTTCAATGCTGAAAGGAAGCTTCACGGCAGGAAGCATTTTACTTGACAATGGACACACATGTTCTGATGGACACACCTGGATTCATGTATGCTGGATTAAAGTCAATTGTCAGGGCTGAAAAAGATCTGCCCACTTGTCTGGGACAAGAGGAATTTTCTGCTAGGTAAGTAACTTTTCATACTCACTGCTATATTACATATTAAGTTAGTGTAAGTAATTCTATCCTAAGTATTGTACGTAATTGGACTGTAAGTAACTGCTTTGTATAATGTGATGTAAGCAATTAAGGGGTACTTGTTCTTATATGCTGTAAGATGAATACAAAATGCTTTGTCCAAAAAAAAAAATACTCACTGGCCTGAAGGCAGTAAGGGCACTGGCAGGTTGTCTGCCCATTAAATCACAAAAAAGTAACTAAGAAAGAGGGCAAGCATTAACATATTGGAAAGGAAGGAAAAAAGTGGGTACAGAACAGATTTTTATCTCTACTGTTCTGACAGAGGACCATAGGCACCTATGGGGTCTTCTTGGAATGGAGTGGATAAAACTGAAATGGGCCAGGTATTGTTTACACCTAAAAAATTATTCCATGCCATTCCAGTTTTAATGTGAGCCATTCCATTTTTTTTGGCTCAAGTAAACAGGCCTATAATCTTTTTATAACCTGTAATTTTTCCTCTTCACTTGAGATGAGCTTGGATGAGAGCTGTGTCTTGGAATTCATCAGTTCACTGTATCGTGTCTGCATCTCCTCCAGTCTTGTGTACAGCTGCTCATTTTTCTCTTGTAACTGAAACTAGAATGTAACAATAACATAATCAAACACCAAAAAAATAGTAGACTGGTGAAAGGTTGTCACTCCCATAACCATAGTATAGTATAGTCAGCATGCCCACACACAAGAGCACTGATGATATCATGTCCAGTATTGGATTTCTTTGCTCTGTTACATGTATAGTATGGAGGTTTTTGAGGACAAATCTATTAGTAGTAGCAACAGCAGCAGCAGCAGCAGCAGCAGCAGCAGCAGCAGCAGCAGCAGCAGCAGCAGCAGCAGCAGCAGCAGCAGCAGTAGTAGTAGTAGTAGTAGTAGTCGCAGTAGCAGTAGCAGTTGTAGTTGTAGTAGTAGTAGAAGTAGCAGCAGCAGCAGCAGCAGCAGTAGCAGTGGTAGTAGTAGCAGCAGCAGCAGAAGTACAGGTGTAGTAGTACTAGTTATAGTAGTAGCAGCAGCAGCAGTGGCAACAGTAGCATCATCATCAGATGCAGCAGCAGCAGTTTGTTACAACGGTTTTCTTAACAGTCCCTCAACAACTTTATTCCTGCTTCATTCTCACTAGGTTTTTTCTCCACCACTCACTTGCACTTTTTCTACTCGCCCTTGTGCTCACAGAACCGGTCTAAACAAGTTATACTGACATCACTCGCATGTAACGCAAATAATGTCACGCCGCTCTCATCCGACCTGCCAAGTTACTGTTAGTAGAAGTGAACTTTATTAATGTGTCAGAATCTCCCAGTGCAAAGCACTAGGCTTTCCAAAGATTTCTCTGAAATCTCTCGAGGAAGAAAACATCTGAGTACATTCTATCATTCCCCCACTCAGTGAATTAGACATTAAAAAAGTAACGGTTACATTTTCCTGGGTAAGCTGTGTCATTTGGTCCTTTAGTTCCTGCGCTCTGGCTTGATTATCTCCTGTTCCTGAACTTCTTGTTCCTCCTGATATTCTGATATCATCTTGAAGCTTCATAATCACTGATCTAAACTGACACAGTAGTTCCTGTGCACAGTACAGACACTGAATTAGTCTCTTGGTTGATTTATGCACCTTACAAGTATGAGGATTAGAGCACGGGTGTAAAACTTAGCATTTTCCTTTGCTCTGGTGTACAGTTATATGTGATAATAAATATAAAACAAAGGAAAAAAACAAATTGTACCAAGGCATCTTTTTGAAAATTTCAGATGGCTCATATCTGCTAAGATGATAAAATATCGCAAATGTCAATACATGACTGTACAGTTGAACCTCAGCTAACAGATTTGTACTTCCTGTTGGAAGACACCTCCCGCATGCTACATAATAAAACATTATATTTTTAACCTCTCATAAGCAGACACCTCTACTTGATCAGCAGGCACTTACAGAGCTCCCAAGGAAGTCTGTTGTTGAGTGTCAGACTGTCACAACATCACACATAGCTGTTTATCTCTTCTGAGATAACTCAGTTAATTGCATTGGAGCCATTTCAGGGGCGTAGCTAAGGGGGGTCCTGGGGTGCCTATGACCTCCCCCCCCCCCTTTGTGAGGTAATTTTTTAAGTAAACAACATACAAACCTTATAATTCAGGTGGTGAAAAAGTGCAAATCCAAAGAATCAACATTCCATTAACCTTTTCTAGTGCAAGGTAGTTACATACTTCATTTCCAGGACCAAACATCTGCAGTGAACCATGTAAGTACCCAGGGTGTGACACATTGTGACCCCCCCCCCCTCTCCCCCCTTTGGAAAATCCTAGCTACACCCCTGCATTTCACAGCATACACTTACCTTAGCCATAAAGTCATTGACAACAGGATAATTCTGTACTTGGGCTAGCTGTCCTGCTGTTTTTAGAACAGTTGGAAGACTTGAACTATCAGATGGATGAAGAGTTACCAAAGCTTTTGTCTTACAGTTTCCACCAAGTGCATCCTTCAACAACAACGTCACTTTGGATTCTCTGGAAAAGTCAGAAAAATGTGTAATTGATGTGTAAAATGTGCAACAGGTAAATGTGGGAATAAGTTAGTAATAGCCCAAGTGCAGTGCAACTCGGGATCAAACCTGAATTGCTTCATCTACGGTGTAACATGCTAACCATTATGCCAACGCATCTCCCGTAACAATGTGTTTACTTACCCATAATTTATTACTCTGGTGGCTCTTGGCGAGGCAGCTAGTTTTTCCACAAGATTTCCAAATGCAGTTAGAGATCGGTTCAGAGTAGGGCCTTCTCTCATACGGAGCTGTGTTGGGTCTTCAGCCAGCTTCTCAGCCCCAGGTAGTTCTACCACTAGGAATCGAGACATAAAAGGATCTTGGCTGTCTTTTGGAACCTTGACAAGAAAAGAGATAGAGTGAGCTCACTTTGAAAACAAGCAACAGCCTTCTAGCACAAGTGCCTGTGCGGGCAGCTGAAAATCTTTGGGCCATGCATGTGTCAGATGAATAAGAGCACAGAAGAGCCCACACAGAGACTACCAGTGAACAAGTAAGGACACGGAGGTGAAAATGGATAGGGCATGCGCTGTGTATGCACAACAGTTACCCCACTTGTTGCACTGACCTAGGTACTGAAAGGGAAATGCAAGAGACAAAGGCTTAGAGAGCCATAGAGAGGGACAGTGGAGAAAGAGCAAAAAGTAAGGTTTTCACTCTTGGGTTGAGACAGGATTGGTGCAGCAGCAGACAGAGTATTTTGGCCCCATTCTCCTTACGGAGAGAAGAAACTGATGTTGTCCTAAGAACCAGAATATCTGTCAAACTGGCATTGCTTTCAATAAAACTTTAAGTAGGTGACTGCCCTTGTGTGGCACCTGTAATAGAGCATATTTATAAGAGGCTGTAAACACCTCACCTTTATAGGGAGGTGCATGAATTTTACCTGATGATTTATCACGAAATACCTGCTGGAGCTCTGGTGTGTGCCAGGTCTTACTGAAAGCACTGAAATGATCTTGTGGAGTGAAAATATTGTGATATATTTGTACCGATACTTGTTTTGCAGGTTATAAAACGAAGTAGTTGTTTGTTAGATTGCTTTTTACTCACTTACCATTGACAAGTCCAGCGAGAAAAACACAGTTGCCCTTGTTTCAAAATCTGTTTGTCCTTTGGTTCTATTTGACCATCCTTGACGAAACACACTGGTACACTCTGCAGCATCTGCAACCCTCCTATAACTGGCATTCTGTACATATACCCCACTGCGTCCATCTTCAGCAATATCAACATGCTTGTCTTCAATAAAATAAACTTACAATGTAAACTGGACCATCATGGATAATTATTCGGGGATCTATAAAATTTGCTTTCACTGTAGTGTATTTTAGCTTGAAAATCCTGGAAGGTTTCGAACTTCTTTGATACAGACATCAAAGGGGCAGAGAAAAGTGTCTGTATTATGGGGGTGTCTGACTATTACAGAGGTGGAATTTATACAAATTTTTTACTCCTTCAGACCAAGTAACCTGTCTGTCATGGGGACAGGCATGAATCTAGACCAGTTTCCACTGTTTTTCGGAAAATTATTTTACACCATAATCATCACAAAATGGAAAATCAATAATGATAAAAACATGAAGGAGAATGAGTGACTCAAAATACCCAGAAATGGCACTTTGGGGAGTTGAAATCTAAAAAAATGTTTCTGGTGGAGCACACCTTTGGATCCCCCTACCTAGTCTCCTTCGCAGCCGTTGTTTGGGCTCGTCACACAACGTTCCGTCCCCCACCAACGGCTGCTTAAACCAGAACCACATTCCTTTCCTTTTGCTTTGACCGCAGTTACTTTGACACCTATCGGCAAAAACGTGACAGTTGCTGTTGACTGAAAAGCTGTTATATATTTGCTTCAAATCTTGAGCTTAGATTCCTGTTGTACTAGATATTAATTTTTTGACGTAAGGTTTCAAATCAGGCGTGTTTTATTTAGGTAAATCTTTGTTTTATTCGATGCCTGGTGTGTATCAAATTCAAAAGGCAGCGACGCTGCCGACGCTAGAGTCACGATAAGACACAACTTTTGATTGGTTTAGTCGGCGAGTTTTGGCGCAACGGCTCAGAAAAATGTGAGCGAAGCTGTGATTGGCTAAACTATGGAAAGGAATGTGGTTTGGGTTTAAGCAGCTGTTGGTGGGGGAGAGAGCATCGCATGACGAGCCCAAACAATGGCTGCGGCGGAGACTATCCCCCACCCTGCCCATTGGAAAACAGTCACTATTTTTTCTGGATCTGCGTCTGAGGGAGGTGTCCATCAGGAGAGGTTGGACTGTTCTCTCAAAACTAAAATTTAGTAGCAGTTGCTGGTTAATCTTGTGCGCAATCCCCCTGATCTACCCCAGGGGTACATCCCTGGGGTAAGTAAGCTTTAACTGGGCCCGATTTCGAGGTTAATTAATTCTCAATCTTACTTTGATGAAAGAGCAACCTACCTTCATGTGGCAGTAACAAAAGATCTCTTACTTTCTCGTTGAAAACCTCATAAAACTGTACAAAAACAACTCCGTCACTGGTGTCGTTTCTTTGCACTCTCGTGTCTTTTCGCGCCGATCTTTCGTTCTTTATTCGCGTAAAAACAGAGTTTATAATCAGGGGAATTAGCCCAGCCTTTGAGTTTTTCTCCCCCGCAAGAGAGTACGACTTGCCAGATCCAGTTTCGCCGAAAACTAAGACACAAACATTGTAACCAGCTATGAAAAGTTCAACCAGTGGTGTGAATGCATCCCTGAAAATGTCGTAGGTCAGTGATTCTGATTTGTAAACAGCTCCGAAAATATGACCAGTTCCATTGCCTGCTTGTACACGGGTACCCGAAAGATTCAGCGAAAAGTGTTCTCCTCGTTTGGGTGGTCGAATACGAGCTAAAACCTCCACATTCATCTCGTCGATCTAGGCAAAATTGCATAAAATCCGGTATAAATCCATCGACTGATCCATCGATCCATCGCCATCTTGAATCTTGAAAGTGACAGCAATAATTCGTAGCCTGGCCTGCTGTTCGTCGCCTGGCTACAAAGCCCATGACCACAACTTGAAGATGGTTGAAGAAAACAAGACGAAAGCTGAGAGAAAAATTAAATGTTTTGCAGTGACGCTGCGTTAAAATTGTACAGTCGTTAATTCTTTAAGTAATAGATTGATGTGTTTATCGCTAGTATGTTTCCAACAGCAGGCTATTTCCGGAGTACAAACTGCCCATTCTTTGTTCATGGTTTGTGTCACCGGCCATATTGCCATTTTCGTCATAGCAAGCCAGGTACGAAAAGTTTTGATAGTTCTTTAAACACGGAATCTATATAAACGAAAATATTTTCTATCTGTGTCAGAGTTGATGCTATCTCCTCCTTTTGATTTGGAACTAGTAAATTTATTTTAAGGTACTTTTAAAATTAACTGCAGTTTTCTTTATGGACATGTGTTTACTGGTATCACATTTTATTCGCTGTACAGATGCACAAAGATTAAAATAATTAGTTTTTTTATAACACTGATGTTAATCTTATCGATTTATGGCTAGTAAATGGTGATGCTATAATCTAATTTTATACTATAAGCTAATGAAGTGGCTATAATTTTGTCTTATATTTAGGGAATTAAGTTGTATTTAGTTTTGACTTCATATTTGATTGTTGCTGGATCTTCATAATACCCCCCCCCCCCCCCCCCCAACTGAAATGCTGTTTTCTATTGGACAAGAGCATTTCACGTGGCAGGCGTCAAAACTCTATGACTCCCTAAGGCGAACAAAACTCAACTCCCTAGGGCGACAACAGCTTCAACGTGGGACTTGCATGTGATCAGCTCCACTTCGGGAACATCTAGGGTCTCAGGGAAACAAAACTCACTGTTCCCCTCAGGGCAAATCATTAAATGCTTACTGTTTCATGTTGTGACACCTTACTTGAAAATGGTCCTCTTAATTAACAGTAATAAAAATTATTTGAAAAGGTCTTTCAATTTGTACAACAGTTTTAATTTTTAATTTTTGTTTTTAATCAAATCAGTTGGAAAGTAGATTTAAGCTTGGTTAGAAGAAGAAGCTATAGAATAGAGTAGAAAAGAATAACTTTCATTGAGCAAGTTTATTGTGTTTAATTTATACAGGTTTGAAGGCTTCAAAGAGTAAAATTTCACCCCATAAACACAATACTGAACAGGAACGCTACACTGTTAATAAAACTAAAACGTCAAGTCCAGAAGGTTCTGTTGGGGAAAATTTACAGGCTAAAGTTAAAATCACTACACCAGATGACAAGCCTGAGAAGTCGAAAGCAGCTCATGATACTAGTCACGGCAATGAAGATAAATACTCAACAAGCACAACTGGTATTAAAAGTATTCTCAAGAGAACCAATGAGGATCAAAGTGTCAATGATCAGCAATCTATTGCAGAGGAATCTTTGCCTGCCGACAGCTTAGATCACAGGAAAGCCACAACTAGCTCAATTGCAACCACTGACAGTAATACAGAGATGTTTGATATAGATGACACTGAGCAACCTTTTGCTTCTCTTACGGATGAGGAGAAAAAAATTATTGGATTAACAGCTTGTCTACCAAGTGGAAATAGTGATTCAGCTGCTATTAAGAGTATAGATTTGAAGTCTCCAGTGTCCGATCTTTCCACTATCTCAAGTGCTCACAGTAACACTTCTGTTTTGACAAAATCATTTGAAAATAACACAGGAGATGGAGGTGTTATGAGTAGTAACCAAGGTGATGTTGATACAACTGATGCTCATAAGGCAGTAAAAGTGGAACAGGTTGAGATCGGCAGTTTGCAAAATGAAAGAATGACTGATGTTAATGCTAAGGCAGTGGATGAGATAGATGAAATGTCAGCAGACTCTGGACATGACTGTATAAGCAAGAAACGTGACCTTACTGTCACTGACGAGAAATCTGATAAATTCGACAAATCAAGAAAAAGAAAATCTGTTCAACTTCAAATTTCAGACAAAGGATCTCAAGATAAGACACCGTTAATAGATGTTATTGCTACAAAGAAACGGAAATCACAGCAACTGCCATGTATCGGTAAAAGAAGTAATGACACTGATGCAGTGAAGAGTGGTGAAGAAAGTAGTAAAGCTATTAAAATGAATGAAAGTTGCATTGACCAAGAAACCACACTACGACAACTTTTTATGTCAGCGTCAAAGTCACTAAAAGATACTGAACATTCTAGAAAAGAAATGCCTAAAAGTATATCCCCACTAAAAAGGCACAAAGCTGTTTTTGACAGTCCATCCAAACTGAAAGAAAAATCTCCCATTAAGAACTTAACTAAGGAAATTGTTCATGTTCCTAAAAAAAAAGTCATTGTGTCCGAGACTCAAATTAATTTTTTTGGTCCGAGTAAAAAGGCTAAAGAAATTGACAAAGCAGAAACTCCAAAGAAAAACAAAGAAAAAACAACTCCAGTTAAGACTTTAAAAGCCTCAAAAGTAGAGAGGAGAGGATTAGAAAAGAACAAAAGCTTACAGAAAACAGAAACAAAAACACACATGCCTATTACTATATTATCAAGCGATGACAGTGATATGGGTAGCCCGGATAACTGGGAATCAAGCACTGAAGAACACAATTCCCTTAAGAAGATTTGGGATGATTTTGAATTACCACAAAGTGATAACATTGAATTGGAAGAGGATTTACAATCACCTGTTAAGAAGCAGACACAAGAATTACCCAGGGCGAGAATGCCATCAACATCAAAGGATACTGGCAAAGAAAAACAACCATCATTGGTGAATACTTTAGGACTGGGGAAAAAGCAGCGTATTGCTCATACCTCTAGTCAAGTAAGTTATTCAAAGTAGCAATTTTTGTATGCCAGTAATTTTTTTTCTGGGTAAAAAGCCTCAGATAGGGCTGTTACTGTCCAGACATGCACGCAACAACGAAAATGGCAAATTTGATGAAATTTTGCCATGAGTTTTGGCAAAAGCTCATGCAACCCCACCAGGTTGATGGATTTGACAGTTTTGGCAAATTTGGCGAACAAGACGAATATGGAAAAATTTTATCAAATAATTTGAAAGCAAGAAGGTGGCAAAATCATTTATTGATTTCAATTTCTGCTGTCATGGTACCCCCTCTCAAGCTCGTTCTGTCAAATGTCAACCTACGGCAAAATTTTGTCATTTTCATTGTTGTATGCTTTTCTGAACATATTACTATGGCCCATAAAATTCACCAATCATAGCCTGCCTACCATATGAGAGATATAATAAATAGAATTCTAACATATGTTGCAGTTGCCTAGGCGATTATCATCGAATGCGAATCCAGTCAGGAAGTACCCCAAGACCCTGTCAGCTGTACAGAAGAAAGATGAGTCTGTGGCACCAACAGAAAGTTCGGTAAGGACAATGAATGAAAGCAGTTCACATTATGTTTATCAGAAACCTTACATATTTGTTAAGGGGGAGATGCAGTGGTCTAATAGACACTTTGCATAAATGGCATCGGCATTTGAATAACAATACTTATGCACCCTAAGCCTCACATTCACGTAAAAAAATCTTTTGTCTATAAACATCCACACGAAGCTAGGGATGTACAAAGTATTGTTATTCAAATTTGGATGCCATTTATGCAAAGTGTCTATGGTTAGTGCGCTGCACTCTGGATCAAGCATTCTGATTGACAGTCCCCCCCCCCCCCTCCTTGCTGGATGACAGTACTAAACAGGGCCATCTGCTTTATAGATAAGAGTTCATCCATTTCCTTGTTAAATGACGATTTATTCGAGCAAAACAAATCCGAATGATGAACGACTACAAATAACTACACGTGAGGTTTGACCGGGCTAGTCCCAGTCTACTTGACATGACGCGACCGGGCTAGTCCCAGTCCATATAAAGGTTGACCACATATTTCTCTATCTCCCCCCAAGTCTTTAGTGTTCCTTGCAATTTTAACAGTGCATAGAGTTGTCGGTAAAGACTGATAATAACAAAACAACGGAGTATATATAACAGTGTGCATAGTGCAAGTTCATAGTTCAAGTTTTCCTTTCTTGTTGTAGTCCCTGAGCCTCCGTAAAGCTAAGGGGACTTTCTTCTCTGCGGGGACGTTCTTCTCAGCGGGGCCTGTGGCTGGGCTGGCTTCAGGCAAAACTGGTGCGGGTGGTCCTGGGGTTGCGGCCGGTTGTGGTTCTGTTCCAGGGGGTTGTGGTGCATCGCACAAATCCCTGCTGTTGTGGCTCAGGGCTGCTGGGTTTGGTGGTTCGGCTGCATTGGTAGGCTGCTTTGTCGGGGTCGGGGGTCTTGGTGTGGAGGGTGTGGCCTTGACTGTTGTACCTGCAGGTCTGAGATCATCGCTTAGTAGGCGAGGTGGGGGTCTGGCCTGGACTGGTACATACTTGCGGAGGAATTTGCGGTTTCTGAGTGTCATTCTTCCAGAGCCATCAACACGTGTGATGTATTGGTCGAATTGTTTTACTTCCGTGATGACCCCTGTCTTGTCCCACCACGTTGGGTGGGGTCCGGTCTGGTTCTGGATTCTGACATGGTCCCCTACGGCTAGGGGAGGGAGCCTTTTGGTGTGCTCAGCCCACCTCTCTGATGCTTGCATGTGGCGGTTTCTCAGGGCTTCTTCCCTCAAGGCAAGGGTGTCACGCCATGTTGGGTGTGGGATGTAGCGCCCAGGGATGACAGGTATGAAATCCTTGATAGGTCTTCCGAAGACACATTGTGCAGGGGACAGCTTGGTGTTTGGGTCGGGGGTGTTATGGTACTGCAAGATGGCCTGCTGGAATGCGTTGGTGTTAAGGTTGCCTTGTGGGTCTGTGTTATTCGTGATTAGCCTCTTGACTGTTTTCACCCCTATCTCAGCCCTGCAGTTGGAATGTGGGAATGCAACGGACGAGAGGCGATGGTGTACCCCCCAGTCTTTCAAGAGCTGCTGGGTGGCATGTGCACTGAACTGTGGTCCTCCATCGGTGGCGCATTCATCTGGGATGCCGTATGTGGCAAAGGTACGTCTTCACGTCCTCTTTCGACGATGGGCCAGTTGGAGTATCTGTCCACTACGAGTAGGTAATTGACGCCTTTGTGCTGAAAATAATCAGCACAAATGCATTGGAATGGGTATGCTGGTGCCACTGGGGGGTATGGTGGGGCGCTGGGCTGTGATGGAGTCATGCGGTTGCAGTGAGAGCAGCGCTCTCGCAGTGCTGTGATGGCAGAGGTGATACCGGGCCAGAATACAGTCGACTCTGCTCTGGCAGTCATTGATGTCACCCCTTGATGGGCAGAGTGTAGTACAGTCAGGATCAACTCCCGGAGGGAGGTGGGGATGACGATTCGGTCTTTGTAGAGGATGACACCATCAACAGTGTGCAGGTGTTTGCGGAATCTGTGATATTCCTGGAGGGCGGGTGGGAGCTGGTGCTTGAACTCCGGGAATCCTGATTCAATGGTGGTGGTCAGGATGTGGAGGTCTGGGTCGCTGGTGGTTGCTAGCTTGACACGTTCCCAGGTGACCGCCATGGTGCTTAGTGTTGATGAGGCTGAGTGGATCAGTTCGTTCTCAATGTCGTAAGAACATGATTCTTGGGGCAGTCCTTCGGTTCGGAGACTTGCCAGGAAGGGATGTCCGATGAGGCTTGCTGAATATTGGATGGTTGACATGTCTATATCTGCTATATCATCCGGCAGGGTAAGGATGTCGGGGTTTGTGGGGCCAGTCGGGTGCCTTGAGATGGCGTCAGCGGCCTTGTGTCGTACTCCGGGGATGTGGACCATCCGGAACCTGTACCGAAGTGTCTTCTCCTTTAGGTTTCTGAGGCGACTGTTTGATATTTCATCGAGGGATCGGTCGCCGAATACCTTGAGGAGGGGCTTGTGGTCAACTGCGATTATCAGGTTACTGCAGCCAAGGACAAAGAAACGCGCCTTGTCAAGAGCATCCGCGACAGCTAAGGCTTCGCCTTCTATTGGGGCGTAGCGTGACTCTGCTGAATGGGTGAAGCGACTACCCACTAGTGTTACTTTCCAGCCACTGCGGCAGCAAAAGGGGTCTGTTGAGGGGCACCGGCAGTGCTTCTGGAATAGCCAGTAGCCGATGCCAGTTTTTGACCATTCAGTGGCCAGACATGTTGACTTCGACTTGTCAAAGATGCGGACGCCGTCTTCGATGTCGGAGATGATAGCTAATTTAGACTCTTCGAATAGTCGGTTGAGTTCATCGTTCCACAGGAATGGGGTCCCAGGTTTCAGTGACTCACGGAATAAATGCTGCGAAGGGCGCACACTGTCCGGGGTGACTTTTTAACTTAAAAATGTATTTCGATCAATACTGCGGTGGCTTGTTTCAAAACATTTTTTTATTCCGCTTACAAGTCCCCCGGATGTAAGCCCCTCCGTTCATAAGCCTGCCCAAAACCCCTTATGAAGTTGTATAAGCCTAGGACTTATAACCGGATTTTTTCGGTACACTGTTGTAGCCAATGATTGCAGAGCTAAAGAAGTCAAAGGAGATGTAGGGCAACAAATTACAAATCCCAACTGGTGGGGGGGTTGACTGGTTGGCTATTGATACGAAGTGTGGAGAAGTTGAATTTAACACAAATCCATCTCGTACCAGAGAAAAAGATTTGAGCTCAACTTGATCTCTTGATTACAAGCCCAGCACCCTGATTACTAGGCAATGCAGCCCCCTAGATTAGATTAACAGATTTAAATGCATTGCTTTGAAACAAATTATCAAGGTACGCTAATAATTTAGTAATAAAAGTCTGTATTTAAGAGATCAATATTATTGCTAATGTTTGTATGTGTATGTTATGATTTTCCCAAGGAATCATCTGCAGTGAGCTACAAGCCAGCAAAACAAAGGGTGGCCCATGTGCAAAAAAGTAATACCCCAGCAGGATCCTTGCCAAGACCAAGGATCCCTGTGGAGTATGGTGCTAAGGTGCCTCAAAGTCAGCGTCAAAGGTACCTAGACAGGATTGTAGATGAGTACCTTCGAATATGCTCCACTGAGAAAGAAGCATTTGAAAAGGTAACTCTACTAAAGATATGTCTTTCCTATTTTATGAGACTCACTTACAAAGTGATAAATGATCATCGTAGTGAATTTCCAGTTTAAGCAATGTGTCAAAATTACAGAGAATGCTTATTCTGTATTGGGATTTACAGTGTATTCATATGACCTGAATAGTGTCTTTTCATTAGATCCACTTGTTTTGGATTATCAATGAATTTATTTATTATTTTATAACTATTTATTTTAAGAGATCATTACTATTTGATTTTCAGGCTGTTGAGGAAGAGAAAGCATTGTATGAAAGAAGCACAAGACGACAGGTGTATTTGAATCTCTGCGTAAATGCAATCAAGAAACTGCGAGATACAATACAGCTGGAGTTACCATCACCGGTCAAAACTGAGACTGCAACACAAGTAGCCGTCACCAAGACACTGTCATCAGGGGCAGTTCTTATCAGTACGAAAAGTCCTGCAAAACAGGATAAACCTGCTCTTCCTGCAACTGATCAACTCACAGGTGAATATGCTGATTTGTTTAAATAACATTTTAGTTTTTCTGTGGGATACCTGTGGTATTGCACACTAATTGAGATCGGCTGTAAGTCTGTTAATGCATATGAGTTGCAACATTGTATCCCACACATGTACCCATTGGATACCCTGTTTTTATAACACGAGGTAGACTGTGAATATACAGCCACCTCCTATCACTCCCAGCCAGTTTGGCTTTTGTGAGAGGGTGCATCTGGGATTTACATCCAAAAAATTAATTCATTAACTGCTAACTTTTGTTTCAGACTAACAGTAATTATTTAAATACTCGTTATTTGACAGTTAGACTATAAGCCCGAGATTTGTATGAGCAAATAGTCAATGAAGCACAGCTGAGTTGACTATTGCTCATAGAATTCTAAACAAAGGCAAGTAGTCTAATTGTTTTAGTAGAAACTCTAAAGGTTTGCAGTCCAAAACTTACAATTTTGTGTACTTTTGAGCCAAAATTCAAGAATAATAAATATTGGCCCTTTAAAAAGCAATGCATTTGCCATTGTGTTCTACCAGCGCATAGAAACAATGGGAGAACCAATCAGATTTACAGATTTCAAATAGTCAAAACATGGCTGAGGTTTTGCTAATTGATATTATTCATTCTTTAATATTACAGAAGAGGTGATGTATGATTTTCTGTCCAAGTACCTGATGAGTGAAGAGGATTTAGTCCAGAATGGTTATCCACGACCCTGTCCAACAGCACCAGGAAAGGCTGTTTTCAAACCTAGAAAAGAACAGCATTCCAAAGACTGTAAGTATGTGGCATGCGCTCTTGTGTGAGTCATCTTCTGGGAACAGTGGTATGAAATTTCTAAGAATAACTAAAAGTTTATTACATATTTGCTTAGCTTGTTAAGATTACAAAATATTCCAAGGTTAAAAAAAATGAATTACGGCCTTATTTGCAGACACACACAAAGAATATTAAGTTTAGTAAAAATACATTTCAATTGCCTAAATGTTCTTGACAAGTTAGTTTTCAACTGGTAAGTTGCCCTGATAATGACTTTATAGCTGAAAACATTTTTTGATGCTGTATAAATTATAAACTTTTAGACATAACTTTTTAAGCCTCTTAACACCCAACACAAAATTAGGCTTGCATTCTCCTTCATGAAATGCAACCAGACTCTACATCCAGACTCTTTTGAATCCTAAGTAATATGAAAATCACCAACTTTGGAATTGGCCAGAATTTTTATATCATTGCCCCAGCCACTTAAGTTGACAAATTCTAGAAATTACTGTGGTTCGCATGCTGCTTCTCCTAGCCGCCACTGTTGTTTATGGTTTCTTGCTTGAAACATGCTTGAAAAATGATCTCAGAGAAAAAAAATTTTTGCTGCAAAAACATAAAACTAGGATCAAGCTTTCAACACTAACCACTTAAAGAAAATAAGAAAGAGTTCTGTGCAAAACCGCACAGAAATGTGCCCCAGAACACAAACGGTAACCACATCCATGCTTACCACAAATACGGAAACCGCAGGTAAAAAATGAGGGCCTGGCAAAAAATTTGCCCTCATCAGGGTGCATTACAATCGAAAAATGTAATGTTACCCATTCACATAACAGTTTTCCTTGTTTAACAAAACATTTTCATGCTATAACATTATACTAACAGTGCTGAAGTCCTATTTACTCATTTTTATATTTATCACTGATCTTAATCATGTACTTTGACAATTCATATCACTTCAGAAATAGGTCTCACCGATTACCGCGACCTAAAATTGCAAATTATAACCGCAAACTGCCAAGTGTTGTTAAACTGAATACCATGGGTTAAAAATAAAATTACCACAAAACTGCACAAAAAGTCACGCCCCTTAAACTTTGTAAACAACCAAATGTAATTAGACCTTATAAACAGGTTAGTCAGTATTAGTATTTACTATTAGCAATTTTTGTACTATACATGTCCACATCAGCTATGCTGTAAGACTATCGTGTCTAAATAAAACAGTAAATGTATAATCTACTTTTAATCTGGAACTAGCTTTTCTTTTTCTTCAGCTTCACGAAGGATTTGTTGCCGTTGTGGCAAGCCTTTTAGGGTACTTGAAGATGGCACTTACTTAACAAGAGAAGAATGTGTATATCATGCTGGAAAACTCTTCCGGAAAAGAGGTGAAAATTTTTCCTGAATATCAAAGTCATTTAGTTAATGTCCAATGAATTTGAAAAACATTTTCATACTGTTTTTATTTTTAATTATCATTAGCTTATTGTGTAATCAATCTAATATTGTGTGATATTCTGCGTTGAGAAACATTGAAATTCTTGGAAACAACATTAACAGCTTTTCCTTGGGAGAAGTCATTAAGTGTTAAACTATGTAACAATCAGACACAATCTCAGGTCAATTATCAGACTTATCAATACCTTGAGCTGGACCTCAACTTTGAGATATTTTCATACAAATAGGTAGACAACCACTGATAAATGGAAAACAGGCTAGCTTGGCTAATGACCTGAAATTATTTGTTGCAGGAGAACCTATCACAAATTATTCCTGCTGTCAAGGAGATGCGGGTAGTCCTGGCTGCTGTGTCGGAAAGGTATATATTGTATCCTTGATTCTTCACTGCACCTTTCAAAAACATGCCAACTGCCAACTAACAATTGCATTTTTCTCTGCTGTCAATCAAATTATAATACCAATCAAAACCTTTGAGAAAAACAAATTAGATCAAGATATAATAACCCCAGCCTTTTGCTCCCGTTGATGTGAGCTCTGTTTCCCGAGAGGGCCACTTAGATGACTGACAGCTGCAAAAACACAGCACCATCAATTGAACAGTATTCCCATAATCTGGGTGGGGGGCATGGTGGCCTAATGGTTAGTGCACCGGGCTCCAGTTCGAGCAATGGCCAGGGCTGTTTGTTGTGTTCTTGGGCAAGACACTTTGCTCTCATAGTGCCTCTCTCCACCCAGGCATATAAATGGGTACCGGCAAATTTACTGCTGGGGGTAACCCTGTGATGGACTAGCATCCCATCCAGGGGGGAGTAGAAATACTCCTAGTCACTTCATGCAATGGAAACCGGGATATGATTCGGCCTGATTGGTCACTAGGCTTGTATGCAGACTTTACCTTTACCTTACTCTGCAGGGTGAGTACAGAACGGATAGGTTTTGGAATATCATACAATGTAGCTCGGATGAAACTCCAACATTTTTTAACCCTTTGATAGGTCCATGTGAGTGATAATGTTTACAACACAGATGGCTTTATGACAACCATAGTGAGTCCACTGACAGACCAACGAAAGAAGATCTTTTCCATGGACTGTGAAATGGCAAGTTCTTGTAGATGTACCCATTCTTCTCTGCTTTTTAATTCTTCAAGATGTGTGTTTAAAACAAAATCAGAGTACACTAATTTGTTTCATTAATCTGCATAAACAGGCAATTTACAGGAAGTACTGTTAGTGTTCTTATTGCCATTTCCCAAGCAAGGGTCATCTCATTCTGTGATTCGACCAAGAAAATTCAATGTACTGGTACTGTTGTGTTCGCATTTGCAATTTTATGAGCCTTGATGAACATGCATTGAACCACAAATTAACAATTCTTAACTGAAAGATGGCTTCTATGCTAATTCACATCTTGTCTACCTCATGCAGACCCTTCTTATCTCACATAGACCCACACAAAACATACTACACTCCATGTTGATGACGTAACAAGGCAGAGATCTATGTATTAAGTGTTGCGGATTATTTCTTACAGGCAGAAATTCACAACTGAGCATCAACTATATGCACTACTAAGTTAGAAAGTTCATTCCTCAGAGTGGAATATTTGAGGTCAAATCTCAAAGTCTTTCTCATAGGGTATGAATTAAGGGTGCAAAGACAGTTATCTCATTCTGTTAATTGACGGTATTGTTGTGTCCTTTTAGTGTTACACCACTGAAGGTTTGGAGCTGACTCGGATAACTGTTGTGAACTGGAATTTAGAAAGAGTGTATGATACATTTGTTATACCTGAAAGACCCATCATGGACTACAATACAAGGTAACACACTGCATGACTGCACTTGTCTTATAATGGCCTAAACAGAGTAATGGTGTTACATTCTTGTGCTTTTAAAATCACAAGGTGTCACTATTTTTATACAGAGTTTGGAAACGTCTGTAAAAGCTGTTTGGCACCCTCTCTTTTTTTAAGCCTCGTCTTTTATAAAATAATAAGCCTGAGGTGTGGCGGCCTAATGGTCTTGGTAGTATCACATCCATGTGGGACATGACATAACTGTTCAGGCCTGATGGACCGACTAGTCTTGGATGTAGACTTTACATTTATCTTACAGATTGTGCAGTTCCAGAAAATATCCATAGCCACCCCATGGAAGGTCAATGGAAATTCCAAGGGGGTGGGGGTCTTGAAAGCCAAAATTTTAAAAGGAATGTATGGGGCTTAACTGGAATTTCCTGAGGGGTGGGGGGAATCAAACCAAAAAACCTTCCGTGGGAGGGGTACGGATATTATCTGGAACAACACATTTCCGTATGGCTCTTAAATGGTCAATTGATCTGTATATTGATTCAACCTATCAACTTAATAGATGTTTTGATATGAAGGGCTAACCCAAGCTTTCTGTTCATTTTAGGTTCAGTGGAGTGACAGAAGAGTCATTACGTGGCGTGACTACAACTATCCATGAAGTACAAGCAGTACTCTTGAGTATGATTCACAGGGATACTATACTGGTTGGACATAGCTTGGAGAGCGACCTTAAAGCGACCAAGGTACCTTGTACATTAATTTTGTACAGGTGTAATAATGGGACAAAATTAAGAAAAACATGAAATGAAGATGCGTTTTCAAGTTGAATACGCGGAAAAAAGATTTTCCAAGTTCCCCAATGGGAGTTGAACCCATGACCTTCCAGACACCGGTTGGACACTCTAACCATTGAGCTTCAGGGGACTCATGGTGAGTGAGTTCATATACTAGGCTCTTTTAAGGGTGATACACGTCCAGCCATACTGCAAGCTTCAATACATGAATTTTGAAATGATAAATGTGGATAAAATTAATGATAAGTGAAATGGTGACTTGGATAAAGTGAAATAAATGAAGAAACATTCTGAAGTCGAATACTCGGAAAAAAGATTTTCCAAGTTCCCCAATGAGAATGACTTCTTATATGTGTCACATTCCCAAGTCGAATACTCGGAAAAAAGATTTTCCAAGTTCCCCAATGAGAATGACTTCTTATGTGTCACACATCCAAAGATATAAGGCAGTCGACCTGGTTGATGAGTGGAAAATCTCCAGCAGAGTTTTCTATCCAATTTTGTGCTAGGCAGGCATATGCTAAATCAAACCAGTGTAGTAGCTTATTTTATTTGAAATGTGCTGTAAGCATGATTTGATAGGTTATTTTTTTTCTTCCCAGTTAATTCACAGTAAAGTGGTGGATACTTCTGTGGTATTTCCCCACCGACTGGGCCCTCCTTACAAAAGAGCACTTCGTAATCTCATGGCAGAACACCTAAAGAAGATTATTCAGGATAGTGGTAAGTACTGATGTGTAAAAATCAAACAAGAAAATAAAATTCAAATTCTCCATTTACAAATATGGTAAAGGTAAAGTCTGCATACGAGCCTAGTGGCCCATCAGGCCGGAGCTTATCCCGGTTTCCGTAGCATGAAGCGACTAGGAGTATTTCTACTCCCCCCTGGATGGGATGCTAGTCCATCGCAGGGTTACCCCCAGCAGTAAATTCGCCAGTACCCTTTTATACACCTGGGTGGAGAGAGGCACTATGAGAGTAAAGTATCTTGCCCAAGAACACAACGCAGTGCCCCGGCCAGGGCTCGAACCCGGACTGCCCGATCCGGAGTCCAGTGCACTAACCATTAGGCCACCGTACCTCTCATATATACAAATATGAGTCAGAGTACAATAAATCCCATCTACCATCATATTCACTATAATATTACGAAAAAAACCTATTATGTTCTCAGTCTGTAATAAGGCTCTTTCATATTTTTAAATAATTTGAATCATATGGGCATTTATATGGATATAATTAATAGAAGTTTGAGGTGTGAATGGAAAGCGCATTGGCCACCAGATTGAGTGGTCTCGGGTTAAAGCGCTGGCTAGGGTCATTGTGCTGTTTTCTTGGGTAGAAACTTCACTCTAGCAGTGCCTCTCTCCCCCCACTAGTACCAAGACCAATATCACAAAATGCTTGGGTTAACCCGCAATGCACTAGCTTCCTGCCAATGACGGTGAAACACGCTAGATTCCTACTCCTTTGTCTGTTTTTCCACTCATCCCAACACTCAAAACACTGGATGGAATATTGAGTTCCCGCTCTTCCAACATACCCCACATAGTCGTAGCAATTTTTCTTGGACATTCTGTCTGAGGGGGAAAGGCGCAATGAGGTTAACCCTGTGTGAAGCACCACCCCGCGAAACAAGGCCAGACGACAACAACAGGAACTCCGTGCCTGCACTGCCCTGCATTGCAGGCTAATCAAACACTTGAAAGCAGTGTAATGAGGAATAGAAAATGTTGTATTTTCTTGATCTAAATATCTTCAAACCCTGACAGTTATAACCTGGCTCTTCAACAACAGATAAGTAGTACATTGGTTCAGGTGCCCATGTGCAAGGCTCTTGCATCAATTTAGAGTACAACTTGTAAAAAAAATAATTTTATTTTAGTTGATGGCCATGACAGTCTTGAGGATGCCGCAGCGTGCTTAGAGCTGATGAGATGGAAGGTGAAAGAAGACATCAAGAAGACAACAAGACACAGGTCACCACGTCACGCACTCTAAGGAATAATAACTCTAAATGAATATGCAGTACATGTTTGTCAGGTACATTGCACAACCACTGGTCTACTCAAAGAGACTCAGTCATCTGATTGTCCCTCGATTATGTAAAACCCCTTGGGTTTGACTTGGGTAGTGTCCATGGATCCCCAAGTTTTAAGTTAGGGAATGTAAAACCACTAACATTTGGGCTAAGGCATGAAAAACTTCCTGAGTTTGGTTTGGGATATGTAACACCCCAAGGTTTTGGTTGGTGTATGTAAACCTGCAGGGTATGGTTTGGGTTGGCCTATGTAAACCCCCTAGGGTTTGGGTTGGGGTATGTAAAGCCCCCAGGGTTGGGATTGAAGGGTGTAAAACCCCCAAAGTTTAGTTTGAGGGCTGAAAACCCTAGGTTTGGGTTAGGGTATAATCCCCCCTAGGTTTGAGTCAAGGGTTAAAAACTCCACGGTTTGGGCTGGGGAATGAGATGACTGACTTAAACACACTAAAGAAATACCTAACAAATTCCACACCAATGATGTAATTCTACAGAAATGATGTCAAGTAACAAACAATTTGAGACTGGGTTAAATTTGATCTTTGTAGAGCTATGTTGGTGGTATGGAATTTTTCAGGTTGAATCTCGCTGTTTCTCGAGTAGCCTGCAAGCAGGCACACGCTTACTGTGTAAGCAAGTTGGCAAGAGAAATGAGCCGTTATTGTAGCTTTGTCGCTCGTGTGACCCAAAAGGTGATCCTGCTTGAAAGGATCACCTTTTCCTGCTTGCAGACTACCTCTTGCGCTGGCCAGGAACTGAGCATGTGATATGTTAACTTGGGGTACCAGCACCTTAGTTTTGGCTAATGTGATAAAAACATACAATGGGGGGAACTTATTTGCATTCCTTGCAGCAAAAACAAAGTTTTATCAACAAGCTGTGTTACTGCATGTTAGTTGATGTTAATCACTTGTCACTACTCTGATCGATTAAAGTGTCATGTTCCGATAGGTGTGAAGTACTGTTATTTGAAGGATTTTGTCCTTAATTAATAACCTCAATTTTGTTCACCAAAAATATATTTTTTTAAGTTGAACATATAGAATATCATAATATTGAGAATGGGCCAGCCTCAATAGTTTTAAAAAAATTATAACCACGGATCTAGGGGAGGGCTGGGGTAGGCTGCAGTCCCCCCTCCTTATTTTTGGTAAAATAAATTTTTTAATGACTGCCTCTGCTAAACAATTTTTGGATGTACACCACCCTCCAGTTCAAGGTCTGGATGTGCCACTAGGTTTGATGTGTGCATCACTGTCACAAAAGCTTCTAAAAGTAAGCTTCCACAATGACTGTTATAATGTTTGGCCTTTTTCATTAGCATGAAAAACAGGAAGTACATTATAAGAACTTTATTTTGCAGTGGAACATAAAGTGATAGATAATATTGGGCACAAAGTGAAATATTGACTTCCTGGAGGTGCAACAGCGAGGTTATTTTTAATTTCCCTGCTGTGAGTGAGTTCTCTTGCTTTGTGTTCAGTGACAAAAATGTTGCTAATTCACCTTTCCTGCAAGCTACTTATACAGCTATTTCAATTAACGTTGTCGGATTGAAGCTCAAAGCTTAAAGACAAGACCGAAAGGTAGTATGGGCGAAGAAAGAGTGTTCCACGCGTGCTGAATACTAATGAGATACAGCGATATAGCAAACGAGACGTTTTTCGTTTCCTTTCTCTTCAGACATGTGAAGAAAAGATCCTTTTTCGCCTCATTTCATTTAAAAAGAATAATCCAAACCACATAACGGCGAAATAAAAGATACAAGAAAGGTTTCACGGAAAGAAAAAAAAAATATTCCAGGTGCAAAAATACAATCTTGTAGATTTCCTGAATGGTGATATGCAAATTGCAGTAAATACCCATGGCACCATTCGGTCTTGACTCGTAGGTTTGAAGATTTACTCCGACAACATTAATTGAAATAGCTGTATATGGTCCACAACTTGTTCATTTTGTTGTGTTCTCATTAAAATATTTGGTAGCAATTAGAGTAACAGGCAGAGAAAACAGAGAATAACATCAAAACAATGTCAGAAACAAATACATGAATCCATTTTTTATTGCTGCATTTAAATATTGGTGCATTGTTGATAAATATCAGAATCCATTCGTTGGTCAGGCACATTGAGGACCTAAAAAAGAACAAAACAATCATGTTACAAACTTCTTTATACAACACAAAGAATGAAGCTACAGTATTCTACTCGGAAAATGTTTTTACGCTTCAACAAGTAAAGACAATTCATTGTACAAGGTACAATGTAACAGTGTTGGGAATATTATAATCTCTATTGTGTCTGGAGAAATTCCAGCACTTCTAGATGCCTTTGTGTTATGTGAAGCGAGTTATTAGAATTGTATTATATTATTGTTAGTGTGAAGGATGTTACTAATTAACAATTAGATTATGAGCTCGAGATTTCTATGAGGTGATAGTTGATGAGGCCGCAGGCCGAATCAACTATCACCTCATAGAAATTGAGAGCGAATAATCTAATTGTTTTAGTAGAATTCTGACTGAAATAAACGCAAATAATGGTTTCTAATTATTTTCCTACGCATTATCGAACTTAACGTTTTAACAAAATCGCACGCATTGAATTGTCCTTGGTAAATTTGCAGTTGTTTACGCGCGTGCACCCGTTTTTCAATAATTTCAAGCTTTTAAAGTCAAGAAACCGTTAATGTCCTTCTTTTAGTCTTCTCGGGAATTTTATTATCCATTTACATTTAAACTTCCTTCCAAAACTTCGGAAAAACGATAAAAACGTTGCATTTTGTGGACGACCTTCGGCAACTGCACACTAATGGCTGATAGTGTGCAATAGCTCAGCCAATCACATTGCAGCATTTGCATTAGTGTACTGGTAGAATTCTACTAATAGCAATTAGGGTGTGCTCCTTTGGGGTGATCCAGATAAGGATCAATGATCCAAGATCCCTTGGATCATGGTGCATCCACAGAACCAACAAATCCTTGCCCAGAGTGGGTGAATTCATTGGTTCCTTTGATGCTCAATGGTCTGAGTGATCTTGGATCATTGATCCTGATCCGGGTCATCCCGAAAGATCACATCCTTAGACTCAACAAGCTTTGAGGTTTCTATCAGCTATCAAACCAACAATCGAAGTTTAAAGAAACTGCAAGCAAACAATCTAATAAAATATTGTTTTAGCACAACCCAGTGGTTGATCTATTAAACATAGAATGTTGATAATTGTTTCACTTACAGATTTGTTAAATTTTAACTGGCCACAATGCACGAGAAATCTGTCAGTTTCTATTTGATAGTAGGTGTCCCAGCTTAGCCAATCAGATTACAAGTTTGCCAATAGTAAACTACTGGGTTATGTTAATTAAAATAAATTTATATTCTAAAGGTGGCAGAAAACAAACTGTTCAGTACTATTTATTAAGAAATAAAAGAATTTAATAGTAAATGATTACAATGACACTTCTCTTAATTTAGTGACAGAGGTGAATCTTTTTTGCTTAAATTTTATAATCTAAAGCAACCAGCTAACCCCAATTCACTGCATAATAAGTAATCAAGAAGAACAGTTTCTTTTTCCTTGTGCTTTTGCTTGTCCCACTTGTGTATAAATTATGCTTTGTCTATTACCTTTATTGTTGTTGAATTCAAAGTTTTCAATTAACCTCTCTACAGAAGAGAATCTGGCACCTGTGAATGGCAATTTTTACATTGACAGTATTATACATGTACATACAAACACTAACCGTTTTCACAGAACTAGATAGATGCTTAAAAGAATTTAAACCCCTTGTTATTGTGGATGGTGTTTTTAGTTCCTGCATTCTGAGAAATTAACTGGCATTATTTATAGGAAATGACCAATTTCAATATTTTAATATTCAGCCTAAAAGAATAGACATCACTACGAGGCTCCAGGGAATAGACCCCACAAATTCTATAGTTTATTCCCCGGAGCCTCGTACTGAGGTCTATTGTTTTAGGTTGAATTTTAATATATCGAAATTGGGCTATTGTGAGGAGTAGCGCCAAAATGGTCAGTGTGCTTGACTCTGGATTGAATGGTCCAGGTTCGAGCCCTGGCCGGGGTCACTGCGTTGTGTTTTTGGGCAAGAGCTCTTTACTCTCATAGTGCCTTTCTCCAACCAGGTGTATAAATGGGTACCAGCAAATTGTTGGGGGCAACCAGACAGAATCCTGGGGCTAATCTACAATGGACTAGCATCCCACTAAGGGGAATCAGAGTAGCAATACCGCTAGCCACTTATTGCTGGGCTTAAAAAGCTTTACTTATAGGCATGCAATGTGTAAAAAGGGCATTGCATGCATTGTGGGCATATCACTGGAAATGGTACTAGGGAATAATTTTTCTCATCATATATATATATTTGACCTGCTAGTAGGGAGAGCTGTTAAACGTGCTTGGTGAGGTTAATGGTATGTTACTCTGTTAACCTTAAAAATGACTGCACAGGGATGGCAGTTTTAAATTAATATTTAATTTCATTGTGTTATAACTCCACTCACTGCTTCTTTTAGGGCTTTGTCCAAGTCTTCAATTAAATCTTGAGTATCTTCAAGTCCCACTGACAAACGAATCTGAAAGATAGTTACATAGCTGCTATTAAAAAAAAACAATTTGAGCTTTCTGAGAGCACTCAACATCCCATATTCAAGCAGCTGCTATAATTAATAGATGGCTATCAGCATGGGCCATTCAGTATTCCTAAAGCCAAAGCCAGAAGCATAATAATCAAACAAAAAAGCTATCATGCAATCCTACAATTTAGTGAACAAGTTTAAAATACATATGAAGACCACTGTCAACCTTGTTCCTAGGGTCTCTCTCTCCCTGCTCCCTAGAGCAAGGGAAGAGGGGGTTGAGTGGGGGGGGGGGGGGGGGGGGCAAGAAAGAGACCCTGGACCGCAGTGAATTATTAGGTCATTCAGTTTAATTACAAAATAGAAACAGCTTAGGGTGTTTGATAAAAATAATTTTCAAAGCAGAAATTTCAATCATGTTGCCCATTACATAACTGTTTCCAAAGTGTAACAACATTATGAATGTCAAGTAGAAACTCACCAGAGTGTCTGATATTCCCAATGCTATTCTCTGATCTTTTGGAACTGATGCATGAGTCATAATTGCCCTAGGAAGATGAATTAGAATCAATGTTAAAGGGGCACTGTCACGGACATTTTCTGGCTTATTTAGTAAAATGGCACCAAAATTACAACTAAGTACTTTCAACCGTGCAGGAAATGCTCCTACAACGTAAAGGGAAGGATATCTAGCAAATTGTTTTAAGAAGAGGGTGACTGTAAATAGTTTTCATCAATTTCTCCAAACCACAAGGACAGAACTTGAAAAAGTCAGGCTGACTTTTTCAAGTTGAGATCAAAAGCTCCCGATGGTATCACAGTGATATCACTCTATATTTAGCTTCAGTACACTGATATTAATAGTAATTTTAAGAAAACCTGACCACTGTTAATGAGTTTCCAATGGTGTAAACATGTTTTTTGGCTGTTGAAGTTTTGAAGGTATGCTCGTGACAGTGTCCCTTCAAAACATTTCACAATGTTACAAAACATATCCCATAAAAATAATCAGGATTGCTACAGGCCAGTTAATGGTGAAAGAAAATGAAAATTCAGGTCAGGGAATTTAATTTTGAGTGAGGGAAAATTGGCATTTTGAAGAAAAGTCAGGGTAAATTGAAATTAGTACACTTATGATTTAATACCATTGATGGCTGGAAGAAACATTTCAGGTCAATGTGATCTCAGCAAAGTTTCTTTTTTTTAAGCAGAGGCTGTAGGCCTCAGGGAAATTGAGGGAAATTTTATTTTCATCAGAGGAAGGTTGGGGAAAAGTCAGTTATGGCAACCATGTTGAGGTCTCAAGTAATACCACTCTGTGTTTGCAGTAGGGTATATTGTATTGTGTGGTTCCAGAAAATATCCATACTCCCCCCACAGAAGGGATTGCAAATTCCGGGGAGGAGGGGGGATCTCAAAGACCCAAAAATTTAAAGGAATGTATGAAGCTAAATTGGAGTTTCTGGAGGGGTGGGGGGATCATAGGGCAAATCCCTTCCATGGGGGGGGGGGGGGGGGGTGTTGGATATTTTCTGGAACCACACATTGAAGTCAAGTGCACACACAATTATTTCCTTTCTATAGAGCATAATAAAACTTACGGTAATTCTGTCAGGCTTTCAAAACCACCAAGACTCTCAGCAAGGGTAAATAACTGAAACAAATCATATTAATTTTGTCTAAAATGTCACATCCTGGTATGTTTAGATCAACTGACACATTTTACTGGTCAACTAAGGTACCCCCCCCCCCCCCCCCCCCCAGCGTTGTTTTTATTAGAGTGACCCCTTTTCAAATAACAACCCTGTTACCCTTACACACAATTTGCAGCATAAACTAAAGGGCCCGCCTTGGTCTTCTTGTAACTTGCCAGAAATCAGCGAAACTACTTGGGAAAAATTGCCGAAAGTTGACCCCATCCTGTTTAATGAAGAGTTAAGAGTTACCTCGGATGATTTAAAAAATTTCTTGGCATTCTCCAAGTCTCCTTTGATGAAGAAGGTCACCATTCCACCAAAACCTGTCATCTGTTTCTTTGCCAGTTCATGCTGGGGAAATGATTCCAGACCTAAAAGCAACATTTCACATGTACAGACTGTTCTTTTGGCATGGTGTCAGTATTATAATTTAGTACAAGTTTCATACTTAATTTTTAAACTGGTGATTAGAAAAGTGTAGCATCTTGGCACAAACAGTGTTGAAATATTTTTTCAGCCAGTATCTTGTACATTGCGTATACCAACATCTTGTGATCAAGAATACAAATTCTTGTCCCAGTAACCATCCTTTAAACAAATAATTGAGTGTAAAAATGAAAACTTATCAGTTACCACACCTTCCCCTGAACATACCAACCCCAACATCCCCTCCCAGACATACCTGGATACACCACCTTCTCCACCCTGGGGTTTTGTTCCAGAAATTTTGCCACAGCCATGGCATTGACCTGATGTTGACGCATTCGCAGGTGAAGAGTTTTCAGACCACGATTGGCCAGGTAGCAGTCAAAAGGACTGGGAACTGGACCGATAGCTAATTGGATCAAAAGAAAATTTTAAAACATTACACGAGTTAATTCTCAGTTCTAAAACATCATCCATCAACTGTGAAAAAGATAACTGAAAGATGACATAATATGTTACTAACAGCAAATATCCTACAATTGACAGGCTTTGAGTTTTTCCCAAAAAAATCTCCAAGTTTGTGGGCTTCATTTTCTATGCATCTCAACCTGAAGGCTTGAGCTGACACTATATGTTTGACTGTTTTCATGAAATAAATAAATGCAATTTAATAGAGTTAACAACAAAGGGTGCCAGCATTCCCTATTTAGCTTGTAGTCAGCAGTGTGCCAGGACTCCATGGGATCCCACGTTTACAGTGAGCATTGTTGTCCTCATGGCTGTTTCCCCCCCCCATTTCCCTCCCTCTTCCCTCCCATTGTTTACTTAGTGTGACTGGTGCCTGTTCTCCCTTCAGCGTGGGGGCTCATGGCTGATCAATTTGTCAGGATTTGCCAGCCATGAGAGCAGTCTCCACGTAAGAGCTGCCTGCCAACCTCAATTTTGAGATGCAGTTGTTGACCTCTATTACACCAAAAAATTTTAATCTATCTAGTAATTGAATTGATTCCTCAATTAATTAATATTTGAAACAATTTCCCAGAGTAACATTTCATATTATAAAGTGGGGTAACAAACAAATTTAAGACCAATTCTGTGTACTCACAGTTCTGCAAAAACCTAAGCTTGTTGCAGAGTTCCTCATTATTGGTGCAAATCACTCCCATTACAGTGTCAGAATGACCTGCAAACAATACATTTAAGATCAATGTATATGCAAGATAAATTTATCTAAAGATTCTTACTGGATCATAACTCTATCACCAATCTCCCTGAATAACAAAGAAAATACATGAAGAGCACCAATAATTATCTCATGAGAACTCCCAGATGTCAGCATAAAATGTAAATATGGCAAACTCAATAACAAATGCCCAGAAATGGCTGTGACAAAGCTACACCATATGGGGCATGTAGATAAGTGGACTACATAAGGGGTGGTGAATGGTCCTTCAAAAAATGCGCGTCTCGCAAAAATTAAGCCAAATTCCAGGGGTCTCGTCGTCTCGTATTTTTATGGAGGGCCTTCTCGGAGTCTCGATTTCTTTTTCAATGCTAAGGAAGTCTCGGGCTCACAGAACATGTATCAGTCTCGCCGTCTCGCAAAGTCTCGCATTTACCATTCGACACCCCTTACATACTATATTTAACCATTTTATTACAGTAGCTGTTTATAAAAACAAATCATACCATTCATGTACTTTGTGACTGAGTGCATAACAACATCAGCCCCAAGAGACAAAGGTCGCTGCAAAATAATTATAATAATTATGCAAACAAGTCTCGGCTACATGTCATATTTTCAACTTTCTTTTTGGTGTTTGGAAATGTGATGAAACACTCTCTCATGTTTGAAAATTATATTTATATCAAATACACAATACCTGGAAATAAGATGACATGAAAGTGTTGTCCACCACTAGGATGACTCCCTATATAAACACATTAAGTTTCAAAATTAACTGTTAGTTATTGTGTTGTTTCAGAAAATATCCATACCCCTCCCATGGAAGGTTTTTTTGGTTTGATTATCCCCCCACCCCTCGGGAAATTCCAGTTAAGCAACATACTGTCTTTGGCCACAACCTCTACCTCCCTCCATATAATTCAAGGGTTTCATCTCCTTTTCTATGTCTCTCTCTGCCATGTCTCTCTTAGCTGTCCTCTTCCATGTTTGCTTTTGGGTGCCCATGTGAAATTGAGCAAATACTTTAAATGAGTGTAATTGTCTAAAATCAAGTTTGATCATTTTCAAAGTTAATGCATTATGTGGCAAACTTGCCTCATGTTGATGAACTATTTCTGCGGCTCCTTGTATGTCCACAAGTTTCAGTAAAGGGTTAGTTGGAGTCTCGATCCACACCATCTGTGTTAAATTAAATTAAAAAGAAAATAAGCATACATTATCATAACCTAATGCCTGCCTGGCATTGTGCAAGGATACCAAGAGCCACAGGTTAACCAACAGTCATAGATCAGCCAAGAACCAGCTTATTAAGTATCATAGGAATGTAATGCGTGCAAAGGGCTAAGTAGCTGTGGGCAGTAGCCTTTTGCACATACTTCATTGTGTATATATGATTCTAGACTATGACTTGTACTTGTTACTAAGGCAAGCAATATGTACCTTGGTTGTGGGTTTTATAGCACTCTTTAGTTTACTCAAATCAGTTGCATCTACAAATGATATTTCAATTCTCATTTGTGTGGCAGCCACCCTTGAAAAGTACCTATTGGTACCTACATGTAAATAAAAACAGCAACAATGATCATCACTTGGATAAATTTACTAAATACATTTCTGTGTAATAAATTATTTCTAATCATTGATTTTTAGTATCAAGTGAAAGTGATTGTTTCACTGTGGTGTTAAGTAATTTGGTAAAATATGACATCTCATTTAATATTGGTCATGATCTACTTTTAAAAGAGTTGAGTCCATTTTACTCCTTTCACTGATCTGGAATAATTTATTTCTCCTCCAAATTTCAGGAATTTTGTAAGCATTCTAGACTTGTTTTCCCCTGTTTTAGCCTGTAATCAGATGCTCTTTTGACCCCATTATAATTATAATGTATATACATAATTATTGTGTATGACTTTCAAATTTACCAATTTATTGATAAATTATGTACCATAAAATGAGTGCTCACTGGTGTGCGACAGAGGAAATGATCACTTTTATAAACCATCTCTCCTTAGATGTCAAACCACTTTGTTTTACAAAGAAAGGCGTTTAAAAATGGTTTCAAGCACAAGCCCTTCCAGGGGCAAGAGGGTTCCCTGCAATGCTTTGCAAATTTAAATTGAATTGTCACGCAGTTTAGACTGTTGTGCTTGGAAGGCGTAATATCACAGAAATTTGATTTGAGCATTGCATATCATGTCTCAATAGCTTACAAAAGTTTCATCTGTTCAAAACCCAACCACAGAGCTGAAAACAAAGACACACATATTTTACTAGTAAGAACACTAAAAGAACTTGGTAATTAAGTCACGCAAAACAAGATGATTCATGAATTATGTCTAATTCAACTCTTCATTCATGTATCACATTTAAGTTAAAAATCGCATTTCACATGCACATGAAAAGATCTTGAAATTGGAAATCACAAATCATCATAAAAAAAGCTAAATCACATTTCATGGTAAAATAAATAACCCAAAAAGTAGGCATCATTTGACACAGTTGTTATGTACCTCCATACACATCATCCACACAAACAATGTGTTCACCACTCTTCAGCAGGTGAGTCAACAGCATGGTCGCTGATAAACCAGATGCAGCAGCCAAGCCTAACAGATAATAGAAAATAATATATTAAATAATTATTATGACTATCTCAAATATGCCATCCGTGTTCCTTTTGGGTTTATTATTGCAGACTACAAAGAGTCCCTCCTCATTTTTCTTATGTCAGTTGGGTGTAGGCCCAGGAGGGAAGGGGCTACTCAAAAATTTTTGATACGAGGAGGCTCCACCCCGAAGTCCAACCCCTTACCTTTCATATACTACTTTTGATACAAAATGGTACCCCTTTTATATACCTACAGAAAGATTACTACTGTCTCTTTTCTTAATTTTTCACTTGAATAAGCCCTTAAAATAATGATTGAATGAATCAACTGTTTGGTGGGTCCATTCTAGATAATTATGTTGAAAGACCTTTTTAAATACATAAATGACAGTTTTACCTACCCCTTTAATTTTGGGCAGAGCAGCCCCATATAGTCTACTACAGGGAGTACACCCCACCCCGGGGAGTCGAGGAGTATTGCGTCTTCTTGTGAGAGTGATTTTGTCACAGCTGGCCCTACTAGTGCAAGTCAAGGTTAACTTTGTTGGTGTTTTCCTACCTTAGAAAACATTTGTAAATTTTAAAATTACATTCAGTTTGAAGCAACTTTTCTTTTCCAAAGGACAGACCATATCACATTTGTGGGAGGGGAGGGGTCATTCATCCTCAGGTTCCCAGGGTCAGTTAGTGGGTGCATGGAAAGTCTAAGCGGCAAAAAAAATGGAAAAGAAAAGTCAAGAACAGGGTGTTCTTTACTTTTCTTGTCAAATCTTTTTGCCCTCTTTATAAAAACTTTTTTGCCCCTACTAACTGGGGGTGGTAAAGGGGGGTATAGATCACGTTTCAATGAATATAACACAGCCCTTTCACAATTCACAAAAAATTTTACTTTGACATTTCACGCTTCACGGAAAATAAAAGAGAATGTTTTGGAAAATCACAGTTCACGGAAACTATGGAAATCACGATTCACAAGGAAAAAATAGCCACTTCACATTCACGGAAATAAAAAGGGCTGATCACGGGTCATGAAAATACCCTTCACCACCCTCCTAACTGCCCCTGGGTCTCCAAGGATGGGGAACATTAGGCAATGCTCAACTTTATACTGGCAACAATTTCTTCCACCTTTTAGATTCTGCATTTTTTCACCTACGTTCAATGGTCCCAAGAAAAAAAGTGTTTGTTTTGTTTCAACCATTGTTTTCTTCACTCTTCCTGTGTTGGAATTGCTCAATACCCCTACCCACATTCATCCCCCCCCCCCCCCCAAAAAAAAAAATAATAAAATGATCTGCATCTTTTGTAGTTGTTATGTTGTTTTTTCTCTTCAGAGTAGGGAATTGGGACAGCAAGTATATTTGCCTTTATAACCCAGGCAATGTTTTTGCATTTGCTCTTGAAAGAAAACAAACAAGATGACCCCTACGTAGGAAGGTCGATGATTAAGTTTAAATAAATCAAATAATACGACTTAGACGACAGTAAGTTGTCAGTACACTAATCAAAATCCTGAATTGTTGATTTTATAATCGAAATTCACGTCCGCAATATCGAGATAACTAACTGATTATTTGTATGAGTTATAATTAAGACTTATCTGGAACACGTGGCATAATAAGCTTAGTTCTCACCATGCTTTGCTCCCTCTAGAGCGGCGACACACGTCTCAAAACAGTTTCTTGTTGGGTTTCCTGATCGCGAGTATTCGAATCCCTAAAATACGCATACAGATCACAGAGATCACACACACAGCTGGTCGCAAATTGACAACTCGTACAGCTTGTTAATTACGTTAATTGAGTTCATTACGTAGCAGTTCCCAAGCGGAAACTTACACGATGGACCGCAGGAGCATCTTGTTTGAAAGTTGTAGCCATTGAGATCGGCGGTACGACTGCTCTTGAATTCCATTGCTCGGGTTCTTGGCCTGCATGGATCGCCAAGGTACCGAAATGCGGAAAAGGGTCGAGGGTCTTTTGTCCGGATTCGTTCGCCATCTTGGAAGAAGAGGAGAGAAAGACCCTGGGTAAAAGATGACGTAATACCCGCAACAACTCGCTTCGTTGCGCAACGCAGGCTGCCATTTCTCCCTGTGAACTACTATTTACAAAGATTTCGAGTAACTAAAAGGAAACCTGAAACGCTCCTCGTGCTGATCAGATGAAATTTAAGCTTTCTTCGATGAGATAAACATGATAAACAAGCTCAAAACACTGACAGCCGCCTCCCCCGGACACTCCCCCACATTTCAAGCGTCCACGCGCGTCCACGCGCCGTCCACGCGTGTTTCCCGTTTTTGGAACGCACACGGATGGACTGGAAACAAGATCGCCCGATCGCCCAACTCATCACCAGTTTCTTATCGTTCAATTCAAAGATGGCCGCCTCCATTGGTGCGGAGTAAACGAGAAAGATGAAAGTATTTTTTCCTAATCATCGCCTAAGCGCAAAAAGTGGCTTCATCTTTGGATGGAAGAAAGAACAAGAAAACATCTTTGTCGCCGCGACAGTCATTTATCTTCCAGAAAACTCAGATAAATTGCACACCTTTTGTGAACAAGCTGAACAGCATTCAATATCTGTTCTTGGAGTCTGGCTTAACCAAAATCACGAAGAGTCTTTTTCTGAAGTATTAGCGACAGCAAAGACGGCTTTAAGCTCATTACCTGATGAACTAATAATCTTATGCCTAGCAAGAAATGCTAGTGTGCCTCTGTTATACTTTGTTGGGAACAAATTGAGACTGAATAGTTCTGTACTGATTTTATACAAACAACCATCTGGAAATGCCTTTTTGATCACTGGCCCTCCAAACATCAGCAACATTAAGTTCTGGAGACAATCATCGCTGTTCCAAGAAGCAAAGTCAACCACAGAATTGTCCGAAGTTCTTCTGCTTCTAAATGAATCTCACAATGCAGAGGAGAGTATCCATAAACTGCTTGAAACAAAAAAACCCGGTGAAGCATGGCATAGTAGTGGCAATGTCTTCTACAACTGGGCTGTTAAGATTTTTAGTAACGTTTGTGGTCTAGGGTCTCGAAGAAGAAAGCATAATCATCCCATTTTGACAGAGATTGTCAAATTCTTGTCAAGCTTATCAGCTGTTTTCCTGCAGTTGTGTACACGCTTTAGGCAAGTAAAGGCATTGAGTATGTGTCTTGATCAGCAGAGAAACATAAAGGATGAACAAGATAATTCAAAAGAGTTGAAAATATCAACAGACAAGGAGAACAAAAGTTCAGAAAAGGATGCCAGAGTTCATGTTTTTCCTGTGGTGTGGTTTGGCAGTTTGCTCTGCACAATGGTGGTAGACATTGTTTTAGGGCTTCTCGTCGTGTCATGGCTGTTTTCAAATGGTTACAACATGTGTGCCACAGATTTTATGATGGAAAAGACTGACACTGTAGTGGAACTGCTCAGTTCATTGCTGGATTGGTTAAAAGGAGCCCCAGCTGGGCTCAAACTAAACAAACACCTAGCAGAATATCTGAGCACATTCTTCCTTTATCACATTTATCTGTGGCAGATTTACCTGAATTGCATTGAGCCTTATCTGCAGATCATCATTAGTCTGATCATCATGTCTGGGTGCTTTGGAGTGACATTCCTGTTGTCTTTGGCGTCAGATGTCTTGTCTCTTGTAACGCTACATATCTACTGCTTTTATGTGTATGCTGCAAGGCTTTACAATTTCCAGCTTCAGAAGTTGTTGATGCTGGCCAAGCTATTCACAGGTTAGAGAATGGCAATAGGGAACTCCCACCCTACAATCCCATATGAAAATAAAGGAGATGCTTGTTAAAAATTTTCAAACAAACCCTTAAAAGTTACCAGAAACTTGTTTTGTGTGCATAGCTAAAATCTGAGTAGATTCTTGAGGCAAATCAAATATCTCATTATATCTATCTAATGGGATATATCAATTTATTGAAAACTAGCCATGGTATATATTTACAATTCCTGAGTTTTTATTGGTTCACAGGCCATGGTTTATGAACTCATATACCATGGACCACAAATATGGTAAGTGTATGTGTCAGTGAGAACAGCCAGGGAGCTCAAATATTGCAAATCCTTGGGTGTTTTGTTGGATAGGAGATAGTTAAAGCCAACTCAGAGCTACCACCTCATTGGCTATCTACCATCTAATATCCAATGCTCGCTCATGGAATAATTGTTAAATTGTTAAATATCCCATTCAATGCTGCCTCCTCTCCAAACATTTGACTTGATTCCACCGGCTTTAAACTGTTTTTACTCACCTTTTGGTGGGCTATTTTTGGGAAGGCCTTATATTCGGGCATGCATGTATTTTCATATGGAAATTCGGACTTAAAAAATATTTGGGTTATATTGAATTTTGCTAGGGATACTGCATAGGTGCATGCAAGAATGCCACATGGTAAACTCCAAACAAAATGAGATCCAAAACAGGTCCTACAGTGGTTAAATAAATGGGTTCTGAGCATACTCTAACAACATATAATACATAATTTCAACATAAGGTCTACAGTTTTTTAAGAGCTATAACTCAATATAAGACCACAAAATTATATTTCGGAATTATCACAAGGATTTTTGTGTCTGACATTTGGGGGCTTATTGGAATTTTACCTATAGTGACATCTATCTAGGAAGACTTCTTTGCAGATGAGCTACTTGATTATGCCGTTGCGCTTATTAATTTTTTTGCACCTCAAATGCAGCACTTATTCGAGGGTGGCACTTATTTGATGGTGGAGCTTATTTAAAAGTTGGACACAACAAAGAAATCTTTTCTTTTAATTGAGCGGTATAATTATTTTCTATCTGTATGAAAATTTTACAGTTTTTACTAACAGAAGTGTATTTTGATTGTCACCATTCGTCTCTTTCAGCACTTTCTGGATAGAGAACCCAATGGGCAAGAAGCGAAATTTCCAATGCCGTTGTAGAGTTGCTTTTTAGTGTTTTTTTTTCGTTACATGGAATTCCTCTAATAAGGTGCGGTGCTTATTCTGGGGCGGTGCTCATTAACTTTTTTGTCTCAAATGCGGCACTTATTTGGGGGCAGTGCTTATTTGAGTAAATTAAGTATGGTAGCACAGCAGTGGAGGCATGGGTCAGACCCACAAGGGTCATGGGCTCAGATCCTGTTGAATTTTCTGCAAATTTTTTATCCTCACTTTGCCACTTATTGTAAGTTGTAGTGAGGTCTTTCTCTTTGATTCTAATCATAATCTCGTTGAATGCTTTACCTTAGGCAGAAAATGGAATGTTGAAAAGAATCAAGTGGACATTGTTCCATACAAAGCTGACAGCCTCTTTATCGGAACTTTGTGCTTCACAGTCCTCCTCTTCCTTTTGCCCACAACTGCCATGTACTACATTGTGTTTACAGCTCTCCGACTTGTGTTATTATTTGTGAAAGGCATTATTAGCAAAGCAATTGATGTGATGAACAATCTTCCAGTGTTTGCATTGATAATGGTTTTCGTGAGGTCAGACTTGATACCAGGTACATCATACATTCCAATTTATAACAATTTATTTGATAGTTAAGCCATAAGGCACAAACCATAATGCTAGCTTATCTTCAAGGTTTAAAAATGAATTTGAATTTGAAATCAAAGACTGTCAAAAATAGTTTGAGTTTATGGTTAAACTAGGTTAATTTACTCTCCATTTGAAACAGGGTTGATAGCTGAAGTGCGAGCCAAAATTTATTTGATAGTGGTTATTCTGTATCTACTTGTCATGATGTTCTACTAGCACTGAATCATTTCTTGCCACATGACAGTCCATGGAGACTTGGATGCCTAATGGTCAGTGTGATTGACTCTGGGATTGAGTAGTCCGGGTTCGACCCCTGGCCAGGCTTGCATAATTTGCGTTCTTAGACAAGACACTTTGCTCTCACAGTATTCTACCTGTAGGAATACCAATATTAATGAAAAAGTTTTCTTGATTTGTTCCAGGTGGTGTAAAGTTTGAATTTCTTGACTCATCTGATTCTTCAAGAACAGGACTCGACAAACTGCAACCTTTTTTCAAAGGTATATCAGGTCCTCTGACAGTTGTAAGTCTGGCTCTTCACAATCAACCGCTCCCTGCCATGGACCTGTTGCAATGCCAGTTGATTGACAAATACCCTGGCCATGGAGATTACGAGCACAACTGGGCATCACTGCTTGGGAAATTGGCAAAAGGAGAATTGATTTATCCGTGGGTGAAATCAAGAAATTTTAGGAAAGAAGCAGCTTAGTAATGCTGAATGTACCGAGACTACTCCCTCATTTTTCTCATGGCCAGTCCAATGGGCAACATGAGAAAAATGTCTTTGCATAAGGTTGTTCATCATGTCTGCTCGTGTGGCAGTTTGTCCGGGTTGAAATGCATGTTTGACTGGGTTGTTTGACATTTCCATGTTACTTCATGTTGGACTGAATTAGGTCTGTTTTGGTGAATTTTTATCGATGAGGACACTTTGTGATGCCTATCATCAAGATTATGCATCTCATTAGTGTTCAATTGATCACCAAAGGGAATCTTTTAACAAATTCTCGCAACAAAAACTGTAAGAGAATGTATGGAGATCAGTCAGGAGAATTTGTATGTGAATATGGGTGCTTATTGTTTTTGGTTGGATTTTTTGTACTAAATGGGCTTAGCATTACTGACAACAAAATAATATGCAGGCCATAAGAATAATATTATCATAATTTGTTTTATTAAGCAAAACTATGTTTTACAGTTTGTATTGAAATTCTGCTCTCTTTTGCTATAGCTAATAAATTAATTCAAGCCGATACACTAACCTAAATAAAATTTACAAGCTTCTCACACTATTCACCTAAATCAATACAGCCAACTTTCTCTGAACCGGACAAACTCTTGACCAACTTCAAGAGTACACCTTTGCGCGATGCAAGGTTGTCACTAAATTTTCAAGTAAGCAGGCAAAGTAAAAAAGTAGCTGGGGTCAAATGATGTAATTTTGACTTTCAAGTGGTTTGTTTCGAAGTAGCCAGGGCTCAAACTCATAGCAACTGAAGGGATTTCCCATCCCATGGCCTTTAGTGACAGCCCTAGAGGTGTCTGCCTTAATTAGCCATGTTCTAAACGAGCAGGGGACTGGGTACGAACATATTTTCTCTTCGGTACAAACATTCAATATCGATTGAATTGAAAAATGGGGCACGTCATCTGAAAGAGCATCCAAAAATTAGTAAATTCACCAAATTTGACGGTTATTGGTTTAAACCCAAAGGCATGGTACACTTAGTATGGATTGGAGGGACAGGCGTCCTCCAATCCATACTAAGCTCTCTTATTTTAAAAGTGTACCATGCCTTTGCGTTTAAACCAATAACCATCAAATTTGGTGAATTTACTAATTTTTGGATGCTCTTTCAGATGACGTGCTCCATTTTCAATTCAATCGATATTGAATGCTCGCACACAGAAAAAATATTTTCGTACCCAGTCCCCTGCTCATTTAGAACATGGCCAATTAAATAGAGTTCAGTTACAGACAAGTGAAATTTGTCCAGAACCAGTTGGCTAACCATGTCTGCCTAAGAGGTGTCTGCCTCATCAGTGGTTCCTTCTTAGAGAGAATTGACTGTAGCTAACTAAACTCTAAGATTAATTCACACCATCAGATCTATATTAATTTTTAGTCACCAAAGAGCTTATTGTATCCTTCTCAAAAATACCAAAATTACCATGACCAGGAGGACTAGTAAGTAACCCTAGTTGAAGAAGGGAGAGTATTTGGAGCTATAACTAGAAAAGTAGTTGTAATCACAGGCAGCCCAAATGCATGACATAAAACTTATGTGAACGTGACTCTTGCCTTCAAGCAGTATTGTGTTACAAAGATGTGATTTACAAGGGTTTGTATGCGAACTGAACAATTTTGTTTTTAAAGGTACAAAATTTAATGTTCTGTTTAATTCTTTGTTGTTTGCCTGTGTCTCAGGCCATTTTGAAGCATTTCTGGCAAGCTAGCACTAGCTGCTGATGTTGCACTCTAACCCTTGTAAATTCAGCATCTTTGTAAGGTAAGGGTCACACTTGGAAGTTTTCATCTTTGCCTGCTAAAAGTCCACAACAATTAAAAACCGCGACCGGAAAGGAAAACTTTTAGTCAAGCCGAGTAGGGTCGCACTAGTTGGAGGTAAATGTCGCACTGTACAACACAGCTCAAAGGCAAGAGTCATGTTCACATAAGGGCCGCCTGTGTTGTTATATAAATGGTATACAGTGGGACCCTCTCCCATACAACCTTTTTTAAAGCCGAACTTTACCTGCTTACATATGATAAACCTTAACATGCATAGGGGCAGGAACTGGAAGTAAAAGTTATGTGAAGTGGGAACTCTCAGATCCCCCTATCTCCCTGCCCTCCTCAATATTGTGGACAACCAGTTTCTCTCGCAATATTCCAGCCTGTTATTGAATAAGCCAGCTGGCTGTATAACTACAGCATAATTCTTATTATTATTATTAGCTCGAAATCCCAATGAAATAGGTTTATACTATCTGGAGTATTGTATTACAAGATTCTGCTAAGTAAACCAAGCTACATTTCTATTATGTTAATTTTAAGTTGCAGATGACTTCTGCTATAATAAATAATTATTTGGAAGTTCAAACTACAACATGCATGTGCTGTGCATTTGTGTACATACAGTGTGACATAATTTGGCTCTAAATTACTTTCAGTTTTGGGGCTCACTTCTCTTGATGGCTGACACTTTTGTAGCCTTTTTCTTTAGCTGGAGGTTTCATTTGCCGTACATATCCACTCGTGAGCGGAAGAGTAGAAAACCACTAGCTATGCACGCTAACACTTAGCGTGACAACTAACATGACAACAAAGTCTATCTAATCAATACTTTTTGTTACAACAGTGAAAGAAGTCTCCTGCAATTCTTGACCCCTTTTGCTAACTTACTCTGTGCAGGAGCTCTAGCTGAAGTACAAATCAGGGCCGTAGGCAGGATTGTGCTTGGGTGGGTGTGTGCACTGGAAGCATGAGCCTGTAGCAGGGATCCGCGGGTATATTTCCTGTATATCTTTGCATTCTGAGAGTCATTTCAACCCTCCCCCTCAGATTAGGCAGACCTTTGCGGTGCGTGAGGGGTGCAGATGCACCCATGGAACCACCCCCCCCCCCCCCCACTTAGTAGCCGCTACTTTTGCAGATCTATGGGGACATATAAAAAATTAATTGTCTCACTGATTATAAATTCAATTTAAGGGGTCACTATTCTATCGATCATTATTGTAACTTAATGGTTTTTCAATCAAATCACATTCTTGTCCTCTGAGACAGCGATTCTTTTGATTAAAACCAAGAATGATGACCTCTGGCAGGATTAAATTTTCTGAGCTAGTGCATGCAGAGTATTAATTTTTGATTGTTAACCTATCCAATGCAAGCATTAGTCCATGAATCACAGACCGGCCAGAGTTTGTTATTCTTGATGGTACTGACTAAAACGGCAGTAACCTCTGGAGATGGCAATGTTCAAATAATTATGACACTAGACACACCAAAAAGCACTCTTAGGCTGTTTTCACGCTTAGTGCCTGAGCACTGGCAAAAATAGTGTTGCGTTCAGACACAGAAAACCAAAGTTATTGTACCCAAGTACCCTTTATAAGTTCCCAAGTTCAAGGTCAAGACCTTGTACCTGTGCCTAAACTATGGCGTGGGTACTGGAAAAAAAAATTAAGTTCACATTAACTAGTGCCAAGCGCGAATTGTACTCGGGCACCATGCCCTGCAGGGCAAGATGTATTGTCAGTGATGCAGCCCCTTTAAAGAAATGGGTTGGAGCAAGAACATATGTGGTTTTATGTTATTTTTGCAAACCTGCCAAAAAGTCTTATGTTTTTACTTCCCCGTTCAGATAAGACTATCAAGTACTCTGTTTCTAGCCTCCGAATACAGCTGCCTCTCCATGCTCCGACCCGCTTGCTGCATGCGGAGGGCTCTCCCCTCTGAACGTAGCAAGCGGGTCAGAGCGTGGAGAGGCGGCTGTATTCGGAGGCTACTCTGTTTCCAACTAAGAGCACATGTAATATATAAATAGCCCCTTTTTGGTGCGAAAATATGCACTTTTTGTTCATGGTCATCTGTTCCAAGAAGTGAACAAAACTGTGATCTTGGAGGAACAGACAAAGTCCAGTGACAAATAGTGGATGCTATTATGTTTATTTTACTTCAAACATTTTTACACGAAGCCTCAAATTTTCGAAGACCTTTTCTCAAAGGTTTTAAGCGTCAAAGTAATTCTGTCTGCATTTAAAAATGTTGCTAGTCTGTTGAAAATTGTTGAAAATATTCTGGTTTATTCAAATTAAGAATTTTCTTGGGATGAAAACTAAAGGTGTGAATGAAAATTGCAGGTTGAAAAGTGGGAAATGTCACTCGAGGGAGTTTTAAACCATATTCACAATCAGTTTTGCCGACCTGCTGGGTGTAGCTGTTAAAAGCAGGATTCACTTAATCCTGGAAAGCATCAAGTTTTATAACTTCCCGAAAACAGGCCTTATAAAAATTTTGGACTCCCACTTTTTAAATCCTGACTTAAAGCCTGTTTGGCACATAAAAAATTTTATTTACATATGAGAATACTGCATATTAATACTGAGAGCTGAAACTAAATAATTTTCTCAAGAGGATTTTTGCATCTAAGATTTGAAGGGCTCATTTTTTGTTGGGGGAGGGGGGGGGGGGGCTTATTAGCAGAGTTATACAGTACTTTAGCATTAATGTGAAGGCAAAACTAAAATTCCTACACAGAAAAAGCAGCTTCAGGGTATCTTTTAGAAGTTGGTTGCTCCCAGGGAAGGATCGCTGGCACGGACATCATTGCTGCCCTCAGTCTTGGGTGTGTACCTCTCAAAGGGTTCCAAAGGAATGTCATCTTCCCGTGCACTGTAGTCCATTGACATTAGGTCATTCCGTGACATATGCTCTACTATGCCAGCTCCATAAGCATCACCAATGACATTTACTGCAGTACGGATACGATCCCTGTAAAAAAAACAACAAATTGTTAGCCTTGATATTTGGTGAAATTTTCAGCATTGCAGATCTAGGATACAAGATATTACCTGTCTTTGCACACATTGCAAACCTATGAAACTAGACACCATATATCTCTCTGTATGCATTGCAGACCTAGGATACTATATGTTGTCTATCTACAATCATGCATTATAATGAATTTGCAGACTTGTGAATGCTAGATATTGTATTTCTCTCTACATGCCCACAAAATATATATATAAAATATTATATGCTTACAGAAACCAGTCAACAGCTAAGATTAGTCCAATGTCATCAGTGGGCAGATTGACAGCCTGAAGGACAAGCACCATGGTCACCAGTCCTGCTTGTGGAATTCCAGCAGCACCAATAGAAGCTGCAGTGGCAGTGAAGCTACAAAACAATGTAACTGGCATTAATTCAACTATTCTACTGTTAAAAAAGGCTTCATTACTAATCTTTGAAGTTGGAAATAACCATTGATAATAACTCCACTGGCTGCCAACACAGACAGACAGACAGACAGACAGACAGACAGACAGACAGACAGACAGACAGACACTAGTGGGGTGGGGGGGGGGCAGGAGGATTAGTAGGAGGGTTATGGGAGGCAGGAGAAGAGTGGGTGGGAACAGGGATTCCTGAGGTGATAAGAACTTGGTAAAATTGAGAAAAATGCTGCAACATTCCGGAATATTTTGAATTACAGAATAACACAAAGAAGCAGTAACCACTAAGGAGAGGGGTCGGAACCTGGGAGTACATGGTACGGCAACCAGGAGGTTCAACCTCCCTGTACCCCACACACTAGCCAGTTATCAACTTATTAAGATGATTAAGGTATAAAATAATTTACAATGAAACAAACTTAATTGGGGCCACCCAACATTTTTTAGCCAGTCACAGGACAAGCTCAGAACAAATGAATTGTAGGTCATAAATGAGCAGCTAAATTTGCCCCTTACTGTGATTGGTCCGCTCATGTAGAAAGTCCAATTCTTTGTTCTAAACTTGTCTTGTGATTGGCTAAAAAAACCTTGGGTGGCCCCGGTTGAGTTGAGTTTGTTTCACTGTAACTCTCCTATCCTTGTGAATTTCAAAAGCTGAATGTTTCAAGCGTCATCCATTCATCAGAGCCGAAAGATATGGACTAACAGATGCATCTTGCCCCAAATTTTTTAATATTATTTTTTTCTTACCATGTTGTTATCAACTGCCCAACATTCAGTGTAATGCTGTTGGCCTGGGCAATAAACACAGCAGCGACAGCCTCGTACAAAGCTGTACCATCCATATTCACTGTGGCACCAAGTGGCAGCACAAAACGGCTGATACGGGCATCAACTTTGTTGTGCACCTCAAGGCAACGCATGGTGGTGGGAAGTGTTGCAGAACTAAGAGAGATCAAAATCATTTTTAAATGATTATATCACTGTCTTTACTTTTGATGATGCTCAATGTGCCAACACCCCCCGCCCCTTCTTGCCACTTGCCCAACTCATCTATCCCATGCCATCCCAGGACTGGAGGGAGGGGGTCCTTTAGGAAAGCGACAGGTCCGCTTACTGGAAATTTTATTTTAAAAAACGCCTTGAAGATCAAGAACAAGCTGGTCCCTGGTGGAACGAGGCACTGCAAAACTGAATTGCTTGCCCAAGAACACAACACAATGACCCCAGCAGCCTCCAAACCCTAGCCGCTCAATTTGGAACTTCCAGTGCACTAATTATTACGCCAGCATGTCACCCAAATGTATCAAAGCCACTGCTCTAAATCACATACCTTGAAGAAGTTCCAAAAGCTGTGATAATGGCATCTCTCAAACCAATAAAGTATCTGATAGGGTTCTTACGCACTGCTATCAAATACAGCAATGGTATAATGATAAGTGCATGGATTAGTAAACCAGCTATCACTGTCGCCATGTACAATCCAACCATATTTAGTGACTCGACAATGTCTTTCATTGCCGCCACTTTTGCCGCTATTAAACTGCAAATACCAATCGGCGAAAACCTGATAACAAAGATGTAAGAATTAAATTTTAGTCACATTGAGGAGAACTTGAAATTACCAATAGTAATTGTACATCCAGTTGAACTTCTACTGACAGACACTGCCGGTAGTGCGACACCTCCCGAAAACCCCCCGGGGGGGGGGACTCCCATGTATGGGCTATATAGTTATGTGCAGCGGGATAGGGTACGTTTTTTGGGGTTCTCGGTCCTTAAATAGGGTATCACTTTTGTGTTCCCAGTGTGATCCTTAGATAGGGTAGCTAAAATCTATCAGCTCAAATAAACGCCCAGCTAAACGAAAAAAAGGTCTGTTAAAACTGAACTATCCGTCAGTAAGTATTAACAAAGCGATTTTGAAAGATTTTAGCTTTGCCGTGCGCGGTTAGCCGTAATTTGAGTTGTCACACAATGCTTCTCCTTCCCTTGAATAGGGTGTCAATTTTCAGATTTGGGCCTTAAAAAGGGTATTAATTTTCGTTTTCTTTATCCTTAGATAGGGTCAGGGTTTGAGAACATTCGCGGCACACCCCTATCTGAAATTTAGGGGAGTACCCACCCCCCCCCCCCCACCCCCCGGGCCGAAAGCCGGCATATCACTTGGTCATGGTCCCAGCCACAACCAAACACTACATTTTTAACCTCCCACAAGTGGACACCTCATCTAAACTATCTTGGTTTCTCACAATCAATTATCATGAAGCCACTAAGAGTATTCATTTGATAGTCCCTGTAGATGAGTTGGGTAGCCACTCTCTCAATGATTTATATGAATGGCTTTCCTGCTACACTGAGAGAACTATAGAATAAACAACAGGAACAATGCTCCTAGCCCCAAATACAATTATAGCAACTGCTACACCAGGGGCAGATCTAGGGGAAGGGGGGCAACGGGGGGGGGGGGGGGGGCACACCTCCCACCACCCCCTTGTACTGACCAGGCAACTTTCTAATACAACTGGTGTTCTGCAAAAAGAAACTTTGTGCATCCCCCTCCTAAGAAAAATCCTGGATCCACCCCTGTACACTAGAGGACCACTACTACCCCTGGATAGGTTTATACTAACTCATTAGAGATTACCTCCCCCCCCCCACCCAAGTACCCATTTATAGTCAACGCCAGGTGGTGAAGAGAGACAATGTGAGAATAAAGTATCTTGACTAAGAACACAGTAAGCCATTCTTGCTCAAAGCTGGATCACTTGATATGGCATCTAACACACTTCACATAATTTCAAAGAGAGATGCTTTTTTATGTACAACAAGAAAAATTATGACCTATCATCAGACTTGACCAGAAGACTAACCACATAACCAGAGCTACCATCTTCATTATTACTTCATTCAGAGCTTCAAAGAAAGCTTTGAGGGGCATTCCTCGCTCACCGATTCTTCCCAAAACTATTCCAAACACAATGGAAAATACCACAAGCCCCAATACATTAATGGAACCTTTTGGATCGACTTGCATTCCATCAGGGACAGTCTTGGAACCATCGCTGACTATAACCTTCTTTGTTGTCATGTTATATGTTCCACTGATGATCGTATCCTTCAACTCGTCAGTTATATTCTTTGACCGGTCTATTGATACATTGACATACTTCCATTTTGGTTCATCGGTGGTATATTTGGTTTTTTTCTGCAAGATGAATTGCAAATGCAGAAATTAGACTTATATCAATTTTTTAATTCTTTTTCAAAATGTTTCTGTGTAAAAACCAAATTGACCACATTTTCTCTGATCTACAGAATCGAAAAAAGGCCATAAAAATGACACCAAATTAATTACATGTACAACAGTGACTTTGCACATGATTTTAGTTTTAAACATTATAACATTGGCATTTTCTTTGGTCTATAAGTGTGAAGACCATCGAAAAATGTGGTCAAGCTGTTTATTCCAAAATACCTGCTGAAAGGTTGCAGCAACAATGTTGCTAGGAAAGCAGCTCCTGATAAAGGAAATTGAAAAAAAGGTGGGAGAAATTATTTTTAAAAACATAAGCATAACACTTTGACAGAAAAGGATTAGATAGCACAAAGAGGTAGAAACCACATTGAGGACAGGGTGAGACTAAAAGGCCATTTACGTGACAGAGAAAATCTGGTATGGACTCGTCAAAAAATCAGTCTGGATCAGACCACTTTTGTAGAGAAACAGTCAACTTTACATGGGACCATAGGCGCCTATATATTTCTTTACAAAAGTGGTGGGGTCTGGAACAATTTTTTGACAGGTCCATACCCAATTTTCTCTCTCGTGTAAACAGCCTTTAAGCAATCCCTCTTTTATCTTAGTCCATTGAATGTGAAGCGAAATAAATCTCATATTTTATGCGGCCATTTTTCATTTCATTTCATGCTCAACAGTCTATAAAGAAAAATATATAAGGGACTACTCGCTGTCTAGGAAGACCAGAAGTAAAAGAAATGGGTAACAAGAAATTTGGACCCCCTCTCACCCACCCTCAAAATCTTTCTCCGGCAGGGATGTATTTCAGCACAGGTAGCCCAAGCTCGATATATGAGTAGCTTTCATGTTGACCTTTGCATTGTTACGTAATTCGAGCAATTTGCATATTTATAAGGGTTTGTATGGGGAAAGAAATAAAGCCGAAAAGAACGAAAAATTAACCGTTGAATTACAAATATAAAAACTGCTCACCTGAACTCTTGCGTTCCTTTTTTTGTGTGCTGTGTGGTTTTTTAACCGATTTGGTGCGATTTAGTGCAGTTTTAGTTCCAATGGTTGCTCTCTCTATATATCCTTTCCCAAGGTTGGGTACTCCAATGAAGCAGTCGAGCCGATCCGCTGACGGAAAACGGCCGTAAATTCGCTCCAACAGCTCCAGCCGTCTCCAAACTCCGGGTAGATCACGGACGATAGATACTTTTTCCATTCCTGTCCTTTGTTTCCGTTGAATTTTCACACAAACCGAATAAAACATCGCCAATCGCTAAAAACTTTCCCTCTTGAAGCCATCGGCAGAGGCTTGATTCAAACTCCGCGTTACCCAAACGGTCAACAGATAGCTTAGCGACCCGGCCTAAGACTCGAATTACTTCCACTCCGGGTGGGTGAGAGTCCTTTGCTCCCAATCAGGGTATTGATTGTCAATGGGAGCAAAGGACTCTCACCCACCCGGAGTGGAAGTAATTCGAGTCTTAGGCCGGGTCGCTAAGCTATCTGTTGACCGTTTGGGTAACGCGGAGTTTGAATCAAGCCTCTGCCGATGGCTTCAAGAGGGAAAGTTTTTAGCGATTGGCGATGTTTTATTCGGTTTGTGTGAAAATTCAATGGAAACAAAGGACAGGAATGGAAAAAGTATCTATCGTCCGTGATCTACCCGGAGTTTGGAGACGGCTGGAGCTGTTGGAGCGAATTTACGGCCGTTTTCCGTCAGCGGATCGGCTCGACTGCTTCGTTGGAGTACCCAACCTTGGGAAAGGATATATAGAGAGAGCAACCATTGGAACTAAAACTGCACTAAATCGCACCAAATCGGTTAAAAAACCACACAGCACACAAAAAAAGGAACGCAAGAGTTCAGGTGAGCAGTTTTTATATTTGTAATTCAACGGTTAATTTTTCGTTCTTTTCGGCTTTATTTCTTTCCCCATACAAACCCTTATAAATATGCAAATTGCTCGAATTACGTAACAATGCAAAGGTCAACATGAAAGCTACTCATATATCGAGCTTGGGCTACCTGTGATTTCAGTTAAGAAATCCAACCTTGGATTTTATGGATTTTAATTGTATATAAAATTTTCTCACAAATGTTAATTTTTATTAATGGTTATTTGTAATTTGAGGGAGGCACGCTCATCAGTTTTTACTGTTTGTCGTAACCATCTTTTAAATAAAATTGACTATTGTTATTTTCATCATTATAATTATATTGTGCTTCAGTTACTTATGTCCAAAGCCAATTAGGTTGAATCACATGACTAAAAGGGAGTCTCTAGAAAGTGTATATTTGATAGCTACCCACCATGATCCATGGATTAGTAATAAAACCAGTTATACTACACGTATCAGCCGTGTATGCAACAAGGGAAGTTTCACGCCCAAGTTTTACTGTTAAAACTCTGCTGTTGTCAGCGGTGACAGAGCTAATGCTTCCAATTGGAAACATCTTGTGCTATTGACGTCATCAGTCCTGTGAAGGTCCAAAATAGGTTTGGTGGGATACGGGATGGGGCTTAAAATCAAGGCGGGATGCGGGAAATGAAAAATTTTAGTGGTGGGATACGGGATGAAATTGTTTTGGTGGGACTGGGATGTATTACTTTTTGTAGGCGGGATGTGGGGTGTTGTGAAATTTAAGGCGGGATGAAGTATCAAACACATCAAAAACGGCAAGTAAACCCGTCCTTGGTTAACACAATCTTTGTTGACAGATAAACTTTTTTCGGTGACTATTGTGTTTCTACCAAAATAAATAGTTTTAATTTCTCGACCAATTAAAAAACAACGTGCCACTAACTTAGTTTTACAGAGCAGGAGTTTTTCAGGCACTTTAATACGTAGTTAAACGGTTTTAATTTCTCAACCGATTAAAAACAATGTGACTCTAAACTTAGTACACAGGGCAGGAGTTTCTCGTACATTTTGGTAAAGCAAATAAAACTAGTTTAATTTGTTGACAGAATAAAAAGCGATGTGACTAACTTAGTACACATGTCAAGTTCATGTGACCAACCTAGCTACATGTACACAAATTAAAAACAAACGTGATTCTGAACTAAGTACACAGAGCAGGAGTTTTTCGTGAATTTCTAAAGAGCCAATAAAACTAGTTTCATTTGTCGAAAGATTAAAAAGCGATGTGACTAACTTAAGTACACATGTCAAGTACATGTCACCAAACTAAGTACACTAGAGCAGGAGTTTCTCGGGCATCAACAAATTTGATATTTTCATTTTTAAAATAAACCGTTCTCCCCAAACAAATCCTTTATATTTCGATGGTTGTGTAATACAACAGATACCTGTGCCAGCGTTCATTTTCTGCATTTTTTGATAGGCGTGTTTGCATCTCCCTCGGCTGGAATGACATCTGAGCTAATTTGTTTTATATGCTTATACTTTGCTAATCAGAATGAAGTATGTTAGTTGGTTGCCAGATATAGCAGCTATATGCCGGCCATTCTTACTAGGATAATTACAATATATATTTACAATGCAAAGCCTCCCTAACGCTCTTTTCATACGCGTGAATATAATATGGCAACTGTATGTATTTTTCCTTGGCCACAGCCATAGCCGTAGCTCAATAACACGATTTATATTATGAAGCAACTTGGAGCCCTTCACATAGTTGGTCTAGCCTAAGCTTAGGGGAGTAATTTGGATTTCAATTGCTACTAAACTAATCACTTCGAATGACCTGTCTATCACTTCCCTTTTGCATATAACGGACAGAGGAAACTTATACTTATGGGCTTCATGGGAAAAAGTCTTCGATGAATTGAAATGTTAGCAGGCGGGATCGGGATGAAAACTCTCAGTTAGGTGGGATGGTGGGATATGGGCCAAATAGGGTGGCGGGATGTGGGATTACAAAAGCCTATTTTGGACCCTCTCCTGTGTGTGCAAAAGGAGAATCAGAAGTACATGTACTTAGATTTCGCGGGCACAACAGACTCAATAGCACAAGATGTTTCCACTGGAAACTAGCTCTGTCGCTTCTCACAACAGCAGAGTTTTAACAGTACAACTTGGGCACAAAACATCCCTAATGTTGCATATTCAGCTATTAGTAGGCCTAACCATTCGCTGACTACCCCTCCAGTGAGAACATGAAATTAATGTGCCAAATTATATACTTATAAAGTCAACATACTAAGGTTGCTTAAGTTTGCAACCAGTTCGATTGAAGCGTGTCGAGAAACTTGCCTGCGGGCGTCTTTATATCAGGAAGAGAAAAGAAGACTCGTATCGTACCCGAGTACGAACTGGTTGAGTGTAAAATCAAGCACCGCGAGAACTACCTGCAGTATTGTTCTTTTAATATCGGGACACTGGCTCACATCTTTATTTATTTTTTACAATTCTGACAGCAAATGCGAGGTAAACTGGTCTAAAATTCACTGAACGAAAAGCCATTTATATGCACGAACCAACGAAACGGGTTTCGAAAATTCGTCTCGCGCGCCATACAGCTGAAATCAACACGGTTCCGGCCGATCTGTTTGCAAATAAAAAACTTTATCGATGCTATTAAAATCCCCTTGCTTTATTACATAACCTAGATGAGATCTCAAAATCCAAAGAATATCATTTTAATTTGGTGTTAAGCAGATCTACGCAATGTCATGCAAACATCTACACTCGACCTTTGTCAATAGAACACGTATCGTTTATGTTAGTTGACCCGCGATGTTCGACTGAATGAAAGAAAACAAACATCAAAAAAATATACTAGATGTGATCACGAGATAGTGGGGATGCCGTATTCGCACCTAAACTAGAGCCTAAGGTGAAGGTTTCACAACAGGGATCTCTCATAACAATCGATGAGTTTATATTAAATTATGAATTTTACTTTCGAGCTTCATAAAACATAATTTGTTACCTGATGAGATCCAAGAAAGCATCCAATGTTCGAATGTCCTGAACGTCTTTCTTTTCTTTCTCCACTTCGGTATTTCCGGGCTGAATGCTTACAACCAAGACGATTCCAAGAATAACAGCAAGGACGGTGGTCGAGAGATAGTACACAAGTGCTCGTCTTCCAACACGTCCCGTAGCTTTGGCATCAAGAGAAGCCAACGCACAGATCAGGCTCGCCACGATCAATGGAAGGATCAGCATTTTCAGCATATTCATGAACAATTCGCCTGCAAACCCGATCAACATGATCACAGTTTTCTTGTCTTCCATATCGTCGATTTCGTTCACGGGGCCATTGACTAGAGCTCCGATTACGAAGCCGATCACCACACCGATGATTATCAAAACGAGCAGCAAGTCGCTTCGAACTCGCCGCATTAAAGCCGAACAACAACGACTACATTTGCCCCCTCCTTCAGAAAAACGTCCGCGACCTCTTCCTTTTGCCATTACCACCGCTGAAGTATAAAACGACTTTTTAATTGTTTGGTGTACTTTTTAGTAGCTGTCCACGCTGTCCCTTTCAATTCAATTGAAAAACCTTCTCTGTGTGCGAGCGAAGAATGAAGTAGCAAACATAATACAACTTTTACAACGCCTTTTGATTGGACAAAGCCCAAAGCAAAGTTGTACGACGTCACGTGTTTGCACGCGAGAAAATTATTTGTTCAGTCAAACTGGAAATGAACGGCCAATTTTTTTTCCGCGTTTTGTCGTGCGTAAAACATATTTCAAGCATGTCTAGACAAACTGTCGCGTTCTACAAGTAAACCGATTAACGTAAAAAAATCCCGCCAAAAAAAAATAATAAAAAAATAGGCCATCGAAGGTCGGTGTCGTTGACGTAGCATTTGCTAGAAATGTATAGCCGTCCTTTGTTGTTGACATTCATCGCAGAAATATAAAAAGATGACGCAAAAGCTTTCAAAACCGTGTTTCGAAGCAACAGGAGCTGTCAAAACTTGACATGTTTACTTTGACGGTCCAAAAGGTTAATTGGTTCAGTTGAAAATGTGCGTTGAAAAACGCGGAAATGGTAGTAAAATTTGACAGGTTTTTGATCGTTTTCTATGTAACATTCCAACACGATTTTGCGAATGCATCCAACCGGCCCAACGTTACCCTTTTTCCCGGAAACTGAAAAAAGAGAAAGATGCCCCAGTCGAATATTTATAAGCGACAGTTAATCGTGTCCAATCGTTTCATTTCAGTTCAAGCAGTTTCTGAAAGCGAACGGAAGAGAAATGAAAAGCAGTCACAATGTACGTGTGGTTTACAAACTTCATTTGTAACGCTTTTGAGTGGACGAAAGCCAAAACAATGTTGTACAAAATTATTTGATCAGCAAAAGGGAATAGGCTCCTCGTCGAACAAATTTTACGTTTTTCTGTGTAAACTAAAAACTGTTTTCCATGCATTTGTTTGCGCAATATTTGACTGAGCCAACGTCCGTGAGAAAATTTACAAACAAGTCAGCGTAAAGTGGTTGATCTAGGGGAGGTACCCACACACAAATTCGTTTTAGCTGAAGCGGAATAGGTGCCAGTTATTTTGTTTTCCTGACTGAAGACGACAGCAGCAGATATCTGAATGAAGCTGATGTTAATAGTAATGATTTGATGACTCACATAAGGAAAATAAAAACGACATATGTCCCGATGTTTTGACGACTTTCGATTCAGGGAATGTAAATTTGTTGTAAATTTGCAAAAAAAGTTAGCTAGACAAAGACTTCAGCACGGATTGAATCTGTTTACACGTTCAAGCGCTGTCTTAATTGTTTGATTACAGCGTCAAATTTGTTGCCTGCTGATGTTGGCAGAAAGCGATCCAACATGGGAAGGAAAAAAGACCAAAAAAATGCCGTACATTTTCTCTTAATCCAAAAACAGACCAAAAGAAAATAAAACTTGCAAAGTGGTAAAGTCACGTGACAAAAATCGCCAATTTTCGAGATTTTATACCACGTGATCCGGATTCCCTTCTGGGTTGGTGTAGGAGGTAGTTTTCCTTGGAAATGTCCCTTCGAACCAGGATAATTTATTCTCACTGACTTTATTTTCTACAAAAAAAGCTATAGACATCTGGTTACACATGAACAGAAATGAAATGAAATGAGATTGAATGAAATATTAAATCAAATGCCCCTTCAAATAATATACTTGTGAATAAAAGTAGAGTATAAGGGCCGAAATCAAGACAATTCAGTTTTTCCAAAATATTATTTATTTTTATTTTGGAAAATATTATTTTGGAAAATATTATTTTATTTTGAAAAACTGGCTTAAAGATTTTAATCATTCAATATAATCAATGGAGAATCTTAAGGTTAAAGATTTGAAAGCTCTTGCCAAAGAGCGAGGCATCAAAGGTTATTACAGATTACGTAAAGCGGAGCTGATTCAAGCGTTGACTCCGGTGGGTGATCCTTCACAGCCTGATATAGTTTATGATCTGTTAAACATAAATTCACCTCCTACTACGTCAGCAACCGATCATATTAAAAAGACAAATTTAAAATGCCCTCACGGTAGACAGAATCGACAGTGTAAAGACTGTGGTGGAAAAGACATATGCCATCACGGAAAGCATAAATATTATTGTAAAGAGTGTGAGGGATCACAGATCTGCACTCACGGAAGATTTAAAAAATACTGTAAAGAGTGTGAGGGATCACAGATCTGCTCACATAATAGAGTAAAATACACTTGTAAAGAGTGCGGTGGAAAAGGAATCTGCACTCACGGAAAACGAAAAAGTCGTTGTAAAGATTGCGGAGGAAAAGACATCTGTCCTCACGGTAGACAAAAATATCATTGTAAAGAGTGTGGTGGAAAAGGAATATGCACTCACGGAAGATTTAAAAAATACTGTAAAGAGTGTGGAGGAAAAGGCATCTGTCCTCATGGTAGACAGAAGTATCATTGTAAAGAATGCAAGTGAACCCACGCTCCTATCTTTTCATAACTCAACCCAAGTTATGAAAATTCTCATCCCCAAATTCATCGAAACATATACCAAGCTAATCCGCCGACGACGATCGTAATCACCGCAAGATTAATCTCATGTTTAGTTGTGTCGGGCTTAGCCTGTTGAGTTTTAGTCTCATTCTTCACCTCCTCAATGTTAGGTCTCTCTACCGTAGTCTTCTTCTTCACAACCGAAGTGTGAGGTAACAGTACCTTACTCTTTCCGAGGTTATGTTTTACTCCGACCGGCACGCTCTTAGAATTAACATCTGTATTAACTCCCAATCTCATGGTCGGTTCGACACGTTTCAGTCTATTGTTATAACCGATCGTACTCTCTGTATTGATCACCATTCTCGACGGCATCAACCATGTACCGGGAGAGACGGCTAGATCGAGCTTAACCTTTGCCTCCTGCACAGCGAGTTGAAATCTCTGTACACTCTTACTTATGTCCGGCTGTTTAATCGCATCCTCCAATAACACGAGAAACTCTTGTCGAACCTCCTGCGCACTTCCTGTGTTTCCGAGAATGCTGCTTCTTACGTTCACCTGCGCACCCAATACGCAGTAGACTAAAGCTTCGATCGATTGATTCAATCTCGCCTGACCTGCATTTGTCAATCCGTTAGATACACGAGACAGAAAGTATTCGTAACCATTATCTATATCATTCAATATGTACTGCAGAAGATTACCTTTAGATCCCTCACCTCCCTCTTCGCTAAATTTAAAAAATCCAGGATAGGAAGATTCATGGCCGGCCTTTGACGGTCCTACGTAAGAGACCCAAATGTACACAGATCCCAACCCGTGATTCTCTCCTTTATGGCAGCGAAAGTCGGAATCGGTAGGAATATTAAACTCTTTACAGATTCTCTTATAAGAAGGAGTGTCGTATCTGTTATCCTTTTCATTAAAGGGAGGATCACCGGGTAAAGCAATCGAACTCTGTATACCTCCCATCTGAAACAGGATTCGTCTAATTGTAAAGTAAACGTGAAACCAGAGAATGGCTCGTATCTGCGGAGGAAGTTTGAGTTCATGGTCGGTCACATCGATTCCACCCATCTTCTCCTCTAATAATGAACGCAGGCTCACCCCGCAACCTGTCGTTGCACACCAGACGGCGAAGTTAAGCTGCTGCGGCCAATACCGCATATTCGGTCCGTTTAACCATTCATGGGACTCTTTTGAAGAGGTGTGTTTAATCACCGTATTCGTAAATATATCTCTGACAGGTACGGAGAAAGAGTCTGTGGGTGTTGCGAATATATCGAGTCTCTTTAACTTCTCTCTCAAGTCGAGGCTTTTAAGCGGTCGACTCTCACAGAAATCGACCGCAGGAATCGGTAATGAGGGATGAGGATTCAGTGTTAACTCCAAAGGAAAATCCACGGGAAGACCCAACGCTTTTTTCATATCGTCGGGAAAGTACATAGTATACTCAAATCTTTTCTTATCAAAGACTTCATACTCTGAACTGTACCTTCCGACGAATTTGACATGCTCTTCTTTATTCTCTCTATCGTATCTTTCAAATACTCGTCGGAATTTAGACAGGACGGCATGGGGATACCGTTCGAGAAATCTGTTCCACAGAGATTTAGGTTCAGGTTTATCATCTTTCTTATTATCATCTTTCTTACTGTCTTGATTGCTCATATCTATTTATCAATCATATCTTTTTAAACGAAGTAAGGATTATAGGGAGGATCTCTAAATGACTCATCTCTCGACAAGACTATCAAGCAATTACAGCTCACTCTGACTGGGCGAGTTTTTTTAATATCTCTGCACGAATCTCTTCCTCCATCTTTTTTACATCCACCTGCGGAAGCGTCGGTGTTTTGTTTTTTTCTCTTATCGATCTCTTCATCTCATAATACTTCTCATACTCGGATTTTATCAGAACAAACTCTTCATGACTTATTTTATTATCCGTTAACGATTTAGAGACGACGTCCTTTATCGTGTTTATCTTCGCTTGGCAGACAGAGACGGTCTTTTCATGCTTACTCACCTTCCCGGATACAGCTTTAGCAAGACTCGCTGTCGCTACGCTCGTTAAGGCACAGACACCTCCGACAACACCTAATGCGATAGAGACGGGAAGACCGATTCCTGTAAGTCCCGTTCCCAACCCTCCTCCGCAGAGAGCGACAGACAGAGTTCCACTGCCTGTAGACAGATTTAATAATGTACTCCTTGCACGTTTATACTTTTTGTACACTTTTTCACAATCCTGCAGATCCTTCTCGAGAAGGGATAACCAATCTGCACACTGTTTCAATCTAAAGTTATCACCGGTTTCTTCGTTCGTCAACTGAGGGTATATCTCTCTGTAACTCTCCATTTACTTTCTCTTACTCTTATTTTTAACCTGTTCAACGAAGTAGACAACGACGGCGACTATCAACAACCACGCATTCTTTGCAAGAAAACCGATCGCCTCACCCGCTGTTTTAAAGATGAAACTCGCTATCGCACCGATCATTCCGGGAAGTATCTCTCCCAATTTCTTTCCGATAGCTTTAAAACCGTTACCTACTCCTTTACCCAATCTAGACAGACCGCTCTTAAGATCAGTTACGATCACACCGATCACTGCTCCCACCGCTGATAAAACAGCGAACACCGTGAAACCGTACTTTTTAAAGATCGCCTTCACTCTATCTCTGAGTGACATTCTCTCCTCTATCACTTCAACCTCCCTCTCCATACTCTCTCTCTCATCTCTCTGCTGTTCCATGTCGCGAATGATGTTCTCTCTCTGACTGGGCCCGGCATCTTTAAGAGAGGATTCGAGCTCCTTCTCTTTCTCTATTCTCCTTGTTATACCTCTCTTATCAGTCTCAATCACCTTCTCTGCGGTGGGCCCTAAACTCTCTTTTATGGTCTTAGGTAATTTTTCATTAAGTTCACCATCCGGTTTAAAAAGAGGGTAACTCTTACCTCCCTTTCTTTTCATTCTTACGACCACTCGATCATACTCGTCTATGTCAGATGTGAAAGAGGAGTTGGCAGGATTGACCTTCGGATACTTCTCTCGGATCCTTTCCCAAGCGTCATCTCTCCTCTCCTCTCTCCTTATAAGTGGAGTGTTCTCATCGATGAAAGAGGTCTCTTCATAATTGCGATTATCGTAACCGTGCTGACGCATATCTCTTCTCGATGTGGATGTCATAGGTATCATCTCTCCATCATCATCGTAATCACCGGGATCAGTAGGTTCAAAAGGATTCTCTCTATCGGGTATCTCTGTCGGGTCAACGTCCATGATTCTTTACTTGATAAGTAAAGAATCTTTTAAATTCCTTTACAAAAATCTACTCGCAACGTAACCCAACGCCAACATCCCTCCCCCGATGTATACCATCTCACCCACTCTCTGGTCATCACTCGGTCGGTAGTAATCAGAGAGTCGGGGTTCTTGAAGAGAGTAATCAGGATGTGTCTGAGAGTACAGTTTAAAAGCCTCATCAGTGTCTGTGAGATTCTGTGAAGCCTGATGCTCCTCATCTCTCTGCTGATTATACCAATCTAAAAGTCTCTGTCTCTTCTCTTGGTAAGCTGCGTAATCTCTTTGGTACTTTTCTAAGGCTTTATCGTGTCGAATTCTCTCCGTGTCCGTATCAGATCCGCTCAGATACTTTGCCAAATACGATCCTCCGACGAACGCTGTAGCGTTTAAAACTGCTCCACCTATCATTAACGCAATGGTCGCCATTTATTATTAATAAATAGATAAACCTTTATCTTATTAAGATGGTAAAATCTTCTGTTTCTCCAAATACTCTTTCAAGTACATACTTCCGGAAAGAACGGCGACCCATTTACCGTAGTTAACAATGCTGGATGAGGGGTCGTTTATGAATGATTCTTTCATAGCCTTCTTCACAATGTATCCGACTCCTGCGGAGAGGCCTATAAGAACGGATGCATCAGTGACGGTCTTCACAAGTTTATTCTCTGACATTTTTACTCTTCAGAGATTTTCTTTAAACAGTTCTCACAAGAATGTGTCGTAATCATTCCCCTTCTTTTTCTCCTATTCGATTCTCTTCAACTCCCGTTCTCTTCTCTCTTTATGTATGATCATTCGGTGATAATACTCTCCGCAATCACACATTCCTCCACCTTCGGGTATCTTAACTCCGCAGGCGCAGTGTTCTTTCGGTGAACAAAACGTAAGATAAATACCGAAGGCAATGATGGTCATTATTAAAACCTTACCCCACATTTTAAAGAGGGGAGTAAATCTTTAATCGATCTTATTTATAAGTATCATACCGAACTTTTTATACCCCTCTCCCAAACCGTCAAAGATGGTTCTGGCATCTGAGGTCTGTATAGACAGTTTTGTGTCTCTGTATATATCTAAAACGGAGATAAAATTATACGTTTTCCAACCCCTGCCTGTGTTGGGTACCGTGATGTTGATATTATCGCTCAGACTCAGAAAGGGTGCGGGATTCAGTATGAACTGAACAGTTCCGTTATCGTCTTCCTCATCGAGGGTCTTCAATCCGTCGATAAAAGAGATAGAGTAGACTCCCGGATTCTTTATCAGTATTTTCTCATAGTCCTCCTCATTCACGATGAAATCAGAGGGATCGCTCTGTCTAACGTACTTTGTATGATCACTCGTTCCGTTTGCAAAGAATCTGATGAAGCTATCATTGTCATGTTTAAGATAACCTTTATAAAAGATTTTTTTCATCTGCAACTTAATGTTATAGTCGACGTATTTTTTTGTCGCCGCTCCTTTATCGACGGTAGGGTCCTGATGGAGTATTAAATTCTTCTGCATCGAAACGTTTCCTTGATCAAACACTCTCCAAGAGTTCCAAACAGATGTAGGAACGTTGTTAAAGAACCCTTTACTTCCGTAAAACACGATGTAGACGGGTAATTTTTGTGGATAAGCGACCCCCGATCTGTACTTTATCACTATATCGAAGATTAATTTATCAGGATTCCAACCGAAAATCCTTTGGGTTCTTACCAAAGTTCTCACGTGGTTCTCAAAAACGTTCAATTGCTGTGCATATATGACCTCAAAAGAGTTTAAAGAGGCTTTCAGTGTAGCCAATTCGATAGAACTCGTTACACTATCATCCCAGAACATTTCACACACAACAGTGTACTTATAAGATTTAGGGGCGTAACGGAGGTTAACAGCGAAACTACTCTTGAAATGATCTTTTTTAAATTTGAGATCGAAATGAGCCGTCCTTTTGTTGATGGGATGAAAATCTTTACTTGTGATCACTCCCATTCCTTTAATGTTCAGTTCATCAATGAATTCGTCACCTGAATCTCTCTCTAAAACGTATTTGAAATCGTTTTCCATCTCTCTGTCGACGGTGTAATCAAGTCTCCCAGAGACGTAATCTTGCCACCGTGCCTGTAGAATGTCGTTACGTTCGTTGATGGTTTTGTTAACGTAATTAACGTTCGCAGCGAACGTGGCATCCAACGAGGTCGCCTCTTTTAGATTCTTTATCTCGTTTCCGCTCATGTCGAGATCACCTGTCATCTTATCACCGGTTTTACTCACAAGGGTGTTGAGAGTAGTTTTCACCTTGTTGTCTGCGTAACTTTTATTGACTGCGTCTCTGTCACCGACGGGATTGGCAAGGTTAATTACTCTCTTCAATTTGAGATCGAGATTCTTCGATGTCTTCTCCTTAATGTTATTATCCTTCTTCGAGTTAAGGGAATCGATCCTCTTCAAAATCTCCTCTCTTTGCATATAATCTTTCAAGTAAATACTTCCGGAGAGGATAGCTACCCATTTAAGGTAGTCTGTAATGCTTGTTGAGGGGTCATCCATATTAACAAAGTAACCGAAACCTGAGGAGATACCTATAAGAACAGATGCGTCATAGATAGTCTTGAAGATCTTCTCTTTCGACATTTATCTTAAGAGAGAAGATCTTTAAATCTTTAATACATCCCCATTTTGGGTACGGGAATCTTTGAGGGTTGAGGTCTTTCTATCTGCTCTCGAATGGGTGATTCCGGTAATCTCGGGGGAGCAATCTCACCTTTTTTATAACTCATAAACATATTGATCGCAGTCAACCCGATACCGACAATGTAGATCGCGGTTGTGAAAGAGATCTCAGGAATCCACCCCTCTGCTGTGATATCCTTACTATTCTGTGACTCTCCCGTTTCTCTCTCAGCCTCACGTTTCATCTTCTCTTTCAACGCATCTTTCGCCCGTTTATTATACTCGGCGAGTCTCTTTCCTGCGGCGACCTTCTTGGGATCTTTCTCTTTTGTTTTAACGTTACTCTCAATAGGGGTCTTAGTGATCTCTTCAACATCATCCGACATTTAATACTGATTGACATCTCTTTAATCAATCTTCACACCCTTCATTATTAATTTACCGATAATGAAAGGCTTGAGATGCCAATAACAAACGTAGTGAGGGATTCTTATTAAGAGAACTCCTTCATCTCTGCACATCTCATCCTTCATAGAGTCTTTCATCACTTGGTACTCGAAATCATCCACACATGAGTGAAATAGGGGAGTGAACCTCGAGTGCTGCACACCGTCGTACTCGAATGCTAAACCTTTACCTTTGGGGGTGACTATGTCAGGGTTATAGCCGTCCAACTCTAGGTTCTGATAAGTCCAAGGATTATTCAACCAATCGGGTCTCACAGATTTGAACTCTTTTTTGAATAACTCTTGAAATATCTTTCTACACTTCTCTTCATATACTCCGAATGACATCTTTAGTTAACTATTAAGAAATGTTTAAGCTAAGCTTAACTGCCTACTTAAGTTAAGCTTAACATATTATTCAGTCACTATTAAGAGTCTTCTTCATTCTCTTGATTTTTGTTAGAATTCTCCTCACTCGGTCTTAACTTTACGTGCTTAGCGACCTTAAAGAGTCCGCTAGCTAACGCTACCAATCTTCCTCCCTTGAGTACCAACATTCCTGCAAAGTTACTCAGTTCACGTTTAACAAGATCATCGTTCTTCAAATCTTCATTCAGTGCCTCCACATCATCCACGGGAATAACGTAGGAGATAAGAACGGATGCCGCAGAGATGGCTGACTCCACAAGACCGGTCGATACCTTCTTTCCCATGACCGTCTTATAACGATTGAAGTACTTCTCCACACCCTTGGGAGAGAGTCTCTTAATATCTCCCAGACTCATCGCTTTACCGAGAAACTCCTCTGTCGATCCGAGAGATGCGAGTATCGCGAGTGATTCTCTCTTCACTTCGAGATCGTCTTCCTCATCGGGGGTCTTATCCTCCTTAACCTCTGGTATATCATCGATATAATCTTCAACGTTCGCCATCTTTAAATTACTAAGTCTTCTTTTAAACCGGTATTTCGAGATAACACTCAAACGGATATCTGAGGCAGAGGCAGATTCGAGCGTATCTCTCTGTTTTTAACAGTTTAAGAAATACTCTCTTTGTCTCTGTGTCGAGATCTCCTCCGTAATCATCGAACAGGGTCTTCATACCGATCTGTGAGGGATTGTGAAAAGCGACCACGCAGGCGACGTTCTCTCGGAAGGGTTTCGCTATCGATGTCAACTGCTGTGTTACCACCCATACACTCAATCCGTCGTGTCTACCGGAGAAAGCGATATCGATAAATTTATTAGAGCGATTCTTCAGGTCTTTGGAGACGGCGCAGTCATCGAGAATTAACAGTGTATTCGTCCCAGAGAAGAGATCCGACACGGTTATGAGAAGGTCGTTAATCTCTTCAGAGTTACTCGAATCCGGAGAGAGGATGAAGAAGCGTTTATCACCCTGCGCGAACCCTCGGTAGGTCCTGTTCTTGGCGTAGGTCGGACAGATCAGAACAATGTACTCAAAGACCTTGCGGAAGGGTCCTCGGAGCTGTTCGATAAGGTACTCTGTCTTTCCACAGTTGGTCGGTCCGGTTATGATCATGTTGAAGGGAATCTTGTCTCGTAACTCATTCATTTATTTATTAAGCGAGGGATTTTTTTAATATAGGATCGATTTTAACTCTGTGTTCATGATCTCCATAAATGCGTCAGCGATCACGAACATGTAACAGTTAATTTTTCCCGTTCCACCGACCTTCCGTTTGATCTCAAGTTTCACTCCGTCTCGTGTTGTGTTTATGTGAAGACCTCCTCCGTGAATACCGTTGTCATAGAAGGTTCTCAAATCGATCCAGAGAGCGAACTTGTCTGTGTAGAAATCCTCTTCCTTCATCTTACCAGATCCGCCCATTCGTCTCTTGATCGATTCCCAAAAGTCAGACGGTACCATCCCCTTTGAGAAGAGTCGGTTGGGCATGCCGTCGATGTTGATGTTGATCGATTTAATGTCAGGATTTACAAACTTCTCAGAGTCTCGTTCTCCCTCTTTATAATCCTCTTCAAACAGACAGAGTATTCCCGTCATCGACTTTCTCGGAAGATTGATGTGCTCGTTAATTACGCTGTCGTCCGGCTTTGAGATGGGAAAACTTTTGTGAAGGATTACGTTCTCGTAGTAGAATCCTTTACCTACCTTATAGGAAGAGGCGGCCTCACTAGACAAGTATTCACTCGTGATGCAGCGATACTCCAACTCAATGTTCGTCAATTTATAGGTCGGTGCCTTATCCTTCTCTTTTTTATCATGATTTAATATCTGATCGACCTTCGAAAGAGTGATCTCAAACAACAGAGGATGAGGAAGAGCCTTCGGATAGAGGGCTCCGTGATCACTCAGTACGGGATGGTCGAGAGGTATAACGTATTTGGTGTTGTGAACTGTGGCGAGGGCGACCTCCTTTGCGTCAGTTGTGCTCTTATCCCCTGCAGGTGTACGAAGTTTTCTCATATTCTCGGATGAGATTCCCTGTTTTAATCTGTCATCTCTATCCTCGAGAAAGAGATCATGGTAGGTCTGAAAGAGATCGTATCTCTCTGTGGTCTGAAGTGTCTCTCCTCCGAAAGAGACCTTGAGCTGCTTAACGAGGTTTCGACCGACGTTATTTACGAGGGTGTTGTTTGCATGACCTCCGACTTTCAGGTTAAATAGAAGTTTAACGCTTCCCGGTACGATGACCACGTTTTCTGACAGTTTGGGAATGTGAATACTGATCTCTTCTCCGGGATTCGCTGATGAGGGATTAAATGTGATCCTGTTAAGAGAGGACTCCGCCTTTAAGCCGAACGGTTCTCTCGGTACTCGGTTCGGATTGATAATCTCGGATACAGCGTGCGACATTTTAAAAGAGAGAAAGATTATTTTTAAATGAGTAACGTTAACAACCTTATGAGAAAAATATACTACAGTCCGGAGGGTTATTGGAAAGGGTACTCCGCGATTTCTAAACTTACTTCCGCGGCAAATGTCAGTGAGGATAAGGCGAGAGATTGGTTAGAGAGACAGGCACTTTGGCAGATCTATCTTCCTCCGCCGAAGTATTTACCGAGACCTCATTGGAGTGTGAGTAGACCGAATGAGATTCACCAAGCGGATCTTCTCTTTCTTCCTCACGACAGGGTGGGAAGAAAGACCTATAGATACGCGTTGGTTGTGATCGATGTTGCCTCGAGATATAAAGATGCTGAGGCGTTAACATCGAAAGAGAGTCAAGAGGTAGCGAAGGCCTTTGAGACTATCTATAAAAGAGAGCTCCGTTGGCCAAAGACACTGATCGTCGATCCCGGTAAAGAGTTTATGGGTCATTTAACAAAGTTGATGTATAAACATAACGTAAAGATACAGAGAAGCGAAGCGGGTAACCATCGAGCTCAGGCATTCGTTGAGAGAGCGAACAGGACTTTGGGAGAGAGATTATTCAGTCATCAGTATGCACAGGAGATGGTGAGTGAAGGGAGATCAAGAGTCTGGGTGAATAGATTGTCAGCGGTTATGAAGGCCTTAAACTCTGAGGTGATCAGAATCACAGGAAAGGAACCCGATAAAGCCCTCGGTTTAAAAGAGGTAGATATTGATCCTGTCAATTACAAAAGACCTGTCGGATTAAAAGAGAAGAGATTACCCTCGGGTGTTCAGGTAAGGTATCTTCTCTCTCCCGGTGAGGATGAGGGAGGAGAGAGAAGGAGAGCGACCGATCCTATCTGGAGTATAGAGGTCTATAATATAAATCGTGTGGTGATCTCTCCTGAACAGCCTGTTTTATATTATCTTCTCGACGGACCGAAGAGATCGTTTGTCAGAGAGGAGCTTCAAGTCGTACCGTTGGGTACTGAGCTTCCACCCTTATAATGACCGTAAGCTAAGGTGTGAATTTTTGTTATCATTAATCTCTTATCATCAAAAGGAGAGAGAGCGATCTTGTTAACCGTCTCGGTGTAAATGGTGTGTAGATGACTTCTGATCACATTCATCTTTCTCATAGCGGGTTTATTATCGAAGAGGCAGTTCTTATAATCGTTGAAGGTGATGGTCTTCTTTATCACCGCCTTCTTCACTCCCTTACACTTCTTCTCTTCGTACAAATCCTCTACCCTGTATGAGTAGAGTTTTGCCCTCAATCCGACAAACTCAGCGATCTGCTTCCCTGAGGCTTCGTCTTTGAACATGCCGATTACCTTCTTATTTACACCGGTGAGAATGCCGCTTGGGTGATCCTTCGGATAGTTACTCGTGTCGAACTTCTCTTTCACATCAAAAGAGATGTCTCTGTAAAAATCTTCCGTCTGTATCTCGTAGGCGAGGCTGTCCGTGTCTGTGAAGAGTAATTTAGCATTATCTCCGTACTTCGGTTTGATGTAATTATAATGAAAATCATACATCAAGGTCTTACTCAGATCGAGGATGGACATACCGAGGTATACGGGTTTATTGAATTTTAGACTGACCTTCTTCATATGAACAGCGGTGAGATTCTCACAGAAGATCATATGGTGTTGATAATTCGGTTTACACGTCAACTTCTTCGCCTGACTCTCTCGAGTGACCAATCTTATGTCGACTCTGTTTCTGATGTTCTCCATAGTCTTACCGAATACTGAGTTATTCATCAACTTAAAGAAGTCTTTCTCAAAATCGTTCTGTGCCTTCGCTCTGAGATTCGTGTTAAGATCGATGTACGGCTTTAGCCACGCTGACTCTTCGAATGTGATCCCTCTGTGAATCTTGGTGAGTTTTAATCCGAGAGAGAGATAGAGTTTAAGGGTTTCGTGGTGAATAACGTACTTGGTCTTGTCATTAAGATTGGGGATCAATTTCTCAACCTTATTCACGATGAGTCTCTCCGGTGCTAACGGATAATCGTTATGCAGATCGTGAAGTTTTTCGGGATACTCCAAGTCGACCTCAAGTATGCAGGGCATACTCTTCCAATCTTTCAACTCCTCTTTTGTCATCCATCTAAAACCTTTAGTCGGCAGAGGTTTACACATTGCCCAACCGTAGAGATTGTTTGCGTCGAGATAAGAGATGTACTTAGTCGGTTGGTCGGGATCGTAATCTTTCATGTAAGGGTTGTTCGCCTTTCCGTATCTCGTAGAGATCATAGAGACTCCTCCTCTAATTCCTTTCTCTACCATCATTAACATCTCATAATCATGCAATAACTCAAGTTCAACCTTGGTGATCTTTAAACACGCATCCCAAGCGAGTCCGGGAGCTGTGTAATAGAATATCGGGTCGAGACGGTAATTATCAAGACAGACATCCCTGAAGTTTTCAAAGACATCGGAGAGAAGGAGAACATCACTCTTGAGATAGAGGTCATGGTAATCTCTCATGGTCTTCATATTGAATGTTTCCCAGACCTTCTGTGCGTGTTTATAATCCTCTTCTGTGATGTCACTGTCATTCAATATGGAGTGAAAAGCCTCTTTCGGTGGAAGTGATGTTGAAGAGAGTTTACCGAAGTTATCGAACCAATCGTAGGGAAAGACACCCTTTCTTTTTATAAGGTCTAACTGTTTACCTTCATAAAATTCTTTAAGATTTTTAAAAGAGTCTTTCGGCAAATTATTTACCAAGTTGTCGAGGCTAGTCGCCATGAATTTAAAAGAGTCGATGAATCTTATTTTACGCTTTACCTCTACCTCTTCTCCCTCCTCATCAATAAATTTATCGACCAAGATCTCTTTGGTGAATGAGATGTACTTCTCCTCGTTGTTGGGTATGCAGTCTATCTTCCCCTCTGATTTACCGAGGTTTTTAATAAAGAGATGACTGTCGTAACCGGAGAGATTGTGAAAGATCACTGGATAAAACTTGGGTAGTCTAAATTTTAAATTACATTTGTTATGGGCCGCTCCTCTAAACTTACCGGTGAGATGACAGTGGTCGCGAACCTTTCTATCTTTATCTTCATCTATCTCTTCCTCACAGATGTGACAGTGAGTTGCCTTTTTATAAGTCATCCTATCCTCCCTCGTCATCACCATCTTCTTTGGTTTTTTAAACTTGTTATAGATCTCCTTGATATCCTTCTCCAAAGACTCGATAAATAATTGAGGGATGTCTTCGTCAGGAGATTTAGCTGTGTAATGTCTAAGGTGAGGTGCTAAAAGGTTATCATCGAAGCATTTGATGAGATAACTGAAACCTGAGGGTCTGTGCTTTTGGTACTGATTGGTGAAGCTTTTACCCTCTTCTGGTTGACATGTGTCTATCTTCTCTGTGAAACACTCGAAATCAGCATATACGACGAAGGGAACTCGCTGCTTTTTATAATGATTCTTAAAATAAATGTACTCTGGTCCTAAGAATTTTCCTTCATCGTCTTTAATCATCGGCATCTCAATCTTGACTTCCTCGTTATTCTGACAGTACTCAGTATGTTTATTCAGTGATTTCTCTGATTTAAACGAGTTTAGGCATCTGTAGCAGAAATATCGCTTGTGTTGGTGATTATTAATCCCTGAGGATAACAGTCTCGACATGTTCTTTATCCAACAGAAGTGATTGGTCTCTTCGTCAGCGATAATGAGAAGGTTTATCACCTGATCTTTCTTTTTGCTTATTCTTAAAGGGTAAACTACCTTTTCACAACCGAATACATTGATTGCGTAATTGTTCTGATTCTCAAACTTATCTATCTGTTTAAGCGAGACGGGAAACTCGATACCTGTCCAGGCAAACTTCTCTGAATCTTTTCTCATCTGTTTGCTAAGTCTATCACCGTGTTCTTTAGCAGGAAACACTGCTGAGGTTACTGCCCACTTGAAACACTCATTATCATTCTCATTCTTGACGTTTATTATCGCCTTTTTCATGTATAAACTACCCGGTAACTCAATGTATGAAGAGGCAGACAGAGGATTGTAAGGATTGATGTTTATGTCAAGGTGTTCGACTCGATCGAATTGCCAACCGGAACCTCTGTTATTAAAATTCTGTATCGATTGAAGTATTACATCTACCATATGATCAAATAATTCAGAGAGATCAGTTGCCTCTGTCACAATCTCCATTTTCGATGCGAATGAGTATACATTAATGTCGATTTTGCCTGTGGCGGGATTCTCTTTGGTAAACCTTACGGTGAGAATTAACTTTACTTTAATCGATCCCTTACTCTTTATGAGATCTATAACCCTCGATTTGACGCTTCTCATAAACGTCTTCTCATCCATGCCGTCCACTCCGTTAACTCTAAACGTTTTAAAATAACCCTTTATAGCCGTCTTGTACTCTCTGGGTGTTAGGAGGTTATCATACCTCTTAAATATACGGTTCACTCTCTCTTTAAGACTGTTGACTCTTTCATTCACAGTCTTTTTAATCGGCTCTGGGACTTTAGATATTATCCAGTCTGCAAACTTGTTTATCTCTCTCTTCACCGGCTTTGCAGCATTTAAGGCAAGATTCTTCAGTTGTGATACTTTTGATAGATTTGCAGGTTTTGACGGTTCGAGTATGGGAATATCAATCTCAGGTATGGGTTGATCCATTATGTTTTGAGGCTGTGAAGGATCACCCACCGGAGTCAACGCTTGAATCAGCTCCGCTTTACGTAATCTGTAATAACCTTTGATGCCTCGCTCTTTGGCAAGAGCTTTCAAATCTTTAACCTTAAGATTCTCCATTGATTATATTGAATGATTAAAATCTTTAAGCCAGTTTTTCAAAATAAAATAATATTTTCCAAAATAATATTTTCCAAAATAAAAATAAATAATATTTTGGAAAAACTGAATTGTCTTGATTTCGGCCCTTATACTCTACTATAAAGAACCAGGACAATTGATTCTCACTGACTTTATTTTCTACAAAAACAAACTGAAGACATCTGGTTATACATAAGAATTTAGTTTTTAAAAAACAAGTCAAATGACATTGAGAAAGGAAAGACTCAAATCTGATTGGCTAAAGCAAAAATTGTTAGGAAAAGTAAAGGCATGAACTGTTTGCTTGAATGATGTTGCGTGACATTGTCAAACGCATTAAGAACCTTTCCAAAATTTTACTTTTTCCTGACTTGTCTTCCTTATAATTACCTGATATCTTATTCAGTATTTCAATAAAATAAATAGCTTTCAAAAAGTAATCAGGTAGTCTTGAGCAGTTCTAAAATCTTTAATCAAAACTAGCGTGACTAAGAAGAGCAATCCAGCTGTCACGTTATCTTAGGGCCATGGGCATACCTGATGTTGCTAAGCAACGTCTCTGACGAAATCAGTGGGCTCAGATTCTAAGGTAAATAAATACTTGGTCCATTCAGTATTTAGCATTTTGGAAGCTTTGGAGAGATACCCTAATGGCAACTAACTTTAGCGATTTGGTTTTCCTAAGAGTTCGGGACTTAGTTCAATGATTACTTCCAAGTTACGTGTAAGACTGATATTAATGATATGGACTGAAACTTCTATGGCATTCTAAACGATTTTCAAAATTAAACCAATACTTATAAATGAGTGATTTTTCTAAAATCGCTGAATTAAATTCACTCAGTTACTGTTGAGTTGTCACAAAAAACAGTTGTCATTTAAGATACATCAGTAAACAAGTGAATGCTAACTAAAAATGAAAAGACGTCTGAAAGAGAACAAAAAAAAAGAATTGGAGATGACAGCATCCTTCAACAGCCATTATATGGCTGGTCATGCAATGCTTCTTCCATTGAAGAAGGGTTGTGTGACGAACCAGAGAAGAGTTGTTGTGTGACAAACAAGAGGAGAAGCATTGCGTGACAACCCAAACAATGGCTACGAAGAAGACCATGCTAATAGACTCTCAAAAAAGATGAAAGCTTTGGTGTTCTATTAAATATATCTAGTTACAAAATACTGCTGTCATTATGAAATATATGGCCACATGGTTCACTTACACAAATACTGTTACATATATGTTACATGTTTAATAATGAGTTTATTCATGTGCCATTTGACACATCTTCCATCTCTTCATCAACATTATCATTCCGTTTGCCCCTGCCAGGCACTTGTCCTGTTTTTAATAGCATCTCCAGTCTTTGTACCTCATCCAGTGAGCGAGCGTTTGCAATAGCAGCCTGGAGATAAAGAGCAATTATTTAGAAACAACAAAATAATTCATACAAATTGTTCAACATATACATTTATGATGGAAGAACACCTTGACCAACAAAAATTCACTACTTCCGTCACATTCCATTAGCGAAAGACAGCTGAGGTCTCGTACACAGATGACACCAGTAAGGGCCAGCTCCGATGACGTACACAGAGCCATTATTAAGGCCTAGGCCAAACAGCCACCCATGGGCCTAGACACCCATCAGGTCTGAGCTTATCCTTGGCAGCATTTTGCAACTCTGGATGGGATTGCAAGTCAATTGCAGGGTTACACAAAGCAATAAAATTGCCAGTAAAAGGCACTGTGAGAGTGCCTTGTCTTGCCCAAGAACACAGCATAGTGACGCTGGTCAGAGTTCGAACTGCTTGATTCAAACACTGCCACCCTTCCTGATGTTGACACCACCCTGTATAATGCCCAGAAACAGTTGTGTCAAAGTACCACACAGTATTTACCTTAATTGCGGCAACGTCCCTTGTGGGCGGTGGAAGAGGTTTGCTTGGTAGTGGTCTTATTGCAGCTGGTGGTTCTCCAGGCACAAACCTGCATATAGACAAGTAGAAAACAAAACTTAAACAATAATGCAGCAAAAAGGTGGTTTTAGGTAAACCAAACTTGTTCTGTCACTCTGGTCAACATCCAAGGCTACAGTACATCTAAATAGCCCTCTGTGCACATTATATGCCCACTAGCATTGCTACTGTAGCTAAAAAAATATGCTTAATTCAACCTTTTTCCCCTTTTTGTTCATTCTTCTAAATTGTTTTGTTTTACAAAGAAAAGTTTGACATCAAGCTTAAATATTACTTTTTTGGTCAAAATATTCTCCATTTTTATATATTTTCTGTGTTTAATTTTACTGAACACTAAAATAAGCATTCAACCAACTAATACTACATACGTTTTTGGTTTTCTCCCTCTATGACCACCCTCTTGTGCTCTTTTGCCGCTAAACATCCGTTTGGCAGCTTCTCTTTCCTGGAAATCAAAAGAAAAATGCAACTAAACAGCTTTTCAAGTGTTCCCAAATTGTTAATCTTAGAATGATATGTACACTCTTTAAGTCCTCTCCCCCCTCCCCCCACCAGTATTACATTGTCCTATACCCATTTATACACCTGCAGGGAGAGGTACTCTGAGGGCAAAGTGCCTAGCCCAAGAACAACACAATGACCTCAGCCAAGGCTTAAACCAGGCCACTTGATCTAGAGTCCAGTGCACTAACCATTAGGCCTCCATTCCTCCCACTTGTGGCAGGAGCAATACCCCTTTTTTCTAAGAGGTGAAGATGCTAGAGTTATACATGTACAGTGTGCCAGCAGCATTTACACCCAACAGTACATTTTTCTCTCAACTAGCAAAATAACTTCGTTTAACATATTCAGTATGAGAGGCAACTCTTTCTAACCCTTTGCTTGATCCTCTGAAAGTCCAACACTCTCAACTGTGGCAGTTTGTGGATGACATATAATCTGTAGTGAGGTTTGTTTGTCACTGGATTTCGAAGCAAGCTGCAAAAAGAGAACATAAAAACAATTAAAAAAATATATAAGAATTCACAGTGACATATCCACAAAGTGACACTTCATCCACTGTTCCCAGATTGAATAAAAATTAAGAAGTGTTGGTGTTTTTTTTTAAAGGGAGAAAACCCAGAGAACAATGAGAAAAGACATGCAAGCAAGAACAAAAACCTTTCAACAAGCTCAACCTACATGCACATGACCTTAAGTTTAGGAATCCAACCCCAGCCTCACTGGTGGGAAGCGTGTAATAAATGTTAAAGAAATTTACACGATTATTGTTGTTACCTGAGATATTGAAGAGTCTTGATAGATCTCAGTGGATCCAGTTCTTTCTAAAAATCCAAATTAACAAAAAGAATGTGATAAACAAAGTTTTTACCCATTTACTACATGTACTCCCAGTGACTCAGCAAATTAAATTTTTTTAAAACAGATCACCATACCAATTCCTGCATATTGTTTGAAGTCATAACAATCGTCTCTAAGTGTGGCAGACTTTCTTCCAACTTCTCAGCTATGCGACTACAAGAAACATTGAATGTCAAGTGTTATACTAGGTGAGGAAAGACATCACGCAAGACAGTGTATACAATGATAAATCAATAAATAAATAAATAAATGAAAAAATAAATAAAGATGGTAAATTTTTCACATCTGCAGTGGAAAGAGAAAAATTGAATGTTCATCATATCACAAGTGTGGAACAAAGAAAAAATATGAGTCCCCAATGGGAATTGAATGCACAACACTGGGTGGGCACTTTCTCCGCTGAGCAATGGAAAGACTTGTGATGATCAAGGCCCAGTGCTTGGAAGGTCATGGATTCAGTTCCCATCAGGGACTCAGATTACATAGGTTTAAGGTCATTCCCCTGAAATAGAACTGAACATAGATTTTCAACCAAACTTTGCCTATTGGTTGATTAGCTAAAGGGAACTTAAATTTTGAAGTAAGAAAGGGGGGTACCACATTCATTTAGGAGTGGGAAGACCTTGTATTTACCACATAATTCCTTATAATTCCATTGCGTATACTGGCAAAGTACACGTTTTCGGTGATAATCTGTTTTTCAAACATAGAAATTGATCTGTATTCATTTTATAGAAAGAGTTTGATTGTTACACCCAAAATATGTGAAAAAATCGATAGGTCCCCACACTCGTTTACAAGAATTCGACGATTTATTTCTCTCGCGGACTTAGTTGCATAGAAAAAAGCCACCATTTTGTTTATGTGCGCACGCTAATGGCGCAAGAAACTGTGCGCAGTAAGGATGCGCAATGCAAAAGAGGGGAATGACCTTAAATTCCTGCATAACTTATCACCAATCAGAAATACTACATGTAAATACATGTAGCCCTCTATTGAGTTAAGTCACTGGTACTGAATGTTTTTGTATTAAATAGCAACTAAAGAATTGAGCATGTAAAGAGATACATGTATGTCTGTTTATGTAGCTTACAACAAGAAATAAAAATAAATGGTAAATGAGTCAAAGTTGACAGAATCTTTTTTTTACTTGAACATCAACTGAACTAGCTATTGTTAAGGATTTACTATTTTCTTAATTAGGAATCTAGGTGACGCCATATAATTGTTTCTAAAGAAACATTCACAGTACCAACTTACCTCTGTCCATTGACTGTCCAATCCACTTACCAATTTTCAATGAGATATATATTTAAAAATGTTAGATACTACATTACAGCACTGCCCAACATTTATTTTGCTGACATGCAACAACTGCATGTCGACAATAATGTTTTGTTATATTCAAAAGAAAGAGCAATACTGCAATTACATGTATTTTTATTTAATTTTAAAAAAATGCCATAGTTAAGAGAGGGTTAATGGTACTAGCTCATGAATCACTGGCTAAAATTCCACTGAGTTGATTTCCATTTTCATACTACTTCATATAAGACAGAATTATGTGCATTTAGGTGAACGTTTATCAGTGAGGACACTTTGTGATGCTTATTATAAAGAGCATTCATCTCGTTAGCATTCAATCCTGGACATATCTATAAAATTCATACAGCTTCCTATCGAGGGGAAATGTTTTCAGCTTCTTGTATTGCTTTCTGATGGGTGCTCCACAATGCAACCACCTAATTCTTATGGAAAACCCTGACATTGACTTATCATGTGGAGACATAATAACTTTTTAGTTTTAATCTTCGAGGTCCTTTTTGAAAACCACTTATGTGTGAAAAAGTCTCCTCATTAAAGATTATTGTTATTATTAGACATAATACAAACAGATACCTTACAAACTTTTTGGAGAACATAATAACGAAAATAGTCATCACCTTTTGATGAAGTACAAAATATCTGATATGCAATAATTGTTTGGATTACAAGCGCACAAATTAATGAATAAAGTGCAGCATGCGACATTAGAGAACAACAATAATGTATATATTATTATAGAAAATATTAGTTACAGCAACATGCAGTGTATGTGTGTTTTGTTGACGACTGACATACCATATTCTGTTGTTGTTCATAAGCAAACTCTTCAGTCTCTTGAGTAATGGAAATCCTTCCAGTTTGCGGATATCATTTTCTGACATATCAATGGTATCAAACTGATCCTGAAAATATACAGAACTACTTTGTTACTCTACAATACACAAACATTCACAGTGACTTAGGACTACATGTAACATGTATCTCTGGATATAAATTTAGTGTCTTACCCAAGGACACAGCAAGGTGACTTGAGTGAGTGCTTGAACCGCAACTACTTATAAATCTGGTGTCTGTTATATGAAGCATTAAACCACCATGCCTCTGACAACCCAGAGTTCCCGATTAATGGGTTGTTTTGTTGCGCTGTTGAACGTTTTCAGCCTATGTTCCATGGCTACCAAATTTAAATATCATTCTTGAAAGACCTCGCACACTCTCAGGTTCATAGACTTTAGTATGGAAAATTAATATTTCTTTTTTACACTCAAATTTATAAGTCAAATCCCACACCTGGAGCAAAAATAATAGTAGCCACGATGCAGACACACAATACATATAGTTATACCAGGAGGTAAGGGGAAGAGAGCTCTCAAGATTTTGTGAATGAACAATTTGACCAAGATGAATTTTTACAGGAAATTCAACCAGCTCACAACAGCGATAATGATAATTTAAGCACTTGTTCGAGTTCAGAAATACTACAGACTATTTCTATTTTTTTTCTAGACTTCTGTATTTTACCCTGTACAGTACCCTGTATGGCATAATTTGTATAAGCACCAAGCTACAATGTTAAATATTAATTATCATTTTTATAATTTCTATATACATATACAGTAATGCACATACCAAGGTTGCTCCAAGGTTTTCAATCACTGGAATTTTATAACCTGCCACAAATTAGAAAAAGATATTATTTTTAAGTCCTGATGTTACATATGTATTGAATACTATACTTGATCTGTTTTTATATGCCTGTTTTTCAAATGTTAATGCACAGTGTGCCTAACAATGTTATGCACCAGCTATGATCCCTATGAATTCAGCACATGTACTTGTATATAGGGGAGCTGACCGAAAGTTCAACAGTCTTTCCCAGCTTGACAACATTTCCCTGTTCAGCTTCCGTAAAGTGTTTGACAACCCAGGGTGCATTTTATGCAGGTTATCTCAAAGATCTTTGGCATGGCCTAAACATGTGAGGTGTATTGGTGGTATGATGATCACAGTTTCCAGCATAAACTGGTTTTGATCTTTGGTAACCAGTTGTTTTGCCAATGTGATGTTTCACCCTCTCACAGTGCTTTAAATTGAATATATCAATTATTACAGTACATTTCAATGTCTACCATATTCCAACTTAAATATTACCACACTACAGAGCGTTAAGCATCAACAAAGAGTCACAACGTTGGCAAACTACGCGTTGGTGAAACTAACTCTTAATTGATTAGAAGTAAGGTAGCTATAAACTGCATGTTTCATAGATCTTGCACCTTTGTATGCTACTTTGACGTCCTGAATATTATGTTGTTTAAAATTTTACATTTCATAGCCCTTGCTTGCTTTGCGTAGAATTTTGAAAACCTTGGTGTATCGATTCTGTGGAATGTACATGGAATGCACACTGGTTGCCAATGCAGTTTGAAATGACTTCAAATCTGGGCTAAACTGTAGAATACCGGGCCACTTATTTGCACCTCACTGAATTTGAATAGTTCCTTTTGTTTCTACATGCTTCGTTCTAAAAAGCGTTCAGAGATATGTAAATAAGTGGCCCGGTATTCTAAAATCGCTCCCAAATCTGTACACAGCATTTCACGAACAAACAATACACACAACAACTGGCTGAGTTATCATCAAAATTCCACTTCTTGATTTTAAACAGCGAAAGAAATCTTACTTACCACGCAAATCAAGTTCTCTGTCCCTCAAAGCATTTGTGTACTGCGGACTTTGCAGAATAAGGTCTGCAGTTAACTTCATTTTATCGACCGATCTCCACCGTCAAAACCCCAATCAACGACAAAAAGATGTTCCAAGATCGCCTCTTAATCCAATTTTGCAATTTAAAGGAGGATAAAGTCAAAGACTTCAACAGATAAACGGTTTTCTTTCTGTAAACTTTTCTCACTGCTTGAAGGCCGCCATCTTTGTTCGACACACGTGAACGTTGTTCGCCCCAGGCCCTACATATGCGCGCGCTAAGAACGCCTGGCGTTTTTCGCTTTTTCTCGCTGTGCGTGGCGGTTTTCTCAAAATGGCTGCACGTTTTGAGTACGTTCCCGTTGTGGAAGTTTCAGCAGACAACTTTTCAGAGGTATGGCCTTCGATGGTTCGTGCAATAAAGAAATCTTCATTCGTGGCACTCGATACGGTAAGTGCAAAATAGTGAGCTGCATGACATTAAACCCGGCTTTGCTACTCAAAGGGGTACTCATTTTGAACTGAAAGAACCAAGAGTATTCCTCAGAGCATGACTCACTCCACCTGTCATCAAAAACAGGAAATTTTCACCCCCAAGTCAACAATTTTTCATACCAAAAAATCCCTTGCATCACCATTTTATATGGCTGAACCACCCCTAGGGGTTTTGCCTGGTAAATATTGGAGACTTCATGAGACGGCGATCGAAACTGATATCTTTTCTGCAAGCCCGCTTTGAAAAAGAAATTTAAAAGGTCTCAGAAAGATACTAGACAACAAGACTCCTGAAATTTGGCTAACATTCTGTGAGACATGCATTTTTTGGAGTACACTTCACCACCCCTACCCAGGATGTTACTGTGCGTGATCATGGGCTTTGGCATATAGTAGCTGGTGACCAAGGCAGTGCTTGCCATAAGCTAGTTGGCCAGTGCACCAGTGATTTACTAATGGACATAAAGTTTTTACAACTTCAGCCTTTCTTTGGGATGGTGTGGGATGTATAGGTACATGTAATGCAGTACACCCTGGCTGAGATGTCAGCAACCACGGACTTTCTGATTTTTATAACCTGTTTCTGCCCTTTTTTATCAAGCACGTTGAAAACTATTACATTACCTTTGCAACACAAGGATATTTACATTGCATAGCAGCATCCAGCAAAAATTACAGGCTCAATCAATTGTTGGAGGCTGAATTATGACAGTAAAAGTGGAGTGTATTTTCATGTCAGCAGTAATCAAACAGCCCCAATGACTACAACAAAATCATAATTAATTTGAAATTATAAACCTGTATTTGACTTTCTCCGGTAGGAGATGAGTGGCATTGGAGAAAGAAAGAATCTTATGGCACAGTGAGTACTAGATCAAAAAACTATTTTTAATAATTATTAATTAACAGGACCAAGCCCAAGTGTTAAACAGATTTCTCACTTTTTATGATCAATTTTTATTCTTCCCTGCTTATTCAACCTGAAAAGTTCTAAGTTTTTCTTAAAGGAGCTCTGTCACGGGGATTTCGCAGATTTTTGCTCTAAACTTTCCTGAATTTAGTGGTAGGCAACTTAACCCATGAAAATCACTACCTTTGAATATCTAATGGCAGATATAACCTTAATATGTGGATAGAAATCTAACTAGACGTACGGAAACAACTTGAAAAGTTTAGCTAAACTTTTCAAGTTGTAACCCATTTCCATTGTAGCCATCTGCAGCTAAAGATGCTTGTTAACAGTTTCGGTGCTCTAAAATAGCAATTGTTAATAAAAATGGACTATTATTTCTTGGTTTCCTTCAACACAAATACAAATTTTGGCTTTTCAAAAATCTGTTAAAATCCGTGACAAAGCCCCTTTAAGCTTGGCCACCAAGAAAAAAACCCTCTAGCATTACTTGCAAATACCACTTGTCATTAAGTCTTGTTGTAAACAGTTATACAACAGGCCTAAAATGGCACAAGTATTACTGAAAAACACCTTGGGGGAGGGGAGGGGGGTTTCTTGGGATGTGCAGCTCACCTCTCAGAACCTCTACCTTCCCCATTATAGTCTATTCTTTGGCCAACTACAGACCCATCTTAGACACTTTTGGGAAAATGTAAATTTTTGAGATCCCAGCTTAGTCACTTTCTGTTTATGCATCGACCTTATAAAGCCTTTTAAGTAGGTCATCCTAAAATGAATTAACACATTTGTTTAACTGAATGTAAAACATTTTACTTCTCACCTACAAACATTCTGATACATTTGCAAATTTTACCATCATGATGATGATATTTCTTCCCTTTCTGAAAACGTGCGACTTCATTCTCTGGTAACTCTATGATTGCAAATAAGGTCTGCATTTAAGCCTAGTGGGCCATCAGGCCAGCGTTTATCCAGGTTTCGGCAGCATGAAGTGACTAAAAGTATTTCTACTCCCCCCTGGATGGGATGCTGGTCCATCACAGGGATAGCCTCCAGCATTAAATTCACCAGTACCCATTTGTCAGAGAGAAGGCACTGTGAGAGTTAAGTGTCTTGCCCGAGAAAACAACTCAATGATCCTGGCCAGGGCTCGAACCTGGCTGCTCAATTTGGATTCCAGCGCACTAACTGTTGGGCCGCCATACCTCCCACAAATGCAGCACCAATATAGTCTATCTAGTCATGGAAATGTAACCCCATCAGGCAGCACATCCCCATAAGCCTATTACTAGGAAGTAAACCCCCGCCTGGAAAACATATATTTATGATATTTAGTCCTGAAATATCAAAATTCAAGACAGTATTGCAGTACCTTCATAAACCACTGAATGTAATAAAATACTCAATGCTGATTCAGAACTTCTCCCTCAGATTTGTAGAAGACAGGTATAAATACATGTGTGAAGTAGCGCAATCCAGAGCCATACTATCTCTTGGCATCTCATGCTTCAAGCTCAAGAAGTCAAAGAATAACAATGACACAAAGAACAAAGAAGGAAGGATAAATATCAGAGTGAAGACATTCAACATTGTTGTCCTTTGTACAGAGAACTTTGTTGTTGAACCAGCATCATTGAAGTTTTTAGTTGGGCATGGCTTTGACTTTAACAAACAGTATGCTAAAGGAGTTCCATATTCGAGAGGAAATGATAAGGTTGGTGTCAGTTGCATGTTTCCAGGATGAGAGGCACTGTGAGAGTGAAGTGTCTTGATCTTCCAAGTTATTTTGAAGTGCCCATAACAGGGTTGGACATTAGCGCTCGCCCACTCGCCCAGGCGAGTGTCAAAACTGTCGGGCGAGTACAGATCACCGATCACTCACCCAGTTTGGCCAGTACTATTTTCAGCTCCAGAATATATTGTTCAAAATAAGTGCAACTTTCTACTTTGAAATGATTTACACTATCCACAGCTAAAAGCTTGCAATATTTAACATTTTGAAATCTTCCACAAACCTGGCGCTTTGTTGCAATTTAATTTCTGGTTCACAAACGTACAAAAATGGCTTTGCTTGGTAATCATTATATGATGAAGAGACACGACTGTATATTTTGAACTCACTTAGTGTTTAAATGTGGAGATTTCTTCTTGGGGTGTCTAAAGTATCTGCTAGCAAGAAAATACCGCTCCTGATAATAGCACGTCAACAACGTTTCCTGAATCTTACAAATACGAAAAGACAAGGACACAGAAATTTTCATCAAAGTGGCAATTGAACGTCTATGGTTGCGAAATAAAGAAAAAGCTAGATACAGATGTTGAGGGGATGATATCGGATTATAAGTCAGAGCCTGAGATGTCCCAAGAATATGGGCTGAAATACCTCGAAAATGAACTGACAAACTCAACGGCAACCTTGTCGACTTCCTTAAACTGGAAGAAAGTCAAACATGATTAACAATTTAAGTTCGACATTTGATGTTCGTGAGTGGAGGGGGTGGGGGGGGGAGCAATGTTTTCTATGTTTGTGTGGAGCTAGGAGACCAGGCAAGTGAAAAATTATCTGGGCGAGTGCAGCTCAAAGGTCACTCGCCCATTTGGCGAGCGATCCAAAATTTTAGTTTCCAACCCTGCCATAACGTTAAAAAAAATTTTTCACAGCTGATTCTACGTTTCACCCAATGAACTTCTGCAAAAAAATTTTGGGTTTGGATAAAACACAGTTTTTTATGAATTTTTAAAAATTTCAAAACTCTATATTCTTGTGGTCAACCCCTGTCGCTGATCACAAGAATAATGGCCCAAAAATGGCGTACATTCAGGAATTTGCATAAAGTCTGATGTTGTTTTCTGGATCATTAACGTTGTAACAAAGAGCAGTAATGCACCTTTCCGGCATTTTGAACTAAATGCGGACTCTGAAGCAAAATTCCTAATAGTTTACAAGTCAGATAAGTCACAATTCAAACCACATGTTCCTGAACCTGCACAACTCACTTCAAACTGAGGAAGAGTGGTGTGAATGGTGAACCAAAATGGCGGCAAATTTAAATGTCTTTAAAAATTCATAAAAAAAATTGCGTTTTATCCAAATTGAAAAATTTTTTCACAGGAGTTTGTTGGGTGAAATGTAGAATCAGCTGAGAAATAAAACATTTTTGACATTATAGGCACTTAAGCACTTCAACCTCCTGCACATCGAGCAGGCAGCCAACCAGCTGAGCTCAGTCTGTCACAGTGATTGGTACAGAGAGCCAGTATGGAACACTGTTGGAAGCATTCCCCTATATGTCTATTAGATCATAGTTAATAGAGGGATATGATTAGATGAATCCACATCTCAAAACCAACATCTCTTCTCTTCTAGGATCTTTCAAATGCATCACAACATTCTGTAAGGGATCTCTTCAATCAACTTGTCTTCGCCAAGAAGCCACTTGTCCTTCATAATGGATTCTTAGATTTAGTTTTCTTATATGAGAACTTCTACTGCAAGTTACCTGACAAACTGCAAGTGTTCACCGCCGATTTATCAGAAATGTTTCCTGCTGGCATATTTGATACCAAGTTTGTCTCCGAGTACTGTGTCAGAGAACCAGCATCCTTCCTGCTCTATTTGTTCAAAAAATGGTGAGTTCATGACAGTATATTCTCAGGGCCATAGGCAGGGGGGTGCGATGGGTGCATCTGCACCCCTCATGCGCCGCAAAGGTTTGCTTCATCCGAGAGGGAGGATTAAAATGACTCTCAGAATATAGGAAAAGTGGATTTCAACAGCTTGAAATATACCCCCAGATTTCCCTTAGATGCTTATGCTTCCGGTGCTCGCACCAACGCAAGCAAAATCCTGCCTACGGCCCTGTATTCAACACAAACCATATTGAATGATGGTAACCTGATTATATTGTCATGTACCATGCATGATGAACCTTTCCTTCCAACTAGAGAGGAAAGATTGCGTGACACAATGAGTGTCATGTGACACTGGTCACGTGATGTTTTACTTACACAGGTCAGGAAACTGATTGTGACACGATTGATGCTTGTCATGCAATGCCTTCTTCTAACCGACAGGGGAAATTGTGTAACAAGCTCAAAGAAAATCTATCCAAGAGTCTATAGCTACTGCTTTATAGTTGGTCAGAAAGACATTCCAGGAAACTTTCTGATTCCTATTCTAAGGATTCAATCTATCTAGAATGAATTTTAAATTGAGGTGTGAGAAAAGCAGAAAAGTGAGCCAAGTGCAAACCCAGAGACAAAGAATTTTCAGTTACATGTGATTGGAATTACAGAAAATTTGCAGTTGTTTTGGCAATGTTCAATTTTCAGCCAAAAATCGTACCGCCCTTTTTCCTTTCAATTGGTTTCATACGCTGCGTTTTTATACAGCTTTCAATTTCATAGCTACGATTAATTAATAGATTGTTTCTCTTTCATTTTAGCCAGCGAAATAATTTGCAACATCAAAAGCGCGGCGGAAAGCACGTCTGTTTGAAATTTACTGAGGAAACCTCGCTTTCATGTTTCACTGAGGAACTCTACTGTGGATCGCACGACGAAAACGAGGCTGTTCATGCTGACATTGTCGTCTGTGAGAAGTATGCGGTAAGCTTACATTCCTAAGGGCTCTTGTGCCTATTTCCTTTCCTATGTCCACAAATGCTTATGCCTCACCTCTTGCTAAGAATCCTTGATGAAGACGCTGAAGCCAAATTCTATTCCAAATGAGTATTAGTTTATATGCACATGTAACTATCTGTCCATGGAGTTGTTCATTTACATATTTTTAAATAACGTCAATGTATTCCATTTGCTTTATCTTTAAAACGGAAGTCTTAACTCGTCGACTTTCTGCTTTTTAAACGTTATCTAAAAGTTTAAAAAAATCTGAGTTTGGGAAGATTTTTTGGCGCTAACCTCCAAGCAGAAACATATATAATTCACTGTCGTAGTTAACGTCCTTCGTAAAACGCAGAATTTCATCATTCCATGTCGACCAATTCTCGAAGGGTGTCAATTCAACTGACCGTCACGATTAAGATTAAGAATGGGTTGCCCTTAAGAGGGAAGCAAAGGGTTTATGCGTGACGCGTGATAAGGGAAAAAGTTAGACCGTGACGCGTGAAAATAGCGAGAAAAGAAGACCGTGACGCGTGAAAATAGCGAGAAAAGAAGCGTGATTCGTGATTTTTTGTTTCAATTATACGTGCGCGTGAATTTCGTTAAAATTTGTACGTGAAACGGGATCACGACCCTCCTCCCCCACCCTTGCCACCATCCCTTAACACAACGGGCAATGCTTTTCTGAATACACTTCTGATCAATAAAAATAGTCTTGAATAGGACACAGCTTTCCGAACCACATTTACTCTGGATTTTGGTATGAAAATAGTATTTATTTATTCTTCATCGCTTTTAAACTTTGACGTTACTTAGGGAGATTGAGTTTCCTAAATCGGACTTGTTTCTTTTCTTTATAGTCCTATGGATTCTGTCCTCGGGAAAAGACGTGCCCCCTTTCACACAACGTTGACGATGTTTTGGATCGTGAATGGAAAACGAAAGAGGCGAAAAGACAGAAACGCAAAAGGAAACACAAAAATTCTTCTGGTGAGTGAGTGACCGATTGACATCTAATTTCTCCTTATAATATCGATAGCTAATCAAGCGTACAGGTAAGGAGAGTTTAGAAAGTGATCTCCAAAGAGCAATTGCTCTGATATTTCAACAAATTCGCATAACTAGTAGGAACTGAATTTGTATGAGAGACAAAACGATTATACTTCACGACGAAGTTCAGTGAATTTAAAACAACGAATTGAAATGTCATGTAATGCTATAACAATTTTGAAGTAATCTATGGAGTGAATTTGAATTAATTCAGAGAGAATTTGTCTCTATGAGGGGTATCAAATGGTCTTTGCGAGCATGCGAGCACAGCGTTTTTCTTTGTGAGCACGAGCACTGACAAAAGTTAGCCAGCGTCGCGTTCTTTCTCCCCTTCTGCCCCCCGCTGTCACTTTGCTCGCGCGCTCGTTTTCTCGCTCTCCCTGACTGACTAGAACGCCAAGCTACGCTCGCTAGCCTGCGAGCAACGAGCACTTTTCAAAAAATAACCTCCACTAAAAACCAAGAATAAAAAAATGCAAGCACGAGCAAACGAGAACCCACTAAAATTTTGCGAGCATTTCGAGCAGAAACCTAATTTTTCGAGCACTGCAAAATTTTTAGGGACGATTTCGAGACCATTCATGACCCCTTCTAAGTATATTTAGTTGAAATTGTTTGAATAGTGTTTTAACAAATGTACAAACAGCACCAAAGAGCGCTTGTATGTTGTCTTCCGCTTCATAGTAAAGTTTAAGAGCCAACTGCCAGTCGAAGCAACCAAGTTGTTTTGTAAAGCGTTTGTAGACCAAACCGATCTCTTTCGCTCACCGCAGTTCGGGTAGGAGTGCGGGCTCATCTTCTCGACCAGCAGCTGCTAGTCGAGCCATTTCGAGACCAATAATCCGGGAAAAATGAAGCTCCTTTGTTCTAATGGCGCAGATGAATGGCCTCTTTGCAAAGCGATTGAGCGCAGGGATAAAAAAGGATAAAAAAACCCGTGGTTTTCTGGTTTTAGCTAGTACAACAAAACGAAAGAAAGAATCCGTCTGTTGTGTTACGTCGGCGGGCAGGTGGGCCAAATTAACCGCCGAGGTCAATTTGGCATGGACGGCTCTGACGTTTCGAGCGTTAGCACTTTATCAAAGCAAAATGAGAAAAACCTTTGGAACATGTGGCACGAACATAGCACTGACACTCAAAACGTCAGCATTCCAAGTTCACCACGGCGGTTTCTTTATCTGGAAACAAATGCTAGCTCGTTTATTGAGATGGAAACAACGCTTTTGCATGTACAGAAAGCGAGGCTGAACCTTCGTCGCAGTTCGGTTAGACAAAAAAATATTTAATTCTTTTACAGGCAACAGTGAACCCAACGTAGGCGCAGAATGTGACATCGATAATGCGCCAACAATGGGAACTTTGGAGGATTCATGCTCGCATGATGCACCCGACGCTCACGTGACCCAGCAACGTGATGTTCACGTGACACAGTCCAACAATGTCAAGACACGTGACTGCGGGCACAGAGCGGGCTTTGATGCCTTTATGACGGGCTACTCTATGGCGACCTATCTGCTGCAGCTTGGCAAGAAAGGTGACGATAATGAACTCACCCTCTCCTCCCTGGTGGACATCTCCAACAAGTTAAGCCTTACAAAGAAAGACGTTCCACTACAGATTGCTCGAAGTCATTTTATTCGGCCCTCAGCGTCGCACACTGAAAAACTTAAGCGACTTAAAGAACAGCTTGTGTCAGGCTCTTCGGTTCCGTAAAGGAGTGACGTCACAAAGGGTGCTTCTTGCAAAATTTAAACGACGTTTTTTTTTTAAATTTGTAGTTCGTAATCCACCTCGATTCTTCCAAATCTTAATCGTCCTCGTTTCATTTTGGTTTATTTTTACTTCTTTGATATTTTTCTATGCTAGTAAACTATTATTTTTCTTAATTGACTTTTGGCGGTAGACAAATTTGTCGTTAAGCAACTGGGCTAGTCGTAAACAGTTGTGTCTACAAAATTTCCTTTAGGCCAGCACAATCGCGAGTGATTTTAGGACTGATCAGTATGAAAGATAGAGTTAGCTCGAAACAACGTTGCCAATTAAGTAACGGAAAAAACCGGCCTTAGCCCCTTTAAAAAGCGACTATTGGGTCAATATTGAAATCACAAACAACTATATGAGGCCGAAAGCGAATTTTATTTCAAGGATAAAACAGATGTAAATATAGATGCAAAATTGAGAATAAATGAATTAATACTATCGTGTTTAAATCGCGTTTTAAGGAAGCAAAGAATTATCGTGAAAATATATAAATATTTTTACCAGGAGTGTTATCCTTTTTCATGAGATTATATAAAGATTTTGCGAAAATGCAAAACGGCTACAGTAGATGAAATAAGTTCGTGGGAACTGTTTTCGTAGCATGTTATTAATTATTCAGCTAATATTTATTTTTTCCAAGGAAATCTTTTTACGAATCTTTGAGCACTGTACGAGAAATTTACGAATTTAACTTCCTCACGAAAGTGAAAGGTACTGGTATGTTGCTGTTGGGAGGAAGTTTTAAGAAAAACAGCTTGAAACGACTGCTTCTGCCTTCGTGCCAGTGGAAATTTTCAATTATTCAAGAAACAATGCGAGCCGTCGTTTTGTAATTGGCTTTTTTCCAATTTCCAAACGATATCATACAGCTGGTTACTACGGCAACGAGAGTGGAACAGTGGGTGTCAACCAACCCTTAATACATTCAAGAATTTGAAAACATCATAGTTTTGGTCAAGTCATCGCATCACATTGATGTCATTGATTTCTTAATGAGATGTCAACCAGGAGAATCTAGCTGAAAATGGTAGGTAAATGGAAAGCTTGTCTGTTTAAACAAAAACTGGGACTTCTGAAAACTTCTGTTCAAAGATAAGTGCCTTTCCTATTTCATCTGGCTTGCAGGCAACGTAGAACACTGCAGATAAATTTTTAAATAACCTTGATCTCGCGAAAGGAAGTTACAATAGCTACATGGGTCACGCAGTGAGAAGCATGTTGTAATAATCGACGGCGTTTTACTTCAGTTCTTTTATCTTGAATTTTTGACAATGTACTTCTCCAAAACGCAAAGGAAAAAATGTTTTAGAAGGAAAAATTTTGTTTGCGTTAAAATTCATGTTCAGTGAAACCTTTCGTCTCGTTTTAGCGAACATTTTCTTGTAAACCAAGCTTTTATGAATTTGCGTGAGTCTTGCTTATCATTTACAGTAACTAGACTTTTCTGACTGGTTTTTTGAATGTATGTTCGTTTAATGTAATATATAAGCAGGTTATTTTTTAAAATGCACTTTGGCGATTTAAAGATGATTTCAATCCCCTTGAAATACTCTTGATATATTATGATCGAAAATGTCCGGCTTGTATGAATTTAACGAATAAAGAGAAGCAATAATTACAGGTAATTTACATGCATAGGATCCACGTTAATTTGTCTTCGTTTAAATGACATTAATATTTATTTTACAGAATTGAAATGCACCTTGTGCATCGATGATAATAAATAGATTTTTGTCCTTTCTCCATTTTTAAAACTAAAATTCAAATTGTGCCAAATTGGCTGGAGAAACAGCAAGTTGCAAAATGAAAACAACTTTCATTAAATTGTCGTATTAATTTCACCATACTGTTGTCGGCTGCAAGAAAAAAAAACGCGTCAAGATCTTAGCAGTTGGTTAAACTCCCTTTCACTGAAAGATCAATAAAATTTTTAATCTCGAGGCACCATCTTGACAAAATAAAAACCTTACCTTTTAAACCGAGCTTCAGGCCGAGATTAATAATTAATGTTGTAATTAGAAATATATTTTTAAAAAGTGTATTTAACATACGATTTTTCGCTGGAAATTTAAATGATTTGATAAAACAACAGTTGTAAGCTACTCTTTCAAACGTATTAGTGTTGTCAGACGTTTTTAAGTGGCATTTTTAAAAGCAACATTAAAAACATTTTTGTCACGTATGGACTTTGACCAAAATGCGCTAATTCTTACAGCATAAGTGATTGTAACTTATAAACTGTCATTTTGTCAGGTTGCTATGAGCAACCAAAACCCCCTGATATGAATGCCACTTCCTCTTAGTGCCAAAAAAGATACTATGTGGGGGTGCGTTGGGGGAGTGGTGGAAGTATGGTCAAGGGACTCCCAAATACTTTGAATCTTTGGGCCAAACAGTATATACCCTAAGGGACGGTTCATTACTACAAACCATTTAATGGTCTGGCGCCAACTGAATTGCGGTTTGCTTTGCTCCAAATTGGTGAAGATTAGCATTAAAATTGCTCATAAAATATGCCATTTCGATGTGCCAGAATTCTAAATTGACGAGAATGAAACAGTGAAATAAATCGTTCTGTAGCCTGGGAAAAAATAAGACATTTCGTTTCTTTTATGCCACGAATTCTTAAAATAACGAAAATGGCCTCGGATATCCACTAAAACTATTTTTGATAATCACAAAAATTCAAAAATTTACCGTGTTTTCAATACAATTTCTTTGAGCTTTCGTTCGACAACGAGTCGATTTCCATACATCAAGGATGACAAATATAGTATATAGTATTTATATACCTAGGTCTTCAAGAAGGAATCTTAGAAATCGAGAGGAATGTGAATTTGTAGTTGTATAACCATTTAATTTGTTCCTTTTTTTTGTCGTTTTTTTTTTGCACAAAATACAGGAATTGCTGACCCGGGAACAAATTGGAGGTAGGTTTACGAAACAACGTTGATTAATTTGAATACATTCGAAGTTTTACATTACTTTACAAAACCCGGCAAAGAAATCACTTTAGTTAGTTCTTGTTGGTTTTTGCTTTAGCCTGAATCAACACGTTTGCTCAGGCAGCCTTTACTCAAGATCAAAGACGTTTACGCGCCTTTACCGTCGATTAAAAAACGACACGTGCTGTCAAGTGTTGGAAAAACCGAAGTAATCGTGTATGGCAAACACATAACCAATGTGAATAACGCAGTTTATTAATCAGAGCGCGATAAAAAAGACCGTCCAACTCTTTTCAAGCCGGAAAAACATGCATATGGTTGTTAACCGTTTACCAAAACCTTCCAGAGATTCCGGTCGAGGTGTAAATGGTACACGACGTTTTGGTTCGTTCCAATGGAAAATTTCCAGGAGGAACGGAAAACGTTTTGAAAAGGTAATCCCGTTGCGACGTTCCAAATGACAATTGATGTTCCATTTACCGTACAGCATCTTTTGCACCCCGCGTTCCAGGCCTTTCGGTTTTTACAGCCATGGCAAATTTCTCGGTTCAACCGAAACGGCGAGTTCCTTGGGAAACTTAAGGGTCTTCAAATAGTTTCCCGAACGGAAACTCCCAACCGAAGTTTACGGATTTTTTGTCAGTGGATAACAAACCATTTAACTGGCGCTAAGTGCGGAAAAACACTTGTAAGCCAAGCTAAATGTTGATTGGTCGAAAAGAAACGGCATGTTTGCTTAAAGAACGTTCCGCGGGAGTGTCAGGTTTAAACTAAACTAATACCGTAAAATTCCGGTTATAAGCCCTGGGCTTAAACTTCGTAAAGGGTTTTGGGTGTGCTTATAAACGGAGGGGCTTATATCCGGCGGGGTAGGGGCGGGGGGGCTTAAAAGCAGAATGAAAAACGAACCTTTCGAAACGAGCCATGCCAGTGGTGATTGAAATTCGTTTTTAAGTTAAAAGTCACAATAAAGCAACATTTAGCCCTGTTCAGTACTGTCATACTGTTCAGTACTGTCAGGTTTAAACTAAACTAATACCGTAAAATTCCGGTTATAAGCCCTGGGCTTAAACTTCGTAAAGGGTTTTGGGTGTGCTTATAAACGGAGGGGCTTATATCCGGCGGGGTAGGGGCGGGGGGGCTTAAAAGCAGAATGAAAAACGAACCTTTCGAAACGAGCCATGCCAGTGGTGATTGAAATTCGTTTTTAGGTTAAAAGTCACAATAAAGCAACATTTAGCCCTGTTCAGTACTGTCATCTAGCACAAGGGGGGCTCATATCCGGAAGGGCTTATAAACGGATGTATTTTTTTGTTTCCCGGCAGATGGGACTATAACAAGGGGGGGGGGGGGGCGCTTATAACCGAAATTTTACAGTAATTACTTTCGCCGAGTCAATGAAGCATTCAACCTCTCAATTTTTCGGCAGTATTATCAATCCACTCGGACTAATCATGCTTCTCCTCACAGAGTACCGCGAAGCCTTCAGATGCTTCGATTTAAACGAAAACGGGACATTATCCACCAAGGAACTGAAATATGCCATGCGCATGCTCGGTTCAAACCCAACGGACTCTCAAGTGCAGGAGCTGGTGAATGCAAAAGATTTCGATGGTAAGAGATGCGCATGTGTACTAGTGTCATTTTGTGCGGGTTGTTACAATCTCGTTCCCAGAGCCCTCCTGACTAAAGGGATGGCGGCCTCTGGGACGAGATTGGGTTTGTAGTGGCATAGGAAATATTTGAATAGGATTAAGGTGGCTTATAATGGTTTACAGTACTCATGCTTTGTTTAATCAATGTTTTAGTTGATGCTACAAACAATCGTAACAAATGAATGCCTGTACTTAAGTATAATTTATGATTACTTTTGATATAACAGCAACGATATAACCTGTTAGTTTTAAGCACTTAAATTAGCTTTAAATGCCTAGAACTAAAAACAAGAACTGGTCATCGACCCAAATATTTCTACAATTGAATAGCGATTAAAACTTCTTCGCAAAGTTTAAAATATTGTACAGCCTCCTTGAATATTCCACAATTTATGGATCTCTAAAGAGATTCGTCCCCTCAGTGTAGAAGTTTGGCCTTCAATGTCAGATTGACGTCTCTCTCGCAGGACGGGACAATAAACATCTCTTATTTGCATAAACTGCTGGGGGTAACCCTGCGATGGACTAGCATCCCATCCAGGGGGGAGTGGAAATACTCCTAGTCGTTTCATGCTACTGAAACCGGGATAAGCTCCGGCCTGATGGGCCACTAGGCTCGTATACAGGCTTAACCTTACCTTCTCCTTTCTATTTATCGATAGGTGATGGCACAATCAATTTTGAGGAATTTGTAAATATGATCGAGGAACACAACAGCGCGGAGGAAGATGATAATTTATTCACGATATTTAGCGTCTTTGACCCTGAACATAACGGTTTTATCGAAGGACAACAAATTAAAAAGGCTTTGCTTAGTTTGACCGATGTTCCTATCGAGGAAGTGGATGAAATTATAGAAAAAGCAGGAATCACAGATGAAAGAAAGATGAGTTTAGAAGGTAATAATCATCATGATCATCGTCAACTTTTAAGACGGTTTCCGCTGAAAGTTCGAGCAAAAATTATTTGCCAAAAATCTGCTTACAGAACGGTAATGTTTTGTCTCGGTAAATGTTATCAGCCTAGCCTTCGCCTTCGGCTTCGGCTGATAACACTTACCTCGACCTTAATTATTTCGGATATCACAAAAACCAATAAAGCCTGGTTTACACTAGCGACGGAAGCGACAGAAGCGGAGTCGTAAGCGGAGTCGAAATCGGAAGAAAGTTCTGATCTAGTGTGAATCGGCGCGACGGAAGCGGAATCGTAAGCCTCGCTTTCATTTGCAGACATTCAAGATGACGGACCCGGGAGATGAAGGGAGACTGCTGCTTTTAATTTGCTTTTGCTTTTTCTTCTCATACGACGAAGAACAAATCTGCAACGGAACCAGAGAAGGAGAAGGCTGCGGGTACGTGGAGTATTTTTAAAAAGGAAAAGTCAAGGCGAATTTGGAAACCTTGTGAGAGAACGTCGTACGTCAGACAGAGAGCTCTAGTTTCGATATGTTGCCAGTTTTGTATTTTGGTTTTCATAGTGATTGCGAGTGTTTTACAAACTTGTTCGACGTCCCAGATGCATAAATAAAATATAACACACACCTCTACATAGTTTTTTGATTGGCTGATAATTCCGCTTCCGATTCCGATCACCTTGTTCTCACGGGATCGGAAGCGACGGAAGCGGAAGCGGAATCGGTAGAAAAAGAAACTCTTCTGATCCTTCTGACTCCGATTCCGTCGAGCTTCCGAGTCCGCTTCCGATTCCGGTTTTTTTATTTACACTGGATCGGAACACTCCTTACGCTTCCGATTCCGTCTCCGCTTCCGATTCCGTCGCTAGTGTGAACCAGCCTTAATTGTTTATAAGCCGAAGGGGTCTGCCATTTCATGAGTTCGACTTCGAGTTAGAATTTCGATTTCGAGTTAAAATATCGAGTTTGCGTTTGATTGCGGTTAGCTTTCATTTTCGATTCATTTGTCGATAAGGGGCGACACCGTGTGTGACCAACTGGGAATATGTTACCTCGTGTTGTGATCAACATAAAATTTCTCTTTACATTACCAATACATTGTCTATTAAACAGGTGATGAGAAATAAGAAAAACATCAACGCGAAGAACGTTAATTGATGAAACAACAAATTCTCGGAACTAACATTAGAAAGAAGTGTAGGACAACGAAAGAGAATTAACATTCTGAACTGTTGTGATTTGATTTCTGTCTTAGAGTTCTCCTCGCTTCTGGTACCACTGATCTACAGATCAGAAGACGGCCGTAGTTGCCATGGCGATAGAAGAAGCTGGAGAAGAAGCAAAAATTTGGAAGAAAGCTCAGACACACGAGTTACTATTAACAGCAATCTCAAGGATCTCCTTAATCCGAGTGATAATACAAGACGAACTTCACATAATTTACCGGAAACAGCTTCTCTGTCGTCGTTAGAACCCCTCACTTTCCTTTAATTATAGCTTGACCATCGTACTTCGGGTTACTACGCGCCGAAAAGTAGTACTAACAATATGTTAACCAGGCGCAATTTATAACTAGAAAAACGATTAACGATGATGAACGATTAACGTGTCCAGATAGTACGTGCCTCCTCATTGGTCAAATTCTCCTCCTATGGCGTAAGCCGTTCGTAGAGGAATGCTTATAACCAGGTTTTTCCTGACGTAATCAGTTTACATTTAATACAGTATTTACGAAATTATTCCGAAAAACAAAGCGATAACATATCATGAATAGGAAAATGCCTATAAAAGCATAGTAATCGTGATTAATATGGCAGTGTGGGAACTCTTGCGACAGTCATTTGAAGTTTTTGGTCAGAAAAGTATTGTGTTCAATCTTCACTGTTCAATGTTCTCCGCCTCATATTCTACTGCAAATATTTCGATACCTTTTTGATGGTGTCTGAATTTTTTTTTTTTAAAGTTACAACCAAGATAAGTTTTTGTGATTCCAGATTTTTACAGGTTTTCTGTATTTAATCTTAATCCCATTTTCAAGTTGCTTCAGTTTTGTCTTTGTTTTATAAAAACGAGTCTAAGTGAACTTTGAGCTTTACTCCGTTCTTATACAGAACGTTTCGAATCGGGCTTCGTTTTGAGGTCTTTGAAACCAAAGGAAACTTGGGGGTGGGTTTCTTTTATAGAGCTTCAATAATTAAGGTATAAAGACATACGAGATAAAATAAAAATCGTGACTCTGTCTTGATTTATTGCTCAGTTTTATTTTCTTTTTCTGCATTTGTATAAATTACACTGGAAAGATTTTTAGCTTTTTTTAGTTTCATTTTAAAAGTGAACCAACATTGTAATTGATAATGTAATAGTCTAAATAAAGTTTATATATAGCTTGTGATAAATTTACAACGCTTATTCCGGAGTTGTCAACATTTAATTTATATTTACAGTATATTGTCAAGCAAAAAAAATTTGGAGAATATAAAAAACTTCCTGGAAAATGCGCCAAATAAAGGCATTGCCTTAACTGTGTAGCATTAAGTATTGCCTTCACTTAAGCAAACTAGTTTCCTGTGAACCTTCCGAGTTTACCAAATTCACTTTGTTTCGATGAGGTTGCGGTCGTGAACACCACAGTAGAGACCAACTATAAAAGAAACTTTTTATGCTAACTTGGAAAAATCTTGATTCTCGTGCGCAAGTTTTTTGGTGTAATGCACCTTGGAATGGCCTCACTGCGTCACAGAACAAGAGGCATTTCCAAGAGCCTGTTTATACGGAGAAAAGATGCCCTGGTAGGACGCGAGCCAGCTCGGACGAGAGGGTTTTCATACATTTCTTCATAAAATGCGGCGAACTGATTACGTAAGAGATCAGAAAAGTTGGCTCGGGCCGCAGGGCCACCCTGGGTGGAGGGCCACAGACCCTGAGCGGGGAGGAAGCTAATTTTTTATCATTCAAACAATTTGGACATGTTTGACTCGCCTACCAGAGACAAGTAAGAACATATAGAGCGTGGATAACATTAACTTTTTCATATAAATACTAAGTAAAACATGGCTGCGGCCTTACTCCCCACTGGGGGCTATAAGGATTAAGTTGTAGTAAAAGATGGCTAGTTCTGTGTCACTTGAAAAAACTCGGCTTCCAGTAAAACTCGTCAGAACAGTCCACCATGGCATTCCACTAAAGCAAGGAATTCTGCAGAGACAAAGTAAACACTTGTTAGTGACAGACCTATTTTCCATTGCCGTAAAAATTAAAACCAAAGTTAACAAGCTGGCCAATCACAAAGGACACAGACAATCCAGTGAGCCAATCAAAACTCGAAGCAATTACGTGTAGCCGGCACGAAGCGCGGGAAAACGATTGCGAGCGAGTCACGATTGGTTTTACTCCTGATTGGTTGAGAAAACAATTACTACGCCCATAGTTAATAAAAGGAAATGGTTATGAAGCCCGGAAAAGTTCTTTGTTGTAGGTTGTTGTTCGCTATTTTGGGGGTTGACCGTGCACAAAACCTGACAAAATACAATAGGTGGTTGTCTGTGTTCATGCAACTAACCAATAAAAACATTGTGATTACGCAACTCATGCATAGTGTTTGAGCACAAAACAAAAGATGTGCACGGTAATGGACCTTTCAACCTAAATCTTTGGCTCTTTGTTTGCTTGTTTGATGTTTGCCGGGCTTCCTAACCATTTCCCTCAATTAAATATTCTACGCCCTTACGGGCAGATAGAGTTCCGGGGATGCGATTTGAGTAGACTAATACTTTTCTTTTTCGCTGACTAAAACAGTTTTTTTTGCTTGTTTTGACGGCAAAGTGGAAGCAGCTTAGCGAGGTTTTTAAAGGTGGAATGTAGTTTATGAAGAAGTAACTAGGTGGGAAATATTTTCCAAATTAGAGGACTTTGTAGGCCTTCCACACGGTAGAGCAACATGACTGTGCCAAAAAAGGCGCGAGGTTTTACACGTAATATATATTTTTTTTACCTTGATAACTTATTTTTCTGTCTCTTTCCAAGTCCGCAATCGCCATCAGCTCGTTGATTTCTTCTCGTGGAATTCTGTTGTCCATATTTAATAGAATGTAGCGTAACTCCGCTGACTCAATGTACCCCTTGTTGTCGGCGTCGAAAATTCGAAAGGCCAGCATCATGTCGGCTTCACGCTCATCTGGTTTCTTCTGATCTTCCACTAGTTTGACAAACTCTGGGAAGTCGATCACGCCGTTTCCTAAGATGTACAGAAAAAACAAGTAAATATCGCGCATTAGAGAAACAAACTTGACCTCTTGGATCACAATTTTGGCAAAAACTATTCAGCGAGAATTATTTGTATATTGGAAATGTAATTTTTTCTTCTTGATCGTGAGTAAATCACGTACAAAAAAACTGAAAATACACGATACCTCAATTATATTTTCTCACCTTTCTGCTTTTTTGTTCTTCGGCTGAAGGTGTTCAATATGCCTCCAGTTTTTAACACAGCGAGACCTCTCCTGGTCTTAAAATCAACTCGAAGGCGGTTCATAATTGCAAGTAAATGAGTATAAGGTTCTGATTGCCAGCAATAGTATGTATATATATCTGACCGGAACAAGCTTTGAACCAATCAAAATGAATATTTTGCTCAAATCTCGTCAGTTGCCAAGGTAGCAAATGGGAAAATCAACAGACACAACTGTATGGTAATAACTCACAAATCAAGGTTTGTCCGGGCTGTGCAGATCTACCAGGTGACATCTGCACAGTTTATATATAGCTTTGAAGCAGTCAAAATCAAAATTTTGCTCAAATCTAGTCGGTCGCCAACGTAGCTAATGGGAAAATAACTCAGAAATCCCGCTTCATAGGGTTTGCCCGGTGCAGATGTAGCAGGTGACCCACCCACACCGCAAAAGACTTCACAAAGGAACGACAAAACAACTCTCAAGCTGACGGCACTGACAACAATGTTTTTCGATGTAGAGAGAAAAATAGCCCTGACCTCTGAACTAAACAGTAACTAACATTGTCCGATCTGAGCAAAATAACTTCCCTTAGCCCTGCGGTAAAAGTTGTTTTGAACCGAGTGACAAATAAAGCGTTTGACACGGTTAATCATGAAATTCTTTTAGGAAAGCTCGAGTCCTATTTTCTCCTATTTTTTAGATGAAACCTCGTATTTTTCCTATTTTTTAACTGGTGAAGTGAAAACCTGTTACAAAATTAAAAATGGAATCACACTCTTATATGCTTTAGAAATAGATTAAGCGTAAAGCTGGCAACAGAATGACTTGGGTGTTCTAAATTAGCAAAAACATAACAGATCGCGGCAGTAGTTTTTTCTTTGACCTTTATTGCTTGTTGGGCTTTTGTTAAACGTTTTGATATATTTTTTCTTTAATTTATTGTTATGCGGTTCTACCCAATTCGGATATTGCAATCGGAGAGGCAACTAAGAAGGTTTTAGCCCAACTCAAGCCAGAACTTCATACATTTTACAGCACATCAGTTACCGATCTACAGTCTCATCTCCCTATTGAAAACATTCTCTTGAAAGCGTTAGGATGTCTAATTCCTCTGAACAGCTGAAGAGAGAAAAGGTAAACAGTGTGAAAGTAGTGTGACTGACAAAGGAACTACAGCCTCAGCTGGATACAAGCATTGCTCAAGGTGAGTTGCATGTTTATTCTGTAGATGAAGATGTTTCGAGAAGTGAGAAAAAGGGCAAACGGCCTTAACCATTTACCATTTCTGGGAAGCCGTATTCAGTCTTGAGTCTCTTGATGGGACTGGACCTTGATATTTGTCTCTTCCAAAAGTTGTCATATCGAGTCTTGCACAGATGAATGCTGAGTCAGAAAAAAGTTTTTCTGTTAATACCCGCATTGTAGCACTGGAAAGGACACTTCTTGGAGAGAGGACCCCCCATTGTTGGCCTTAGAGCTGTGAAAGATGCTGTGAAGTTTCATGTTCCTGAGCACAACAGACCAGAGAAAATTCCTTTGACAAATGGCCTTCTAACAACTGTATGATTGGTTCATGTGTTACTGAACACGTTTGGAGGAGGAGAAAGCTGAGAAGAAGAAAAGGGAGGCTTAAGAGAAAATGACAGCTGAGGAAGAGGAACAGAGGGAAAGAGACCAGGAGAAGTTACGACAAGAGACCACATTGTTGAGAGGCAGAGGAAAGCACCTTGACAGAGAGGAGCAGGAGGCAATGGAAGAAATGCAAACGGTTGAGGTGCTGCCGTCAGATGACACAGTTACAGCTCCAGACTGCCCTGTCTTCAGGTTCCAAAGTTGATTCATAAGCTGCAAAAGTTGCATGTCTCATGACAGAAACAGCAAAAACAAAGGCGAAGAGGAAACCTGAGGCAGTCAGAGAAAAACAAAAGAAGGTAACAAAAAGAATCAGAAATTGCTAGAGAAGGCACTCTCCCAACTAGTGTTTCTGCTCCACCATCAAAGAAAAACAGCCAAATTAAAAGAACATAATGTGAACTGTCATTTTATAACAGCCCGTGGTCACTAAGGATTTGTTGTGTTTACCATTTTCTGCTGGTTTAATGTTGTTATGATCTGTTGATGTTTAGACTGTTTAGACCAGTATGATTTGCATATTGATATTTATCGCTGTTTCTTTTGAAAACCCTGCAACAACGGTAGATTTTTCCCCAAACGACGGCTAAATCGACAAATATTATTTATTTGCATGCCACAGTGTGGTGTTTAGCGGTAATGATCGTATCTATAGGCGTTTCCTGTAAAGAAATCGGACCGTCGTTTCAATCAAAAGGGCGAAAATTTTGAAAAATCTTGCTGCTCTGTACGGCGCGAAGTGCAGAGTGCCCACAAATTTTATTCGATAGGTTTCTAGACTGGTATTAGTACTTTCGAGATACAATAGACTTGACTTCTGATCAGGTCGCACATTCGAGAAAATCGCTTTCAACTACAGGTATGTTACGTGTCACGCATTCCTGAGTCCGTTAGGAAGTGTTTTTGAAAATTCATAACTCAGTCAAAATTTTATAGAATACAATTGTTTAACCGTTTAAGTATAGAAGAAACATAAAACCTTGATATATAAAATATTCAGCTTGTTTGGTTAACGAAATATGCTTTGGCAGCGACCGACATTTAATGCTAAACTATGGAGTCTTCAAATGCAAATTGGGTGGTTTTGAGGTTGCAGTGAAAACCGCCTCGCAAAAAATAAAAATAAAAGTTTTGATCCAAATAAATATGTTATTTGTTCATGGGATATAATGGTCGACTTTCACTAAAAACATTAGAGAAATCGGTGAAGGTCCAAAATTTGCCTTATCCGCTGTTACGCGGACAGCCTCTTAAATTTCCAGCGCGCCGCATCCAAAATGGCGGCGCGCTGGAAATTTAAAAGCCATAAAATTTTCCATTTATTGTTATTATTAAATGTTATTCCTCCCTTGTCTTGTAAAATTTGGAAATAAGGAATTATTTCAAACAATTCAACGTCAACTTGTTGTTAGAGTGGAGGTTTCCTTTAAGCTAACATACGACGCGTAATGCGGCACACAAATCCCTAATCACCATCTTCTGTGTAGAAAAGCGAAGAAAGAGGGGTGGAAGACTGCAAAAACGAGCAAAAAGTAAACTCTACTTACCATCATAATCGACCTCATTGATCATTGTTTGCAACTCCTCTTCCGTCGGGTTAAACCCCAGGGATCGCATTATGGCGCCCAGTTCCCTGGTGGTAATGATCCCATTTCCATCGCGGTCGAACAACGAGAAGGCATCCTTGTACTCTGTGTATTGAGAAAAATACTATTAAGCTTTGAAGACCAAACACTAAGCTAAGTATATATTGTCTATAATTATACATTTAAGGTGAAAATATTGTTCACTGTGGTGTAAAAAAGGACAGATAAACGTTTATTTGTTTGCCTCGCGATGGATTCACTTTGAGTTGTTGATCGCGACATTTCGACAGCATTACTGCTAGTCTTCATTGGGCGACGAGGTTGATTGTTTGCGTGTCGCTATTCGTAGCACGTTGGTTCGCTGCTGTTGGTGCATTTTGATCCTCATTATTATTCCGACTATGAGATAGGTCCGCTTTGTCATCGATCTGCTGTTGTGCTTTTTGTTTTTGTTCTTTTGTTGTTTTAGGATGAAGTCTTATATGGCTAACCTCGTTGACCCTACGTGTGTACCAGTGAGGGTCACGGTCAATGAACTAAACTTCGTTCCAAATGGAAAGACGCCTAGTTTGGTTGGCGTGCTCTTAAACTGCGAAGGTCCAGTTTCGGATCCTTAAAACATTCTTCAACAATAATGACAAATGTCGAATGGTTTGCCGTATATCTGGTTAGAATCTACTAACAAAATGAAACTGTTTGTTTTTACGGAGTTTATCGTATCCAAAGAACGAAATAATTTTCAGAGAGGATGAAGAAAAATTAGTTGTTAGCCGTTCAAAGATGCGCCAATTGCATAGCAAACCTCCCATGGTATCTCAAAAGTTCACAGCTGTGGTGTTTACTGGTACATTAGTTTTATATCATAACTTTAAGGTGGTTTACTACAGTTTCCATGAGACACAACTGCGCGTGCTAAATTTTAAAGTAAGGCGAGCGCGTGCAGTACGCGTGAAGAACGCGCGCAATCCCTGACGAAACCGTAAAAGAATATCAAACTTCTGAACAGGTATCGGATATGGCGTACAGTTAACGATCTTTCAGTACTGCGGAGGGGTGCACTCTTTTCAAATTCAGTAATAAAATGTTAAAGTTAAAGAAAAGTAGAAAAAAATCGTGAAGAAATCGCACTTTCTTTTTAGGGGGATGATCGCTTGCGCCACGTCGCGTCCCATCAATTTCTGTTTATTATTTTATAACTTATTTTTATTTGCACCATATTCAGTATTTACACATATGATGCTTTCGACATTGCTGATCCTAGCAGTGTGCATGACGCGTGCCACATATGAACCTTGCAAATAGCCTAGCCTCCAATAGCTCAGTAGTTAGAAGGCCCAACTGGTATCTGGAAGATCATGGATTCAATTCCCGTCGGGGACTCAGATTTTTACTTTGTCCCACGCTCGCGGCAAATGGACATATCATCTTAATTATTTTTATCTTATTGCATGTACAATTTATTTTATAATTTCAACATGTTTAATTGTCCTCTGTTAGCTTCCACAAGCTGATTTTTTTTCATACACTTAAATAAAGTTCATGAATATGATAATGATGATCACCCCATGCGCAAAATTTGAAGACACTTGTCACAGTCCATGGATAGGCAAAAAGTAAACATTAAATTGACCAATCAGAACGTGCGCTATATTTAAGTATCGCATAAAATCTTATATTTTGACATCACACGCGTGGAATCTTTCATATATCGAAAAAATAAAACTGTGATAAAACCACCCTCGGTTTTCACTGAAACCTCCTCGAGTTCTTACAAAAAACTAATTCATGTTGCAATGAACATATGGAAAAGTCCAGAACTTATTCCAAAAACACAATGAATAATTTGCTTTACCTTCAATCTGCTCGTCAGAAAGCTTTTCCTAAAAAAGAAGACAAAATGAAATAGTTAAAAGTCCTTCTCATTATTCTACAGCGATTGTCATTTGAGTATCGAAAGTAATTCGCGTTTGCATTGGCTTTGCCGCACTACGCTTAGTGATTGGCTTAAAAAACTCGCGCTTCTTTCTCAACCAATCAAAAGTAAAAACAATCGTGACTCATTTGCACGTTTTCCCGCGCTTTCCGGGGGCGCGCGCTTTGCGCCGGCTACATGTATTTGCTTCGAGTTTTGATTGGTTCACAGGATTGTCTACGTCCTTTGTGACTGGCTAGGGTGATTACTTTGGTTTTGGTTTTACGAAACTCAGTTGAAAACCGCTCTAAAAAAGTTGGAAATCTAAAACGCCAATAATTAACTGTCGAACGCATTTCCTATGATCATTGTTTTGTTTTTATTATGCAGAAAATAAAAACGCAGAATTTTCTGTTTCCTGTTTTAGTGTCAACCCAAAATCCCATAAAACGTGCACACAATTATTCGTTAATTTGTCAATCTGTCCGAATTAATGAGTCAGTTGGACAGCTATTTTCCTGCGATATAATTAACAGGTAACAGAAAATCTTGCTTTACCTTTTTGGAAACAAATAAATTGTGATAACGATAAGTATAAATATTGGAACACCAAATAAAACATAATGTTGTTGAATATAAGTTTACTGCCAGATACATAATTTGTTCAATGGATTCCAAAGTTTTCGAACCCTCGGTTTCTCGGGCCTCCCAATAACCATTCTCGTCCCCATAGCCCTTTTCGCTTCTCTAAGCCGGCAGGGCCTTGGCACGAGAAACGAAGGGCTCTTGACTCCACAGAGCCCTTCGTTTCTCGTGCCAATGCCCTGCCAGCTTAGAGAAGCAAAAAGGGCTATGGGGACGAAAATGCCTAATAACTCCAACCAACGGTCGTGTCCATTCCCTCAGTCGAACATGGTAATTTTACTTACGATTTGTCGAACTCCTTGATTTCTCGAGCCAATTTTCGCCCCCTGGGAGGTTCGAGAATTGTAGCTAACCATGGAAGGATTTATATGGAAAGTCAGGGCGCTTTCCATCCGATTAACAGTTCCTGAAATTTCGGAACGGGAGAGAATGGTACGAAAATTTCCATGGAAAGTTCTCGAAAATCCGAAAACTGTTAAACTTCCGAAATGCGAACCCTTCAACCGACCACTCCGAGAGCAAAATCGAATGGAATGGAAGTTTCCGCGAATTTTGGAAAATCTGACGAGGTTATCCCCCTATCCGGCGGAAAATATCGGAAACCTTTTTCCAGTTGCAGTCAACCGGAAATATAAGAAAATTCAACCAGAATTTTTGGGTGCCCTCAGATACTTAACTATAAAGATATTTAAGATAAATACACAATTTTTCATTTCAATTCAGCTGAACTTGCGATCTGTGTGATAATGACAAAATTACTTTTAGCACGGTATTTTGCAATTTGGAGCTAGTCCTTTGGTAAAATTCTTTTAAATTTGATTAAAAGCTACAAGCAAAACAAAAGCATTTTTTTATAATCTTTGTTGTGAAATATGTTTTCGGCTTTTTAAAGTTCAGGCTTTCTTATTGGGGAGGGGGGAGTGGGTTGGGGGTACGTTTATCATATATTTCATAACATGATTTTATTTGTGCGAAGAGGATTCCAGCCTCGTTCGGACGAACATGAAAACGGGGTTTATCATTCATTTCGCCCACTGTTCTTATATCTGTTTGTTATTGTTTGATCCTGTCAGTCGAAGAGTCCTAATTTTAGCCTGCATCACATGAGAAAATTAAATTAAATATAACCTGTCAACTGACGTTCAAGTGCCAAATGTACAACAAAGGCGTGAAATTAAAAGTGTATGACCACTTTAATAAAGTTATGTGTTATGCCTTATATCTTTGAATGCCATATTTTGTGGCCAAAAGCAATTTTCTAATAACGCCAAACGAGAAATATATTCTATTGCTTAAACAATGATAAAAGAGAATTCAAGGGCAGAATATTTTGGAGATGTTGAAAAACCCTTTTGACATCTGCTTTTTCTTTGATTGACAACAAAACACATTTCCGCTGCATCTCTTTCAACCCACCATGAGGCCTTCCAGACAAAAATATTAACATTTCTAATTGGTGGCGTATAGAATAATGACCAGCAAAAAAATCTCAATTAATCTAGTTCTAATGTAGATATTTTGGGATATTTAAAAATATTTTTGCTGTTAGGGTAGAATCAGTACTGTGGTAGAAATATTTAATTGTAATTAGTTGCCAATACATGTTCCTTAACATACATATACGCGTTAAAAGGGAAACGATTGAATTAAACAAATGTCTGTCAATATTTAAATTTTTAATCATTTTTTCCAAAAAGGAAGCGGCCGAATGTGAGCGAAAAAATAATTAAATGATTTCTACCTTCGACTGGACCGATTTTTCAATTAATTTTTCACCCAGAGGTAAATTGAAAGTAATATACAGAAATTCTTTCTGTCGTGCTTACATAAAATGTGCGTTTAAATTTCCTTGTTTTTTTTTTAATTTGTGTTTTAATGATCACAGCCAAAGATGCAATTTCTGTCATTTTTAACAAATAGTATTTTTCGAATCACAGAACAACTGTGTGACAAAATAAAATCTTCTTGGTGACAAAAAAGAGCAACTTACCATCGTGGCGAATAAGCATTTCACACGAGCATCGTGTAAAGCGAAGGGCGATTTTCGCTACGTTCGAAAACAGCTTTAACACATTGCAGTGTTTACAAGTAGAGTTCAAAGACTTTTGGGAACGGGTTATCTCATTGGCTACGAGAATATTCACTTTAACAAAGAATTCAGCATGCAGCTGATACCTGACAATAACAGTAGTGAAGACTTCAATTTGTTGGGCGGTTAATTGACAATCAAATTTCTGTTTTACATTTGTTATGGGATGTCATTACTACAATATGCAATTATTGGATGAGGTAGAGCATTGATAGCGATGCTAATCACAAATACAGATGGTTCTTAATTCGGCAATATTTCACTTAACCCAACTGTTGTTATTTTGTTCTTATTCGCCAAATACGTTATTCAGCCGCCAGCAATTATTTTTTTTTTGTAAATGTTAACCGTACAATAAACGTATTGTTGTCAACGGCTGCCTACCTGTCCGCCTACTTCTATACCTGGTGCATTTCTCGTGCGTTCCTCATGCGTTTCCCTTGTGTTCTAAGTGCGAATCCTTGTTCTTTTCTGTCGCCAAGCGATGGACCATTTTATTGAGGCCGGGGGATGGGGTGGGGGTTGGGCATTAACCAAAACAATTCCTGCACAGCAAAAGTGGAGAAAAAAATTCACGTACAAACACAAGACAGGAAAGAAAAATGGAGTTTATAAATATTGCCCAACCGTCAAACACTAAGCTAACCGTTGTCCAACGATCAACTTTGACCAACACTGAATAGTCGGTGACATCTAACCCTGGGCCGACTCCGGTCCCTGGGATGATACCCGACAGCGTGCGTTCCCCAAAGAGTTTCTGGTGTGTTCCCCTTTTTATTTTCCTGTGAATTCCTCAATGTGTTTGTCCGTTGCATTGTGCGATCTCTCTCCCCGTTTCTTTCTTTTAACCTCCTCCTACTCACACCCCCCGGTTTTCGTATAAGCTACGAATGGGCCCCCTTCTGCGTTCTGATACCTGTTTGTTCCCTGCGAGTTACCCCATGCTCGTCTGTCGTCCGTGGTTACATTGCGCTTTCCTTCGCATTCGCCTTCCACCCCTCCTCCCCCACCCGCCGTCCCACCCGCCGCCACTTCCCGCCTTCCCCCGTCGCCTTGTGAGTGACCCTGTGACGCGCAGAAACTGGGAACGAAAGTGAATCAAACATGGCGAGAACATGGTGGCGGAAGTTGAGGTTTGGAGGGAATTATAAACTTATTTTTACGCCAAAACTACGTTTAAGACGTCATATGTGTTGTCAGTAGCTTTTGGAAATATATTTTGTCTCGTTTTTTTGTATTTAGGTGAAAGAAGAATGGCTATGTCAGCTGCAAAACACTGACCAGGGGTTCAACATTCTCAATTCAAGACTGCCACTAGAGGTAAGATGAATCTCAGAACCTGCTATACGGTATATGAATATTGATATTCCCTTGTTCCCAACAAAATTTTCCTTATGTTCCCATGTTATGCACTTATCATTGGCTTTCCCGGGGGTTGACCCCGGGGACACCCCCAGGGATTTGTTTTCAGGCTCAAACAAAAACCTTCTAAATTCCTGGGGTATGGGGCAAAAAATTCACACCAAATTCCCCTCCCCCAGGGGGTGAGATGAAGACAAAATACATTTATTTACAAACAAGACAGACAAATCTGTCTATTTTTGCCACTTTCCGTTTGCACTGACTGAAGCCTTTCAGTACACGCTTTTCTTTTCTTGCCACGTCCCCAGTGTGGTGAAGGGCTTCATCAAAGACAAAGGTCTCAGACCTCTTAGAACTAACTCTTCAAAAACACTTTTTTGAATAAATCATTAATAAAAAAAAGATCAAGTCGCGATTACGCGACAGAGGCTATCCAAACAGCATAGTTGAAAAGACCCTCGCAGAAGTCAAATTCACAGAGAGAAAAAATTATACGCGCTAAAGGGAAGGTGCGAAAAACCATATTGCCTTTCTTCACACAATACAAGCCATTAGTACCAAATTTCAAAAAGGTTTTAATGAGAAAATGGTATATGATTGGGAAACAATCCCTGCTTCGAGAGATTTTTCGGGAACCACCAATTATCTCTTACAAAAGAGGCAGATCTTCTAGAAGATATACTCATTATAGAGCAAAACTATGAAGGTTAAACTAATTATATACAGCATCACGAAACCCGCAGGAGTCATGTCAGGCCTGTCACACTTTTAACACCAATGTCTAACAAATCCCGGGGGTGCATCCCGGGAGTCTGGCGCGCTCGTTTCAAAACTAAACAATGCCCCTACCCCGCAGGACAATTTTTTTAAAAAAATGCACCATTCCCCGCAAGTTCCCGGGGGTTTTCCGGGGGTGTCCCCTGGGTCAACCCCCGGGAAAGCCAATGATAAGTGCATTACCTAAAAGTATTTCTTCGATTTTAGTGTTCCCTGAAATATGCATTTGTTCCTGTGTTCCCCGTTTTATTTTCCTTTTGTACCCTTGTTCCCAGAAGCTAATGGCGATGTTCCATTGTTCCTTGAAACACCTGGAATGGGCTTAGAGACTCAAGAATGATCCTTGTGGAATGATTGAGTATGGTTAACAACTACAGCTTGTGTCCTATGGTTCGGATATTTTGGTAGCAAAATTATATTTTAACAAAATGAATGAGATACTTTTCATCCGCAAGCTGCGACCATTCCCTTTACGTGCAAATGGACTCTGTCCATGCAAAAGTACTCATCTAGGAATTTTTGCTTTTAATATGCAAATTTAGAAACTCTTTAACAACATTGCGTATTTAATTTTATTTTAGTCTGGAGAAAGGTGTCAAGATGATGCTGAAAAATGGACTGATTACGATTATTAATTTTTCGCATGTAATTGCTTTACAAAATTATATTCATGTTGACAAATTTCTGGGTGGGGGCAAGCCCCCTGCCTCACCCCCTGCTAGGTGCATGGGTGTATCTCTTGCACATTAAGCCCATGGCTTTTTCTGACAAAGAAAAGTGGTTGACATAACAAGAACAAGAAGGCCAGTTTAGCTATAAAATAATAATATTTTCTTTTTTTCTTTCTTTTTTTTTTGGGGGGGGGGGGGGGGGGGGGGGCGGAGGTTTGGTGTTAAAAAGTGGCAATGTCTGTATTCATTTAGTCTGCCAGTTTTTTTTTTTTGCCAGGCAAGTAATTTGGTTCATTCTTACCAACCCATTCCCGTCCCCAGAGGCCGCTATCCTTCTGGTCTGCACCAGGAATCGAGACATCTGGCCGCCTCCAAAACTGGAAGTCTGCAATTCACAGAGTGACTCATTGTCAAATATGACAAATATGATTGGCTGAAAAACAGAGGTCTCAATTCCTGGCACAGTCCAGAAGGGTCGCGGCCTCTGGGGACGAGAATGTTACTAACCAGGCAAGTTGACTAAATCATACCATGTACCGGGGTAAACTTGTAAATGAAGCAAACTTTGTAAAGCTGCCCGTCTGAAGGGAAAGCTATAATTCATTTTTTTTTGTCGTATAGAGGAAAAATTTGGTGCAAAGTCATGTGTGCATGGCAGGGAGTAAAAACAAGTTTACAATTATTTACGTGATGTCAGATGATAAACAAATATGTGTATGATGTGCTTCAATTTACCTTTGGTGCAATTAGTATTTTGCTTTGTCATTATTTTTCTGTCAGATCAAAGAAAGATTGGCATGGATTCTAATGGATAAATAAGGCAGGAGTTACAACAAATGACATAGAAAGGAGACTAGAGAGTGTGATGCTGGCAGACTGATGTAGTGCCTTCATGATGGTGGACTGGTTACATGGCAACAATCGCAACTGAAGAAACCAAACGAGTCCGTATGGCTGACCGGTTACAAGTAAATATGGTGTTGATTCTTAGTCTAGTAATGCACATGCCAGCGGTAAACCCACAGGAACAAGTCTGTGAGTGAGGCAAGCTGGAAGACTGTTTGTGTCTTAGCTGCTTGCTTTGCTTGCCTGCTGACTCATTCTTGCAGCTTTACTTTATTCCCAGTTTTATACATGTATTCCTAATTGTACAGGCTTTTCTATTAAGGTTAGGGTAGGGCGTTCAGTTACATTGGTAAACGTGGGAGGCATGTTGCACTAACGGTTAGCATGCTGGAATCCTGATCAAGCAGTCTGAGTTTGAGCCCTGGCCAGGGTCACTGTGTTGTGTTCTTGCATAGCAAGACACTTTACTCTCATAGTGCCTCTCTCTACCCTGGTGCTGGTGTACAAATAGGTACTGGTGAAACAATGTTGTGGGGGGGGGGGGGGGGGTCCTGCAATGGACTAGGGGGGCAGGGGGGAAGAGAAATATTCCTAGTCGCTACAGAAACTAGGATAAGGTCCAGCAGTATGGCATTGGGTCACTTGGCTCGATGAAGACTTTGGTGGGGTAGGGGATATTTTGCTTGACTAAAATATGTTTTTCTTTTGTGTGTGTGGAAAAACAAACTAACAATTTAAGCCAAAAAAATAATAATAAAAAGACTGAGATCATTTGAATTTAAAGTGCACCGTACCCCAAAGTTTTGTATTAATTTTGCTAAAATGAATCTACTTGTTATTTGAATTGGTTTGGCAAAAAACATTTTGGGATTTGGTTGAATCCTTTATTTTCTATGTCCCTTTGAAAACACAAAAGTGGCCCCAAATCAACACCATTTTGTTTCATGGCCGGGTTTTAAGAGAACTGGGTCTAATGGCTATGAGTGGGGCGCTATTATATTTGGTTCCTGGGAAGATGTCATCAGCTCTCTCAACCCAGACTCCCTAAAATATGGTGATTCAACATCTCAGTTGTGACCTGGCAGGCTATAAAATATTTTTGTGATGCTCATAATGTAGTCATGAAATGGACAAAGTCTTAGAAAATTTGGATTACTTCTTCTTTTTCAGTGCACTGAATGAAATTTTGATTATTTACGCCATTTTGGCGTATCTCTGAAACCGGTTCTTGGTGACCATGGCAGTAGCTTCTGTCATGGTCAGAGTAGAAGTCATGAGCTCAAGGTACGGAAAAGTTTGTTCAAAAACAATAACTTAAGGTGGCTCCATATAGTTTTACAACCACGCACATGCTGATGATGCGAGTCATGTGAACCAGTGCACGCGCTGATGCAAGCTCAGGGAAAAGTGTTTAACCACGTTTTTTTTGTTAATCATTTCAAAGGAAAACTTTGTCCGCATTGGAATTTTAAGAAAAGGCAATGCAGTTTACATAGACAAGTCTTTGAGGCTTCCCATTCAACAAAAAAAGGAAAAATATTGCTGTCATTCAATTAAAAAATATGTTTTATACCCTCAGAATTTTTTAAAAATAAAACTCTTGCAAAGATTCATGCAACATGATGTGCGGTGTATATGTTGTGGTTCAATTTTATTCTTGGTTTAAATTTTATTTTCCTTTGTTTTTGGGTATGGTTATGTATGATAATGATTTTAAAGATTGGAAAATAAAATTTGAACCAAGGAAAAATTGAACCACAAGATGTGCATAGAGTAAGCTGTTATCCTCACTCTGATGGCTACATCAAAGACTTTTTGTTTGAATTGCTTGTTGAGTTTACTGTGCCTTTCAATAACGTGAGAACTTTGAATTACCCAACTGACAATTGCGTTTTTTGCTGCCATCAATCATAATGATGGCGACAGAGGATGGGAGACTTGTATAAAAGGGATGAGGATTTTTTTAACAAAATTTGAATCAAACCCCAAAAGGAGACCAATCTGGGCTTTGCCTCTATGCTTTTTATAACTCCTGAAACAGACCATTTTTCAAACGTGATTGGTCTAGACTGCCAATACAGTATGAAAGAATTTTTATTTCATGTGCAGCCCTAATGAGACCTTGACAACTAAAAGTATTGGGGTTCTGTCCTGAACACTCTAAGTGAGACCAAAATTCACAATTTTCACCCCTAAAACTTTTCTGCAAAATGGTGGAAAATACGTTATTCTTTTGTCTTCATGTTAATTGGCCCTCATTGCCTTGATTGCATCTACAGAATTGAAAAGCATCTTTGGCTTAAAACGAGGCAACGAGGGCCAATTAACATATAGGCAAAAGAACAATGTATTTTCCATCATTTTGGAAAAAGGTGTATCACAGCTGATTGCATGACTCATTTAGTTACTTCCCAACTGTTTTGGCAATAAAAGAGAAAAGAAAATGTACATGTAGTCACACAACGCTTATCAGGCAAGTCTTGTAGGCCCGCAACTTAATTTGTCTGCACGCATTGCGTGCCAATGTTGCTAGCAAATTGGCCATTTTACAGTTGTCTGCTCAGCGACCTGGCCTTTGAATGGTAGCGAGGCTGGAGGTGAGCTTGTATTGATACAAACCTCTCTGCTTTCTCATGTAAATGCAAACTAGTTAGCATCAGAACAACTTAATTTACAAAACAAAAGCAGCGAGGTCTATCAAAACAAGGTCAACTCCAGCCTTGCTACCATTCAAAGGCCAGGCCACTGAGCAGACAACTGTAAAATGGCCTATTAGTCTTCTCTTTCCTGTGCGACTAATCAAAATACACTAATGAGTTTGGCGATCGATTGTCAAGAAAAAGCCACATTGCAGTCTAATTAACTTCTCTTGAAATATGTGTTAAAATTCCTTTTCCTTCTTAAATAATTCTCTCACATTGTCGTTTTTCCTAGGTATCATCAAAACCAAGAGATAGATTGCCTTTGCTGTAAGTTTATACCTCTAAGATGTGGAGCTTCTGTGAACATTCATACACATGAGTTCCTGAAGCATTTGCAGTATACCTTGGAGCTTCAGAGGTAAATATTTGTGGAACATACTCAAAAATACTTTCTTGTGCAGTGGTGTTGAAATTTTGTGCAATTTATGGCCAACAATTTTTTCAGGACAATCTGCTCTCTGTGTTATTATGTTATTGTCTCATGTGATGTACTTTACTTTACTTCTTTCAGAATGAATGGTGGCAAGTTGGCTGCAGCCTTCATTTCACAGTGAGTTTTTTTAAAGCATATACGGGCAATGGAAGTGACCACTGACAGTTAAAGTACACAAAATTGAAAGTTATTCTACGTTGTATATCGGTTTCTGCTTTTGAATTCCACTGACATTTGCGGATCAAGGGCAGGGACCCTATTATAGCAACCCCTCCCCTCCCCTCCTCCTCTGTACTGAGCACATCTGGATCTGCTGCCGATGACATCTGGTTATTCTCTGTCATCAGCAATATTACGAATAGCTATCCTTTAATTTCCCTGACTTGCATGGTTGATAGTTTATTGCGTTCGACGAAGGAGAACGCACCCTAATCGAGAAAAACTCTTGCTTTTATGGACTATACGACGTTGTCAATTTGGCCCCCCCAGAAAATTTTTCAGGGGCGAATGACGTCATCTCCATGCCATGTGCTTCTGTTTTGCCACAGGTAGCCCAAGCTCGATATATGAGTAGCTTTCATGTTGACCTTTGCATTGTTACGTAATTCGAGCAATTTGCATATTTATAAGGGTTTGTATGGGGAAAGAAATAAAGCCGAAAAGAACGAAAAATTAACAGTTGAATTACAATAAAAACTGCTCACCTGAACTCTTGCGTTACTTTTTTTGTGTGCTGTGTGGTTTTTTAACCGATTTGGTGCGATTTAGTGCAGTTTTAGTTCCAATTGGGCTACCTGTGGTTTTGCTGTTTGGAGTGATTTCTCTCGACAAAATTGTCCTGTGTTATGGTCTGTCATCGCTGCTGTTTGGAGGGTTTTCATCCAAGGTAGAAGAGTTTTAATCAGCCACCGAACGTCGTAAAAGGAGTAGAAATCGAGTAACTCGATTCGTTGTTTTATAGGCAAGGTAAACCAGCGTGTTTGCATGCAAAACGATTCACAAAACTAGCTAAAATTTCAAATCGTTAGCATTTCATGTAAAACGAGTGAGTAGAATAAGGATCAAAATTGTTTTATCGCTTCTTTGAATTTGTATTCTATAGTTATTCGCAGAATGTTTAGGCATTTTGATGAGGAAATCATTATTGAATATTATGAGTGTATTGACTATGAACGAAAAGTTTATGTGCTGTGCCTCGATCTATTTTCAAATTGAAGTGAAAGTATTTGTAGAAGTCTGTGGAGTTTTAGAAGTTGTGTAGTGCTCTGTGTACCCTGGGTGCCAGAGGGTTTTTTTGTTTTGTTTTGCGGCGATAGTGAGCGGCGGAGCCGCGATCGTCAACGAGCGAATCGTCAACGAGCGGTTTTTTTTTCGCTCGTTCGTTCACGATCGCGGCTTCGCCGCTCACTGTCGCCACAAAACAAAACGAAAAAACCCTCTGGCACCCAGGGTATGCTCTGTGTAGTGCCAAAAGATATTAAACAACTAAAGTGAAATAAATAATTATTTGTCGTGTACATGATAATTCATTTCTATTCCATATGAATTTTAGTGTAAAAATGAATGCAAATTGCCCATTCATTTATGACTTTGTACGTTTCTGCTTTGTGAATGTCACATGAAGTGCTAGGAGCGACTTCTATTCACGTTGTTTTACAATATTCTGACATCAATGAGAATTTGCCGTTCCATTCATTATTTGAGGTTCTTTTTGACCTTTGGTAAACAATCACTGCTATGATGACAGATCATGTTTCCGTCCGGTTGAATGGCTTCTTGTGTAACAGTGTAACATCCAATTTACGATAACATAGCTTGCAAGCAAAGAGAAATTCTGCTTTAACATATCAAGAACTGCTACAGTGTCACAATTTTTTCACAGTTTATTGAACCCCTTCGAAAAGAACACAACCCATTTCTTGATGCGACAAATTCCAGTTCATTTTGCAGAGAGATGTTCTTTTGGCTCGTCACGCAATCTTTCCTCCAAAATGTTGTGTGATGAGATTCCTCTCTCGCTCATCCTCATCGCTCCATTTGAGGCATATTAAATTGCATAGTTTGCCAACAACCTTGCTCCTTTGCTACTACCTGACTCTCCATCTTAGGTCGAACGCACTTCCCTAATCGCTGATTACTACTAGTTAAAATGTATATTTTTAAAAAAAGGTACCCTCGGTAGTAGTTTCCTTCGCAGCGGTCATTTGGGTCGTCACGCAACGTGCGGAGAAGCGTTGCGTGACAAGCTGATTCAGCTGATGGCTGATTCAGTAATAATATGAATTAAGGATATTCAATTATGGATTGCGCTGATTGGCCAAAGTGTGACAGCTCAGACAACTGGAAGCGACTTGGGTTTTTGAGACATTCAAGAGTGTGTGTAGGAAACCGAATTTTAACAAGCTGAAGTTTGAATTCATGGGAATTCAAGTTTTCTGGTTTCCTGTCCCAACAATAATTCAATAGTTAAAATAACGATTAATAACAAAATAGTGGAAAATCAAAAGTATCATGTTGCAAACGAAAAAAGTTGTGTTTCGGTAGTAAAGATAAGCGTGAGTATCGCTGGTTTTTTAACGTCTTACTGAAAGTGAAATAAGGCAAACAAACAAAATACACAAAACAGCCACTTCGCATTCTGCACTGTCCTTCGAGTCTCTGAGTCTCGGTCTGTATTGTAAGATACGGTACTTCGTTTTACCGGTCGATTTATGGTGTATCTCACAGTGCAGTACTAATACTAATTAATGAATTTTTTTTTATTTCAGTGCCACGCTTCATCATGATGTGAAGAAATGACGAAACAGCACTGACAAGGAGATCAGTTTACTTGAGTCACAAACCAAGTTCATCAAATTATAGTTGAAGAAATACGTTTGCGAGTTTTTTATCAGACTCTTTTGATATTGTTTCTAGAATTTTGTACAAGCGATTTAACAAGAACTGTAGATTTGTAGAATTCGCTGAAACTTAGTAAGAAATTTAAGTTATGCGTGTTGAACTTCAGGCAAAATTGGCAGCGTCAAAACGTCGCCAAAAAAAAGGTTTAATGAAACGATCACATCTCCACAAAATAACAATAGGGAGCTTAAGCAAACTACGACGGCAACGGCAACGTGAACGTCACCAAACAAAAGGTTTAAATAGCAGAACAATAGCTCTGCACGTGCGTTTTGAATCTTGGTACATTTCTTGGCCGTTCTCTGCAAAACAACAACGTGAAATGACCGAGTTCTGCGTATTCTGGACAACGCGAGCCACGACGGTTAATTTTTGATTTTTCTTTTTGGAGTTGAATGCTCTCTTCACATATTCAGTTAGGGCCAGTTCTTAAACCGATAGTTACACTGAATACATCTGGATAATCGCGAGATTCTCGAGTAAAATATAAATTCATTTTTCACCAGGCGTTGTCCTCGGCGTCGCCGTCGTCGTAGCTTAAGCACCCTAATATGCAAATTGTGCGGATTTTGAAGATTGTGAACCACAACATCAATTTGTTTGTGTTTTTATTTGGAATTGAACTCTGTCTTAACATACTCAGCTGAAGGATGGCTAAGCGAATAAAACTAGTGTAAGATTTTTTCTTGATTATGAGCAATCATTTGACGTTTAGTCTAAAATAGTTTGTTTTTGAAAAGCAATCGATTGTTGTTAGGTGAAAGAGCAGAGTGAATATTCACCGGAGCAATGCTAATTTTGATGTACGCAACAAGGTAATCGCTATCAGAAATATAATGCGTGGTTTTTAAATGGAGGTTTTATTTCAATCAAGTCACCTCAAATAAATTTAATAGACTTTATTTGATTCCGATAATGAATACTGTGTTGTTTGGGTATATATCAAACACTCGAGAGAGTGTTTCATCAGATTTGCAAACACCTGGTCAATAATACTCGGTAACGCGTCGTAATTTTAACTCTATTCCGGTGGAAATGCTGATGAAACACTGTCATGTTTGATATATTACTTCAAAGTTGCACACTGAAATCGTTTTGCTAGTATTATTTTATAGATTTTTTCCAGTAGAAACATTACAGAATAAAGTATACTAGAGAGAATGTTTCATCACATTTCAAAACACCTCGTCAAAAATACTCCGCTACGCGTCGGATTTTCAACTCTCTTGTTGATGGGAAAATGTGATGAAACACTCTCCTGTTTGATATATCACTTCAAAGGTGCACAATGAAATCGTTTTGTTAGTATTGTTTTAAAGATTTTGTCCAGTACAAATATTACAGAATAAAGTATTTTTGAAATGTAATTTGTTGTTGCGACGTATTTGACCCAATAATTGGAGGGCGTTTTGCTGGTGCACTGATACGAGCTACAGAAAAGAGAAAGCAAACAAAACTTGAAAAGAAGAAAACAAGCACATTCTTCACTATTTGAAAATAGTTGCGAAGTCCGCTTTGCTTTGCAGACGGTAATCTTACATGGATTCGTATTATACCACAAGTACGAGCAAGTCAAAAGGCTTCAAGTTGAAATGTTTTGTTGACACTGTGTCTAATGCGCATGCGTGTCTGTAAACATAGTACCACAAGGATGAGAAACTTGGTAGCTATATAAGAAAGTGTTTTCTTTTGAGTGTGGTGGGTGGGGGACGGTGGATGGTACCCATGTCCAATTTTCATTCATTTCGGGATTGAACTTTTTCTTTTTTCAGATAGTAAAACTCGAAAGATAACCCGAGAAAAGTCTGTTCGTACTACGCATGCGCACTACTCCACCCTGTTCCACAAGGATAAGCGAGTTGCTCATTTATTAAGGAAATAATTTTTGAAAGGGTGGTGGTGGGGGTTCGGGATGGTAGAAAATGAAAACTGTCTTTAGATATTGTAGTGTTGTAAATATGTTGTAGTGTCAGTAATTGTAGTAGACTTTTAGTGTGTAATGTTCACTTTCTAAAGGAATGATTAAAGATTTTGAGCAGCAGTATCCCCCACCACCTCGTCCAGGAAAACGACTTACTCTTATCCTCAATGAACTTTCTAATCATTGTGGTACACTTTTTTGCAAATACGCATGCGCATTACGTATGTATGCCATGTTTGACAATATTGGCGAAAAAAAAATACAATACTTCAACTGTAGAAGTAGTGTTTAGGTGCATCCATCTGTCTCGTTTGTGCCACGATGGAAAGTTTGACTGTGTATTAAAAAATTCATTTATATTTTTTGTTGGAAGTTCGTGGCTGGGAGGGGGATGGTACTTTATGGTACTTTGTACGATAAAGAAGACAAAAACGCCGACGGTAAATAAACAATTGAAACCTTTTGTGTAAGTGATGGCATGGAAATATAGCAAAAACTGGTAAAATTTCGAACTGGTAAAACCAAACTGGAAAAACTTTAATTCACTTCAAGTTTCAACTTGAAATTAATTATATTTCGCGTAGTTTGTAGCTCTCACACAGACGTAATGCGCTTTCTTAGGGTTTGGGAAGAAACACAAAGTTTTTTCAAACAACTGGACTCATTTTATTTCAAATAAAATATACACAGTAAAAAGTCAAATTATAAAAAAATCCAGCCAGACGACTTTGCATGTCTTTGAGGTGAGCTTGTATTCCAAGGACGAGAAGCTGTAAGCCCTGTCAAAAAGGAAAAAAAAAAGAGTTGCTAGTTAGTAAAGTGGACAAGAAAAAAATGGGAATTGTAAGAAAAAAATCTGTTTGATAAAATATGCAAGTTCTGTTTGAGGGTCGATGGGGAGTTTGAATTTTGGTTAATTTCTCCAACATAAGAGTGTTTCATCACATTTCCAAACATCGAGAAAAAAGTTGAAAATACAACACGTAATAGAGTGTTTTTGCGGAACTTCAAGGTGTTTGACAGGGCATCGAGTGACAAATGACACTCGAAAATGCCAGAAAGCTTTCTTTAAGTTCTATCCTCTTAACAATACAATCCCAACAGCAATTCTGTTCCACAAGCCAATGCATCATTTAATATTTAGTAGACATGATAGTGTACTTCATGCTCATTGTCATTCACAGAACTGTCCCAGCTCTGCCGTATAGGCAGAAACAAGTGTTACCGCTTATATTACCAACGAAATTAATCCTACAACAATTACCACATTATATAAGAAATGCTGTACCTAAAAAAAATAAAAATCCCCCAAAATTGAGACGCAAAAATTCCTTCCAACACTAAGCCCTCCCAAAGGAAAGTCTGTGGGCTTGTATTAAGTTATAGCTCTTAAACGATGTAACTTTTCCAATTGTTGTACATTCTTGTCCACAGAGGCTGTCTATGCCAGGGATCGAGCCCTCTGGCCGACCCCAATTTCCGAGCATGCACAGAATACTCACTGTGTACTTTTTTAGCCAATTAGATTTGTCAGATTTGACACTTAGTCCGTGATTCGCAGACTTCTTATGTTGGAGACGGCCAGACGTCTCGATCCCTTGCGCAGACCAGAAGGATTGCGGCACTGGAGACGAGAATGATCGTCCATATTGTGGTTTTATTTGTATTTTATGTTGCTATGCCCAAAGACCTGGACTGTTCATTAACGACTGCAGAACTTGTTTTGTTGTGTTAAGAAAGTTTCACCAATGGTATTCTTGTATAGAACTAAAAACTTCAGATGCAATATCCCTCTGAAATACTCAAATTATCATAACAAAGCCACCCCCGCCCCCATCTCTGCTGTGTATAGGACCTCCCCAAAAAAATATTTGCTGCTTTTCGTCTTTGTTCAGTCACTCTTGTTGTACGTTTACAAGTATTTTTAATTAAACTTTTCGCATCAATCCTTTTGCTTTGCGTAGTTGAGTCAACTGCGGCATTTTTGTGGTATTTGTGTGGTTTTAGGGGAAGGCACTGGCTATTATTTCTTGTATATAAAGTTAGCCAAATTTCCTATTTTCATCCGATTTTTTGATGGAACTATCGCTTCCCGCAGCGAAAATTTAAGCTACACTTGCCGCACTCGTTTCCTATATAAAGTCAAACGTTGGTATATTGGCTGATAACCAGGATTTAGTAAACCAATCACAAAGCTAGAAATGCAACATCCGGGGTTGAGAATTTTATAATTGAAAATATTTGATTAATTGATCCGGGATCCAGCACAATAACCATTACAGTCGAAACCGAAAAAGCGTGAACGCCAAAAATAATTTCTGGAATGTTTATTGTTCTAGGACCAATCAGATTCGAGACGTTACCGCAACAAACCGCAACAGTAATTAGCTAAAAGGTTTCGATTCTTTTATCACGAAACGACTTTTTCGTCTACATTAAGTCTTGAGATCACCACCGATTAACAAACACTCTGGAATTATTAATTTTCTTCTATTTCAGAGTTGAAGCATAATCAAAGAATAACTATAAACGATAAATACTGAAAAGAGAAAAATAATCGAACAGACATGGCTAGACAGCGCGTCTGGAAGCAGAATAAAATTGAATTTTCACAGCAAATGCAAATGCAACGCGTGCCGTTGCAAATTCAAATATGTGTGCCGTTAAAAATTGAAAAATGGGTGCCGTTGCGTGACATACTGGGCCGGAGAATTTTGCTGGGACGCGCTTCGTGAACTGTTCCGGCTCCGCATCGAAGTAAGGTAGAGAGAACATTTTTGTAAAGTTTATTCAATAAAATTTTGGTGAAATGGGGAAAAGGATAAAACCTAGAAATGATTGTAAGTAGAAAAACCGGATAGGTTGTATTTTTTTAAAAATAATCAAAAATTCTATTCTGCTTCCAGACGCGCTGTCTAGCCTTGTCTGTTCGATTATTTTTCTCTTTTCAGTATTTATCGTTTATAGTTATTCTTTGATTATGCTTCAACTCTGAAATAGAAGAAAATTAACAATTCCAGAGTGCTTGTTAATCGGTGGTGATCTCAAGACTTAATGTAGACGAGAAAGTCGTTTCGTGATAAAAGAATCGAAACCTTGCAGCTAATTACTGTTGCGGTTTGTTGCGGTAACGTCTCGAATCTGATTGGTCGTAGAACAATAAACATTCCAGAAATTATTTTTGGCGTTCACGCTTTTTCGGTTTCGACTGTAAGCCACAATGCCTTCACTGATGATGAATCTTCAACATTATGGATAAAAAGAAAAAACGTTTTCATAATCCTTCTTGATCTTTTCCAATTTTTATCATCCTTGTTCCTTTCTGGTGTGTCATCTCCTCTTTGGATTTTTTCTACATTATTAAACTGATACTTTAAAAATTCTTTCCTTTTGAAGGTAACTTTGACATCACAAAAAATTATGACCAATATGTTGTGAAAAAGCTCCTCTTTTCCAAAATAATATATCTCACAGAAACAAATCACTCCTACATTTCAGTGTCTACCACACTTCCTTCGCCATCCTTGAATATTCATTGGATGCACAGATGGATGCCTGTAAATGGAGAACGCAAGAATGTCCCACCTCACTAATAAGAAATCAATTACAATGATGAATATTACAATGATGAATGCAAGTATTGAACTATGTTTCACATACCAAAACGCTCAAAAAGAGATTTACTAGGTGGAACCAACTCCTTTGCAGGTCAGCTCTTACACCCATCTCCTGTACAAAGCTCAAGATCCATTCAGCGCATGCAGACAGTCCAGGTCCAAAACAATTTTCTGTCTGAAACAATTTTGATGAAGGACCAGTCTTTGCTTCACAGATCAAGAAACTCAGGAAGAGATTTATTGGGTGGAACCAACTCCTTTGCAGGTCAGCTCTTACACCCATCTCCTGTAAAAAGCTCAAGATCCATTCAGTGCATGCAGACAGTCCCAGGTTCAAAACAATTTTCTGCCTGAAACAATTTTGATGAAGGACCAGTCTTTGCTTCACAGATCAAGAAACTCAGGAAGAGATTTATTGGGTGGAACCAACTCCTTTGCAGGTCAGCTCTTACACCCATCTCCTGTACAAAGCTCAAGATCCATTCAGCGCATGCAGACAGTCCAGGTCCAAAACAATTTTCTGCCTGAAACAATTTTGACGAAGGACCAGTCTTTGCTTCACAGATCAAGAAACTCAGGAAGAGATTTATTGGGTGGAACCAACTCCTTTGCAGGTCAGCTCTTACACTCATCTCCTGTACAAAGCTCAAGATCCATTCAGTGCATGCAGACAGTCGCAGGTCCAAAACAATTTTCTGCCCGAAACAATTTTGATGAAGGACCAGTCTTTGCTTCACAGATCAAGAACCTCAGGAAGAGATTTATTGGGTGGAACCAACTCCTTTGCAGGTCAGCTCTTACACCCATCTCCTGTGCAAAGCTCAAGATCCATTCAGCGCATCCAGACAGTCCCAGGTCCAAAACAATTTTCTTTCTCAAGCAATTTTGATGAAGGACCAGTCTTTGCTTCACAGATCAAGAAACTCAGGAAGGGATTTATTGGGTGGAACCAACTCCTTTGCAGGTCAGCCCTTACACCCATCTCCTGTACAAAGCTCAAGATCCATTCAGCACATGCAGACAGTCCAGGTCCAAAACGATTTTCTGCCTGAAACAATTTTGACGAAGGACCAGTCTTTGCTTCACAGATCAAGAAACTCAGGAAGAGATTTATTGGGTGGAACCAACTCCTTTGCAGGTCAGCTCTTACACCCATCTCCTGTACAAAGCTCAAGATCCATTCAGCGCATGCAGACAGTCCCAGGTCCAAAACAATTTTCTGCCTGAAACAATTTTGATGAAGGACCAGTCTTTGCTTCACAGATCAAGAAACTCGGGAAGAGATTTATTAGGTGGAACCAACTCCTTTGCAGGTCAGCTCTTACACCCATCTCCTGTACAAAGCTCAAGATCCATTCAGTGCATGCAGACAGTCCAGGTCCAAAACAATTTTCTTTCTCAAGCAATTTTGATGAAGGACCAGTCTTTGCTTCACAGATCAAGAAACTCAGGAAGAGATTTATTGGGTGGAACCAACTCCTTTGCAGGTCAGCTCTTACACCCATCTCCTGTACAAAGCTCAAGATCCATTCAGCGCATGCAGACAGTCCCAGGTCCAAAACAATTTTCTGCCCGAAACAATTTTGATGAAGGACCAGTCTTTGCTTCACAGATCAAGAAACTCGGGAAGAGATTTATTAGGTGGAACCAACTCCTTTGCAGGTCAGCTCTTACACCCATCTCCTCCTGTACAAAGCTCAAGATCCATTCAGTGCATGCAGACAGTCGTAGGTCCAAAACAATTTTCTTTCTCAAGCAATTTTGATGAAGGACCAGTCTTTGCTTCACAGATCAAGAAACTCAGGAAGAGATTTATTGGGTGGAACCAACTCCTTTGCAGGTCAGCTCTTACACCCATCTCCTGTACAAAGCTCAAGATCCATTCAGCGCATGCAGACAGTCCAGGTCCAAAACAATTTTCTGCCTGAAACAATTTTGACGAAGGACCAGTCTTTGCTTCACAGATCAAGAAACTCAGGAAGAGATTTACTGGGTGGAACCAACTCCTTTGCAGGTCAGCTCTTACACCCATCTCCTATACAAAGCTCAAGATCCATTCAGCACATGCAGACAGTCCCAGGTCCAAAACAATTTTCTTTCTCGTGCAGTTTTGATGAAGTACCAGGGTTCACCCCTTACCCCTTGTTTTGGCCAACCATTTCATTGGATACAAAATAATGAGAATGCTTGGAGAGAAAACTTCCATCGAGGATAGGTGGATGGCAGTTCATTTTGTGTATTTGAGATTGAGCAAGATGCTGTTTCATTTAAAAGTTTCATGACATCAATGCCTAACACCCTAACAATTTTTTTTATAATGGAGAAAGAAGCAGTTCATTAATAAGCATTCTTGGATGTCTCAGTTCATAACATTCCTCTTAAGGACTTCCGTTTTTCATAAGAAAATTTCCACAGGTCTACTTACAGTTTTATCCAATCACCCCACTCCAACCGTCACATACAATGTCTACAACAATTTGACTTTCTCGATGTCCATGTTGGTAACTGAGGTTGTAAACAATGCTAAAAAACAAAAATAGGACATTTTTTATGCATGTATAAACAAGATCCCGGTCCTATACCCACCTAGGGCTATGGCCATAAGTAAGTAAGTATAAACAAGATCTGGAGCTTTTAGGTCATTTAAGTATACTATCTAATGTTACGATATTCTCCATTCTGTGATTGGTGGAGAGGAATATAATAAGTGAACAATGTGACAACTGCGATACATGTATGTCCATTCAACAATGTGACAAATTACTTTAGCTTGAGATTTTTCATACAAAGTTTCAAGCTCTAGTCTACTATAAATAAAAATTAAATCACCTTTCCTCTGTCTGCCTCAAATAGAGTTGTCTGCTTTGCTTTGTAATTCTTGACATCATTATCACCTTTTAAACTAAATAAAAGAAACTCAAGCTTATGAAATACTCTGCCAACAAGGAAGAAAAGAGCACGAAATGTTGGGGAAAAACACAGTCAAACATAATTGAAAGTAAGTAGTTTGAGAAATATAAATATATAATGACTACAGCTGACTACACATCATCTATATTATGCCAAGCCCATTGTTTGGTGGAACTCACATATGAAAGGCATAGGAATGCTTGTCGAAAAATTTCAATCAAGCCTAATGGTGGTGTGCTGGACTCTGGATCAAGCGGTCTGGGTTTGAGTCCTGCCCAGCTGTGGGCACTGTGTTGTGTTCTTGGGCAAGACACTTTACTCTCACAGTGCCTCTCTCCACCCAGGTGTATAAATGGGTACAGGCGAATTTAATGCTGGACAGGGGAGGGGGAGGGGGGTAACCCTGTCGTGAACAAACTTTCCATCCAAGGGGAGTAGAAATACTCCTAGTGACTTCATGCTAGTGATCATGAAAACCAGGATAGGCTCCGGCCTGCTGGGCCACTTGTCTTTTACATGGACTTGACCTTATTCTTAGCTGGGGTATGTTCTCAGCTAGTCTCCCTCGCAGCCGTTTTTAGTGTCATCACGCAATGCTCCTCCCCACAAACGGCTGCTAACATTTTATGTTGTTCGAATGTGAGCAGCCGTTTGTGGGGAGGAGCGTTGCATGACGACACTAAAAATGGCTGCGAGGGAGACTAGTTCTAAGCATATGCATATGAAAGGCGCTTATCATATACAAGCTCTCAAGACCTTTTTCAGTCACAAAAGCTTTTTAATTCTACATCTGATGTTTTGTGTATGCAATATTTAGCTTTAATATTTAGGTGTAGTTTGAATTTTTAACATTGAAATGCACAATTGAAAACTTTATATTGATAATTGTGCAATACAAGTTTTTAAATTTTTATAATAGGTAAAAACAAATGATATAATTTCCCGACGTTTCGGCGACCTCATGATGCCATTATCAAGGGTTCAAAGAGTTATAACTCAAATTTACATACCGGAGGTGGCTTTAACACAAATACTTTAGCACGGATAGAATCCGTTTGCACGTTCAAACTTGGTGTTAATCGCTTGATGGAAAGCATCTCGTTGACAAGACAATCAAATTTGTTCCTGCTTCCTGTTTCTTTAGTACTTTGAAACAACTGAGGAGGTCCTCAGGGACAGCACCCATGTGGTCGTTGTCATAGTGCTTGTGTTTAGAAGATGACGTGCTTTTAATTTTTTTTTTGGAATTTTTTATGATGATGTGCTTAAAGGGGTTTTGTCACGGATTTTGGCAGATTTTTGAAAAGCCAAAATTTATATTTGTGTCGAAGGAAACCAAAAAATAATAGTCCATTTTTATTAACAATTGGTATTTTAGAGCACTGAAACTGTTAACAAGTGTCTTAAGCTGCAGATGGCTAGGATGGAAATGGATTACAACTTGAAAAGTTTAGCTAAACTTTTCAAGTTGTTTCCGCATGTCTACAAAAAAATCGATATTTTTAGCCGTAGTTAGATTTTTATCCACATATTAAGGTTATATCTTCCTTTAGATGTTCAACGGTAATGATTTTCATGGGTATAGTTGCCTACCACTAATTTCAGAACAGTTTAGACCAAAAATCTGCGAAATCCCCGTGACAGAGCTCCTTTAAGATGACGTGCTTTTATGGCCATCCATGTGGGCATGTAAATGCCTGCATACGTAGCCAACATACATGTATGTACCAGTATATACCGGTAGCTCCCTGTATCACACAGGCTACATTTAAACTGGTACACTACGCATTGTTGATTAACCAGCTGCGGTTTGTTCTCACATTCTTGAAGGTCCGGGCCAATCATCCAACTGACAAATATGGGCTGGATTGTGGTTTGGAGCTTAATGCTAAGGTCTTTCAACTGTGTCTTAACAATGTTAGCAGAGTCTTGGTCCTTAAAGGGTATGACTACCCGGGTCATGTCATTTTCCGCCATATTTCCCGAAGCCTGCAATGGCTGCTGGTGAGCAACTCTCAAGTTGACTAAGGTATTAATGGTGGAGTTGATAAGGTGATGAGGGTAGTCCAGACGTGAGAATAAAGACAGGGTTCATACCAAAAATTTCAACCATTTTTCCAGGACTTTTCAAGGGCCAAATTGAATTTTCAAGGACCACCTACCAGGAAAGTAATTTTGCAGCTGGTATATAAATGCACATTCCTAGTCCAAGCTAACAGGTTTCTAAGGCTTCAAGTGTTTGCTTCATCTCCTTCTCTACATTTATCAGTTCACTTGTCGCTTTTCTTTCTTAGCTGCTTTTATACCCGTGTTTTACAGTGTTTGAAGTTGCTTTACACAGGAAAAGAATACCATAGTCTATGCAAAGCAATTTGCTTTTGACCCGACTACATTTAAAGTTGAAGAAAATTCAAGGAAATTTCAAGGACTTTTCAAGGAAAAATGGAATTCAATGACTTTTCAGACTGTGCGAACCCTGAAAGACTTCAAGCACTCACTCTCCTCCGAAAAGTAAGGCCACTAAGAGTACAAACGGTATGCGCGATTGAGCATAGTTGTTAATAAGCTCCGTTTGTACCAGTTGTCAATGTGACTCTGGTATTGGACAAGTAAACCAGTATTATCAGGGTGTTTAGGAAGTCTGTCAGCTTCACAATGGAAATCAAAAAGGAAATCGAACGCTTTTGAACGTGCAAATGGATTCTATCCATGCCAAAGTTTTTGTGTAGCCACCTCCGCTATGTAAATTTGAGTTATAACTCTTTGAACTCGCATTTAGTTAATTTCTCATTATGTGGTTCCAGAAAATATCCATACTCCCCCCACAGAAGGGATTGGAAATTCCGGGGAGGAGGGGGGTCTCAAAGACCCAAAAATTTAAAGCAATGTATGAAGCTAAATTGGAATTTCCAGAGGGGTGGGGGGGGGGGGGGTCATAGGGCAAATCCCTTCCGTGGGGGGTATGGATATTTTCTGGAACCATACATTGGACCCTTGACAATGGCGTCATGAGGTCACCGAAACGTCGGGAAATTATATTGTTTGTTTTTACCTATCTATGTATTACTAAATCATTGTTAATATAAATTTTTATTATTATTATGTTCTTAAATTCCGGTTTCTCTGAGCCTTAAAATTCTTATAGAAAAGGTTCTTATTGAAAGAAAGTGTAGAAATGAGACCATTATTGGGCAATTCCATAAAATATCCATACCATACAACAGACGGCTTTTTGGAATTTGGAGGGCAAGGGTGGGGGGGGGGGAGACATGAACTGGAATTCCAAAGGAATGGGGGGATAGTTACGATTGGAATTCCAAAGGCATCGGGGGTTTTCAGATCTGGGATTTCCAGAGTGTAAAGACAAGTGATTTTGTGGACTTTCCTTTACTTTTAAGCCTATTGCTTAAGTTATGGACTCACGTACCTCGTGTACATGTGGTAATAAACTTCACGTTAAAACTTGCCTTGTCTTTTCAATGTTAAATAATGTTAAAAAGACAATGACTAGCATAGAGTCAGTCTTAAGTTTCTTGTTTACATTGTAAGTTCCAGTAAAACTGGGATCATTAGCAGATTTTGTTGTGTGAAACTTGTCACAGAAAGAAAATTTCATCGAAAAATCTGTGCGTCATATAACTGAAGAACTATAGAAGGCCTTATCGAATTCAAAAGGTAATCAGTTCCTGAGGGCTTGATAAAAAATGGAAATTTCGAATGGGAGGTGGGGGGGGGGGGGGGGGGGGTAACGATTATGGAATTCAGAGGGCATGGATTTAATTTGATTGTCTTGTCAATGAGATGCTTTCCATCAAGCGCGATTAACACCAAGTTTGAATATGCAAACAGATTCTATCCGTGCCAAAGTATTTGTGTAGCCACCTCCGCTATGTAAATTTGAGTTATAACTCCCCCCCCCCCCTTACCCTCCAAATTCCAAAAAGCCGTCCGTTGTATGGTATGGATATTTTATGGAATTGCCCAATAATGGTCTCAGTTCTACACTTTCTTTAATGCATTAAAAAATTGGTAAAAACTATAACGAAACATCACATAGACAACATATGATGTGTAAATTCACTGGCTGCTTTTTACATGTATATTTTCTTTCGATATCAATTTACCAATTCGCACTAGCGGACAAATTTTGTAACAATTGGTAGATTTCATCAATAATGTGTCACTTGTTCCAGAAAACAAGTGCGAATACGTTTTTTGAGACCTAGAACTTGTCAAACAATTCAGGAAAACAAAGAGGCAGTTGTCTTATGATTGGTCCGCGTTGCAAGCGCGATACAATTTTGTCAAACAATCACAAAAACAAGTGCGAACGACTTGTTGGACAAGGGCAAATTTTGTCAAAACGGACAATTCTTCAAAGGGGCCGATGTCCTGCCTCAAGGCAGGACAAGTCATGACAAGTCGCATTCCAACGCCCCTCATAATGCCAGATAACAATACGTTGTTGATTGGCTATTGTCTTTGGTCTGGATTGTACTAAAAAACAACATGCAAAATTTTTCCGCGATAGGCGACAAAACATGTTTGTGTGCCGAGGTGAGGGACGTATACAAAACATGGACCCGGGTCCATGGACCACCCCTGTGGACCCGGTCCATGGACCACCCCATGGACCCGGTCCATGGACCACTTCTGTGGACCCGGTCCATGGACCACCCCTAGCTGAGCCTGTTTTTCATTGTATACATGTACTTGGAAACAGACATATACAAAACATGGACCCAGGTCCATGGACAGCCTTATAGACCACCCTGGTCCATGGACCACCTGATGGACCACGCCTTATTTTCAAAAGCAGATTGTACCTGTCAGTGTAAATGTTAGACTGGGGACATTGTATAGAACTCAGACTTATGACACTCAATATCCAGTTCCTGCTTTCTAATATGTAATTGAAGCTTTTGCAAGTTATGATGGCCCAGTGCTTATCTGTTAGATTCGTTGCAAACAAAGTTTAGCGTTAAATACATACGCTATTAAGAAATACTGAGAAAATAAAGCTGACCTAGTGGAGTGTCACCATTTTGATCAGACAAAACAAAAGTGAGGTCATCATCATATTACAGTACTGCTATATATATGTGAGCCTGCTAATCTAATGCGTTGTTAACGCAGAACATTGGTGTTTGCACTCGAAAGCAAAAAAAAAAAGTTGTCCAGACATTTTGTCCAACCTAACTGTTGGAATTTCATCGGACATTGGCAAATTGTGGTCGGCCAATGTCCAAAGTCCGACACTTATTTTCCGCCCTGAATCCACCATACTGTGGAACCCACATATATTGTGCATGAACATGCATGATGAAAATCAGGTCCAGGGGTGGTCCATGGACCAGGTCCACAAGAGTGGTCCATGGACCGGGTCCATGGACCAGGTCCATGGTCCACAGGGTGGTCCATGGACCGGGTCCACGGGGGTGGTCCATGGACCTGGGTCCATGTTTTGTATACGTCCCGAGGTGAGGTCGTGGAAGGATGGTAATACCGGGGTTGGAACAAATGAATGCGGAGGGAACCAGTTTGTGCCGATAAATGGAGGGGAAAAGAAATAGTTAACTTGCGACATTTTCCCTGCACGAGCACAAAAACATCACTACATGCGCACTTCAAATGCAAATCGTTTTAAAATTTTTCACCACGTGGACCTGCCTGATTATGTGATGTTTGCACAAGACGACCGTGCCGAGAAATGTACCAGGATGCCAGAAGCATGTGCAGAACTATTGTAATAATAACTACACCTTTTGTTTTCTTCAAAATGTCTCTGACTTGAATTGTCGCAACAATTTTGTTTTTCTCAAAAATGTTATGACATTTAAAACTTGTCCGCTGGTGCAAATTGGCCCAAAGTATAATTTTCAAATACAAATCCCTTATAATTTTGTCACCGCCATTTTGACTGAGTTCTCATAATGTGAGCTTAGGCTCCCTGTAACATACATAATTTATAGCACACAGGTTACAAGGCACCCCCATCACTTTGGGAGTTCTCCACTGCCTCCCCTCCAACCCCCCCCCCCCCCCCCCCCCAGGCCAGGCCAGTAAGCTTGTATTTATTTTCTCTTTGCTTTCTTACAAGAGAACTTAGAATCCACATGACCTGTTGAAAATCTAAATGGGGAAACAAGGAATGATTTTGATGCTATAAATATATTTGTAAACAAACTAAGCTTAAACTAAGAGATTTTGCCATCTTACATGCCTGTGACTGTGCTATGGTAGAATAAATTCCTGTGGATGCATGACACAGCTATGAGTCTAATGTTTGTAAAATCAAACTGTAAACCACTTTAAGTCTTATGAGCTGAGCTTACCTTCATCGCAGAGGTCTTCGGCGGTCGACAACAAAACCTGACAAAACGCCTCCTCGTTCCGCTTTCTGCTCTGACCTGCAAACAAAGCAAAGCAATCTAGACTGGCTAATTTTTCACATAAAGTAATGTCACTGGTTTAATTAGCTTTTAAACAGAGAACAAACCTTTAAAAGTACAGTAAAAACCCATTTTTCGAATTTTTTTCTTGCACACGTGTAGCACGGCTCAAAACAAGGTACACTCGCAAAGATCAGTGGGATGCAGCAGAGTAACAGGGGAGGGAGGGGAGGGGAGGGCAAGTTGTTGCAGGCTTTGGTTTGACGAGACTCCTCCGCCAGAAAATGACCGCAGTAACTGCTACGAAGCTAAAACCACACATATGATTACTGAGGGACAAAATTGAGTATATCATCTCAAAAAACGATTTACTAAAAATGTGTCAAAACACAAAACACTGTTTCAAAAAATCGCCAAGTACGGCTTTTCAAAAATAAACGGCACGCAATGCATGCAGAAGCAATGACGTTTCACAAGGGGTCTTTCAGGACATTTGCCAAAAAATAAGGTAAATAAAAGTAGCTGACAACTTTAATTCTGTGCTGAGTGATTGTTCAACAAACGTTGCGTTATCTTGGCGTGACATCCGATATACGACATACAATGCAAGGTCAAACGCTTCCTTGAAACCAAATTGATTGCAAGGCTAGTACTACGACAGAAGGGCAAAATTTATTGGCCAATATTTCAACTAACAGAGCTAGTTTTCTTCAGGGCCAGTACAATATGAAACTAACGGCTCCAAAATTTGAATAAGGATATACAATGGCGCGCAGTTAATGTTAACTACATCTAGATACAGTAAAAACCCAGGAGGCAGCGTGGCCTAGTGGTTAGGGCGCTGGACTTGTAATCCGGAGGTCCCGGGTTGAAATCCTCCTTCCTGCGACTAGATGGATTTGTCTTCGGTGGTCCGGAATTCAAATACTCCACGACCTTCAGCTGGTCAGCCTCCTACCAGTTGGGATTTTTAATAAATTTCTGTTCTATTTGTAATATTTGTTTGCTTATTTACAGTGTCCACAATTAGTACAACAGTGCTAAATACTCTGACACTTAAATAAAGTGAAAGAAAGTGATATAATGAAATAAGATACAACGCTGAAAAATGTAAAAAATACCAGAATAGCCAAAACAAAATTTGAGAAAAATGGAAATAACATGCAACCGGGAAAAAATATGTAATATAAATAAAGAATATATAAAAGATAAAAATAAAATAAAATAACTAGTTAATGTTCATTCCGTCGATTGATGCCATATGGTGTGAGTGTTTGACCTTTTTCTATAAGATAGGCTTCTCTAGCTTTTCCGCGAGAAGCATTGTTCGTGGGTTGGAGCTCGAGAGGAATGAGTTTTATTGTTCGCGAAGTGTACGTTTAGTCTTCCATATATGTATTGTTTCTTACATTTGTGACATTCTATCATGTACGTTAAGTTAATGGATTTGCAAGTTATATGTTGCTTGATTTCCCGCACCTCTCCCGTGTTGCTGAATGTGTACGTTGTTCTACCATCTTTTATGTGGGAGCAGGTGAGACATCCGTGTTTGGAGTTGCAGCGGAAAGTGCCATGAGGTTGGTTGAGTGCAGTGTTTGCTGGATTCCTGAGTTTTGCGCGAACTAATAGGTCACGGAGATTTGGTGAACGCCGATAAGGCACAACAGGTGTTTCTTTGTAAATTTTTTGTAAGCGTGCTTTGAATTGAGAATGGGTTGTTTCTTCTGCAGTATTTTGTTGATGTCAGGTAAGGCTGGGTTATAGGTGATTGTGAATGGGACTCTGCTGGGTTTTTTGATGTCATGACTTTGTTCTTTCAGAGTGTCATTTCTAGGAATAAGTTTGGCTCTTGAGAGGGCAAGTTGTTGCAGGCTTTGGTTTGACGAGACTGCTCTGCCAGAAAATGACCGCAGTAACTGCTACGGAGCTAAAACCACTCATACGATTACTGAGGCACATAATTGAGTATATCATCTCAAAACGACCTTCAGATTGAAGTATGAACACGAGATCGAGTACGACTTTCGAATTTCAATCCAGTTATGTTCCCAGAGCCCTCACTCCTTCCTGTTGCTGACCAGATGAAAGCATATAAGCACTAGCGTTTAAAAGTCGTACTCGTATACTCAATCTCTTACTCGCACTCCGATCTGGAGGTCCCTATTAATGCTTGTTTCAGGGCCATTATTTTTAAAATTGGTTTGTCCTCTTATTGCAACCACATGCATGCAGCTTATATTGCGGGAGATTTGAATTTTTTTCCGTGATTTTGGGAAAGTAAAGGGGACCGAATTGGCAGAAAGATCAGCTTGGGGGGTACGAATACTAAAACAAACTTCTTCAATCTTTCCTCATTACTTTAAACTGTTTAAATGGCGGTGAAAAATTCTGTCCGTGGCGTGTATTGTGTAATGTTCGCTGTGGTCAAAATCAAGCTTTAGTCAGAGTTCTTTTCTTCTTTCTTGTTGAAGCTTTTTCCACCAAATCAAACCGATTGGGATCTATCGGACAAATTGCAAAGACTAAATTTTGTTCATGCGTCGAGAAAAAGGTTTTTTTTTGTGTGTGTGTGTGTTGTCCAATTGTGAGGAGTTGGTTAAATTAGGGGGTGGGGGGGGGGGGGGGGGGCAGTTCCTAGAACAAGTTGCTAGTTTGTTCCGAACTCTGAAACTTCAAGTCAACTTTTTCAAGATAATTACAGAAAGGAAGCGTTTAATTAAGCACAAGCAGCAATACAAGACAAAAAGCCACATGGATTCACTAAGGAACCTAGGAAATCTCTTTAATGTGCAATAAATGAAACACTCACTACATCGCACGTTGTAAGGTGAAATATGATGATAGGTTTTTCGCTAGGCAGCGCCGCAGACGAAAATGCCCCTAGCCGGGGTTAGATTACATTACGTCTGCGACGTTGGCTAGTTTTTCGCGCGACACTAGGTTCTTCGGGATAAACGGACAACTTCTTAATTTGGCAGGGAAAGCTCTGAAACTCTCTGAATACGGGAGAAAATTAGCTTTGTAGAGCACCTCTATGGCCTGCGAGACGGGATCTTGTCACAAATCGCTGGTACACGGAGAGTCTACTTCAATGGTCTTCTTACGGACGTCAAGGATCAGACAGAACTTGGTTCCAACAGTAGTTTATTGCTTCCACATTCGTAATCTTCGATATAATCAAACAACTTTTACAATATCACTTGCTTATATGTGATTTTCCAAGAAAGAAAATACGCCCACGTGTGGGACAGGAGAACTCAAAATATTCTTTTCAAAAGTCAGTGATTCTTAATTGATTGACAAGCAGGGAGAACCTCCCCTAAAAAGAGCTGATGCAACGTGTATGCATATCTAACAAAAAAAAATACTTAAACACGCAGTTGTACAAGTGCAAAGTTCATCATGACTAAGCGGAAATGCGCAGTTGCAAGAGTACAAAATTCAAGCTGACTGAAATTTGAATACATACATACTTTATTTGAAAACAAAGGTCTATAAAAATGGGAGCCAAGGGCTGATGTGGACCTTTAAAACTTAATTACAAAAGAAAATAGAAAATAACTTATACAATTCTTTATATTCATGACATTACTGAAAAATACATAACTTGATTATTTAAAAATTACCAAGAATACAAATACACATGCAAAATAAAATTAAAAATATAATATAGATATAACAAGAAAATTCTAATTTTGTTTTCAGGTAAAAGAACTACTGTCGGCTTTTTAAAAGGTTTTAAAATGCTGAATAAGGAATGACTGAATTAAAGGGGCAGTATCACGAGAGGTCTTCTAAGTTTTTGTGTAAACTATGCTAGAATTATAACAGTGCCCTCACTGATCAACAGAATAACCTTTAAACGACAAAAAGACATATATTCACTCTCTGAGATGTGAACAAACCATAATCAATAGCTTTTTAGTGATTTTCCTCCATGTATCACTGTCAAGTTTTAGACAACTTCTTTCCTACCAGTACTAAGCCACATCATCTTTCGTGACCTGTATAGTGCATTTTAGCAAGGTTAGGGAACTATAAGTGGACTTCCAATTGATACGTACACCTTTATTGGATTTTCAAGTAGCACTAAATCTTGGTGAGACTGCCCCTTTAAGGAGAATTCTGTCATGACAGAAATAAAAGAAACATCACTACACTACTATACAGTAACAATTCAATACGACATGAAATTAAGTCGATTTACCGCTACTATTATTTTTAACAAGATTTCATTCTTACTTCAGATCATTAGACTAAAGCAACTGAAAATGCTTGCATAATCCGTGCGCATTCAAGCTCAGAATTCTTGATACATTTTACAAGTTAGCTCTAGGGCTATGAACAGCACGAAGAGAAAAACGTGTTAACTTCTTATGAGCATCACCCACAGACTTTCTGATTTTTTTCTAACATTATAACAAGAAATTAACTTTATAATTACAAACGTTCACTTCTAAATATTGTGTTGGTTTGGCCGGCGTACAACTTTAAATCTCGCACATTTTCCGAGTTTCCAAGTGATAAATTGTAATTTACCTCTTTTTGACTAAGTCAATATACAAGAATGATATTTTAGGCCGATAATGAAAGACCTATATATATGAGCACAAAAACCAAACAAATCCTCCTCCCCTCCCCTCCGGCATGCGTAGTCATTTATGACCGCACTAGGGCGTTCCCGTGCCAGTTAAGTGCTATGGGTCGCTTGCGAGCGAATATTCTGGTTGCGCGAAAATTGGGGCGAGTGTCCCTCCCCCTTCTTTTTTGCATTCGCCCCAATTTTCGCACAACCAGAATCTTCACTTGCATGTGCCACATAGCACTTTCGCATGCACGGGAAGGCTTGCTACGACCACATTTCACAGTAGGTACCGAGCATGATATAGTTCCATAACTGCATTGTAAACCCGCGGGAAGTTTGATGATGCACACCCTTTTTCTTTAGTGGTCTCTACTGATCTGGAAACAAGTTAATATTGCTCCCTCAGATCTAAAAGTTTGCTGGCTTACTGCAATTCTGGGAAAAACAACCTTACTGTTTTCCTCTGGACTGCTGATTAGTCTCAAACACTCTAATCTACAGGGTGACCTTATTTGGTGGAATGTCAGAATGATGCAATGGCACTAATTTTCGCTCTGGTTTGCTTGTGGTTCACTTCACCCTGGTTTGCTTTTATTTATTGATTAGGGCAATGCATGTATTGAACTAACCAACAAATACAAATTAACCGCAAGCAAACTAGACTACGAGCAGCCACTATTTTTTCGCAGTCCGTCGAGCGTGAAGCAAAAAAAAGGACCGCGCGAAAATTGGGGAGGAGGCGAGCGGAAGCCAATATTTTCGCACGCTCTTTTTTTTTTGCTTCACGCTCGACGGACTGCGAAAAAATAGGGGCTGCTCGTAGTCTACAAGCAAACCAGGGTGAAAATTAGTGCCATTCAGTCATTCCATCAAATAGAGTCAGAGAATTTACCGTAAAGTTCCATGTATAAGCCGCACCTTTTTCCTCAAAATTTAAGTCAAAAATCGGGGGTGCGGCTTATCTACGGAAACATCTGTGGTTGGAGTTCTTAAAGGCCTAATTAATATTCATAAAGTTGTTTGGAATGGAGCCTGCGGCCTGTCACTTCAACACGTATCTTTCCATCATGAAAATACCAGGATATTCGCGAGTACTCCCGAGGCGTATGGCCGACCGTTTCGCTGTTTTTCGTGACTTTCACTGCAGATTTATCGTTCAGATTGTGAAACTCCTGTTCAGCGTGAAGTTTTTCCCCTACTGCGGGTTTCCAAACATCTTGACAAACATGGTATCCCCGAACAGAATCGAAAGTAAATTCAGCCATTTTGCAATCCATTTTGCTGTTTCGCCGAGACCCAGACTCCTCTCCACGTTTGAAAGCTTGGCCGCTAAGCATTCGTTCGTTTCGTTCCAAACGCGTACGAATTTGTCTGAATTTCAACTTCAAGGAGTTTTTTGAAGTGATAATCTTGACAAAGTGGCATCAACAGATAAGATATGGCGAATAAAAACAGAAATTAAGGTATGATAAGTGAAATTTCGCCATTTAAAGGCTTTGTTTGCATAAAAGTTTGCCACAACCACCGTGTATGGTGTTTTGAAATCGTGCTTGTTTGCCCTTGTTTGTATACAAATAGAACTTCAAAGGAACTTCAAACTTTATTGTGTTTATTTTTTTTTCGAAATTTGAGCCTCCAAATCGGGGGTGCGGCTTATCTATGGGTGCGGCTTATACATGGAACTTTACGGTACATGGTTTTCTCACAATTTTGCAATCCTAGTGGTTTAAGGATGATTAACTGCTCCAAATGAATATGATCCTCTACTAAGACTACTAACTTGTTATTGTCCAAAGACGGAAGTTCTGGCTGTTGCTCCAAATGGAAAACCCGTACTCTACCTCGGGCGTGATGTACGCCTACTCTGCGTCCGGCGTGTTCCAGATGCTGTGCCAAATGCAAATGTAGCACCTGAACTCTGCATAACACGTGTTCCGGCGGTTGCTCCAAGTGCAAAACCAGTAGTTGGCGGGACCACCTCCAAGTCAAGGCAAAGTTTGTCCAGTACTCCTTTGGTGAGCTTCAGAACACAGGCAGTGAACGTATCTTCACTTTCTTCGTCAATACCTTCCACTGGTATGGTTGTCTTCTTAATCCACTTGTCCTCTGTAGGGTCATAGCATTCAACACTCAATTCACTTTCAGCATCATCTCTTGTACCACCCAGCACATAGAGTTTTTTGTTCAGACACACCATACTACCATAGATCCGAGTAACATTTAAGCTCCCAATAGACTGCCATTCATTTGTAGAAACATTGTACATCTCACACGTGTTCAATATCTTTCTCAGTTTGTTTCCACCTCCAGCAACAAAAATCTTTCCTTGGCTGGCCACACCGAAAGCACTGCCTCTCTCTTGTTGCATGTCTGCGATTTCCTCCCATTTGTTTTGCACAGTGTCAAACCTCTCCGCTTTTGGAATGTATTCCGATTCCTGTGACGGCTTTCCACCAAGAACATACAGATAAATACCAGCTGAAACAACACAAGACTCTTTCCTGCATCCCTCATGAGATGACAAAACTGTCAGCCATGAACACAACTCCACATTGTATCTTTTGATAGTGGATTTTCTTGTTGTCGTGTTAACTTCAATAGCATACATTTCTCCTCTAATGACAGCCACCATAGCAGAATTTGTGGGCAAATCCAAAGTAGACCAAACATTAAAAACGGGATCATATCTTTCTGCCTCATCATCTTCAGTAAAGGTGTACAGCTGATCGAGGAATTTTATAATCTGGGTATTCTCGTTTCTCTCTAACAACCCGCCTGCCAAACGCTTCCACTCATCTTTCTCGGGGAGATAACAAAAAGTGTATTTCCCTCCACAAGCTACAATGGCGCGTGTTTCAAGACCTTTTCTCGGTGACTGTGGTAGATCATCATCTTCAGGTGCAAAGGTAGCCAGCTTTATAGCATCTAAGGTCGGCTTTAAACAACCAGAATTCTCACGCACGAGTTCATTTGTCACGACATAGAGTAAATAGTCACGCGATAGGTAACCCAGCCGTACGTGAGAAAATAATTCTTCAAAAGCTGCTTTTCGCTCACTCTTGTTTTCTTCAACCCATTTTAATACGATTTTGAAAACATCTGCTTCGACGGCAACGGAAATCTCATCACTTGAAATCCACCTCTCGACTTCCTTCGCTTCCAAGTTCAAAAATTCATCCATCTCTGCTACAGTGGCGAAGTTCGCGTGAATGAACTTCCTGCTATTGGCGACGAGCTCTTCACACTCGTATTTCTCAGCAAAATAAAAGGTTGAAATGCAATTTGCTCTGGATATTTGTCCTTCTAGAAAACGCCCGGAAACTGTTTTCAAGCCTGGAAGAATGAGATAATTCGCTGCAGCGATTAGATCTTCAGAATTCTCCTGAGTTACCTCGACACTTCCTGTGTATACGAACTCCAAAACATCTTCCATAACAGACCCTGTAATCTCTTCGAACCGAGCAATTCCTTCTCGATTCTCCTTCATGTCGCTCTCAAGAAGCTTGTCAAAGAACGGGCTTGCAGCGGAAAGGACATTTTTATGAGCCTTGAACTCTTTGTCATCATTTGTCACCAAAGTAACGTCGCATAAACGATCTTCTTTTCGCTGCATGTTTTGCCGTCTCGTCAATTCTATACAGTATGAAGCTTTATCTGTATTACAGATGGGTTGAAGATCTTCCATACTCTGAGGAAAAGCCGTATTTACAAGAAATTCAGCCACTTATTAGAATGAGAAGGAAGCGAATGTAGGCTCAATCCAACCTCGTTCCCATGTCATCTTCTTGCACACCCACCAGGAAGAGAAAGGTACTCTGGGAATCGAGCTGACTTCCGCTTTCGATTCTGTAAGAAAGACACGCTAGCTGTTGAAACGGTTCTAAAGGAGCCTGAATTTCACTGGGGAAAACGCTTTTTACCGCAGTATGGATGATCTGCAGCCTATCTCAGCTACTGAACAAGCTGCCGTCTGTGTGGAATTGGCGAAGCGACTCAACATGCTGCGAAAACAAAATCATTTATGCGACGTAACTTTGGTGACGAAAGATGACAAAGAGTTCAAGGCTCATAGAAATGTCCTTTCCGCAGCAAGCCCGTTCTTTCACAAGCTTTTGCAGAGCGACATGAAAGAGAATCAAGAAGGAATTGCTCGGTTCGAAGAGATTTCGGGGTCTGTAATGAAAGGTGTTTTGCAGTTCATATACACAGGAAGTGTCGAGATAACTCAAGAGAATTCTGAGGATCTAATCGCTGCAGCGAATTATCTCATTCTTCCGGGCTTGAAAACAGTTTCCGGGCGATTTCTAGAAAAACAAATGTCCAAAACAAATTGCATTTCAACCTTTTATTGCGCTGAGAAATACGACTGTGAAGAACTCGTCGCTAACAGCAGGAAGTTTATTCATGGGAACTTTGCCTCTGTAGCAGAAATGGATGAATTCTTAAACTTGGAAGCGAAGGAAGTCGAGAGATGGATTTCAAATGATGAGATTTCTGTTGAATTCGAAGCAGATGTGTTTAGAATCGTATTAAAATGGGTTGAACAAAACAAAAGCGAGCGAAAGGCAACGTTTGAAGAATTGTTTCGTCACGTGAGACTGGGTTTCCTATCGCGTGACTATTTGGTCGATGTCGTGACAAATGAACTTGTGCGAGAGAGCCTTAGTTGTTTCAGGATGGTTTCAGATGCTATAAAGCTGACTACTTTTGTAAGTGAAAACGATCTGCCACAATCTCCGAGAAAAGGGCTTGAAACCCGCGCCATTGTAGCTTGTGGAGGGAAATACACTTTTTGTTATCTCCCCGAGAAAGATGAGTGGAAGCGTTTGGCAGACGGGTTGTCAGAGAATCGAAACTGTAAAACCCAGATGATAAACTTTCGCGATCAGTTGTATACCTTTGACTGTGGTAAAGCGGAAAGATACGATCCCGTCTTGGATGGTTGGTGTACTTTTAACTCAATGCCCAGGAGTGATGACATCGCGACTGTAGTTAGAGGAGAAATCTATGCCATTAAGGCCAACACGTATACGAAGAAATCCACTATCGCAAGGTACGATGTTGAGCGGTGTTCATGGCAGACAGTTTTGTCATCTCATGAGGGCTGTAGGGAAGACTCTTGTGTTGTTGCAGCTGGCAATCATCTGTATGTTCTCGGTGGAAAGTTTCCAGAGACACTGAAGTACGTTGCGAAAGCGGAGAGATTCGACGTAGTGGTAAACAAATGGGAAGAAATTGCAGACATGCGACAAGGAAGGGGCTGTGCTTTTGGTGTGGCCACTCAAGGAAAGATTTTTGTTGGCGGAGGAAGATGCGGATCATGGAGAGATGAGATGAAAACATGTGAGATGTACAATATTTCAACAAACGAATGGCAGTCTATTGGAAGTTTGAATGTTGATCGTCAGTGTGGCAGTATGGTGTGTGTGAAGGGAACACTTTATGTGCTCGGTGGCACAAAGGACTATTGGCGAAATGATTTGAGTGTTGAATGCTATGACCCTACAGAGGACAAGTGGATCAAGAAGACAACCATACCAGTGAGAGCAATCTCCGAAGAAAATGAAGATACATTCACTGGGTGTGCACTGAAACTCTCCAAAGGAGTACTGGACAAAGCTCGTGTTGTTAAAGAATAGTCCCGCAGCTGTTTGGTACCGTGACGTTTGAAAGGGTCAGTTACCCAATGACCTCGTGAAAATTATAGCAAATAGCGAACGAAAAAGAAACAAAACAAAAAACAAACATTGATAGCAGACCGGAAGAGAAAACGAATCAACTCAGGCGTTAGTAGTTTGGCTCGTTTGCGTTCGTGTTTTTGTATACAACTGTACACAAATATTTTACATTTTTTGATTGGTTCCTATGGAAACAGTTATCCTCTCTGCTAAGTGTTTTGCTCAATATAAGAGCCTTCTATTTAGTATTTAGATGAAGCTGGCAGGTCAAGATGTGTTGTATAAAACGTTTATACTAACTGGGAAAACGATTTTCTTAGATTTTCGTACAATTGACAGCAAAGTTTCAATTTACCATCTTACGGGGTTTACTGATCCCATGTGAGAACCTGTGAAATTTTTCTTTGTTTTGTTGTTTTGGCTGTTCAATTTTACGTCAGTGGTGAGTTTCATGGGTTCTTACACCGGGAATGAGCCATTTCTCGAGATAATTTAATTTACAGGAAAGTGTTTCGAGTTTTACATTATTCAAAGTCACTCAAATAAAATCTTTTGGTAGCTAACTTGGGTTTAAGAGATGTTAAATTCCCATACAAATACTATTATTTTCTAAGTGTTTACTTACCGGCACTGATCGATGATATCAAGTGACCTTCAGCTCGAATATAGCAGTATTAGAGTTTGACTTTTTTTTTTTCAAACATGGCGACAAACATGGCGGGAATGATGAAGATCATCACGTATCACGCTATTCTCGTTCCCAGAACCTCCGCGTCTACTTGTCAACAACAGAGAGGATCAAGGGCTCTGGAAATGAGATTGGCTGTTTGAATATCGATTTGCCGAACATCCCTAACAAGAAGTTGCTATAGCAACTTAAAACCGCGCTTATATTTTTGGCTAATTAACAGCTTTCTTTCTCAAAAGTCACGGTTAAATTTAATCTGTGTGCATTATGAGTAAAGGACAAGCAAAGTAGTCACGTTAGTCACACAATCCGAGGTTTACGTTGTCCCCGGCTATCTTCAGCTTGGGGTTTTTTTCCCTTCTAATGACGTAACCCCTGCACGTTCGGGCACGCTCAATTATTTACTTAAGCAAATATTTAATTTCCTTTCAAATATTTGTACTCACTTCAAGGAAATAGCCAAAGAATTCACTTCGATTGCCTAAACCCACAAGAAATACTCGCAGAAGAGGAAACAAATTAAATTAATGACCGTCGCTTCTGCCGACATAAACATGCAAATGTTATTTGTCACGTAACGAAAGTGAAACCTGCAACATCAGCGCATTCCATCGCTGACGTAATACCTTTTTCAGTGTATTCAACATTCGCTTTGAATCGAACGCTTCGATAAAACCAAAAGAAAATATACTTTATACACAATAAAGAAAACAATATCCGCAACATTTTCCGTACATTCATGTTTCAACAGCTTTTGGCGAATAAACATCACAGGTTGCGTGATTCAAACTCACGATCACGATTTGGCCGCGTGGAGGTTTGGGTCTGGTCACCGACAAAAAAAATACTATACGACGACTAACAAGAAGTTGCTATAGCAACTTAAAACCGCGCTTATATTTTTGGCTAATTAACAGCCTTCTTTCTCAAAAGTTACGGTTAAATTTAATCTGTTTGCATTATGAGTAAAGGACTAGCAAAGTAGTCACGTTAGTCACGCAATCCGAGGTTTACGTTGTCCCCGGCTATCTTTAGCTTGGGGTTTTTTTCCCTTCTAATGACGTAACCCCTGCACGTTCGGGCACGCTCAATTATTTACTTAAGCAAATATTTAATTTCCTTTCAAATATTTGTACTCACTTCAAGGAAATAGCCAAAGAATTCACTTCGATTGCCTAAACCCACAAGAAATACTCGCAGAAGAGGAAACAAATTAAATTAATGACCGTCGCTTCTGCCGACATAAACATGCAAATGTTATTTGTCACGTAACGAAAGTGAAACCTGCAACATCAGCGCATTCCATCGCTGACGTAATACCTTTTTCAGTGTATTCAACATTCGCTTTGAATCGAACGCTTCGATAAAACCGAAAGAAAATATACTTTATACACAATAAAGAAAACAATATCCGCAACATTTTCCGTACATTCATGTTTCAACAGCTTTTGGCGAATAAACATCACAGGTTGCGTGATTCAGTCCCGATCACGATTTGGCCGAGTGGAGGTTTGCGTCTAGTCACCGACAAAAAAAAAATAACAAGAAGTTGCTATAGCAACTTAAAACCGCGCTTATATTTTTCGCTAATTAACAGCTTTCATTCTCAAAAGTCACGGTTAAATTTAATCCGTTTGTATTATGAGTAAAGGACTAGCAAAGTAGTCACGTTAGTCACACAATCCGAGGTTTATGTTGTGGCCGGCTATCTTTAGCTTGGGGGTTTTCCCCTTCTAATGACGTAACCCCTGCACGTTCGGGCACGCTCAATTGTTTACTTAAGCAAATATTTCATTTCCTTTCAAATATTTGAACTCACTTCAAGGAAATAGCCAAAGAATTCACTTCGATTGCCTAAACCCACAAGAAATACTCGCAGAAGAGAAAACAAATTAAATTAATGACCGTCGCTTCTGCCGACATAGACATGCAAATGAAACACAATGTTATTTGTCACGTAACGAAAGTGAAACCTGCAACATCAGCGCATTCCATGGCTGACGTAATACTTTTTTTTTAGGAAATTTAATATTCCCTTTCAATCCAACGATTTGATATGACGAAAAGAAAAAATATTTTATACACAATTAAGAGCACAATATCCGTAACATGTTTCGTACATTGATGTTTTAACAGCTTTAAGCGAGTAAACATCACAGATTGCGCGATTCGAAGTGTCCATCACGATTTGGCCGAGTGAAGGTTTGGGTCTGGTCACCGACAAAAAAAAAACAAAAAAAAAATAATAAATCCCGTGTAAAGCAAGAACCGCGCTCGGCCCATGGCCGCGCGGTTAACAAGAAGTTGCTATAGCAACTTAAAACCGCGCTTATATTTTTTGCTAATGCACAGCTTTCTTCCTCAAAAGTCAGGGCGAAATTTAATCTGTTTGCACTATGAGTAAAGGAATACCAAAGTAGTCACGCGAGTCACACAATCCATTGTTGCACCATCGTCCATAGCCGTTGTGAAATTTATGATGACGTAATGGTCTTAATGTGGAACTTCGCTGAAGACATGAATGGGCATGAATTAAACAAAAAGAAAACTAGCATTCCACTACTTGGATGCTAGTAATAACTGTTATTTTCTTTAGATAAAAGTCACGATTAAATGTAATTGGTTTGTGCCGTGAGTGAGAACCCGCAGGAAGGTAATCACACGATTCTAACATTTCAAGCATTACAATGTTCACGGCTATATTTAGAAGGGCGGTGTACGGCGGTAATTTCCCTACCAATGATGTAATCCTCGCAAGTGCTTACCTTGGGGGTTTTCCCTTCTAATGACGTAACCCCTGCACGTTCGGACACGCTCAATTGTTTACTTAAGCAAATATTTCATTTCCTTTCAAATCTTTGAACTCACTTCGGTGAAATAGCCAAAGAATTCACTTCGATTGCCTAAACCCACAAGAAATACTCGCAGAAGAGGAAACAAATTAAATTAATGGCCGTCGCTTCTGCCGAAATAAACATGCAAATAAAACACAATGTTATTTGTCACGTAACGAAAGTGAAACCTGCAACATCAGCACATTCCATGGCTGACGTAATACCTTTTTTCAGTGTATTCAACATTCGCTTTGAATCGAACGCTTCGATAAAACCAAAAGAAAATATACTTTATACACAATAAAGAAAACAATATCCGCAACATTTTCGGTACATTAATGTTTCAACAGCTTTTGGCGAATAAACATCATAGGTTGCGTGATTTAAAATCCCCAAACACGATTTGGCCGAGTGGAGGTTCGGGTCTGGTCACCGACAAAAAAAAAAATAACAAGAAGTTGCTATAGCAACTTAAAACCGCGCTTATATTTTTGGCTGATTAACAGCTTTCTTTCTCAAAAGTCACGGTTAAATTTAATCTGTTTGCATTATGAGTAAATGACTAGCAAAGTAGTCACGTTAGTCACACAATCCGAGGGTTACGTTGTCCCCGGATAGCTTCAGTTAGCTTGGGGGTTTTTCCCTTCTAATGACGTAACCCCTGCACGTTCGGGCACGCTCAATTGTTTACTTAAGCAAATATTTTATTTCCTTTCAAATATTTAAACTCACTTCAAGGAAATAGCCAAAGAATTCACTTCAATTGCCTAAACCGACAAGAAATACTCGCAGAAGAGGAAAGAAATTAAATTAATAACCGTCGCTTCTGCCGACATAAACATGCAAATGAAACACAATGTTATTTGTCACCTAACGAAAGTGAAACCTGCAACATCAGCGCATTCCATGGCTGACGTAATTCCTTTTTCAGTGTATTCAACATTCGCTTTGAATCGAACGCTTCGATAAAACCAAAAGAAAATATACTTTATACACAATAAAGAAAACAATATCCGCAACATTTTCCGTACATTCATGTTTCAACAGCTTTTGGCGAATAAACATCCCAGGTTGCGTGATTCAGTCCCGATTGTGATTTGGCCGAGGGGAGGTTTGGGTCTGGTCACCGACAAAAAAACGAAAAAAAAAAAAAAAAAAAAAAAAATTCCGTGCAGAGCAAGAACCGCGCTCGGCCCATGGCCGCGCGGTTAATAAATCCCGTGTAAAACAAGAACAGCGCTCGGCCCATGGCCGCGCGGTTAACAAGAAGATGCAAGCATCTTAAAACCGCGCTTTTTAAATTAACTCCATTTTTGCTAATTAACAGGTTTCTTACTCAGAAAAGTCACGGTTAATTTGTACTAAGAGTAAAGGACCAGCAAAGTAGTCACGCGAGTCACACAATCCAATATGTTGCACCATCGCCCATGGCCGTTGTGAAATTTATGATGACGTAATGGTCTTTATCTGGAACTTCGCTTGGGACATGTATGGGCATGTATTAAACATTCCGCTATTTGAACGCTATTAATTACAGCTAGTTTCTTTACGTTAAAGTCACGATTAAATATAATTGGTTTATACCGTGAGTTAGGCCGTAAGAAGGTAGTTACGCGAGTCTCACATTTCAGGCTTTGCATTGTTCACGGCTATCTTTAGTACGGCAGTGTACGGCGGTAATTTCCCTTCCAATGATGTAATCCTTGCAAGTGCTTACCTAGACACAATTTCTTTCCTTCAGATCTCTGAACTCGCTTCGATCAAACAGTCAAAGAATTCACTTCAATTGCCTTAACCCACGAGAAATACTTGCAAAATTTCCAACTTATTAATGACCATCGCTTCTGGCGAAATAAGCTTGCAAAATAAGCAGCATATTTTTTGTCACGTCACGAAAGTGAAAGCTGCAACGACAGCGCATTCTGTTGCTGAGGTAATACCGTTTTTTTAGTGTATTCAATATTCGCTTCGAATCCAATGCTTCGATAAAATCAAAAGAAAATATATATTACACACAATAAAAAAATATATCCTCAACATTTTCCTTACATTCGTACGCGTGTTTCAACTTGTTTGTTCTATGAGTGAAGGACTAGCAAAGTAGTCACGCGAGTCACACACTCCAAGGTTTACGCTGTCCCCGGCTATCTTTAGCTTGGTGGTTTTTTCACCCAAAATGACGTAACCCCTGCACGTTCAGGTACGCTCGATATTTTACCTTTGCAAATATTTCATTTTCCTTCAAATCTCTGAACTCGCTTCGATGAAACAGCCAAAGAATCCACTTCAATTGCCTAAACCCACAAGAAACACTTGCAAAATTGCAAATAAATTAATGACCGTCGCTTCTGGCGAAATAAACTTGCAAAAGCACAACCTTACTTGCCACGTAGCGAAAGTGAAAGCTGCAACGTCAGCGCATTCCGTGGCTGATGTCATACCTTTTTTTAGTGAATTCAATATTCCCTCTGAATCCAACGCTTCGAAAAAATCCAAAGAAAAATATATATTGTTCACAACAAAGAAAACATTATCCGTAACATTTCCCCTACATCATTGTTCCAACAGCTTTTGGCGAATAAGCATCCCAGGTTGCGTGATTCAGTCCCGATCGTGCTTTGGCCGAGGGGAGGTTTGGGTCTGGTCACCGACAAAAAAACGAAAAAATCCCGTGCAGAGCAAGAACCGCGCTCGGCCCATGGCCGCGCGGTTAATAATAAATCCCGTGTAAAACAAGAACCGCGCTCGGCCCATGGCCGCGCGGTTAATAAATCCCGTGTAGAGCAAGAACCGCGCTCGGCCCATGGCCGCGCGGTTAATAACTGAATGTCAAGAGAATATTAAAAATTGTTTTAGCACACTACTGTAGCAAACAGTAATCGTAGGTTTGCGTGACCAAAGAAAAAGGAAAACACTGATCACGCGAGAAGTTAGAAAATCACGCTTCAAGTTAAAAACGTCACTCGCTATGTTAAATTCACGCGAGAAGTTATAGAGCTTTTGGCTATAGCGGAACCGTAATGTTACTCGTTCATGTAACTTACAATGAAAATTAAGAGCGAGCAATTGGTAGCTGAGAATTAACGCAGGATATTTCATGTTTTGTTGGATTGTTATAGTTTAGTTCAATCATATTTCAGCTTATCAAGAAAAATCTAAGCCAAAAGAATTGTTTCAAATAAAGTGATTTTGTTTCAACTCCAGAGAATAGTGTATGCTATCCACTTACTTTTAAAAGCCAATCACACACACTAGTAACTTGATGAAGTCGAGGTTCCTTCGCCCGGAAAGTGGCCAAGCCTATCACTTTCGTCACAAAAGCTGCTTATCAACGTAAGTAAAAATAACACAATCTGCGAAGTGTCTCAAAACGCTGGAGCTTATCTCCGTTTCAGAATGGGATCCTAGTCCATCGTAGTATTAGCCCCCGGACTCGCTCGTGTAGCAATTTATACAACTGGGTGAAGAGAGGCACTGTGAGAGTAAAGTATTTTGCCCAAGAACACAACAGTGTGACCCCAGCCAGAGTTCGAACCCGAACCACTCGATCTGGAGTGCACTGTGCCTCCCATACTTGGCAAAATAACTCTTCCTTACCATGATGGCAACCCTGTTTATAAATTCTTTCCCTCTACAATTGTTTCTTGTTAGTTGATAGCAAATTCATTCACAACATCTCTTTTGACAGAAGAGACGAAATGTAATCTAATCAGCTTTTTCCTTATTTCTATTATACCATTAACTTCTGTTTTCCCTAGGAACGATTTCTTTGTAATGTGAACTGTTTAAAGAATTAATTCATGTTGTAAGACTAGCCCACTACGTGTAATTAGACGAATGATTTCTGTTTCTCAGTTTGAACGCTCTTGTTCGACCCAACATCTGATTGAAAATTCAAAAACATGGCAAAAATGAAATCACAGCAGCTGTAATGTTGAAAAATTATATTTCATCAAAAACAGTGCTCTGTTGTACAGGAAACAAGTGATAGTGTGATCGAGGGAAGCTATAGTGTCCGTTGTCCTCATGAATGGGAGTCTGGGAACAAAGTGCAGTGGCAGTGATGAGCTGCAAGTTTGGACTAAACATGGAAATCATGGAATGGGGAATACTGTTAATTTATTATAAGTTAATTTATTAGACTACATAAGCAAAATTTTAAGCGCGAAGTAATAATTATCGTTAATGCCAAAGAAAGGAAATGCAAAAAAATAAAAAAAATAAAAAGGAAAACAAAAATCAAAAGAAATATTCGTAGCAGAATTTCGTTTACATGTCATGACATCATCTGCTAGCGTCGTTCCCAGTGTCCTCATCCTGTTCCGGGCGAGAACAATTAATCCATTATTGTAAAGGAATCTTTATTTTGCGGACGTAAGGCTATTCTCCTGATTATCAGGAGTACCCAACGACGGTTTCGAAGAAAATCCACCGTACAGTGTACTTAACATTATCTGAGTGTCGCTACGTCAATCTTGTTTAATATTTAACTTTCCTGGGAAAAATACCCGCTCTTCACTGCCAGCAAGCAGGATTTTGAAGTTATCGGTTTCCCAGCCAGCGCTCGAATTTGAGGTCGTCAACGAGCCAGCAGGCTTTAAATTTGTCAACTAGCTAGCCAGCATAAAAACAGTTTGCCAAAATTTGCCAGCATGTTCGAGTATACGATTTTTTGCCAGTCAGCGAGAAATTTCAATATACCATAGCAAGGTGCATTTCCTTAAAAACTATTTTTATAACAACGGATTTAGTATCATGGACACAAAAAGTACGTTAAAAAATGGTTAATATTTTTACAGTTGACTGAAAAGTTTTTGTAACACTTGAAAGATTACACTTACCACACAACAGTAAACAAAAGGAAAAGGTAAAATGTGCTTGCAGTGTTCTGATTATCCATCAGGGATCCAAGCTGCACTCTGAAAATAAATCGTGGAATCCCTCCAAGAGAAGAGTGAAGTATAAACAATGTTCACACAGTAAACAAACGTAATCGAGATATTTATGACTAGTTGTACCTATCTGTAAGTGCCAACGAGCTAAACAAACATGTTTGCTGATAAGATCAGGCAATGAAGACCAAGGATTCGCAGCAAAAGCAATCGTCAGTTGTTCATTACATTGAGGCAATCACCGCAAAAGACTCACGACAGAAGCCGCAAGGATTCGCAGCAAAAGCAATCGTTAGTTGTTCGTTACAGTGAGGCGATCACCGCAAAAGACTCACGACAGAAGCCGCAAGGATTCGCAGCAAAAGCAATCGTTGGTTTTTCGTTGCAGTGAGGCGCGATCACCGCAAAAGACTCGCGACAGAAGCCGCAAGGATTCGCAGCAAGCTCACGTTTAGAGAAAGCGAAGAATTTAAAAATTATCTATTCATTCACATAAGCGTCACGCTTGTGTGAGTCGGAACGTGACCTTTCAGTTTACGCGGTATTTATAGGAAACACGAGAAACAACCGTTGAGAATTTGGGCGCTTTTATATAAGACATTGTATGGGGAACATAATATCGTTGATTTAGAACACTAAATTCTTCGAAATAACTACTTTTTTACGTAAGATGAATACAACAAACTCACCTCTTGTGTCCGTTGTGTTTTTTGGTTATTTTCGCTGTTTTGGGCTCCCTTCAAAAGCGCTCGCCGTAATAGCAAATTCATTGACAAATTCAATAAATAAAACATGCAGTGCCTTGAAACAAAAAGGTACTGTGTTTTAAGTCTAGCTAAAACATGATTCACTGTGCTGTTATCTGCTGTACCTTCGGATTTATAACACTGGAGTAATCTGGTGACCAAAGTTGCTCGGGTAAGAAGACTTGTTTTGTCGGAAGTGACCGCCAGTTTAAGGGGCTAAAACTAGAACAAAAGGACCGAATTAAATTTTTACATCCATTCCGAAAATTCCACAGTGAATTTGAAAGAGTACTTACCAATAAAAGACTTGGGAAAGAACGTAGAACCAGAGAAAAAGGTAACCGGCCACGCGCTCAACTGACTCAAGGCGCGCACGGTAGAAATTGATCTGAGCGGTTTGAATTGATCACTGTGTAACGTAACCTCTTCACAAACATAAACCAATATTTGCTGATCTGTTTTCACTCCAAAAATGACATTACCAATAAATACTCCGGGGGGGAGGGGGGTACTTAAAAAAGTTTTATACGGGGAGGCTCCGCCCCGAGGTCCAACCCCTTACCCTTTTATATACCATTTTTTTCAAAAAAGGCACCCCTTTCGTATACCTTTTATTGGAAAAAGGCACCCCTTTCATATACCTAACTACTGTAGTTTAATTTGTAACCACTCTCACTGGCCCGCCTTCTGAGTAAATCGTTAAAACAGGAAGTCTTCTTGTCATTTTTTCTCGTAGCGCGTAATAAATTAAAATGAAACAGTCATAAGTTGCGTCTGCTTGATCTATTTTAATTCAAGGCCCTTTTTAAAACCCGAACGAAGATTTTCCTACCCTTTCATATACCTAAACTTGTGAAATCCCTACCCTTTTATATACCTGAAGACTGAAAAAGGTACCCCTTTCGGGCGGAGCCTCCCCGTATAGGCCATTATAGGGAGTACCTCCCCGGGTAAATACTTTACAGGAAACCTTTTATGCCACGCAACGCGAATAATTCCCAGAGAGCATTGCAACACCCACCAGCCAGAAAATTTAATTCTTCATTTCCCACCAGAACCAGCCACTTTTCCGTCGAGGAAAATTTCCCAGCAAGGGTTTTCTTTCCGTTTAATGTTCCCAGCAAGCTGAATTTAAGACTGACGAGCGGGTATTTTGAAGAGCGGCTCTGTTGGGTACTCCTGGATTATCTGCATTTATAATAAAGCTCTGCAGTATGGATGATTTACAGCCTATCTCTGCTACTGAAGAAGTTGCCTTCTGTGTGGAATTGGCGAAGCGACTCAACATGCTGCGAAAACAAGATCAGTTATGCGACGTAACTTTGGTGACGAAAGATGACACAGAATTCAAGGCTCATAGAAATGTGCTTTCCGCGGCAAGTCCGTTCTTTCACAAGCTTTTTCAGAGCGACATGAAAGAGAATCAAGAAGGAATTGCTCGGTTCGAAGAGATTTCGGGGTCTGTAATGGAAGATGTTTTGCAGTTTATATACACAGGAAGTGTCGAGATAACTCAAGAGAATTCGGAAGGTCTAACCGCTACAGCGAACTATCTTCTCATTCCGGGCTTGAAAACAGTTTCAGGGCGATTTCTTGAAGGACAAATGTCCAAATCAAATTGCATTTCAACCTTTTATTTCGCTGAGAAATTCGAGTGTGAAGAACTCGTCGCTAACAGCAGGAAGTTCATTCACGCGAACTTTGCCTCCGTAGCAGAAATTGATGAATTCTTAAACTTGGAAGCGAAGGAAGTCGAGAGGTGGATTTCCAGCGACGAGATTTCTGTTGCAGACGAGGCAGATGTTTTTCGAATCATATTAAAGTGGGTTGAACAAGACGCGAGCAATCGGAAAGCAGCGTTTGAAGAATTGTTTCGTCACGTACAACTGATTTTCCTATCGCGTGACTATTTACTCGATGTCGTGACAAATGAACTCGTGCGAGAAAATTGTGGTTGTTTAAAGCTGACCTTAGATGCCATAAAGCTGGGTAGCATTACGAGTGAAAAAGATCCTCCGCAATCGGCACGAAAAGGGATTGATACACGCGCCATTGTAGCTTGTGGAGGGAAATTTACTTTTTGTTATCTCCCAGAGAAAGACGAGTGGAAGCGTTTGCCAGACGGGTATCCAGAGAGAAACCAGAATACCCGGCTCATAAACTTTCGCGATCAGTTGTACACCTTTCAATGTGGTAAGGCAGAGAGATATCATCCCGTTTTCAATGGTTGGTCTGCTTTAGACTTTTCCATTTCTCGTTCTGCCATGGTGACTGTCGTTAAAGGAGAAATCTATGCTATTGAGGTCGACACATTAACGAGAAAATCCACTATTCAAAGATGCACTGTTGAGCGATGTTCATGGCAGACGGTTTTTTCATCTCATGAGGGATGCAGGGAAGAGTCTTGTGTTGTTGCAGCTGGTAATTATCTCTATGTTCTTGGTGGAAAGGCGCCACAGACATCGGAATACGTTGCGAAAGCGGAGAGATTCGACGTAGTGGAAAACAAATGGGAGGAAATTGCAGACATGCAACAAGAAAGGGGCTGTGCTTTTGGTGTGGTAACTCAAGGAAAGATTTTTATTGGCGGAGGAAGACACGGATCAGCATTGGGAGCAACGTCGAAAACATGCGAGATGTACAATATTTCAACAAACGTATGGCAGTCTATTGGAAGCTTGAATGTTGATCGTGAATGGGGCAGTATGGTGTGTGTCAAGGGAACACTCTATGTGCTGGGCGGCACATGGGAGTATTCACGAAGTGATCTGAGTGTCGAATGCTATGACCCTACAGAGGACAAGTGGATCAAGAAAACAACCATACCAGTGAAAGCGATCTCTAGAAAAAATGAAAATACATTCACCGGATGTGCACTTAAACTATCCAAAGGAGCACTGGACAAAGCTTACGTTGTTAGAGAATAGTCCTACAGTTGTTTGGTACCGTTACCTCTGAACGGGCCACTTGCCCTTTGATTATATTATGTCGATCGGCCACAATATGAGATTGTAGGGAAAAGGAAAACAGACAAACAAAACAAAAAACAAGAACAAACTGTGAAGGAGGGACCGAATCCACTTGTTCTTTCTTTATTCGGCCTGTCTTTACTCGTGTTTTTGCTTTTTTCAAACAGCTGTTAAACATTTACATTTTATGCTTGGTCCCTAGGGAAACAGTTATCCTGTATGCTTAGTGTTTTGTTTAATATGACGAGAGCCTTCCATTTAGCACTTGAAAGATGAAGCCGACAGTTCAAGATCTATTGTAAACGTTACTAGTAACCGATTTTCATACAATTTACAACAAAGTTTCAAATCAAGATTACCATCTTTCGGGGTTTATCCGGTGTAAGATCATGTGAAATTTTTCGTTGTTTTGGAGATCATGTTGTTTTCCTGCTCTACATTGTTTTGAGGTTCTTTGTTCTTGGTCATTCTTGTTTTACAGCTTTTTACGTCACTTGTGAGTTTCACAGGTTCTTACACCGAGGATGACTCATTTTTTCCACATTTTTCGAAATTAAATTGCAAGTTAGTGTATGAACACGTTTAAGATTTCGAGTACGTTTTACATCATTCAATCCCACTCAACTAAAATCTTTTGGTAGCTACCTTAGATTTAACAGATGTTAAACTAATTTCTATACAAGCACTATTCTAAGTGTTTACTTACCAACAGATCGTTGTTATCAAGTGACCTAGCAGTACGAGTTTGACTTTATTTCAAACATGGCGGGCGTGCTGAAGATCATCACGCGTCACATAATTCTCGTCCCCAGAACTTACACGTCCACTTGACAGCGACAGAGAGGATCAAGGGCCCTGGAAACGAGATAAGTTGTTTGAATATTGATTTGAATGTCTGTCATAACTGAACTACAAAGACTTAGAAGGGACAATAAAAATTGTTATAGTACACTACCAAAACAAACAATAATCGTAGGTTTGCGTGACCAAAGAAAACGAAAAAAAACTTGTGGCTATTGTAACTATAAACATAGGCACGCTAAGCGTGCAGGAGTTATTTTTTCAATTGATTGGGAGGCTTGGGGTAGAACTGGGTGTTAGTCGTGTTGCGATGGTTTATTTCATGGGTTGAGCTATTTGTGCATGGTTCATGTGCACGGTCCATCGCGCCGACTAAGAGCTACTTTTGCAAAAATAACTCAAAAACAATTTAAAAAGAAATTGTGCAAATGTTCTAAAAGTAGGCTGCTTTCCCTTGTAAATATGACTGTGGTGTGCAACCGATCGATCGAAGACAAAAAATACGTCAGTAATTTCTTCAAACGTAAACAGAAAAAAATATCTGGTACCGAGTCACTTTTAAGGTTACCTTGATGTTTAACTATCCATCCCCTTTCATTCCAAGCCGAAAGAAAACCGCTAAGTACATCAGAACATGGATTGAAAACTGTTGACAACATTTACCGTAAACATGATCACAAAATCGCAAACACGCTCACTAAGAAAGCCAAATTGACCCAGAAATTGCAAACGAATAGCCAGATGGAACAAGAACAAAGTATTCTCGAGTTTCTGAAATAGCTCCATTATTTTCATTAAACAGAAACCTTTCTGCAAGCAAGGACAAGTTTCTTTCTTCGAACGCGAGAAACAAACAACTCTAGTCACCAGTGCATTTCAGCCAAACCACGTGACGATTTTACTTGGACTGGTACAATATTAATTTCGCAACCAGAAGCAGAAATGTGCCCTAACTTGTAAGCGTAACATCATCAGTGGTGGTAACGATATTCCCACGGCCGTGCTAAAAATAGCTGTCGATGAAGTTGTGTGACACGCTTGACTGCACACCCAAAGAGCTAGTTTTCTTTTCAGCCGTTGTTTTTTGCGCGACGAGCCCAAACAACGGCTGTAAAGGAGACTACCAAAAAGCTGGCTGTCTTTTTCTTTTGCATATGAGTAAACGTAACTGCAACCGCTTTTTTGTAGGTATTGCGTCAGCCATGGAATGCGCTGACGTTGCAGCTTTCACTTTCGGTACGTGACAAACACGATTATGTTTACTTTGGATGTTTATTTCGCCAGAAGCGACAGTCGTTAATTTGTTTGCAATTTTGCGACCATTTCTTGTCGGTTTAGCCAGTTGAAGTGAATCTCTTGGCTGTTTCATCGAGGCGAGTTCAGAGATCTGAAGAAAATAAATTTGGCCGACGTAAACACTTGCAAGCATTACGTCATTGGTACGGAAATAACCGCATTGCACCGCCGTACTACTAAAGATAGCCATCAATGCGAAGCTTGAAATGTGAGACTCGCACAACGACTACTATACCTTCCTACGGCCCTCACTCGCGGCACAAATGATGATTTTCTCTTGCTGTGCTATCCAACCACGTTGTCAAAATACCTAATTTAATATTTGCAGAGGAGACAAAACGTGCCCTTGTAACATCATCACGTCACGAACTTTTCAAACGATAGTACAATAAATAACTCATGACCGCCCATGTGAAGTCCTACTATTCCTAAGCAGGAAACGTCAAACCTCCGGCCACATTCCAACCTCACTAAAATACCTATTATTTGGCAACTCTCGAACCCAAATAAACGCACATGCTTCAACCTATTACAATCACGTTATTCTTTGGGGGAAAACCCTTGAGAGATTTGTGGTCACTCGTGTTATTACTTAGCCAAAGCTCCTACTAATGCTATACTTTTAACCGAGAGAAAACAGTTTAAACACCAGAACACCGCGCGGTTGGAATCTCAAATCTTTAACACTCGCCCTTACAAACAACAGCGTCAGTTGGGGACCAAAACAAAACGTTCAGCAAATACACAACACTCACATTAAAAATGGAAGTCACAACATTTATTCTCAATATACATATTTATTCTACTCAAAACATCATACATTTTAATATAACGTGGTCAACAAATACTATACCCATATTGTGTCCTCAACTGAACCAGTTGATTCCGTAAACCAAGAGAATTACTTTCACCACGATGAAATTTCCAAACACTTTTCGCTTTCAGAACCCACACACAATGTTCTCACCCAAAGCTACATAAAAATCAAGACTTGTAATAGAGGCTTCAGACCAACACGGCCCAATAAGGTCGAATCTATAGCAAAACAAAAATGGCCGTATCTTGAACCGAAAACAAATATTCATAAAAACGATCCACATATAAAAGCCGCAATTTGATTGGTCCTTGATAGAATCCCAAATCTGATTGGTGTGAAATGCATACATGAATGATCCACTCACCCATCCACTTAATAGCCAAACACGTCTTCATGCCGACTAAGAGTTATTTTTTTAAAAAAATAACTCAAAAATCACGCGAGAAGTAAAATAATCATTTTTGATCACGCGATATATTAAAGTCGCGCAAGAACGTTAAAGTTTTTAGCTTTATCGGAGCAATAATGTTACTTGTTCATCAAATGCAAGCTTACAACAAAAATTAAGAGCGAGTAATTACGTTTAGAGTGGTGGCAAACGAGGACACATTGTTGCGGACACATTGCTGCTCATGATGTTTCCTGGGTGGGCAAACGAACGGGACACAAATGGCCGCGCAAACCGGGAAACATTTGTTGCGGACACAAATATTGTGTCCAAAACAAATATTGCGCGCACGGGCAAACGGGGAAACATTTGTGTTCGCAACATTGTGTCCTCGTTTGCCAGCAACTTAATTTCAGAGCGAACTGAGAATAAACCGTATCTTTTAAAGGATTATTTTTTTTGTTGGATTGTTATAGTTACAGTTTAGTCATATTTTACTATAGCAAAATTCTAAACTGAAAGAATAACTGTGTTGAAATAAAATGATTTTACTTGAAATCCAGTGAATAGTACAGGATATCCTTGTACTTTTACTAGCCAATACAAATACAGCATTGTCAATTAAAAGAAACTTTTATTCATCAATTTTACCCAACATGGCGTCAACAACGTACGAAAACTCACTAAATTACCCCCGCCTTGCCAAGGAAAGAAAATGAAAGAAAAAAAGAAAAAAAAAAAAACAGGAAAGAAGTAAACAGCCCAGAAACAATTTCGTTTTCAGATGTTGACGTCATGAGCGAACCTCGTTCCCAGTGTCCTCCCCCTCTTCTGCGGATGATACTCGATACATCCGCCATTGTAAAGGAGACTGTATTTCACGGAAGTAAGGCTATTCTCCTGATTCTCTACAGTATCTCTGTAGTATGGAAGATCTACAGCCTATCTCTGCTACTGAAGAAGCTACATTCTGTGTGGAATTGGCGAAGCGGCTCAACATGCTGCGAAAACAAGATCATTTATGCGACATAACTTTGGTGACGAAAGATGACAAAGAATTCAAGGCTCATAGAAATGTGCTTTCCGCGGCAAGCCCGTTCTTTCACAAGCTTTTTCAGAGCGACATGAAAGAGAATCAAGAAGGAATTGCTCGGTTCGAGGAGATTTCGGGGTCTGTAATGGGAGATGTTTTGCAGTTCATATACACAGGAAGTGTCGAGGTAACTCAAGAGAATTCGGAAGATCTAATCGCTACAGCGAACTATCTTCTCATTCCGGGCTTGAAAACAGTATCCGGGCGATTTCTAGAAGGACAAATGTCCAACTCAAATTGCATTTCAACCTTTTATTTTGCTGAGAAATACGAGTGTGAAGAACTCGTCGCTAACAGTAGGAAGTTCATTCACGCGAACTTCGCCTCTGTAGCAGAAATGGATGAATTCTTAAAGTTGGAAGCGAAGGAAGTCGAGAGGTGGATTTCCAGCGACGAGATTTCTGTTGTAGACGAGGCAGATGTTTTTCGAATCATATTAAAGTGGGTTGAACAAGACGCGAGCAATCGGAAAGCAGCTTTTGAAGAATTGTTTCGTCGCGTGCAACTGGTTTTCCTATCGCGTGACTATTTACTCGATGTCGTGACAAATGAGCTCGTTCGAGAAAATTGTGGCTGTTTAAAGCTGACCTTAGATGCTATAAAGCTGACGAGCTTTACAAGTGAAAATGATTTTCTGCAATCACCGAGAAAAGGGATTGAAACCCGCGCCATTGTAGCTTGTGGAGGAAAATACACTCTTTGTTATCTCCCAGAGAAAGACGAGTGGAAGCGTTTGGCAGACGGGTTGTCAGAGAAGCGAAACTATCGAACTCAGATGGTAAACCTGCGTGATCAGTTGTACACCTTTGAGTATGGTAAGGCAGAGAGATATGATTCCGTTTTTGATGTTTGGTATTCTTTGAACTCAGTGCCCAGGTGTCAGCAATACGACATTGTGACTGTAGTTAGAGGCGAAATCTATGCTATCAAGATCAAACCTTATAAGAAGGATTGCACCATCGCAAGGTACGATGTTGAGTTGTGTTCATGGCAGACAGTTCTGTCATCGCACGAGGGCTGCAGGGTAGAATCTTGTGTTGTAGCGGCTGGCAATCATCTGTATGTTTTTGGCGGGGAGCTAAAAAATGAATACGTTACGAAAGCTGAGAGATTCGACGTAGTGGAAAACAAATGGGAGGAAATCGCAGACATGCAAGAAAAGAGAGGACGTGCTTTTGGTGTGGCCAGTCAAGGAAAGATTTTTGTTGCTGGTGGGAGACAGGGCGAGGGACGTTGGGCATCAATGTTAAAAGCATGTGAGATGTACAATATTTCAACAAACGAATGGCAGTTTATTGGGAGTTTGAATGTTGGTCGCATGTACGGTAGTATGGTGTGTCTCAAGGGAACACTCTATGTGCTGGGAGGCAATCGCTATTCGGAAAGTGAATTGAGTGTTGAATGCTATGACCCTACAGAGGACAAGTGGATCAAGAAGACAACCATACCAGCGAAAGCGATCTCCGAAGAAAATAAAGATACATTCATTGGGTGTGTACTAAAACTCTCCAAAGGAGTACTGAACAAAGCTTCCGTTGTTAAAGGATAGCCCCGCAGCTGTTTGGTACCGTGATGTTTGAATCGGCCACTTGACTTGATTTGACTTGTGGGAAAAGCGAAAAAACAAAAAAACAAACAAACAAACAAGCGAACCATGAAAGAATGAGAGTGGACCGAAAGAGGAACGAAGCTACTCGGGTGTTAATGTTTTGGCCTGTCTTCGTTAATCGCATTTTTGTGTTTTCCACACAACTGTTAAACATTTTACATTTAATGCTTGGTCCCTACGCAGACAGTTACGCTCTGTGCCGAGAGATTTTGCTTAATGTGAAAGCCTGTCTGTTAGTCTCCATTTAGCACTTGAAAGTTGAAGCTGACAGTTCAAAAATTTACAACAAAGTTTCAATTCAAGTTTATCCAGTGAAAGAACCTGTGAATTTTTTCTTTGTTTTGTAGCTATTTTTTCCTGCTCTATATTTTTTCGACGTTCTTCGTTTTACGTCACAAGTGTGTTTCACAGGTTCTTAGCCGTTCTTACACCGAGGATAAGCCATTTTTCAAGATCAACTGACATTCAAGTGTATGAACATATTAAAGACTTTCATCCTTTAGAGTATGTTTTAGTAGCTACCTTGGGTTTTATAGATGTTAAATTCCCATACAAACACTATTATTTTACTTACCGACACTGATCTATGATATTAGCATTATTAGATTTTGACTTTTTCAAACATTACATGGCGGGCGTGCTCAAGATCGTCACGTGGACATCACGTGTCACACCATTGTCGTCCCCAGAACCTCCGCGTCCACTTGTCAGCGACAGAGAGGATCAAGGGCTCTGGAAACGAGATTGGTTGTTTTGATATCGATTTGAATGTCCTCATTACTGAACCACGAAGACTTAGAAGAGAATATATAAATTACAACATTACACTTCCAAAGCAAACAATCGTAGGTTTGCGTGTTAATTTAGAAGTAGTCACGCGATTGGATATGTTAAAAGTCACGCGAGAAGTTACAAAAGTTTAAGCTAAAGCGAAGCCGTATTGTTACCCGCCCATGTATGACAAACTTAAAACAAAAATTAAGAGCGAGCAATTGGTAGCTGAGAATTAACGATATCCTTTAAAGCAGGACATTGTCTGCTGGGCTGTTAGTTATACTTAGGTTTAGTCATAAAATTACAGTTGGAGAAATAAGAAATACTTAAGATCTAATGTGATTTTAAAATTGGAATTTGAAGTTGAAAATTAGAAGATGGACACCCAAACAGTCCCCTGACAACCTGGGGTGCTCTTCACCGCACAAATAATTTTCTTTCTTTTATCCCTCCTTTAAACCTCTTAAAATTTCACTCAAATTCGCGTTTACTCCCACCTCGAAAAGAAAATGCCAAAAAAAAAAAAAACATGAAAAAGAAATAAAACGCCCAGAATTAATTTCCTTTTCATCTGTTGACGTCATCACCGAACCTCGTTCCCAGTGTCCTCCCCCACTTCTGCGAATAATACTCGGTAACTCCGCCACTGTATTGGAGACTGTATTTCACGGAAGTAAGGCTATTCTCCTGATTCTGTGCATTAGCTCTGTAGTATGGATGATCTACAGCCTATCTCAGCTACTGAAGAAGCTACCTTCTGTGTGGAATTGGCGAAGCGACTTAACATTCTGCGAAAACAAGATCATTTATGCGACGTAACTTTGGTGACGAAAGATGACACAGAATTCAAGGCTCATAGAAATGTCCTTTCCGCGGCAAGCCCGTTCTTTCACAAGCTTTTTCAGAGCGACATGAAAGAGAATCAAGAAGGAATTGCTCGGTTCGAAGAGATTTCGGGGTCTGTAATGGAAGATGTTTTGCAGTTCATATACACAGGAAGTGTCGAGGTAACTCAAGAGAATTCGGAAGATCTAATCGCTACAGCGAACTATCTTCTCATTCCGGGCTTGAAAACAGTTTCAGGGCGATTTCTAGAAGGGAAGATGACCAACTCAAATTGCATTTCAACCTTTTATTTCGCTGAGAAATATGAGTGTGAAGAACTCGTCGCTAACAGCAGGAAGTTCATTCACGCGAACTTCGCCTCGGTAGCAGAAATGGATGAATTCTTAAACTTGGAAGCGAAGGAAGTCGAGAGATGGATTTCCAGCGATGACATTTCTGTTTCAGACGAGGCAGATGTTTTTCGAATCATATTAAAGTGGGTTGAAAAAGAACCGAGCAATCGGAAAGCAGCGTTTGAAGAATTGTTTCGTCGCGTGCAACTGGTTTTCCTATCGCGTGACTATTTGCTCGATGTCGTGACAAATGAACTCGTGCGAGAAAATTGTGGCTGTTTAAAGCTGACCTTAGATGCTATAAAGCTAACCGGCTTTACATGTGAAAATGATTTTCTGCAATCACCGAGAAAAGGGACTAAAACACGCGCCATTGTAGCTTGTGGAGGGAAATATACTTTTTGTTATCTTCCAGAGAAAGACGAGTGGAAGCGTTTGGCAGACGGGTTGTCGGAGAAACGAAACTATCGAACTCAGATGGTAAACTATCGCGATCAGTTGTACACCTTTCGTCGATATGGTGAGGCAGAGAGATATGATCCCGTTTTTAATGGTTGGTCTACTTTGGACTTGTCCACACGTTCCGCCGTGGTGACTGTCATAAGAGGAGAAATCTATGCTATTGAGGTTGACAAGCAGTCGACTATCAAAAGATTTAATGTTGAGCTTTGTTCATGGCAGACAGTGGTTTCATCTCACGAGGGCTGTAGGGAAGACTGTTGTGTTGTTGCAGCTGGCGATCATCTGTATGTTCTCGGTGGAAAGCCGCCAAACACACGTGAATACGTTGCGAAAGCGGAGAGATTCGACGTAGTGGAAAACAAATGGGAGAAAATTGCAGACATGCAACAAGAGAGAGGTGGTGCTTTTGGTGTGGCCACTCATAGAAAGATTTTTATTGGCGGAGGAAGATGGGGATCATGGAGAGATGAGACGAAAACATGTGAGATGTACAATATTTCAACAAACGAATGGCAGTCTATTGGAAGTTTGAATGTTGGTCGCATGAACGGTAGTATGGTGTATCTCAAGGGAACACTCTATGTCCTGGGTGGTGAATTCAACTATTCACGAAATGATTTAACTGTTGAATGCTATGACCCGACAGAGGACAAGTGGATCAAGAAGACAACCATACCAGTGAAAGCGATCTCCGAAAAAAATGAAGATACATTCACTGGGTGTGCACTGAAACTCTCCAAAGGAGTACTGGACAAAGCTCGTGTTGTCAAAGAATAGTACCGCAGCTGTTTGGTACCGTGACGTTTGAAAGGGTCAGTTACCCAATGACCTCGTGAAAATTATAACAAATTGTGAGCGAAAAAGAAACAACACAAAAAACAACGAATCAACTCGGGCGTTAGTAGTTTGGCGCGTTTGCGTTCGTATTTTTGTATACAACTGTACACAAACATTTTACATTTTTATCATTTTTATCCTCTCTGCTTAGTGCTTTGCTCAATATTAGCTCAATCTATTTAGCACTTAAAAGATGAAGCTGACAGGTCAAGATGTGTTTTATAAAACGTTTATACTACCTTGGAAACGATTTTCGTACAATTTACAGCAAAGTTTCAATTCAAGGTAACCATCTTCCGGGGTTTACTAATCCCATGTGAGAACCTGTGAAATTTTTCTTTGTTTTGTTGCTTTGGTTGTTCAATTTTACGTCACTGGCGAGTTTCATGGGTTCTTACACCGGGAATGAGTCATTTTTCGAGATTAATTTACAGGAAAGTGTATAAACATATTTTTAAAGACTTGCATCGTTTCGAGTTTTACTCTATTCAAAGTCACTCAAATAAAATCTTTTGGTAGCTAACTTGGGTTTAAGAGACGCTAAATTCCCATACAAATACTATTATTTTCTAAGTGTTTACTTACCGACACTGATCGATGATATCAAGTGACCTTCAGCTCGAATTTGAAGTAAGAGTTTGACTTTTTTCAAACATGGCGGGCGTGCTAAAGATCATCACGTGTCACGCTATTCTCGTTCCCAGAACCTCCGCGTCTACTTGTCAACGACAGAGAGGATCAAGGGCTCTGGAAATGAGATTAGCTGTTTGAATATCGATTTGCCGAACATCCCTTATAACTGAATTACAAGAGAATGTAAAAATTGTTAAAGTAATCGTAGGTTTGCATGACCAAAGAAAAAGAAAAACATTGAGGCTTGAAGATCACGCTTCAAGTTAAAAACGTCACTCGCTATGTTAAATTCACGCGAGAAGTTATAGAGGTTTTGGCTATAGCGGAGCCGTAATGTTACTCGTTCATGTAACTTACAATGAGAATTAAGAGCGAGCAATTGGTAGCTGAGAATTAACGCAGGATATTTCATGTTTTGTTGGATTGTTATAGTTTAGTTCAGTCATATTTCAGCTTATCAAGAAAAATCTAAGCCAAAAGAATTGTTTCAAATAAAGTGATTTTGTTTCAAATCCAGTGAATAGTGTATGCTATCCACTTACTTTTAAAAGCCAATCACACACACTAGTAACTTGATGAAGTCGCCGAGGTTCCTTCGCCCGGAAAGTGGCCAAGCCTATCACTTTCGTCACAAAAGCGGCTTATCAACGTAAACAATCAAAGGCACTATGTGCAACGACTGTTTTTTTTGGAAGTGGCAATGAGCTACTGAACTCGGAAAATGAATTATTAATAAATGAGGATTTATCAAATCGCAACGCGGTCTAGCGTGCATCGCTTTAAACAAATCATACGTCACACCTGACAACGTTGGAGTTCGGGGTCCAGATTAGAGAAAATAACTCTAGTAAAAACTTCTACACCGATCCATTAGTAGCAAGCACAATGATATCAACCTATTTGGTAAATAAAATAAAGACACGGCAACTGGTTGTCCTTTGTGGTTCGTTGCGCAACAAATGAGTGGCCTGTAATCTCCAGCTAAGTGAACATTATGGGTGTCAAATACTATATGCTACAAACGACAACAAAGGTCAAACAAAATGAACAGAATTAAAAATAAATTTTATTAAACGCTAATTTTGTACTTGGACGGTTTGATAAAAGCGATTGCGCTATACAAACGTCTACATTCGCACCCTAGACTGTTACAAGCCGGAACACGAAATTGTCATGCCAAAAGACCCGAAACTACAGGAGTTGCGTTACGTCTGTCAACCATCTGTCAAACCCTTTTGTATTCTCGATTAAAATAGATCTTTCGCAATGCGTTGATTACAGTCAGTACAGTAAACTCTGCAGTCACAGCGAGAATCTTAGCTTTTTGAGCGCAGCTCCCAGTGGCTTTGCTGAGTTGTACAACGTTTGTACGGCTAAGTATATTGTTGATGTCGTTGCAATGATTTCTTCGCCGATAATTGTAAATTTGAGCCGCGAAGTCTGATTTTGTGATGGAGTCGGTGACACGTGGAACGACTTTTTGGTTGAATTCGATTGCGTGGACATCTGCATAACTTTGGAGGCAAGTTGTTTTCTTCTCTGTATTTTTATGCGTGCTTGGAAATATATGATCGCTTTTATCGATCCGCGCATCTGTCGTTCTGCAACTTTGAGCTTTGATCGCTCGAGTAGCTAGTAGCGGCTGCCGGCCGTTATACATGCATGACTTGTAAGGATCTATACGGATTTACGTTGTTTTTACTCGGGCTTTTACAAAGAATGTAGAAAAGCCCGAGTTTAAAAATGGGAACGGGGTTTATTATCCCGGCGCAAATCATTCTCGTCCCCAGAGGCCGCGATCCTTCTGGTCTGTGCCTGCCGCAGACCAGAAGGATCGCGGCCTCTGGGGACGAGAATGGGCGCAAATCGCCCTCTGACGTCTTCTGCGCTTGCGCAAGATATGAGTATGCGTAGGAAAAGGTCAGCGGACGGGGACGTGTTTTATTGCACGGAGGCACGAGGTCGACACGAGGTGATTAAGTGAAAAGCGATACACGGTACGAAGCTGTCTCGTTTGACTCTCTTTTCGGTGGAATCTCAAGGATTGTAAAGGTTGAAATATTTAGTGTGATTTCTAGAACGCGAAATCGATTGTACGCCCACACTGAAACATGTCGATGACTACTTCGGAGCGGGTAGGTGCATGAACTTTAATACGAGAGAACTTTACGAGCGAACTCTTCCGAGTGAAACCTTTATCAGAAGCCTAGATTTTATAGTGAGCTATCTATATAATGGAGTTTGAAACGCTAAGAGAATCATCAATACTTGCGGGAACTGACGCTGTTGAGCACTCAAGCATTGCGAAAAACTGGACTACAGACATGCAACAGAGTTTTCCTTATCAACACAAGAATCTTCTCGAAGATGCAATGGACACCATATTTAAGCTTAGTTGCGCTCTAAAAGAAGAAACGAAAAACGAAATGAGTACTTCAAGCAGCTTTTGGGTAACTATATTCTTTCTTTCAATTTTTGCTTTTTCTTTTTTTGTTTCATTGGGTTTATCTTGCTTTGTTTTTATCGTTTCAATTATCGTAACAGCATATGCTCTTGTCCAGCACTTCATGTCGTATGTAGATGGCTATGTAGAGAATGTTGTTATTTCGGCATTTGATGATTGTGATATCTTAGACAAAGCTATTTACTCAACCGGAAATGTAAACAATTATTCAATGGTGACAATAAAAGCGAGAAAAGACATGAGATCTCGCAATGCGAAGTATGTTTACTATAATTATTGTCGTGTAAGGTTATGTAAACAGCGTGATCCAAGTTAATTTTTTAAAGAGAAGCTCGAGTACACGCAGTTAAGCGTCTAGTTCATTTTGATTTGCATTGGGAGTAAGAGAAGCAAGTTCCAAGCAGACAAATTCAAGTTTGCGTGTTGTTTGCGTGTTTTCGTGCTAGCGTGTGTACACTCTTTTCTCTATACAACGTTTACGATTGACGTTCAATTTCCGGAATGTGTTTTGATAGTGCCATGAGCAGGTTTGATTGCTGTGAAGATTGAGCGACGCATAAAATTTATTTTGAAATCGGCTAGGTTGACCTTTGTCGCGTGACACTGATAATCTTCTGTCAGCTAGCGATTACACAAACTTTGCTTTCAATTTCGCTTTCACCGTCACATGCAAACTTAAGAAAATTCTGTTGATTTTTCTATAGGGCAGAAACAACATACACCTGATTTAAGGTAAAATAAAAACAAAATATGTTCACAATCGATTTTCAAATTATCATCACATACCCATCAAAACAAAACCATTAGCGCGTAAAGTACAGTGGTCTGTCATCGGTCTTAATAAACCGCAACGTCAAACTGAGAGTGGCGTTACATGTAGGTCTGCCAACCATCTGTCAACGGCCTTTTGTTTACATCTGATCGACTGAAGGAGTGAAGGAAGGATGGCTTCAAATAATAATTAACTATGAAATCGCCACCCCTTCCATAACTCCCGTTTTGCATACGCAAAAACAGTCGTAAAAACTAGGAATTTCATAATGAAAGTGAGTGCTGGCTATACACTATTTTTGAAATTTGGAGCGTAATGTTCAGCAGTAAAGAGCGTTCAAAATAAACAAAAGAGATGTCAGACTGAATGCACCCAACATCACATAATGTTGATCTCTTTTCCTGGGCAAGTCGGAAAAAATGGAAAAAACCTGGCTGAAATTGTTACTAACAACATAACGGCCTTAAACAAGTATTCGACATCGAATGGTATGAACAGCTAGAATTGTAACAAGTAGCAGAAGACTTCCTTATCGTAAAAAATTAAACAATGGCTTAAGTGTCACGGCTCATTATTAACAACAAAGAAGCATTAAACAGCATAAACGCTACTTCACGCAATCCTATAATAACCAGATGCCGTTCTCTTTCGTAGGCCTACTTGAAATTCGGCGCAAATTTTGGTTAACAATGCATCTAACAACAAAGAAGAATTAAACAGCATATTCCGTTTTCAAAGCTCTTCATAGGTAGAATAGTACAATGCAGCAGATGACGTTTACATATCTCCCAAAAAAATCAAACAATTATTTAGTGTATTCTTTTAATAAACGCAACTTCACGCAATCCTATGACAAACGGCAATTCACACGCACGCAATCCGATGACCTATTACTAAAGTGTACTTTCGTACCAGCCGACAAAGGACGTGTTACTGTTGTTATGGACAAGACTGACTACTACGACAAAATGGACGCACTAGTTAACGACAAACAAACTTACGAAGAACTTAAACGCGACCCGACGCCAGCACTACAACGTAAACTCAACAGCAAACTACTTACGCTCAAAAAGACCGACGCTTTTGACACGAAACGCTACTACCGACTGAGGTGCTCAGTACCACAACCACCGAAACTCTACGGACTACCGAAACTGCACAAACCTGGTTTTCCTATGCGACCCATAGTCTCGTTCTGTGGGTCCCCTACGTACCAACTGTCCAAATACCTAACGACCATACTGCAACCCCTTACTGAACAATCGAGACGTAAACTACAATCTACTGAGAACTTTATTGACGCCATCAAGACGGTACAGATACCTGACGACTACAAACTTGTGTCTTTTGATGTGAAATCACTGTTCACCAGTATTCCACTTCAATTGGCTCTACAGTGCACTGAGACCGCTATCCAACAATCTACTGTTACATTACCGTTACCGACTGATGACATCATGGACTTACTGAACCTCTGCCTTACATCAACTTACTTTCAGTACAACGGAAAACACTACAAGCAGTTGCACGGAACAGCCATGGGTTCGCCGGTTTCCGTTGTTGTCGCAGAAATTGTGATGCAAAACATCGAGGAACGCGCCCTTGCAACTTGCCGACAAACGATACCGCTCTGGTTACGCTACGTTGACGATACTTTTACCGCCGTACACAAAGACGAAATTGACGACTTTCACAAACACCTTAACGAACAGCACGCCGACATTCAGTTTACCACAGAGATCGAAGAAGATGAAAAACTTCCATTTCTAGACTGTCTGGTAAGCCACGACAACAACGAACTACATACCACAGTGTACAGAAAACCGACACATACCGACAGATTACTGGACGAATCATCCTACAACCCGACTTCTCACAAAGCTACGACTATCAAGACTTTGACGAGACGAGCGCAACTGGTTTGTGACACAACAGTTTATCTGACGAAAACAAATACCTTGACCGTGTTTTCTACAAGAACAACTACAACGCCGACTTCGTTAGACGAAACACTCACCGAACTACTGAAACTACAGAAACCAACAAGAACCCTACATCTGTTACTACAGCGACCATACCGTACATCAAGGGTACTTCTGAGACCATCGCGCGGATTCTACAACCTTACAATATCCGTGTAGCTCACAAGCCTACAACTACGTTACGACATTTACTGACCAACGTTAAAGACAGGGACGAACCTAACAACAGACAGGGAGCGGTTTATAAGATCAAATGCTCCGACTGCCAAGCCTCCTACATTGGAGAGACTGGTAGAAACCTCAACACGAGACTTACTGAACACAAACGAGCGACTAGAAATGGTGATGTAAACAATCACATTTCTGAACACCACCGACTTACTAATCACAAAATTGACTGGGACTCTGCTGAATGTTTAGCCTACAGTACGAACTATTTTCAACGACTGACTCTAGAAAGCTGGTACACAAACTTAGAACAAACGCCTATCAACAGATGTCAACAACTACCGCCACCTTACAAACGACTAATTAACGACATAAACAAAACCGACGAACAGACCACAAACAGAACGACTTAATTTGACTAACAATAGACGGATCGAAACTGACCAATTACTGTTGACGGACTGAACACGAGTCTTACAGCCAATAACATCACGGCTAAACTGACCAATCAGTTTCAACGGACCAGACTTATAACATCACCAACTGACAACAGCTCTTCACTTGACTCTGAAGATGACTTCCGCACAGGTTGTCGAAACGTCAGTCACCAACAACAGTTCTTCTCAGAACTACTCTCACCCGGACGATCACACTATACGAACTACTGATACTCCTGGGTTCAAACCATTTACTAAGTATAGATAGTACCACATGAAAGTACTGCTCAATAGCTTTCATTTGAATGGTCACACACTAGGTTTCCACCCACAGTTGTTATAATTACTAATAGCGACAGTGATAAGTTAAGACTACAGACATGGAATGTGGAATACTGACTAACAATGGACAAGAAAACTTTAATTTATCAGACCACATGAACATAATTTTAAAGAGGTAAAAAATGTTGTAATCAGCGCGAATCAACAATCGTCATTAAGGCGGGGGTACACCCGAAACCCGCTTTTCTTGGGGTTAATGCGATTATCTCGTTCGCGTGTCAAGCAATCCAAAGACCCTATGCTCATTTCACAAAGCTGTTTAGCGGTGTTTTAAAATTTTTTGGGTGATTTTTGAGGATGTTTAGGAAGAGATAGTTTTTCTCAAAGGATTAATAAAATTACAGTTGGAGATATAAGAAATACTAAAGATCTAATTTGATTTTAAAATTGGAATTTGAAGTTGAAAATTAGAAGATGGACACCCAAACAGTCCCCTGACAACCTGGGGTGCTCTTGGGTTGGGGTCAACTGTCTGGTGGTGTTCCAAAAATAATTTTCTTCCTTTTATCCCTCCTTTAAACCTCTTAAAATTTCTCTCAAATTCGCGTTTACCCCCACCTCGAAAAGAAAATGCAAAAAGGAAGAAAGAAAGAAAGAACCCAGAATTTCGTTTTCACTTCTTGGCGTCATCGCCGAACCTCGTTTCCAGTGTCTCCCCCCCCCCCCCCCCCCCCCCCGCTTCTTCTGCTAATAGTTCTCGGTAAATCCGCCATTCTATTCTGAGAAGACTGCACGGAAGTAAGGCTATTCTCCTGATTCTGTGCAGTACCTTTGTAGCATGGATGATCTACAGCCTATCTCTGCTACTGAACAAGCTGCCTTCTGTGTGGAATTGACGAAGCGTCTCAACATGCTGCGAAAACAAGATCATTTATGCGACGTAATGCACCTGTCAATGTTAAGCCCCAGGGTGGGGGGGGCGGGCTACCCACGGGAATTTGACATCATGAAGCTCTCCCAGGGTAGGGATTTTGACATCTAAAATGGCATACTGGGTTAGAAATTTAAGTGGATATATGGCAAATTTGACATTCATTAGGTGCCCAGGGGTGGGGAATTTGACTTTGGCTTCCAGAAAATGTCAAAATCCCCTGGGTATGCCCGCCCCCCCCCCCCCCCCCCCCCCCACCCTGGGGCTTAACATTGACAGGTGCATAACTTTGGTGACGAAAGATGACACAGAATTCAAGGCTCATAGAAATGTCCTTTCCGCGGCAAGCCCATTCTTTCACAAGCTTTTTCAGAGCGACATGAGAGAGAATCAAGAAGGAATTGCTCGGTTCGAAGAGATTTCGGGGTCTATCATGGAAGATGTTTTACAGTTCATATACACAGGAAGTGTCGAGATAACTCAAGAGAATTCGGAAGATCTAATCGCTACAGCGAACTATCTTCTTCTTCCGGGCTTGAAAACTGTTTCCGGGCGATTTCTAGAAGAACAAATGTCCAACTCAAATTGCATTTCAACCTTTTATTTCGCTGAGAAATACGAGTGTGAAGAACTCGTCGCTAACAGCAGGAAGTACGTTCACGCGAACTTTGCCTCCGTATCAGAAATGGATGATTTCTTAAACTTGGAAGCGAAGGAAGTCGAGAGGTGGATTTCCAGCGACGAAATTTCTGTTGCAGACGAGGCAGATGTATTTAGAATCATATTAAAGTGGGTTGAACAAGACGCGAGCAATCGGAAAGCAGCTTTTGAAGAATTGTTTCGTCACGTGCAACTGGTTTTCCTATCGCGTGACTATTTACTTGATGTCGTGACAAATGAACTCGTGCGCGAAAATTGTGGTTGTTTAAAGCTGACCATAGATGCTATAAAGCTGACCGGCTTTACAAGTGAAAATGATTTTCTGCAATCACCGAGAAAAGGGATTGAAACCCGCGCCATTGTAGCTTGTGGAGGAAAATACACTCTTTGTTATCTTCCAGAAAAAGACGAGTGGAAGCGTTTGGCAGACGGGTTGTCAGACAATCGAGACTATCGAACCAATATGATAAACTTTCGCGATCAGTTGTACACCTTTGACTTTGGCAAGACGGAGAGATACGATCCCGTTTTCGATGTTTGGTCTACTTTGAAATCAGTACCTGGGAGGTATAACATCATCGTGACTGTAGTTAGGGGAGAAATCTATGCTATCGAGATCAAAACGTATATGAAGAAATCAACTATCGCAAGGTACGATGTTGAGTTGTTTTCATGGCATACAGTTTTGTCATCGCATGAGGGCTGCAGGGGAGAAGCTTGTGTTGTCGCGACTGGCAATCATATGTATGTTTTTGGCGGGAAGCTGGAAATTGAATACGTTGCGAAAGCTGAGAGATTCGACGTAGTGGAAAACAAATGGGAGGAAATCGCAGACATGCAACAAAAGAGAGGCGGTGCTTTTGGTGTGGCTAGCCAAGGAAAGATTTTTGTTGCCGGTGGGAGACAGAGCGAGGGACGGTGGGGATCAATGTTAAAAACATGTGAGATGTACAATATTTCAACAAACGAATGACAGTTTATTGGAAGCTTGAATGTTGGCCGCGTGTACGGTAGTATGGTGTGTCTCAAGGGAACACTTTATGTGCTGGGTGGCACTCGCAATCCGGGAAGTGAATTGAGTGTTGAGTGCTATGACCCTACAGAGGACACGTGGATCAAGAAGACAACCATACCAGTGAGAACAATCTCCGAAAAAAATGAAGATACATTCACTGGGTGTGCACTGAAACTCTCCAGAGGAGTACTGGACAAAGCTTCCGTTGTTAAAGGATAGTCCCGCAGCTGTTTGGTACCGTGATGTTTGAATGGGCCACTTGACTTGCTTTGACATGTGGAAAAAGCGAAAAAACAAACCAACCAACCAACCATTCAACCAACCAACAAACAAACAAACAAACAAACAAGCAAGCGAAACATGAAAGAATGAGAGTGGAACGAAAGAGGAAACGAAGCTACTCGGGTGTTAATGTTTTGGCCTGTCTTCGTTAACCGCATTTTTGTGTTTTTCGCACAACTGTTAAACATTTTACATTTAATGCTTGGTCCCTACGCAGACAGTTACGCTCTGTGCCGAGAGATTTTGCTTAATCTGAAAGCGTGTCTGTTAGTCTCCATTTAGCACTTGAAAGTTGAAGCTGACAGTTCAAAAATTTACAACAAAGTTTCAATTCAAGTTTATTCGGAAGAATCTATGAATTATTTTCTTTGTTTTGTGGCTATTTTTTCCTGCTCTATATTGTTTCGACGTTCTTTGTTGTCTTGCTCGTTCTTCGTTTCACATCACAAGTGTGTTTCAGAGGTTCTTAGCCGTTCTTATACCAAGGATAAGCCATTTTTCAAGATCAATCGACATTCAAGTGTATGAACATATTAAAGACTTACATTGTTTAGAGTATGTTTTAGTAGCTACCTTGGGTTTTAGATGTTACATTCCCATACAAACAGTATTATTTTCTAAGTGTTTACTTACCGACACTAATGTATGATATCAAGCGACTTTCAGCTCGAATTAGCATTATTAGAGTTTGACTTTTTCAAACATGGCGGGCGTGATGAAGATCGTCACGTGGACATCACGTGTCACTCCATTGTCGTCCCCAGAACCTCCGCGTCCACTTGTCAGCGACAGAGAGGATCAAGGGCTCTGGAAACGAGATTGCTTGTTTTGATATCGATTTGAATGTCCTCATTACTGAACCACGAAGACTTAGAAGAGAATATAAAAATTATAACATTACACTTCCAAAGCAAACAATCGTAGGTTTGCGTGTTAAGTCAGAAGTAGTCACGCGATATGTTAAAAGTCACGCGAGAAGTTACAAAAGTTTAAGCTAAAGCGAAGCCGTATTGTTACCCGTCCATGTATGACAAACTTAAAACGAAAATTAAGAGCGAGCAATTGGTAGCTGAGAATTAACGATATCCTTTAAAGCAGGACATTGTCTGTTGGGCTGTTAGTTATACTTTAGTTCAGTCATATTTTAGCTTATCAAGATTCTAAACTGAAAGAAATATTGCGTTGAAATAAAGTGATTTTGTTTGAAACCCGGTGAATAGTGTATGGTATCCACGTACTTTTAATAGCCAATTAGACTTTAGGAGTATAGAATGGTCCTTGAAAAATCACGGGTCTCGGCAAATTTTAGGCGAGTCTCGAAATCTCGGCGAAATCTCGCAAACTAGAGTCTCGGAATCTCGAGTTCGCAAAAAATAAAGCTGGTCTCGGAATATCGAATTTTGAAATTTGAGTCTCCGAGTGTCGCAAACCAAGCGAAAGTAGTATGAACCGTCACAAAACAACGGCAGCAACAACAGCAAACCAGAGAGCTACAGAGCGTTAGACTAACGTTATAATAGTCTCGCGCTGCTATTTCTAGATCACAACGTCTTGCGCTCCGATTTTTGAATTGCGATGTCTCGGGCTCGGATTTGAAAAAAAATTGTTAAGTCTCGGTCTCGGAAATAAATGAGGGTGTCGGCGTCTCGGATTTTACCATTTACCAAAAGTCGTTCGTTTCTCGTTTTCGGTTTGGCAGTAAACCCCGCCTATCGCGCTTCGCACTCGCTCTTCGCACTCACTTAGACGCTTCTCGCTCAGTGAGCTCGACTTGTTGGGATTTTATAGCGAATCAGAAACACTAATAACTTGATGAAGTCGAGCCTTGACACGTTCCTTCGCCCTGAAAGTGACCAAGCCTATCGCTTTCGACACAAAAGCTGCTTACCAACGTAACTAATAAACGGCACGCAATGCATGCAGAAGCGATGACGTTTCACAAATTTGACAGATATTTTTAAAAAAATAAATAAAAGCCCGGCGTGCCAAAATCGATGATAATCGATCATCGGAAATCAATCGATATAATCGATGATAATCGATAAAGATCAATCGATTAATATCGATTGGTCTCACCAATTGATGAAAATCGATACTCACAATCTCAAGTCCTCTTAATTGCATCGATTTTTATCGATTTTATCGATTATTATAAGTTTTAATAAATGAACCATTTATGAATTCTTACAACACTTTGTAAGCCCCTGGTGTAAGCGGATACGTTACGCATCCGTCCGCGTGGACTTGCCGAAGTCTTGCAAGTCATCGAAATCCCGCGAAATGAACGTACTACTAGTAGAGGCTGTTGTGAAGGGCTACCACGAGTGCCCTTTTACAGTAAGGACGGGTGAAGCATTTTCCCTCGAGAAAAAATCGGCCGTCGAGAAGAGGCATTTCGAGTAGTAAACTGCAAAAATTGCCGGATCTGAAATCGTTATTAAACGATTACCATTGACAATCGATATAATCGATAAAAATTGATGAAAATCGATGAAAATTGATCAAAATCGATGAAAATCGATACTCACAACTCTTTCGATCTTCGATTTTCATCGATTTCCGATATCAATCGATTAATTACTATCGATTATTATCGATTACAATCGATTTTATCGATTATCAAATTTCATCGATTGGGCACGCCGGGATAAAAGTAGCTGACAACTTCTGTGTTGAATGATACTGACGGCATACGATACAAGGTCAAGCCCTTTTGTTTTAAAAAAATTTAAAGATTTCTGTTTACTAAATCTAATAAAACACATCAAATATAATTTGTCTCTTTCGTTTACACTTAGAATTAGTCCTTTCTAACTGCCCGGGAGTATTTTGCTTTGAGTTCTACGCGGTGTTTTCTTGTTGAGTTAAACTTGATTTCTTTTTCTACTGTCGTTTATTCCTGAACAACTTCTGTGTTGAATGATTGTTCGACAAAAGTTGCGTTATCTTGTAGCGCGTGATCCGATACTGACGACATACGATACAAGGTCAAACGCTGTCTTGAAAATGTTTAGCCCTTTTCTTTTAAAAAATGTAAAGATTTCTGTTTACTAAATCTAATAAAACACACCAAATATAATTTGTCTCTTTCGTTTATACTTAGAATCGGTCCTTTCTAACTGCCCGGGAGTATTTTGCTTTGAGTTTCATGCGACGATTTCTTGTTGAGTTGAGTAGATTTCTTTTCCCAGTCCTATTCGGTTCGGTCGATCGCAATAGACAATAGATCCCGTCCACTCGCACAACGACATTAAGCGATGACGTCATCGCTTAACAAAACAGTCGTGGGCTCATAGGGCCCTTTGATTAATCTTCCTTTTCGTTGCTATAGTTGTCCCTGCAGATCTGGAAGCAAGTTAGTTTTGTTCCTTCAGATCAATAAGTTCGCGTTGCACCTTACTGTTTTCCTCAGAACTGCTGATCAGTCTCAAATTTAAAACACTCAAATTTACAGAGTGATCCTATTTGGCGGAATGGCGTTAAGTTTCACCATGGTTCGCTTGGGGTTACATGTAACCATTATATTATTTGTTGGTTAGCTAAGGGCAACCAACAAATAAAAGGTATAACCACAAGCAAACCGGGGTAAAAATTAGTGCCATTCCGAATAGGGTCACTCAATTTACAAGGATTTCTTACAATTTTGCGAAGAGTTTTTGCAAAGTGGTTTAATGATGAGTGGTTACTCCAAATAATGACGATCCGGCTAATGGTGTTTGCTGTCCGAACATTCTGGGTGTTGATCCAAATGCAAAACCCGTCACAGTATTTTGTGTCGGGAGTGTTCCAGGTGTTACTCCAAATGCAAAACTCGTAGTCGGCGAGACCACTTCCCCAACAAGGCACAGTTTGTCCAGTACTCCTTTGGAGAGCTTCAGAACACAGCCAGTGAATGTATCTTTACTTTCTTCGGAGATCATTTTCACTGGTATGGTTGTCACCTGGATCCACTTGTCCTCTGTAGGGTCATAGCATTCAACAATCAATTCACTTTGGGTACCGTTTCTTGTACCACCTAGTATATAGAGTTTTCTGTTCAGACACACCATACTACCATAGACACGAACAACATTTAAGCTTCCAATAAACTGCCATTCGTTTGTAGAAACATTGTACATCTCACATGTTCTTGTTACCTTTCTTAATTTGTTTCCACCTCCGGCAACAAAAATCTTCCCTTGAGTGGCCACACCAAAAGCACCACCTCTCTCTTGTTGCATGTCTGCAATTTCTTCCCATTTGTTTTCCACAGTGTTGAATCTCTCCACTTTTGGAATGTATTCTGATTCCTGTGATGGCTTTCCACCAACAACATACAGATGATTACCAGCTGCAACAACACAAGAATCTTTCCTGCAGCCCTCATCAGATGACAAAACTGTCAGCCATGAACACAACTCCACATTGTATCTTCTGATGGTGGATTTTCTTGTTGTCGCGTTGACTTCAATAGCATACATTTCTCCTCCAAGGACAGCCACCATAGCAGAACTTGTGGGCAAGTCCAAAGTAGACCAAACATTAAAAACGGGATCATATCTCTCTGCCTCACCAACTTGAGTGAAGGTGTACAACTGATCGACGAATTTCACCATCTGGGTTTTCTGGTTTCTCTCTGACAACCCGTCTGGCAAACGCTTCCACTTGTCTTTCTCAGGGAGATAACAAAAAGTGTATTTCCCTCCACAAGCTACAATGGCACGTGTTTCAAGACCTTTTCTCGGTGACTGTGGCAGATCATCATCTTCAGGTGCAAAGGTAGCCAGCTTTATAGCATCTAAGGTCGGCTTTAAACAACCAGAATTCTCACGCACGAGTTCATTTGTCACGACATAGAGTAAACAGTCACGCGATAGGTAACCCAGCCGTACCACAGGCAGCCCAAGCTCACGTTTCGAGCGGTTGGTAGGTATAAATTGGTGTTGCGTAACACTAGACCGTTGAGAATATTATAAGGCTTTGCATGGGATTTGGGTCGATTTTGGCCGTATTTATGCTTAAAATACAGTAAATATACAAAATAAACTTACTTTTGCCATTTGCTGTGTCCTTTTGCCTGTTTTGCGTCTTGAAGTGGTGTTTTAGTCGGGTGTTACTAAACAGAGTAACGGAGTAACGAGTAACGAGTAACGGAGTAACGAGAAACCGAGTAACGGGAAAAAAATTCCATAGGTAAAAAAAAAATAAAAATACTAAAAAAAAAAAAATAATAATAATAACATTCAAATAAAACATAGAAATAAGGACCTAGAATTCCGGATTGAAATTCCGGGTATTCCGTGTGGCAAATGGAACAGTATTTTCCGGTTGGCTGCATTAAGAAAGCAAAACAAATGGCGGACTCGTTGTCCCTTTTACCTGATTTGGAGTTGTACTTGTTCGACGACTCTGAAGTTAAAACGGACGATATTGTAAGCGAGGACGTTTTTTTTTTTCAGTGCAGCTAACATGCGATGGAATTTAAATCGATTCCACGACCACTTTGAGTATACGAGAGCCTGCTTGCAGGCTAAATATTTTTAGGCTTATCGTCTTATCGAAATATAGGAAAAAGGTCGCGCAACGCATAAAAAAATATATGGCCGGAATACCAACATTTCTTTATTTAATTCAGTTTCTGCAATAGATGTGAATTAAGAAGTTAAGGTTTCGAGTTCAACGAGGGAAATCGGTAATGGTATTTTTAGTTTTTCGTGCATTAATTCTGTCTGAAGTTGGCGCCGATGGGAATATTTACCGCGATAATTTAATCATGAAAAAATAGTACTAAAGTCGAATATGTGTTATCCACTCGGCCATAATGGTTACAATTTGATCGGTAAAACAATTTGTAATTTATAAGTAACACAGAAATCCAACCTAACGGACGTTGTACCAAATAAAAGTCCCAGTCTATTTATAGTATCTTCGAATTCCTTGCATAGTGTTTGTTTTATGAACACGGATGTTTCCGCAAATGCCTCAAAGGAGACCTGCAGTGGCAACGATAAAGACAATTATAAAATACTCTTACCTTCATCTCCCGAGTTATCCGATATAATAATGTCATCGTAGTCATCTGTTGTTTTCATGGAGAGAAATTATACTAGGCAGAAAGCCCAATTGGAGGTAATCAAAAACAAACAGTGAAAGTGGCAGGAAAACCGGCAAAGAAAACAGTCCATAACCCTTAATAAGGCAGCCCAAACAGCATCTTTCTTCATTGCTTTTGTAATTATTGCGGACTATATCGGCTGTTCCACAAATATGAGCGATAAAAAGAGAAAAAAAAACCTCTTACCTTCCCCGAGGCGAGCCATGCTTGCTGGCTGAGTGAGACGCAGTCACTTGACATTTTTAGCGCGAAAATCCTCTCGGCCGTTGTGCATTGCAACAAAAGGTTGTCGTGTAGTCGTGTTATCAATGAAATTACTCCAAGGCTTGATTTGTAATTTTTTTTTTAATTTGTATTTCTTTTTTACCTATGGAATTTTTTTCCCGTTACTCGGTTTCTCGTTACTCCGTTACTCGTTACTCCGTTACTCTGTTTAGTAACACCCGTTTTAGTCGATTTTTCTCTTCCCTGTTCCTTCCTTCCTAAGACGGAGTCAAGGCGAAACACTGCCATGGCGATCGATCCGCGATCGAGCGGCGATTTTTAGCCCGAAAATCGGTCCAACGGCGTCTTTTCCTTTCTCTCTTAGTCGCAGTCCGAAACTTTCTAAGTAATTTTTACCTTCCCTCCCGTGGACGTATGTGGATTTGACACCAGGCCAGGCCGCTAAGCCTAGTTTGAAACGGTCGTGTCAACTTCGAATTACACAGGAATTGCAGACCTCCGAAACCTATGGATTAGTCGTGGAAATCGGTTTATTTCAAAGGGTATGCATTGAGATTTTCCAAAGCTGTGGATTCGTGGGAGGAGGAGAGCTAACGACCTTTACGTGAGAAAGGAAAAGACGCCGTTGGACCGATTTTCGGGCTAAAAATCGCCGCTCGATCGCGGATCGATCGCCATGGCAGTGTTTCGCCTTGACTCCGTCTTAGGAAGGAAGGAACAGGGAAGAGAAAAATCGACTAAAACACCACTTCAAGACGCAAAACAGGCAAAAGGACACAGCAAATGGCAAAAGTAAGTTTATTTTGTATATTTACTGTATTTTAAGCATAAATACGGCCAAAATCGACCCAAATCCCATACAAAGCCTTATAATATTCTCAACGGTCTAGTGTTACGCAACACCAAGTTATACCTACCAACCGCTCGAAACGTGAGCTTGGGCTGCCTGTGGCCGTACGTGACGAAATAATTCTTCAAAAGCTGCTTTTCGCTCACTCTTGTTTTGTTCAACCCATTTTAATACGATTTTGAAAACATCTGCTTCGACTGCAACGGAAATCTCATCACTTGAAATCCACCTCTCGACTTCCTTCGCTTCCAAGTTTAAAAATTCATCCATTTCTGCTACAGAAGCAAAGGTCGCGTAAATGAACTTCCTGCTGTTAGCGACGAGCTCTTCACACTCGTATTTCTCAGCGAAATAAAAGGTTGAAATGCAATTTGAGTTGGACATTTGTTCTCCTAGAAATCGCCCGGAAACTGTTTTCAAGCCCGGAAGAATTAGATAATTCGCTGCAGCGATTAGATCTTCAGAATTCTCTTGAGTTATCTCGACACTTCCTGTGTATACGAACTCCAAAACATCTTCCATGACAGACCCTGTAATCTCTTCGAACCGAGCAATTCCTTCTCGATTCTCCTTCATGTCGCTCTCAAAAAGCTTGTCAAAGAACGGGCTGGCTGCGGAAAGGACATTTCTATGAGCCTTGAACTCTTTGTCATCATTCGTCACCAAAGTTACGTCGCATAAATGATCTTGTTTTCGTTGCATGTTTAGGCGCTTTGTCAATTCCATACGGTAAGAAGCTCTGTCTGTATCGCAGATGGGTTGAAGATCTTCCATACTCTAAGGAAAAGCCGTATTTACAAGAAATTTAGCCCCTTATTAGATGGAGAAGGAAACGAAAGTAGCTCAATCCAACCTCGTTCCCATGTCATGTTCTTACACACCCACCAGGAAGAGGGGGGTACTCTGGGAATGGGGAACTGGACTTCCGCTTTCGATTCTAATATAAAGAGCTTTCTGACGCTAGCTGTTGAAACGGTTCTAAAAGAGCCTGTATTTCACGGTAAAAACTCTTTTTTCCGGAGTATGGATGACCTGCAGCCTATCTCTGCTACTGAACAAGCTTCCGTCTGTGTGGAATTGGCGAAGCGGCTCAACATGCTGCGAAAACAAGATCATTTATGCGACATAACTTTGGTGACGAAAGATGACAAAGAATTCAAGGCTCATAGAAATGTCCTTTCTGCGGCAAGCCCGTTCTTTCAGAAGCTTTTGCAGAGCGACATGAAGGAGAATCGAGAAGGAATTGCTCGGTTCGAAGAGATTTCGAGGTCTGTAATGGAAGATGTTTTGCAGTTCATATATACAGGAAGCGTCGTTATAACTCAAGAGAATTCTGAAGATCTAATCGCTGCAGCGAATTATCTCATTCTTCCGGGCTTGAAAACAGTTTCAGGGCGATTTCTAGAAGAACAAATGTCCAACTCAAATTGCATTTCAACCTTTTATTGCGCTGAGAAATACGAGTGTGAAGAACTCGTCGCTAACAGCAGGAAGTTCATTCACGCGAACTTTGCTTCTGTAGCAGAAATGGACGAATTCTTAAACTTGGAAGCGAAGGAAGTCGCGAGGTGGATTTCAAATGATGAGATTTCTGTTGAATTCGAAGCAGATGTTTTTAGAATCGTATTAAAATGGGTTGAACAAAACAAAAGCGAGCGAATGGCAACGTTTGAAGAATTGTTTCGTCATGTGAGACTGGGTTTCCTATCGCGTGACTATTTGCTCGATGTAGTGACAAATGAAGTCGTACGAGAGAATTCTGGTTGTTTAAAGCTGGTTTCAGATGCTATAAAGCTAACTACCTTTGCAACGGAAGATGATGATCTGCTGCAGTCACCGAGAAAAGGGCTTGAAACCCGCGCCATTGTAGCTTGTGGAGGGAAATACACTTTTTGTTATCTCCCAGAGAAAGATGAGTGGAAGCGTTTAGCAGACGGGTTGTCGGAGAATCGAAACTGTCGAACCCAGATGATAAACTATCGTGATCAGTTGTACACCTTTCACTTTGGCAAGGCGGAGAGATATGATCCTGTTTTTAATGGTTGGTCTACTTTGGACTTCTCCAGTTCTCGTTCTGTCGTGGTGACTGTCGTTAAAGGACAACTGTATGCTATCGAGGTCACTTCAACGGAAAAATCCACTATTCAAAGATACAGTGTTGAGCGATGTTCATGGCAGACAGTTTTGTCATCTGATGAGGGCTGCAGAGAAGGCTCTTGTGTTGTTGCAGCTGGCAATCATCTGTATGTTCTCGGTGGAAAGCCTCCAAAGACGCAGGAATACGTTGCGAAAGCGGAGAGATTCGACACTGTGGAAAAGAAGTGGGGAAAAATCGCAGACATGCAGCAAGGAAGGGGCAATGCTTCTAGTGTGGCCACTCAAGGAAAGATTTTTGTTGCCGGGGGGATACAGAAGATATGGCAGACACCATTGACAACCTGTGAGATGTACAATGTTTCAACAAACGAATGGCAGTCTATTGGTAGTTTGAATATTGGCCGCGTGTACGGTAGTATGGTGTGTCTGAAGGGAACAATCTATGTGCTGGGTGGCATTTACTATTCGCACAGTACATTGAGTGTTGAACGCTATGACGCTACAGAGGACAAGTGGATCCAGAAAACAACGATACCAGTTAAAGCGATCTCCGCAGAAAATGAAGATACATTCAGGGGGTGTGCAGTGAAACTATGCAAAGGAGTACTGGACAAAGCCTTCATTGTTAAAGAATAGTCCTGCAGCTGTTTGGTACCGTTATCTTTGAACGGGCCACTTGCCCTTTAATTTAAACACGTCAATCGGTCATAATAGCAGATTGTAGGGAAAAGGAAAAAGTTGACAAACAAAACAAAAAAACAAGAGCAGACTGGTAAGAGGAAATGAATCAATCCACTCGTTCTTATTTTGGCCTGTCTTTAATCGTGTATTTGCTTTCTTTACCGCACAACTGTTAAACATTTTACATTTTATGCTTGGTCCCTAGGGGAATAGTTATCCTGTATGCTTAGTGTTTTGTTTAATATGATGAGAGTCGTCCATTTAGCACTTGAAAGATGAAGCCGACAGTTCAAGATCTATTGTAAACGTTACTAGTAAACGATTTTCATACAATTTACAACAAAGTTTCAAATGAAGATTACCATCTTTCGGGGTTTATCTGGTGTAAGATCATGTGAATTTTTTCGTTGTTTTGGAGATCATGTTGTTTTCCTGCTCTACATTGTTTTGAGGTTTTCTGTTCTTGGTCATTCTTGTTTTACAGCTTTTTACGTCACTTGTGAGTTTCACAGGTTCTTACACCGAGGATGACTCATTTTTTCCACATCTTTCGAAATTAAATTGCAAGTTAGGTTATTTTACATCATTCAATCCCACTCAACTAAAATCTTTTGGTAGCTACCTTAGATTTAATAGATGTTAAACTAATTTCTATACAAGCACTATTGTAAGTGTTTACTTACCAACACTGATCTATGATATCAAGTGATCTTCAGCTCGAATTTGCAGTCTCAGAGTTTGTCTTTATTTCAAACATGGCGGGCGTGCGGAAGATTATCACGTGTCACACCATTCTCGTCCCCAGAACTCCCGCGTCTACTTGACAGCGACAGGGAGGATCAAGGGCTCTGGAAACTAGATTAGTTGTTTGAATATTGATTTGAATGTCTGTCATAACTGAACCACAAAGACTTAGAAGACAATAATTGTAGGTTTGCGTGAACAAAGAAAAGGAAACAAATTGTGGCTATTGTAGCTATAAAAATCACGCGATAAGTAAAATAATCATGTTTGGTCACGCGATTTATTAAAGTCGCGCGAGAAGTTAAAAGGTTTTAGTTTTACCGGAGCAATAATGTTACTTGTTCATGAAATGCAAGCTTACAACGAAAATTAAGAGCGAGTAATTACGTTTAGAGTGCTGGCAAACGAGGACACATTGTTGCTCACGATGTTTCTTGGGTGGGCAAACGAGGGGGACACAAAACGTTTGTTTTGTGTCCATGCCGCGCAAACCGGAAAACATTTGTTGCGGACACAGAATGTTTTGACAAAAATCAGAAACATTTTTTGTGCCTCCGTCGCACACAAATATTGTGCCCGCAACAAATGTTGCGCGCACGGGCAAACGGGGAAACATTTGTGTCCGCAACATTGTGTCCTCGTTTGCCACCAACTTAAACTGAGAATAAATCCTATCTTTTAAAGGATTATTTTTTGTTGAATTGTTATAGTTATAGTTTAGTCATACGTTAGCTTGGCAAAAGTCTAAACTGAAAGAATAACTGTGTTGAAATAAAGTGATTTTATTTGAAATCCAGTGAATAGTACAGAGTATCCATGCACTTTTACTAGCCAATCAGAAACACTAGTAACTTAATGAAGTCGAGGCTTGAAATGTTCCTTTGCCCGGAAAGTGATCTGCTAAGACTATCGCTTTGTAATGAAAGCTGCTTAGTAACGTAAATAAAAATAAGAAAGTCTGCATCGGAACAAGTGTCAAAAAACGCTGGTGCTTATCTCGGTTTCAGAATGGAATCCTAGTCCATCTCAGGGTTAACCCATAGATTGGCTGGTAACCATTTATAAACCTTGCTTAGAGAGAGGCACTGTGAGAGTACAAGAACACAACACAATGACCCAGGACAGGGCTTGAACTCGGACCACTCGATCTGGACTCCAGCGCACTAACCATTGGGCCACCGCGCCTCCCATACTTAGCAAAATGACGCTTCCTTGCCAGTGGTTCTAACTTTAAAAATTAGAACCACTGTGTACAGCATAATAAACAGTACCACATAAAGTACTGGTCAGTGGCTTTCATCTGAATGGTCACATACTAGGTTTTCACCCACTGACTCAAAAGTTTGTAGAGCCACCTTGTTTAGCATAATAAACAGTACCACATGAAAGTACTGCTAAGGCAGTTTATTAGAAGTTTGAATATTTGTCGTGTGTTCGGAGCAAGCTCACTATGTGCACAAATAACTACTCGCAAAGTGAATTGAGTATGGAATGCTATAACCCTACAGAATGGCCCCCAAAATATAACAACACGCAGTAACATATGTATTAAGGCGTTTTTTGTAACGTCCGTTTACAGCATATTTTAGTTATTATTCACTTCCATGGGAAGTTGTAGCGAATGTGCTATATATGCTGTTCTTTGCTAGTTGTATTCATTCCCTGAAGAAGTCTCAGTTAGAGACGAAACGCGTCGGAAATAAACGACAAGCTTAAAACTACAAGAAGTCTTTCCTTGTGCTGCTCACTAGTCTTCGTTAAAAAATTAAAAAATTAAAAAAAAGTTTCTCTGACTTCTATGCAAACTATTTTTTTAATACATATGATGTTTGCAAACAATTTATTTTTTAGGCCCTGCAAACAATTTTTTTCAATATTTTTCATCCCCCCCCCCCTCCAAAAAAATAATGGTCCGTCCCTAAGTATCAATGGAACAAAGAGATCAGAGCGTATAACTGTATTGTAAAGCCAACTATTAACTTTTGTTTTCTCTAAGAACGATTTTTTTATGTGAACTGTGTACATGTGCAAAGACTTACTTCATGTTGTAAGATTGGCCCAATACGTGTAATTAGGTAAAAAAGTAAACAATTATACTTCATATGAAAAAAAAGTTCCGTCTGTAGAGTCAAGTGATAATAGGGAGTTGAAGAAACCACGACGGCGACGCCGAGGACAACGTCGATTGAAAAATGAATTTATATTTTAGCTACGAATCTCGCGATACTCTAAAGTCATTTAGTTGCTTCTCTCTGTCAAAACTATCTCAAAACTATATCTGGAACACAGCGATAAATTAGAAATAGAAATTTAAAAAGTTAGCTGTGCAGAGGGAAGGCAAAGAAATGTACCAAGTTTCTACTCGTTAAACCTTTTGTTTAGCGACGTTCCCGTTGCTGCTGTGGTTTTCTTAACTCCCTAATGTAAATGAGGGAAGCCGAAGTGCCCTTTTTCTTCATGCCAAATGGGAGTCTGGGAATCAAATAGGGGTCATGAATGGTCCCTCAAAGTTTTGCAGTGCTCGCAAAATTAGGCTTCTGCTTGAAATGCTCGCAAAATGTTAGTGGGTGCTCATTTGCTAGTGATCGCATATTTTTACAAGTGCTCGCATGCCCGGTTTTTCAGAAGTGGAGGTAGTTTTTCAAAAGTGCTTGTTGCTCTCAGGCTAACTTTTGTCAATGCTCGTGCTCGCGAAGAAAACCACTGTGCTCGCATGCTCGCAAAGAGCATTCGATAACCCTCCAAGTGATGATAGTGGCAGTGATGAGCTGAACGTTAAGACTACTGCTCAATATATGGAAGACATGGAATGGGGAATACTGACTAACAATGGACAAAAAAATTTATTAGACCACATGAACATAATTTTAAGGAGATAAAAAATATGTTTGTAATCGGCGCGAATTGACAATCATCATTTAGGCGGAGAAATAATTTGGAGAAATAAGAAATATTAAAGATTAAATGTGATTTTAAAATTAGAATTTGAAGTTAAAAATAAGTAGATGGACACTCAAACAGTCCCCTGACAACCTGGGGTGCTCTTGTGTGGTTGTGTTCCTAAAATAATTTTCTTTCTTCTATACCTTCTTCAAACCTCTTACAATTTCACTCAAATTCGTGTTTACTCCCGCCTTAAATACCAAGAAAAGAAAATGCAAGAAAAAACAAAAAAACAAATAGGACAGAAGTAAACAGCCCAGGATCAATTTCGTTTTCTGCTGTTGACGTCATCGCCGAGCCTCGTTCCCAGTGTCCTACCCTTCTTGTGCGAATAATATTCGATAAATCCGCCATTGTATCAGGAGACTGTATTTCACGGAAGTAAGGCTATTCTCCTGATTCTCTGAAGTACCTTTGTAGTATGGATGATTTACAGCCTATCTCTGCTGCTGAACAAGCTACCTTCTGTGTGGAATTGACGAAGCGGCTCAACATTCTGCGAAAACAAGATCATTTATGCGACGTAATTTTGGTGACGAAAGATGAGACAGAATTCAAGGCTCATAGAAATGTCCTTTCCGCGGCAAGCCCGTTCTTTCACAAACTTTTTCACAGCGACATGAAAGAGAATCAAGAAGGAATTGCTCGGTTCGAGGAGATTTCGGGGTCTGTAATGGAAGATGTTTTGCAGTTCATATACACAGGAAGTGTCGAGATAACTCAGGAGAATTCTGAAGATCTAATCGCTGCAGCGAACTATCTCCTTCTTCCAGGCTTAAAAACAGTTTCCGGGCGATTTCTAGAAGGACAAATGTCCAACTCAAATTGCATTTCAACCTTTTATTTCGCTGAGAAATACGAGTGTGAAGAACTCGTCGCTAACAGCAGGAAGTTCATTCACGCGAACTTTGCCTCCGTAGCAGAAATGGATGAATTCTTAAACTTGGAAGCGAAGGAAGTCGAGAGGTGGATTTCCAGCGACGAGATTTCTGTTGCAGACGAGGCAGATGTATTTAGAATTATATTAAAGTGGGTTGAACAAGACGCGAGCAATCGGAAACCCGCTTTTGAAGAATTGTTTCGTCGCGTGCAACTGGTTTTCCTATCGCGTGACTATTTACTCGATGTCGTGACAAATGAGCTCGTACGAGAGAATTCTGGTTGTTTGAAGCTGACCTTAGATGCTATAAAGCTGACCAGCTTTACAAGTGAAAATGATTTTCTGCAATCACCGAGGAAAGGGATTGAGACACACGCCATTGTAGGTTGTGGAGGGAAATACACTTTCTGTTATCTTCCAGAGAAAGACGAGTGGAAGCGTTTGGCAGACGGGTTGTCAGAGAATCGAAACTATCGAACCAATATGATTAACTATCGCGATCAGTTGTACACCTTTCACTATATTAAAAGAGAGAGATATGATCCCGTTTTCAGCGTTTTTGATGGTTGGTCTACTTTGAACTCAATGCCCGGGAGTTATGGCAACGAGATTGTAGTTAGAGGAGAAATCTATGCTATTAAGGTCGACACGTCTACGAAGAAATCCACCATCGCAAGGTACGATGTTGAGCGGTGTTCATGGCAGACAGTTTTGTCATCTCACGAGGGCTGCAGGGAAGACTCTTGTGTTGTACCAGCTGGCAATCATCTGTATGTTCTCGGTGGGAAGTCTCCAGAGACATCGGAATACGTTGCGAAAGCGGAGAGATTCGACGTAGTGGAAAACAAATGGGAAGAGATTGCAGACATGCAACAAGGAAGGGGCTGTGCTTTTGGTGTGGCCAGCCAAGGAAAGATTTTTATTGCCGGAGGAAGAGACAGAACGGGATGGATGTCAGTGTTAAAAACATGTGAGATGTACAATATTTCAGCAAATGTATGGCAGTCTATTGGAAGTTTGAATGTTGGGCGTGAATGGGGTAGTATGGTGTGTGTGAAAGGAACACTCTATGTACTGGGTGGGACTTCACCACATAATTTGAGTGTTGAATGCTATGACCCTACAGAGGACAAGTGGATCAAGAAGACAACCATACCAGTGAAAGCAATCTCCGAAGAAAGTAGAGATACATTCACTGGGTGTGCACTGAAACTCTCCAAAGGAGTACTGGACCTGAAAGCTCGTGTTGTCAAAGAATAGTCCTGCAGATATTTGTTACCGTGATGTTTGAAAGGGTCAGTTACCCTATGGTCCCCTATGACCTCGTGAAAATTATAACAAATTGTAAGCGAAAAAGAAACAACACAAAAAAACAACGAATCAACTCGGGCGTTAGTAGTTTGGCTCGTTTGCGTTCGTATTTTTGTATGCAACTGTACACAAACATTTTACATTTTTATTATTTTTATCCTCTCTGCTAAGTGTTTTGCTCAATATAAGAGCCTTCTATTTAGCACTTAAAAGATGAAGCTGACAGGTCAAGATGTGTTTTATAAAACATTTATACTACCTCGGAAACTTACTTACTTACTTACTGCCCATCATGCCTATGTGGCACATAGGGCAGCAACGAAGTTTCTCCAACCCTGCCTGTCTCTAGCCAGTTTCTCAATGGTGCTCCAGCTGTAATTGAGCTCCCTTAACTCCGTTTCTACCGTTCTGCGCCATGTTGTTTTTGGGCGCCCTCTTCTACGCTTGCCTTCAGGCGTCCAGCGCATTGCAGTCCTAGCTATGTTGTTGTTGCCCTTTCGAAGCACATGTCCAATCCATCTCCATCTTCTCCTGGTGACAATCGTGCGAATATCCTCCTGCTTGGTTTGCTTCAGGAGCTGGTCGTTGGAGATTTTCTGCGGCCAGAAAATTCTCAGAATCTTCCTGAGGCTAGTTGTGTGGAAGGACGCTAGTTTTGACAGGTCATGTTCAGTCATTCGCCAACATTCGCAGCCGTAAAGGAGGGTTGACAACACACAGCTCTGGTAGATCCTAAGCTTTGTCTTTGTGCTATAACTTGCCGATCTCCACACTGGTCGTAAGCTCATAAAGGCGCCCCTTGCTTTGTTTAGTCTGTTTTGTATGTCCACACCAGTACCGCCGTCCTGGCAAAGCATGCTTCCAAGGTATGTGAACTTGTCGGTGTAAGAAATATCCTGTCCTGCTACCCTGATCTTTGACGGGGAGGGGACATTCACACACATAGCTTCTGTCTTCTTCAAGCTTATCTTCAGGCCAACCTGGGCGCTGAACATGCTGAGCCGGTCGGTCTTTTCTTGAATGTGCTGATGAGTGTGTGACAACAAGGCTATATCGTCCGCAAAGTCGAGGTCCTCGAGTGTAGAGAAAGGGGTCCATCGTATACCTCTACGCTGATCTTCCATAGTGCGACGAAGGACCCAGTCGATAGCAATATTGAATAGCACGGATGACATGACACATCCCTGGCGTACACCGGTTTTGATTTCGAAGCTCAAATCCCCCTGACCAACACAGCATGTGAAGTTCGAATAGAAGCATTTGATGATATTAACAATGCGTTGAGGAATGCCATACGCTCTCAATATCTGCCAAAGACTGTCCCTGTGAATGCTGTCAAACGCTTTCTCATAATCGATGAAATTCACATACAGTTGCCTGTTCCATTCAGAACATTGCTCAAGTATATTCCTTAGGGTAAAAATTTGATCCGCACATCTGCGCCCCTTGCGAAATCCAGCTTGTTCATTTCGCAGGACATCATCAACAGCTTTGGTGATACGCTGGATAATGACTTTGCAGAAGATTTTACTTGGCACAGACAAAAGGGTAACTCCACGCCAGTTGTTACAGTCACTTAGAGACCCTTTCTTTGGTATCTTAATTATTACTCCTGTACCCCAGTCCGATGGTATTTCTTCCTGTTCCCAGATCTTTGTAAATAAGGGGGTTAGGATGGTTGCAGCAAGCCCAGGGTCTGCTTTGAACAGTTCAGCATTTAAGTTGTCATTGCCAGGAGCTTTTCCGTTTTTCAAGGAATTTATGGCTTGGATGACTTCCCTCCTAGTTGGAACATCAGTGTTAACATCAAGGTCGATTGTCGCCTCCTGGATATTTGGTACCACAGTTGGTGGTGGCCTGTTCAAAACCTCTTTAAAGTGCTCGGAAAGAGTGTATTAAATTTATGAGTTCGAGTTCGAATTTTCGAGTTCGAGTTAGAATTTCGAGTTCGAGTTCGAGTTAGAATTAGAATTTCGATTTTGAGTTAAAATTTCGAGTTCTAGGTAAAAGGAAGGGCCTGAAAAGTTACTGATTTCGTGATGGAAGACGAAAAAAGAAAAAGAAAGAAAACGAAAACGAAAACGAAAAGCCCACAACATGGCGTGACACTTTCGTAGTTGGTCACGCATAGTGTCGCCCCTATCAACAAATGAAAGCTAACCGCAAGCAAATAGGAGTGGAACTAACCGCAAGCAGACCAGAGTGGAACTAACCGCAAGAAAACCAGAGTGGAGCTAACCGCAAGCAACTCGATATTTTAACTCGAACTCGAAATTTCTAACTCGAACTCATGAAATCGAAACGATTTTCGTACAATTTACAGCAAAGTTTCAATTTACCATCTTACGGGGTTTACTGATCCCATGTGATAACCTGTGAAATTTTTCTTTGTTTTGTTGTTTTGGCTGTTCAATTTTACGTCCCTGGCGAGTTTCATGGGTTCTTACACCGGGAATGAGCCATTTTTCGAGATTAATTTACAGGAAAGTGTATAAACATATTTTTAATGACTTACATTGTTTCGAGTTTTACATTATTCAAAGTCACTCAAATAAAATATTTTGGTAGCTAACTTGGGTTTAATGCGAATATCTCGTCTGCGTTTCAAGCAATCCAGAAACTCTATGCTCATTTCACAAAGCGATGATAAGCGGTGTTTTGTAAATTTTTTGGTGATTTTTGGGGATGTTTGGAAAGAGATAGTTTTTCTCAAAGGATTAGTAAAATTTGGAGAAATAAGAAATATTAAGGATTTAATGTGATTTTAAAATTAGAATTTGAAGTTAAAAATTAGTATATGGACACCCAAACAGTCCCCTGACAACCTGGAGTGCTCTTGCGTGGGGGTCAACTGTCTGTTGGTGTTTCAAAAATAATTTTCTTTCTTCTATCCCTTCCTTAAACCTCTTAAAATTTCACTCCAAATCGGGTATACCCCCACCTTAAGAGATGTTAAATTCCCATACAAATACTATTATTTTCTAAGTGTTTGCTTACCGACACTGATCGATGATATCAAGTGACCTTCAGCTCGAATATCGCAGTATTTAATAGAGTTTGACTTTTTTCAAACATGGCGGGCGTGCTGAAGGTCATCACGTGTCACGCTATTCTCGTTCCCAGAACCTCCGCGTCTACTTGTCAACGACAGAGAGGATCAAGGGCTCTGGAAATGAGATTAGCTGTTTGAATATCGATTTGCCGAACATCCCTTACAACTGAATTACAAGAGAATATAAAAATTGTTAAGGTAATCGCAGGTTTGCATGACCAAAGAAAAAGGAAAACATTGAGGCTAAAAGATCACGCGAGAAGTTAAAAATATCACGCTTCAAGTTAAAAACGTCACTCGATATGTTAAATTCACGCGAGAAGTTATAGAGCTTTTGGCTATAGCGGAGCAATGTTACTCGTTCATGTAACTTACAATGAAAATTAAGAGTGAGCAATTGGTAGCTGAGAATTAACGCAGGGTATTTCATGTTTTGTTGGATTGTTATAGTTTAGTTCAGTCGTATTTAAGCTTATCAAGAAAATCTAAGCCAAAAGAATTGTTTCAAATAAAGTGATTTTGTTTCAACTCCAGTGAATAGTGTATGCTATCCACTTACTTTTAAAAGCCAATCACACACACTAGTAACTTGATGAAGTCGAGGTTCCTTCGCCCGGAAAGTGGCCAAGCCTATCACTTTCGTCACAAAAGCTGCTTATCAACGTAAATAAAAATAACACAATCTGCGAAGTGTCTCAAAACGCTGGAGCTTATCTCGGTTTCAGAATGGGATCCTAGTCCATCGTAGTATTAACCCCCGGACTCGCTCGTGTAGCAATTTATACAACTGGGTGAAGAGAGGCACTGTGAGAGTAAAGTGTTTTGCCCAAGAACACAACAGTGTGACCCCAGCCAGAGTTCGAACCCGAACCACTCGATCCGGCGTGCACCGTGCCTCCCATACTCCGGGCATACTTAGCAAAATAACGCTTCCTTGCCATGATGGCAACCCTGTTTATAAATTCTTTCCCTCTACAATTGTTTCTTGTTAGTTGATAGCAAATTCATTCACAACATCTCTTTTGACAGAAGAGACGAAATGTAATCTAATCAGCTTTTTCCTTATTTCTATTATACTGTAGTTTCGTTTTTATTTCACTATTACCTTTATGTATTTTTACACATCACGTAGCCATGTCATGTTATTTCCGGCTTATTATATAAAGACCATGTAAATTCGCGTTTCATTTAATAAACCTCAAGAAGGCTGGTGTTGGCCAGCCGAAATATTGTATTTACACCTTTTCACGTTGTCTGACCAGTCCTGGCAGTATTTCTATATCTTAAATAAGTATCAACGGACCAATGAGAGCAGAGTATATCACTTTATCGCAAAGCCAACCATTAACTTCTGTTTTCCCTAGGAACGATTTTTTTATGTGAACTGTTTAAAGAATTAATTCATGTTGTAAGATTGGCCCACTACGTGTAATTAGATGAATGATTTCTGCTTCTCAGTTTGAATGCTCTTGATCTTCGACCCAACATCTGATTGAAAATTCAAAAACATGGCAAAAATGAAATCACATAAGCTATAATGTACAATAACAGTGCTCTGTTGTACAGGAAACAAGTGATAATGTGATCGAGGGAAGCCATAGTGTCCGTTGTCTTCATGCAAAATGGGAGTCTGGGAACAAAGTACAGTGATGAGCTGAACGTTTGAACTATTAAAACATGGAAATCATGGAATGGGGAATACTGTTAATTTATTATAAGTTATATTATTAGACTACATAAGCAAAATTTAAAGGAGAGAAAATTAAGTATAGTAATAAGCGCGAAGTAACAATTGTCGAACTTCAATCGAACAATTGTCGAATTTCGTTTACATGTCATGACATCATCTGCTAGCCTTGTTCCCAGTGTGTCCTCATCCTTCCCCGAGAACAATTAATCCATTATTGTAAAGAAGACTTTATTTCGCGGAAGTAAGGCTATTCCCCTGATTATCTGCATTTAAAGCTCTGCAGTATGGATGATCTACAGCCTATCTCTGCTACTGAAGAAGCTGCCTTCTGTGTGGAATTGGCGAAGCGACTCAACATTCTGCGAAAACAAGATCATTTATGCGACGTAACTTTGGTGACTAAAGATGACACAGAATTCAAGGCTCATAGAAATGTCCTTTCCGCGGCAAGCCCATTCTTTCACAAGCTTTTTCAGAGCGACATGAAAGAGAATCAAGAAGGAATTGCTCGGTTCGAGGAGATTTCGGGGTCTGTAATGGAAGATGTTTTGCAGTTCATGTACACAGGAAGTGTCGAGGTAACTCAAGAGAATTCTGAAGATCTAATCGCTACAGCGAACTATCTTCTCATTCCGGGCTTGAAAACAGTTTCAGGGCGATTTTTAGAAGAGCAAATGTCCAACTCAAATTGCATTTCAACCTTTTATTTCGCTAAGAAATACGAGTGTGAAGAACTCGTCGCTAACAGCAGGAAGTTCATTCACGCGAACTTTGCCTCCGTAGCAGAAATGGATGAATTCTTAAACTTGGAAGCGAAGGAAGTCGAGAGGTGGATTTCAAATGATGAGATTTCTGTTGAGTTCGAAGCAGATATTTTTAGAATCGTATTAAAATGGGTTGAACAAAACAAAAGCGAGCGAAAGGCAACGTTCGAAGAATTGTTTCGTCACGTAAGGCTGGTTTACCTATCGCGTGACTATTTGCTCGATGTCGTGACAAATGAACTTGTACAAGAGAGCTTTGGTTGTTTCAGGATGGTTTCAGATGCTATAAAGCTGACTACTTTTGCAAGTGAAGATGATGATCTACCACAGTCACCAAGAAAAGGACTTGAAACACGCGCCATTGTAGCTTGAGGAGGGAAATACACTTTTTGTTATCTCCCAGAGAAAGACGAGTGGAAGCGTTTGGCAGACGGGTTGTCAGAGTATCGAAACTATCGAACCCAGATGATAAACAATGTGTCCTCGTTTGCCACCACTTTAAATGTAAAAGTCGCTACCTTGGAGATTTATAATAAGGTGGTGGCAAACGAGGACACATTGTTGCTCATGATGTTTTCTCGGGTGGGCAAACGAGCGGGACACAAAACATTTGTTTTGTGTCCATGCCGCGAAAACGGGGAAACATTTGTTGCGGACACAAAATGTTTCTGACAAAAATCAGAAACATTTTTTGTGTCTCGGACACAAATTTTGTGCCCGCAACAAATGTTGCGCGCACGGGCAACATTGTGCCCTCGTTTGCCACCACCTTTAGACCAGTCTTTGTTATTTAGTAAATAACAACAATAACAACGAAAAATGTACTAAATAATTTTTTTACATTTGTCGCCCCATATAGTTTCTCCAAATTTTTTGTCCGTGAAAGGGTTTGGTCCATCCATACAAACTCAGAGACTCAAAGGACAATGCAGAATGTGAAGTGGCTGATTAATTAAAAGTATGGTGTTTAATGTATTTCGTTTGTTTACCTTATTTCACTTTCAATAAGACGTGAAAACGCCAGACGTGATACTCACACTTATTTTTACTACCGAAACACAACTTTTTTTGTTTGCAACATGTTTTTCTGCAAAACACTGTAACATGATAACAACTGACAACAAGTCAACAAACGAAGCTTGCAAACGTTGATTGCAGTTGGGTTGCTGCAGTTTCCTTCGAGCTTTATTGTTTTCACAAGGTCTAGAAGCCGAAACTTACGCAACTGATATGATCAAAAAGGTCCAAAAACAAGAATAGTACGTATTGGTCTAGAAACTCTTGTTAGCGTGTTGCGAGCAGCTCTAGTTCGCTCGCAGGATTGACAGACTCAATCCGAAATCGAGATTGTCAGACAAAAATCACACTTTACGCGAGGGGTTTGAAAGACTCAGGCCACAACCAAGATATAAAGTTAACAGCTGCGATAAGTTCAAAAAGAGTTAAGGAAGGAAAATTTTTAAAAGATAACGCGAGCACTGAAACTCGCAGAGAAGTGAGAAAGTTTTCACTTGAGACATGCATACATGCATACATGTAGCCAGCTGTCGATCCAGTGCTTTCGGCTTTTAGCCGGAACATCATAACTGACATCAAATAGTAGAAATAAAAGATAAAAGCCTCGATCAGTCTTCAGGCATTTAAGTTAAATTTGTAAACTCACGGCAGGCGTTTTCCGATTGACAGAGGTGAGAAATCTTTTGGCATCCGTTTCGAGCTCAGCTCTCAAGTTGGTCATTGTTGTTTGAGCTCCCAGCCCTAATATATTGAAACAAAAAATCTGAAGACAGCTGGTCTCAATTGGTAGTTTTAAAACGTTTGGCTATTACCAAAGTTTATTCTCGCTGAGATCACTCATTACAGCAAAAAAAGCAAAATGATCTCAGGAAGTTGGGGACGCGTTCGCTCAATTAAATTTACGTGATTATTAATCCTTCAGAATTTTTGCATAATTTGGCTTTGTTTTACTACTTGGCTTCAACAATTCATACTGAAAGTTTGTTTTAAATGGCACGTCTCGTCCCATGATCTTGAAAAAGAGAAAGCCAGAAACAAGTGATGCTTTGTGAGTAGAATACGAGAAAAGTTAGTGTTTTCTTTTGAATTATCGCAAGACTGTTTTAAACAGAAAACTGATTTTCAATCAATTAAGAAAGTAGAATAGCCAAAATATCAAGCGAAATGATTGACTGTTACGTAGTAACGGATGCGCTGAGAAAAAAAGAATGACAGCAGGGGCAGCTGTAGTGTTAACTATCCCTAGTATTATTTATGAAAGGGCCGATCGATGTTCGAATCAGAATTTGGTTTCTGATCACAGCCGCCCTATTTGAATTAAAGAGAAGGCGAGAAATTGAATTTGTTTTACCATCCGTTGCATATAATAAGCGTGAATACGTACGTCCTGAAAAAAACATGTTCAAGTTTGAAGGGATTTCAGACAAAGTCAGTGCAAGAGCGATAACGAAAGTGAACTGCCGATAAACAGATTTTACGCCTCCCAAAAATTGGTCAAATTTAACTTTCATGATCGCTCGAACATTGATCAGCCCTTTCATAATAATAAGATGAATGCATTCTTGAAATTGCTAGTGGATTCAAATTTCGAATAATCAATTCATTAATGTACTCTGGAAGGGGGGGGGGGGGGGGGGGGTACGCTTCGCTTGGCACGACTGTAATTGTACGCGTTATAATCACAAATGATAATTCGTTTCAACTACTTCCCCAAAGTACAACCACCAGATTCAATACCTCCACTCAACATAATTAACAATTATTCCACTCGCGCTTGTTGGATATGAGATGGTAGATAGCCAACGAGGCGCGTAGCGCCGAGTTGGCTATAACGATCTCATATCCAACAAGCGCGAGTGGAATAATTGTTTTATTAAAAACGCCCAAAAGAATTGCACTATTTGAGCTCCCCAGCTGTTTTCGTTGACGCGCATCGGCTACGAAATTTGTGGTGAATGGTATATGAGCCCATATACCATTGCCTGTTAGCCAATCAAATCTCAGGAATTGCAATATACCATTGCTAGTTTTTAATAAAACGACAGATATCAAAGCACGCTATTCTTTAAATAGACAAAGTAAAGCTGTTATTCTGATACATCCTACAAATGCACTTATTTAAACTATACAAGACAAGACACTCTAAAAAGTTCATCCACGAAGAAAAGTTAAAACTGCTTTTCTCGATCAATCACAGTTCCGGTATACTGTAACACGACATTCACAACAACGACAACGAAAACTCTACAGGTCCATCTACTGACATCTTGTTGAAAGACATTTCTGCTTTTCAAATCTAAGAGAACTCATTAAATATAATTTCTCTCTTTCGGTTATACATTGTATTATGCATTTCTAACTAACCTGGTGTATTTTGTTCTTCTTCTACGCATTTTCTTGTTGAGTTGCAATTAATTTTCATTGATTTTCAGTACAATCTTGTCACAAAGATGGATGATTGCGTTCTTTATGATTGCTATTTAGTTAGCATTCCCTTAGGACTCGGCTGACTGAAAATCAATTTATTAACCTTCTGCTTACCTCCTAATTATTAACTTTTAATCCATGGCCTATAGGGTAGCCCATGGGTAGCCCATGGGTAGCCCACAGGGTGGTCCATGGGTAGGCCATGGGTCCAGGCCCATGGGCCCATCAAGACAGCAAGTTAGAAACGCTGTTGTATATCGAGGACCTAAAAATTTCCCAATATTTTATTTTGAACGATCCAATACTTATTTTCCCAACACTACATCAACGATTTTTCCAATATTTTAAATGCGAGTAAATATCATAGGGAATTTATTATCTTGTTTGCATTTTTACTGTTAAACAATAAGTTTGTGGGAGGTTTTCGGGTGAAATGTGATACTAAGGAATGCAACCTGTTTCCCTTTAGGATGGCTCAATGGTTTAAGGATTAGGGGCTCCTTAAAATAAGGATCCTGAACTAATTTGGCCAAGCTGTGCATGTCTGTTGTAGTGCTGAAAATGCAAAACCCGTATTCTGCGGGATTTCTTCCTGGACCAGGCAAAGTTTGTTCAGTACTCCTTTGGAGAGCTCCGGGGGGGGGGGGGGGTACTCCCATATATGGGCTATATAGGTATGTGCCGCGGGATAGGGTATGGTTTTTGAGGTTCTCGGTCCTTAAATAGAGTATCATTTTTGCTCCTTTTGGCATTGTGTTCCCGGTGTTATCCTTAGATAGGGTACCTAAATTCTATCAGCTAAAATAAATGCCAAACTATCCGTTCAACTAGTAGTAAAGCGATTTTATAAAGATTTGTGTTTTGCCGTGTGAAGTTAGCCGTTATTTGGATCGTCACCCAACGCTTCTCCTCTCCTTGAATAGGGTGTCATTTTTCGGGTTTGAGCCTTAAAAAGGGTATCAATTTTCGTTTTCTTTATCCTTAAATAGGGTCAGGGTTTAAGAACCTTCGCGGCACACCCCTATCCGAAATTTATGGCAGTACCCCCCCCCAGGGGAGAGCTTCAGTGCACAGCCAGTGAATGTATCTTTACTTTGTTTGGAGATCATTTTCACCGGTATGGTTGTCACCTGGATCCATTTGTCCTCTGCAGGGTCATAGCATTCAACACTCAATTCGCTTTGGGTACAGTTTCTTGTACCACCCAGCACATAGAGTTTTCTGTTCAGACACACCATACTACCATAGATGCGAATAACATTTAAGCTTCCAATAAACTGCCATTCGTTTGTAGAAACATTGTACATCTCACATGTTCTTGTTACCTTTCTAAATTTGTTTCCACCTCCGGCAATAAAAATCTTCCCTTGAGTGGCCACACCAAAAGCACCACCTCTCTCTTGTTGCATGTCTGTGATTTCTTCCCATTTGTTTTGCACAGTGTTGAATCTCTCCGCTTTTGAAACGTATTCCGATTCCTGTGATGGCTTTCCACCAACAACATACAGATGATTGCCAGTTGCAACAACACAAGACTCTTTCCTGCAGCCCTCATGAGATGACAAAACTGTCAGCCATGAACACAACTCCACATTGTATTTTTTGACAGTGGATTTTCTTGTTGTCGTGTTAACTTCAATAGCATACATTTCTCCTCTAATGACAGCCACCATAGCAGAATTTGTGGGCAAATCCAAAGTAGACCAAACATTAAAAGCGGGATCATATCTCTCTGCCTTGTCATCTTGAGTGAAGGTGTACAACTGATCAAGGAATTTCACCATCTGGGTTTTCTGGTTTCTCTCTGGCAACCTGTCTGGCAAACGCTTCCACTCATCTTTCTCTGGGATATAACAAAAAGTGTATTTCCCTCCGGAAGCTACAATGGTGCGTGTTTCAAGACCTTTTCTTGGTGACTGCAGCAGATCATCATCTTCACTTGTGAAGGTAGTCAGCTCTATAGCATCTGAGGTCAACCTAAAACAACCACAATTGTCACGCACGAGTTCATTTGTCACGACATAGAGTAAATAGTCACGCGATAGGTAACCCAGACGTACGTGACGAAACAATTCTTCAAAAGCTGCTTTTCGCTCACTCTTGTTTTGTTCGACCCATTTTAATACGATTTTAAAAACATCTGCTTCGACTGCAACAGAAATCTCATCATTTGAAATCCACCTCTCGACTTCCTTCGCTTCCAAGTTCAAGAATTCGTCCATTTCTGCTACAGAGGCAAAGTTCGCGTGAATGAACTTCCTGCTGTTAGCGACGAGTTCTTCACACTCGTATTTCTCAGCGAAATAAAAGTTTGAAATGCAATTTGAGTTGCACATTTGTTCTTCTAGAAATCGCCCGGAAACTGTTTTCAGGCCCGGAAGAATGAGATAATTCGCTGCACCGACTAGATCTTCAGAATTCTCTTGAGTTATCTCGACACTTCCTGTGTATATGAACTCCAAAACATCTTCCATGACAGACCCTGTAATCTCTTCGAACCGAGCAATTCCTTCTCGATTCTCCTTCATGTCGCTCTCAAAAAGCTTGTCAAAGAACGGGCTTGCCGCGGAAAGGACATTTCTATGAGCCTTGAACTCTTTCTCATCATGTGTCACCAAAGTTACGTCGCATAAATGATCTTGTTTTCGCTGCATGTTTAGCCGCTTTGTCAATTCCATACGGTAAGAAGCTTCTTCAGTATCGCAGATGGGCTTTAGATCTTCCATGCTCTATGGGAATAGCCGTATTTCCAAGAAATTTAGCCACTAATTAAATGGAAAAGGAAGCGAAAGTAGCTCAATCTTACCTCGTACGGATTTCCCCTCGTACACACCCACCAGGAAGAGAGGCCCAGGGGTACTCTGGGAATGGGGAGCTTGACTTCCGCTTTCGATTCTTTGAAAAAGAATACACCTTATTCATAAATGGCGGAACGCGCGGAAGAGTTTGGGTCGAGTACATGAAAGTGAGGCGCAAGGGGCTTTCGATTCAAATGAAAACAAAGCAGAGTATGGAAATGCAAGTAGAATCTCTTGCAATTCTTGAAATATCTCGTCAGTTAGGCAGTGATTCTTGCCTGTTGATGACTGCTATTGAAATTCCTGGTTTTAGAACCGCAGATATGGTCGTATGGTTTCGAAGTCAACCCAAAAAGATGGGAAAATGTTATCGGAAAACCGCATCGATTTTCTCAGTCTCTTCTCTGCTTTCTCGTGTGCAGTTTTAATTCACGCTACTTTAGTTTCTTTTTAATAGAAGACCCTGGAAGCTGAGTATAGAAACAGGAATAAGAAAGGATTATAGAGCTTTACAAATATTGATACGTCTCTTGATACGGTAGGTAAAGAACAGCAATTATATGACACGAGGTTTCCTGAGTATTTCGCCTCCAAAAGCATAAATGTTATTCACAACGACTGATCATTCAGTAGAGACTTATCTTTCTATAAATCCTTAAATTATAGAGTAGGTAAAGCCTGGAAAAGCAGAAATAAGGTAGAGAGAGCGGCCTTTAAAGTGAATAAACTTTAAGATTCTCTGAAATATAATCACTATATATTATTCAACTTAGCTCAAAGTATCATACGCGAGTCGCTTCTAAACTGTAGCAGAACATTGTGCGACTACACAAACAGGCTGATATAAATTTCTGTTAAGTCTATACATAAATTTAATGCTACAAGCAACGGTTTTCAAATGTATGTGCCATTTTATAATCACCAGTCGGATCAGTAAATAGAGGCAAAAAATCAGAGAAAAGATTTGGCATCAAGGAAGTGCTATAAACTTTTATTACTAAATCGCGTTCTTTACTTACCGTTTCAAGAGACGTGTCAATTTTTTTAAAAGCTCTACAGTCCTTTCTAAATCCTGTTTCTATACTCAGCTTCCAGGGTCTTCATTTGAAAAGAAACTAGAGTAGCGTGAATTAAAACTGTACACGAGTATAAAGCAGTGAAGAGACTGAGATAATCGATGTGGTTTTTCGACGATATTTTCCGACTTTTTGGTGTTGACTTCGAAACCATACGACCATATCCGCGGTTGTAAAACCAGGAATTTCAACAGCAGTCATCAACAGGCAAGAATCACTGCCTAACTGACGAGACATTTCAAGAATTACAAGAGATACTACTTGTATTTCCATACTCTGCTTTGTTTTCATTTGAATCGGAAGCCCCTTTCGCCTCGCTTTCATGTACTCGACCCAAACTCTTCCGCGCGTTCCGCCATTTATGAATAAGGTGTATAAGATGGTGAATAAAGAGTTTTGAAACGGTTCTAAAGGAGCCTGTATTGCACGAAAAAAAAACGCTTTTCTCCGGAGTATGGATGATCTAGAGCCTATCTCTGCTACTGATCAAGCTATTTTCTGTGTGGAATTGACGAAACGACTCAACATTCTGCGAAAACAAGATCATTTATGCGACGTAACTTTGGTGACGAAAGACGACAAAGAGTTCAAGGCTCATAGAAATGTCCTTTCCGCGGCAAGCCCGTTCTTTCAGAAGCTTTTGCAGAGCGACATGAAGGAGAATGTAGAAGGAATTGCTCGGTTCGAGGAGATTTCGGGGTCTGTCATGGAAGATGTTTTGCAGTTCATATACACTGGAAGTGTCGAGCTAACTCAAGAAAATTCTGAAGATCTAATCGCTACAGCGAACTATCTTCTCATTCCGGGCTTGAAAACAGTTTCCGGGCGATTTTTAGAAGAGCAAATGTCCAACTCAAATTGCATTTCAACCTTTTATTTCGCTGAGAAATACGAGTGTGAAGAACTCGTCGCTAACAGCAGGAAGTTCATTCACGCGAACTTTGCTTCTGTAGCAGAAATGGACGAATTCTTAAACTTGGAAGCGAAGGAAGTCGAGAGGTGGATTTCAAATGATGAGATTTCTGTTGAATTCGAAGCAGATATTTTTAGAATCGTATTAAAATGGGTTGAACAAAACAAAAGCGAGCGAATGGCAACGTTTGAAGAATTGTTTCGTCATGTGAGACTGGGTTTCCTATCGCGTGACTATTTGCTCGATGTCGTGACAAATGAAGTCGTACGAGAGAATTCTGGTTGTTTAAAGCTGGTTTCAGATGCTATAAAGCTAACTACCTTTGCAACGGAAGATGATGATCTGCCGCAGTCACCGAGAAAAGGGCTTGAAACCCGCACCATTGTAGTTTGTGGAGAGAGATACACTTTTTGTTATCTCCCAGAGAAAGATGAGTGGAAGCGTTTAGCAGACGGGTTGTCGGAGAATCGAAACTGTCGAACCCAGATGATGAACTATCGCGATCAGTTGTACACCTTTCACTTTGGCAAGGCGGAGAGATATGATCCTGTTTTTAATGGTTGGTCTACTTTGGACTTTTCCAGTTCTCGTTCTGCCGTGGTGACTGTCGTTAAAGGACAACTGTATGCTATCGAGGTCACTTCAACGGAAAAATCCACTATTCAAAGATACAGTGTTGAGCGATGTTCATGGCAGACAGTTTTGTCATCTGATGAGGGCTGCAGAGAAGGCTCTTGTGTTGTTGCAGCTGGCAATCATCTGTATGTCCTCGGTGGAAAGCCTCCAAAGACGCAGGAATACGTTGCGAAAGCGGAGAGATTCGACACTGTGGAAAAGAAGTGGGAAAAAATCGCAGACATGCAGCAAGGAAGGGGCAATGCTTCTAGTGTGGCCACTCAAGGAAAGATTTTTGTTGCCGCGGGGATACAGAAGATGTGGCAGACACCATTGACAACGTGTGAGATGTACAATGTTTCAACAAACGAATGGCAGTCTATTGGTAGTTTGAATATTGGCCGCATGTACGGTAGTATGGTGTGTCTGAAGGGAACACTCTATGTGCTAGGTGGCACTTGCTATATATATCCGCACTGTACATTGAGTGTTGAACGCTATGACGCTACAGAGGACAAGTGGATCCAGAAAACAACCATACCAGTGAAAGCAATCTCCGCAGAAAATGAAGATTCATTCAGGGGGTGTGTCCTGAAACTCTCCAAAGGAGTACTGGACAAAGCGTCCGTTGTTAAAGGATAGTCCCGCAGCTGTTTGGTACCGTTATCTTTGAATGGGTCACTTGCCCTTTGATTTAATCACGTCAATCGGTCATAATAGCAGATTGTAGGGAAAAGGAAAAAACTGACAAAAAAAAACAAGAGCAGACTCGGAAGAGGAAATGATTCAATCCACTCGTTCTTATTTTGGCCTGTCTTTACTCGTGTTGTTGCTTTCTTTACACAACTGTTAAAGTGCCCTTGTGATCAAATTTTCGATTTGTATTTTTTTACATGTTCGTGTACAACTAGACGTCCTTATTCATCTTGCCAAATTTCAATCCATTACGAACATCAGAAGTCATTTTATTTTAACATTTAATTCCGAAAATTTACGGCCGCCATTACAAAACCCTGTTCCAAGGTTTGGTTGCGAATGGGGGAAAGTGACGCCAAAGGCTCAAACATACCTCACGGGTTGAAATTTTAATAACAATCAGCATAGAAAATTGCACGAAGAACACGTCCAAAGTTTTTGTTCCTTTTCGCGTGATTTTGAACACTTATTGTTATTCTCATTTCAACCCGTGAGGTATTTTTGAGCCTTTGACGTCACTTTCTCTCATTTGCAACCAAGGCTTGGAACAAGGTTGATTAATGGCGGCCGTAAATTCTCTGAATTAAATGTTAAAACAAAATGACTTCTGATGTTCATAATGGATTGAAATTTGGCAAGGTGAGTAAGAAAGTCTAATAGGACACGAAAATGTAAAAAAATGAAACTCAAAAATTTGATCACAGGGGCACTTTAAACATTTTACATTTTATGCTTGGTCCCTAGGGGAATAGCTATCCTCCATTTAGCACTTGAAAGATGAAGCCAACAGTTCGAGATCTATTGTAAACGTTACTAGTAAACAATTTTCATACAATTTACAACAAAGTTTCAAATCAAGATTACCATCTTTCGGGGTTTATCTGGTGTAAGATCATGTGAAATTTTTCGTTGTTTTGGAGATCATGTTGTTTTCCTGCTCTACATTGTTTTGAGGTTCTTTGTTCTTGGTCATTCTTGTTTTACAGCTTTTTAAGTCACTGGCGAGTTTCACAGGTTCTTACACCGAGGATGACTCATTTTTTCCACATTTTTCGAAATTAAATTGCAAGTTAGTGTATGAACACGTTTAAGATTTCGAGTACGTTTTACATCATTCAATCCCACTCAACTAAAATCTTTTGGAAGCTACCTTAGATTTAATAGATGTTAATAAAACTAATTTCTATACAAGCACTATTCTAAGTGTTTACTTACCAACAGATCGTTGATATCAAGTGGTCTAGCAATACGAGTTTGTCTTTATTTCAAAGATGGCGGGCGTGCTGAAGATCATCACGTGCCACATCATTCTCGTCCCCAGAACTTCCGCGTCTACTTGACAGCGACAGGGAGGATCAAGGGCCCTGGAAACGAGATAAGTTGTTTGAATATCGATTTGAATGTCCGTCATAACTGAACCACAAAGACAAATTGTTATAGTACACTACCAAAGCAAACAATAATCGTAGGTTTGCGTGACCAAAGAAAAGGAAACAAAACTTGTGGCTATTGTAGCTATAAAAATCACGCGAGAAGTAAAATAATCATTTTTGATCACGCGATATATTTAAGTGGCGCAAGAAGGTTAAAGTTTTTAGCTTTATCGGAGCCATAATGTTACTTGTTCATGAAATGCAAGCTTACAAGGAAAATTAAGAGCAAGTAATTACGTTTAGAGTGGTGGCAAACGAGGACACTTTGTTGCGGACACTTTGCTGCTCATGTTTCATAGGTCGGCAAACGAGGGAGACACAAAACATTTGTTTTGTGTCCATGCCGCGCAAACCGAGAAACATTTGTTGCCGACCGACAAAATGTTTTGACAAAAATCAGAAACATTTTTTGTGTCTCCCACACAAATATTGTGTCCACAACAAATGTTGCGCGCACGGGCAAACGGGGAAACATTTGTGTCCGCAACTGTGTGTCCTCGTTTGCCACCAACTTTAGAGCGAACTGAGAATAAACCTTATCTTTTAAAGGACTATTTTTTGTTGAATTGTTATAGTTATAGTTTAGTCATACTTAAGCTTAGCAAAATTCTAAACTGAAAGAATAATTGTGTTGAAATAAAGTGATTTTATTTGAAATCCAGTGAATAGTACAGGGTATCCTTGTACTTTTAGTAGCCAATTAGAAACACTATGAACTTGATGAAGTCGAGGCTTGAAATGTTCCTTTGCGCGAAAAGTGATCTGCTAAGAGTATCGCTTTGTAATGGAAGCTGCTTAGTAACGTAAATAAAACTAAGAAAGTCTGCATCGGACCCCTGAAAACACTGGAACTTATCTCGGTTTCAGAATGGGATCCTAGTCCATCTCAGGGTTAACCCCCAGATTGGCTGGTAACCATTTATACTTCTGGGTGGAGAGAGGCACCGTGAGAGTAAAGTGTCTTGCCTAAGAACACAACATAATGACCGGCCAGGGTTCGAACTCGACCACTCGATCCGGAGTCCAGCGCACTAACCATTAGGCCACCGTGCCTCCCATACTAAGCAAAATAACGCTTCCTTGCCATGGCAACCCTGTTTACAAATTGTTTCCCTCCCCACGTTGCTAAGTTCTTTCTACAGAATGAAGGAACGGGCGAATGCTTTGCACGCGAACAATCTTTGAGAATTACTTCACATTAAAAGATTGTTTTACTATATCTATTTACAAGTCACAGTCACAGTCAGTCGCGTGCAAGCTCATTAACTTAATACAGTCATCCGCGAATTTTTACAGGAGTTTCACATAAGAAGTAACAGACGTTTTATACCTTGTATTAAAGCGGATAGATCACACTAATTTGTGACCACTATTGCCTATCTTCTTAAAGAAGCTACGTAAAAGGTTGTGATTTTTTTTTTTAAATACGAGGGTTACAAAGGTGCAGTTATTTTACAAGAGACTGGATCAACAGTTTGTTTATGTCCTCCAGTTGTTCAGACACATTTTGCTTTAAAGGCGGGTAGTCACTCTCTACATGCTCTTTTAAGCAATGACTGTGTGCATAAATTTATTGAAAACGCTACTCTTCAATTTTCAGACACTTAACCTGAACGTTCTTCTGAAAAAACGCTCACTTGAATGGTAATACACTAGCAATTCATGACAAACTTAAAAGTTTGAACCACCTTGTACATCACTATAAACAGCAGCATATGAAAGTACTGCTCAATAGCTCTTATCTGAATAGCTACACACTAGGGTTCATCGATATAATACAAAAGTTAGAACCACTGTGGACAGCATAACAAACAGTACCAAATGAAAGTACTGTTCAATAGCTCTTAACTGAATGGTCACACATCTGGTTTTCATTCACTGACTCAAACGTTTTTAGACCCACCTTGTTCAGCAGAATAAACAGTACTACATGAAAGTACTGCTAGGGCAGTTTATTAGATGTTTGAATGTTTGTCGTGTGTTCGGTAACTTATGGTTTGTCTTAAGCACTCTATTTGCTGGGCGGCACAAATAACTAATCGCAAAGTGAACTGAGTATGGAATGCTATAACCGTACAGAAAACAAATAGATCAAGAAGATGGTAGAAGACATCTATAGCAGTATAAATGATGAGAAAAATGATGGCTTGTGCTGAAACTCTGTAAAGACGTATTGGAGAAACTTAACGTTGTTAAAATTGTAGTTGATTATCAGACGTCTACGTTTGTTAAGGAGATCTCTCGTGGGTAGTTAATTCAGCACTGGATTTATCAATTGAAAGAAACTTTTATTCTGATAATTTATCGTTTTTAACCAACATGGCGTCCAAAGCGTACCACAACTCACTGAAACTTAAATAAGTATCAACGGACCAATGAGAGTGTATAAATTTATTGCAAAGCCAACTATTAACTTAACGATATGTTTTATATGAACTGTTAAAAATTTAATTTATGACGTAAGTTTGGCCCACTACGTGTAATTAGGTGAATGATTTCTGCTTCTCAGTTTGAATGCTCTTCTTCCGAGCGAACGTCTGATTGAAAAGTTCAAAAGCACTGGTGTCAAAAGTGAAATCACGGCAGCCTTAAAGAGTAAAAAATTATATTTCATATGAAAACGTTCTGTTTGTAGAGGCAAGTGATAATGTAAACGAGGGAACCCGTAGTGCCCGTTGTTTTCATGCCAAATGGGAGTCTGGGAACCAAGTAGGGGTCATGAATGGTCCCTCAGAATTTTTTAGTGCTCGCAAACTTAGGCTTCTGCTCGAAATGCTCGCAAAATGTTAGTGGATGCGACAGCTCGTTCGCTGGTGATCGCATATTTTTACAAGTGCTTGCATGCTCGGTTTTTAATTAAGGGGGGTAGTTTTTTGAAAATGCTCGTTGCTCGCAGGCTAACTTTTGTAAAGGCTCGTGCTTGGAAGACGCTGTGCTCGCATGCTCGCAGAGAGCATTCGATAACCCTCCAAGTGATGATAATGGCAGCGATGAGCTGAAAGTTAAGACTACTGCTCTATATATGGAAGACATGGAATGGGGAATACTGACTAACAATGGACAAAGGACGTTAATTTATTAGACCACAAGAACACAATTTTAAGGAGATAAAAAATGTGTTTGTAATCAGCGCGAATTAACAATCGTCATTAAGGCGGGGGTACGCCCGAAGCCCGTTTTTCTACCGCTTAACTTGGGTTTAATGCGAATATCTCGTTCGCGTTTCAAGCAATCCAAAATCCTATGCTCATTTCACAAAGCTATGTTTAGCGGTGTTTTGTAAATTTTGGGGTGATTTTTGGGGATGTTTGGGAACAGATAGTTTCAATCAAAGGATTAGTAAAATTTGGAGAAAAAAGAAATATTTAAGATTAAATGTAATTTTAAAATTAGAATTTGAAGTTAAAATTTAGTAGATGGACACCAAAACAGTCCCCTGACAACCTGGGGTGCTCTTGCGTGGGGGTCAACTGTCTGGTGGTGTTCCACAAATAATTTCCTTTTTTCTCTTCCTCCTTTAAACCTCCTAAAGCCAAGGAAAGAAAAGGCAAAAAAAAAAAAAAACCAGGAAAGAAATAAACCGCCCAGAATTAATTTCGTTTTCATCTGTTGACGTCATCACCAAACCTCGTTCCCAGTGTCCTGCCCCTCTTCTACGAACAATACTCGGTAAATCTGCCATTGTAAAGGAGACTGTTTACCACGGAAGTAAGGCTATTCTCCTGATTCTGTGCAGTACCTTTGTAGAATGGATGATCTACAGCCTATCTCTGCTACTGAAGAAGTTGCCTTCTGTGTGGAATTGGCGAAGCGACTCAACATGCTGCGAAAACAAGATCATTTATGCGACATAACCTTGGTGACGAAAGATGACACAGAATTCAAGGCTCATAGAAATGTCCTTTCCGCGGCAAGCCCGTTCTTTCACAAGCTTTTTCACAGCGACATGAAAGAGAATCAAGAAGGAATTGCACGGTTCGAGGAGATTTCGGGGTCTGTAATGGAAGATGTTTTACAGTTCATATACACAGGAAGTGTCGAGGTAACTCAAGAGAATTCGGAAGATTTAATCGCTACAGCGAACTATCATCTCATTCCGGGCTTGAAAACAGTTTCCGGGCGATTTCTAGAAGGGCAAATGTCCAACTCAAATTGCATTTCAACCTTTTATTTCGCTGAGAAATACGAGTGTGAAGAACTCGTCGCTAACAGCAGGAAGTTCATTCACGCGAACTTCGCCTCGGTAGCAGAGATGGATGAATTCTTAAACTTGGAAGCGAAGGAAGTCGAGAGGTGGATTTCCAGCGACGAGATTTCTGTTGCAGACGAGGCAGATGTTTTTCGAATCATATTAAAGTGGGTTGAACAAGACGCGAGCAATCGGAAAGCAGCTTTTGAAGAATTGTTTCGTCGCGTGCAACTGATTTTCCTATCGCGTGACTATTTACTCGATGTCGTGACAAATGAACTCGTGCGAGAGAATTCTGGCTGTTTAAAACTGACCTTAGATGCTATAAAGCTGACCAGCTTTACAAGTGAAAATGATTTTCTGCAATCACCGAGAAAAGGGATTGAAACCCGCGCCATTGTAGCTTGTGGAGGAAAATACACTCTTTGTTATTTTCCAGAGAAAGATGAGTGGAAGCGTTTGGCAGACGGGTTGTCAGAGAATCGATACTATCGAACTCAGATGGTAAACTATCGCGATCAGTTGTACACCTTTGACTTTGACAAGACGGAGAGATACGATCCCGTTTTCGATGTTTGGTCTACTTTGAAATCAGTACTTGGGAGGTATAACATCGTGACCGTAGTTAGAGGAGAAATCTATGCTATCGAGATCAAAACTCATATGAAGAATTGCACTATCGCAAGATACGATGTTGAGTTGTTTTCATGGCATACAGTTTTGTCATCGTATGAGGGCTGCAGGGGAGAATCTTGTGTTCTAGCAGCTGGCAATCATCTGTATGTTTTTGGCGGGAAGCTGGAAAATGAATACGTTACGAAAGCTGAGAGATTTGACACTGTGGAAAACAAATGGGAGGAAATCGCACACATGCAAGAAAAGAGGGGCGATGCTTTTGGTGTGGCCAGTCAAGGAAAGATTTTTGTTGCTGGGGGGAGACCAGATGGCAGACAGTGGGCATCGATGTTGAAAACATGTGAGATGTACAAAGTTTCAACAAACGAATGGCAGTCTATCGGAAGCTTGAATGTTGGCCGCGTGTACGGTAGTATGGTGTGTCTCAAGGGAACACTCTATGTACTGGGTGGCACTTTCTATTCGAAAAGTGAATTGAGTGTTGAATGCTATGACCCTACAGAGGACAAGTGGATCAAGAAGACAACCATACCAGTGAATGCGATCTCCGAAGAAAATAAAGATACATTCACTGGGTGTGCGCTGAAACTCTCCAAAGGAGTACTGAACAAAGCTTCCGTTGTTAAAGGATAGTACCGCAGCTGTTTGGTACCGTGATGTTTGAATGGGCCACTTGACTTGATTAATTTGACTTGTGGAAAAAGCGAGGAACGAAGCTACTCGGGTGTTAATGTTTTGGGCTGTCTTCGTTCGCACTTTTGTGTTTTCCGCACAACTGTTAAACATTTTCCATTTAATGCTTGGTCCCTACGAAGACAGTTACCCTCTGTGCCGAGGTTTTGCTTAATGTGAAAGCCTGTCTGTTAGTCTCCATTTAGCACTTAAAAGATGAAGCTGAAAAATTCGATACTCACACACCGACAAAGTGTTAATTTTATCGATTTTATCGGACTCATCGATCGTTATAGAATCGATAAAAATTATCCTGTTTCCGTTGAGGGAGCGTTTGGTTGTTACTTTTTTAATGTAGATTTCAAAGGGGGCAATGAAATGATTTGTTAACAAGCACTGTACAAGTGCCTAAAGAGACTGCATTGTGATTTTCTTCCTGATTTTATTGTACTGTGGAAACTGTTCGAAACATTAAAACTTAGTTGGTTCAAACGAAGTATTTGAAAGACGGTGTGAAGCGAAATATTGCTACAGTTTTGTTCATGTTCAAGTAGTATTACATGTAAAAACACATGTATTGGATGACAATAAATATTATTATCGTTGGTTTTTAGTCTCTATCACAAGCTATTGCTTTTTATTTAACATTAAGATTACGAGCCCGAGGGCAAGCAGATGATTTGTTCATATCTCAAAGCAAAAAATCACGAAAATCTTTGCCTTTAAAGACTGGGTAAAAGAGCAACGAGCGTGCGATTGTGTCACATCAGCAAAACAAACCCAGGGATCTCAAGCGGATTTCAAATACAACACACGCTGAGTATTACAAAACGTTTGTAGAAAAGATGAAGCAATTTTATCGTTAAACGAACAGGAAAGTTGTTGTAAGTGTTTCTGCGAGCTCTTTAATATCTGTTGGTGTTTTCGTTTCGAAAAATGGTACGATGAGTTTTTTTTTTAGTCGCGGTCAAGTCTCGCGAGCATAAGCGTTTTTGTTCTTTTACAATCGAGAGCGGCAGAAAAAAAGTCACACCTTCGAAGCTTGCCGCGCCTTTGATTAAACGACAAACGCGCGCTGATTCGTTAACTCGGAGGTGATTAGCAAAGTATTATTCACCTCCGAGCAGTCGAAGAGAAACAAAATGGCTTCACCTGTCGCTTTGGGCACCGAAAGTAATGTTTTGGTGCGCTAATTATTCAGCTTAGGTGGTATATACTGAAAACAAATATTCACCTCAGTGTTCGTGAAAGCGGTGGATATTAACCGCGGCGGTTCACCTCCACTTCGGTGAATAATTGTTAAATAATCTAAGTTGAATATAAACTGTTCCCGAATTTCGCAGAGCGCGCGCAACGCGCAAGTAAAACAAGCCGCTAATAAGAACGCATAAATAAATTGCAGGAAGAGTTTTTTATTTTGGAGGAGCTTTTAGTTACAAACTAAGATCTTGAGCTGTTTATGGGGCGAACTTTGAATGTTCTAAAATTTGGTTCTGCTTCAGTTTCAAGCAACAACTAATCAAACATTGTCGATCAACCGTTAATGAGAGCAATCATGGTCTCTACCAGGCATCCCACGGTAGCCACTTGCAACGGAAAAATCTTCCACTGCCACCTCCCCTGGGGAAAATTTGTCTTAAGTTCAGTCTTTCCGATGATTTGAATTTCCCGCTCGCATGTTAATCGGAAAATTCAAAAAGCTCCCCAGGGCATTTTGAGGCTCTTGCCGCCATTGTCAACAGTTGACCATACAAGGTCAAAATCACTCCTGAACTAATCACTTAGTAGTCCGCTTTTCTTGATACGTTTGATAAAATCGATAGCCTTAATTCAAAAATCGATAATTATCGATTACTCACAACGAAATCTTTTATCGATTTTTATCGAATTTTGAAAAAATTAATCGAATTTTATCGATTGTTATCGATTATCGATATTATCGATTGACTACGCCGGGTCTATATTGTTTCGCCGTTTTTTGTTGTCTTGCTCGTTCTTCGTTTTACGTCACAAGTGTGTTTCACAGGTTCTTAGCCGTTCTTACACCGAGGATAAGCCATTTTTTCAAGATGAATTGACATTCAAGTGTATGAACATGTTAAAGACTTCCATCGTTTAGAGTATGTTTTAGTAGCTACCTTGGGTTTTATAGATGTTAAATTCCCATACAAACACTATTATTTTACTTACCGACACTGATCTATGATATTAGCATTATTAGATTTTGACTTTTTCAAACACGACGGGCGTGCTCAAGATCGTCACGTGGACATCACGTGTCACACCATTGTCGTCCCCAGATCCTCCGCGTCCACTTGTCAGCGACAGAGAGGATCAAGGGCTCTGGAAACGAGATTGCTTGTTTTGATATCGATTTGAATGTCCTCATTACTGAACCACGAAGACTTAGAAGAGAATATAAAAATTATAACATTACACTTCCAAAGCAAACAATCGTAGGTTTGCGTGTTAAGTTAGAAGTAGTCACGCGATATGTTAAAAGTCACGCGAAAAGTTACAAAAGTTTAAGCTAAAGCGAAGCCGTATTGTTACCCGTCCATGTATGACAAACTTAAAACGAAAATTAAGAGGGAGCAATTGGTAGCTGAGAATTAACGATATCCTTTAAAGCAAGACATTTTCTGTTGGACTGTTAGTTATAGTTTAGTTTAGTCATATTTTAGCTTATCAAGATTCTAAACTGAAAGAAATATTGCGTTGAAATAAAGTGATTTTGTTTGAAACCCGGTGAATAGTGTATGGTATCCACGTACTTTTAATAGCCAATTAGACTTTAGGAGTATAGAATGGTCCTTGAAAAATCACGGGTCTCGGCAAATTTTAGGCGAGTCTCGAAATCTCGGCGAAATCTCGCAAACTAGAGTCTCGGAATCTCGAGTTCGCAAAAAATAAAGCTGGTCTCGGAATATCGAATTTTGGAATTTGAGTCTCCGAGTGTCGCAAACCAAGCGAAAGTTTAATCAGTATGAGCCGTCACAAAACAACGGCAGCAACAACAGCAAAACAGAGAGCTACAGAGCGTTAGACTAACGTTATAATAGTCTCGCGCTGCTATTTCTAGATCACAGCGTCTTGCGCTCCGATTTTTGAATTGCGATGTCTCGGGCTCGGATTTGAAAAAAATTGTTAAGTCCCGGTCTCGGAAATAAATGAGGGTCTCGGCGTCTCGGCGAGTCTCGGATTTTACCATTTACCAAAAGTCGTTCGCTTCTCGTTTTCGGTTTGGCAGTAAACCCCGCCTATCGCGCTTCGCACTCGCTCTTCGCACTCACTTTGACGCTTCTCGCTCAGTGAGCTCGACTTGTAGGGAGATTTTATAGCGAATCAGAAACACTAATAACTTGATGAAGTCGAGCCTTGACACGTTCCTTCGCCCTGAAAGTGACCTAGCCTATCGCTTTCGACACAAAAGCTGCTTACCAACGTAACTAATAAACGGCACGCAATGCATGCAGAAGCGATGACGTTTCACAAGGGGTCTTTAAGAATTTTCAGCAAATTTGACAGAAAATTAAAAATAAATAAATAAAAGCCCGGCGTGCCCAATCGATGATAATTGATCATTGGAAATCAATCGATATAATCGATGATAATCGATAAAAATCAATCGATTAATATCAATTGGTCTCACCAATCGATGAAACTCGATACTCACAATCTCAAGTCCTCTTAATTGTATCGATTTTTATCGATTATTATAAGTTTTAATAAATGAACCATTTATGAATTCTTACAACACTTTGTAAGCCCCTGGTGTAAGCGGATACGTTACGCATCCGTCCGCGTGGACTTGCCGAAGTCTTGCAAGTCATCAAAATCCCCCGAAATGAACGTACCACTAGTAGAGGCTGTTGGGAAGGGCTACCTCAAGTGCCCTTTTACAGTAAGGACGGGTGAGGCATTTTCCCTCGAGAAAAAATCGGCCGTCGAGAAGAGGCATTTCGAGTAGTAAACTGCAAAAATGGCCGGATCTGAAATCGTTATTAAATGATTATCATTGACAATCGATATAATCGATAAAAATTGATGAAAATCGATGAAAATTGATCAAAATCGATGAAAATCAATACTCACAACTCTTTCGATCTTCGATTTTCATCGATTTCCGATATCAATCGATTAATTACTATCGATTATTATCGATTACAATCGATTTTATCGATTATCAAATTTCATCGATTGGGCACGCTGGGATAAAAGTGGCTGACAACTTCTGTGTTGAATGATACTGACGGCATACGATACAAGGTCAAGCCCTTTTGTTTTAAAAAAAATTAAAGATTTCTGTTTACTAAATCTAATAAAACACATCAAATATAATTTGTCTCTTTCGTTTACACTTAGAATTAGTCCTTTCTAACTGCCTGGGAGTATTTTGCTTTGAATTCTACGCAGTGTTTTCTTGTTGAGTTAAACTTGATTTCTTTTTCTACTGTCGTTTATTCCTGAACAACTTCTGTGTTGAATGATTGTTCGACAAAAGTTGCGTTATCTTGTAGCGCGACATCCGATACTGACGACATACGATACAAGGTCAAACGCTGTCTTGAAAATGTTTAGCCCTTTTCTTTTAAAAAATGTAAAGATTTCTGTTTACTAAATCTAATAAAACACACCAAATATAATTTGTCTCTTTCGTTTATACATAGAGTCGGTCCTTTCTAACTGCCCGGGAGTATTTTGCTTTGAGTTCTATGCAACGATTTCTTGTTGAGTTGAGTAGATTTCTTTTCCCAGTCCTATTCGGTTCGGTCGATCGCAATAGACAATAGATCCCGTCCACTCGCACGACGACATTAAGTGATGACGTCATCGCTTAACAAAACAGTCGTGGGCTCACAGGGCCCTTTGATTAATCTTCCTTTTCGTTGCTATAGTTGTCCCTGCAGATCTGGAAGCAAGTTAGTTTTGTTCCTTCAGATCAATAAGTTTGCGTTGCACCTTACTGTTTTCCTCAGAACTGCTGATCAGTCTCAAATTTAAAACACTCAAATTTACAGAGTGATACTATTTGGCGGAATGGCGTTAAGTTTCACCATGGTTCGCTTGGGGTTACATGTAACCATTATATTATTTGTTGGTTAGCTAAGGGCAACCAACAAATAAAAGGTATAACCACAAGCAAACCGGGGTAAAAATTAGTGCCATTCCGAATAGGGTCACTCAATTTACAAGGATTTCTTACAATTTTGCGAAGAGTTTTTGCAAAGTGGTTTAACGATGAGTGGTTACTCCAAATAATGGCGATCCGGCTAATGGTGTTTGCTGTCCGAACATTCTGGGTGTTGCTCCAAATGCAAAACCCGTCACAGTATTTTGTGTCGGGAGTGTTCCAGGTGTTACTCCAAATGCAAAACTCGTAGTCGGCGAGACCACTTCCCCAACAAGGCACAGTTTGTCCAGTACTCCTTTGGAGAGCTTCAGAACACAGCCAGTGAATGTATCTTTACTTTCTTCGGAGATCATTTTCACTGGTATGGTTGTCACCTGGATCCACTTGTCCTCTGTAGGGTCATAGCATTCAACAATCAATTCACTTTGGGTACAGTTTCTTGTACCACCCAGCACATAGAGTTTTCTGTTCAGACACACCATACTACCATAGATGCGAACGACATTTAAGCTTGCAATAAACTGCCATTCGTTTGTAGAAACATTGTACATCTCACATGTTCTTGTTACCTTTCTAAATTTGTTTCCACCTCCGGCAATAAAAATCTTCCCTTGAGTGGCCACACCGAAAGCACCGCCTCTCTCTTGTTGCATGTCTGAAATTTCTTCCCATTTGTTTTCCACAGTGTTGAATCTCTCCACTTTTGGAATGTATTCCGATTCCTGTGACGGCTTTCCACCAAGAACATACAGATGATTGCCAATCGCAACAACACAGGACTCTTTCCTGCAGCCCTTGTCAGATGATAAAACTGTCAGCCATGAGCACCGCTCAACACTGAATCTTTTGATAATGGATTTTCTTGTTGTCATGTTGACTTCAATAGCATACATTTCTCCTCCAAGGACAGCCACCATAGCAGAATTTGTGGGCAAATCCAAAGAACACCAAGCATTAAAAACGGGATCATATCTCTCTACCTTACTATATTGTGGAAAGGTGTACAACTGATAGAGGAATTTCACAATCTGGGTATTCTGGTTTCTCTCTGACAACCCGTCTGTCAAACGCTTCCACTCATCTTTCTCGGGGAGATAACAAAAAGTATATTTCCCTCCACAAGTTACAATGCCGTGTGTTTCAAGCCCTTTTCTTGGTGATTGCAGCAAATCATCATCTTCAGATGCAAAGGTAGCCAGGTTTATAGCATCTAAGGTCAGCCTTAAACAACCAGAATTGTCACGCACGAGTTCATTTGTCACGACATAGAGTAAATAGTCACGCGATAGGTAACCCAGCCGTACGTGACGAAATAATTCTTCAAAAGCTGCTTTTCGCTCACTCTTGTTTTGTTCAACCCATTTTAATACGATTTCAAAAACATCTGCTTCGACTGCAACAGAAATGTCATCATTTGAAATCCATCTCTCGACTTCCTTCGCTTCAAAGTTCAAGAATTCGTCCATTTCTGCTACAGAAGCAAAGTTCGCGTGAATGAACTTCCTGCTGTTAGCGACGAGTTCTTCACACTCGTATTTCTCAGCGAAATAAAAGGTTGAAATGCAATTTGAGTTGGACATTTGTTCTTCTAGAAATCGCCCGGAAACAGTTTTCAACCCAGGAAGAATGAGATAATTCGCTGCAGCGATTAGATCTTCAGAATTCTCTTGAGTTACCTCGACACTTCCTGTGTATACGAACTCTAAAACATCTTCCATGACAGACCCTGTAATCTCTTCGAACCGAGCAATTCCTTCTCGATTCTCCTTCATGTCAGTCTCAAGAAGCTTGTAAAAGAAAGGGCTGGCCGCGGAAAGGACATTTCTATGAGCCTTGAACTCCTTGTCATCATTCGTCACCAAAGTTACGTCGCATAAATGATCTTGTTTTCGCTGCATGTTTAGCCTCTTCGTCAACTCCACACAGTAATCAGCTTTCTCTGTATCGCAGATGGGCTGTAGATCTTCCATGCTCTAAGAAATAGCCGTATTTACAACAGATTTAGCCACTTATTTGATGTAGAACGAAACGAAAGTAGGTTCTCTTGTCATCTTCTTACACACCCACCAGAGAGAGGGGTATTCTGGGAATGGGGAGCTGGACTTCCGCTTTCGATTCTTTAAAAAAAAAACATTAAAAAAAGAGCTTTCTCACACGCTAGCTGTTGAAACGGTTCTAAAGGAGCCTGTATTTCACGGGAAAGAAACGGTTTTCTCCAGAGTATGGAAGATCTACAGCCTATCTCTGCTGCTGAACAAGTTGCCTTCTGTGTGGAATTGACAAAGCGGCTCAACATTCTGCGAAAACAAGATAATTCTTAAAATTGGAAGCGAAGGAAGTCGAGAGGTGGATTTCTACCGACGAGATTTCTGTTGCAGACGAGGCAGTTGTTTTTAGAATCATATTAAAGTGGGTTGAACAAGACGCAACCAATCGGAAACCCGCTTTTGAAGAATTGTTTCGTCGGGTGCAACTGGTTTTCCTATCGCGTGACTATTTGCTCTTAAAGCTGACCTTGGATGCCATAAAGCTGACGAGCTTTACAAGTGAAAATAATTTTCTGCAATCACCAAGAAAAGGGATTGAAACCCGCGCCATTGTAGCTTGTGGAGGGAAATACACTTTTTGTTATCTCCCAGAGAAAGACGAGTGGAAGCGTTTTCCAGACGGGTTGTCAGAGAGCAACTTTTAAAAATACCCAGATGATAAACTATCGCGATCAGTTGTACACCTTTCACTGTGGTAAGGCAGAGAGTTATCATCCTGTTTTTAATGGCTGGTCTTCTTTGGAATTCTCCATTTCTCGTTCTGCCGTGGTGACTGTCGTCAAGGGACAAATTTATGCCACTGAGGTCGACACATCAACGAAAAAATCCACTATTCAAAGATACGACGTTGAGCGGTGTTCATGGCAGACAGTTCAGTCATCTCACGAGGGCTGCAGGAAAGAGTCCTGTGTTGTTGCGGATGACAATTATTTGTATGTTTTCGGTGGGGAGACGCCACAGACATCGCAATACGTTACAAAAAGTGAGAGATTCAACACTGTAGAAATGGGAGGAAATAGCAGACATGCGTCAAAGAAGGGGCTGTGCTTTTGGTGTTAAGCCAGCCAAGGAAAGATTTTTTGTTGCCGGAGGAAGGAGCGGATCGGGATGGGGAAATTGGATTAAAATATGTGAGATGTATAATATTTCAACAAACGAATGGCAGTCTATTGGAAGTTTGAATGTTGTTCGCATGAACGGTAGTATGGTGTGTCTAAAGGGAACACTCTATGTCGTGGGTGGCAGAATAGACTATAACCGAAGTGAATTAAATGTTGAATGCTATGACCCTATAGAGGATGAGTGGATCAAGAAGACAACCGTACCAGTGAAAGCAATCTCCGAAGAAAATAATGATACATTCACTGGGTGTGCACTGAAACTCTCCTAAGGAGTACTGGACAAAGCTCTTGTTGTTAAAGGATAGTTCTGGAGCTGTTTGGTACCGTGACGTTTAGAAGAGTCACTTAACCGTAAATGACCTTGATCCTAAGAATTATAGCAGATTGTGGGAAACCAAAACAAACAAACAAACAAACTCAGTAATTAACTAACAAATTTGGCCTGTCTTCGTTTTTTCCACACAACTGGTTAATATTGTTATCCTCTATGCTTAGTGTTTTGCTCAATAAGAGCCTTCCATTTAGCACTTGAATGATGAACCTGACATTTTCAGATCTGTTGTATAAAACGTCACTACCTTCGGAATACGATTTTCATACAATTTACAACAAAGTTTCAAATCAAGATTACCATCTTCTGGGGTTTATCCGGTGTAAGAACCTCTGAAATTTTTCTTTGTTTTGGAGATATTGTTTTCTTCTTCGATATTGTTTCAAGGTTTTTTGTCGTCTTGCTCATTCTTTGTTTTTGGTCACTGTTGAGTTTACAGGTTTTTACACCAAGGATGAGCCATTTTCCGAGATAAATTTATAATTACAGGAGAGTGTATGAACATATTTATTAATTTACATCGTTTCGAGTTTTACATCATTCAATTTCACTCAATTCACAACTGAAATCTTTTGGTAGCTAGCTTGGGTTTAAGAGATGTTAAATTCGCATACAAATACTATTATTTTCTAAGTGTTTACTTACCAACAGATCGTGTGTTATAAAGTGACCTATTAGTACCAGTTTGACTTTATTTCAAACATGGCGGGCTTGCTGAAGATCATCACGTGTCAACACGTGTCACGCTATTCTCGTTCCCAGAGCGTCCGCCTCTACTTGTCATCGACAGGGAGGATTAAGGGCTCTGGAAACGAGATTAGCTGTTTGAATATCGATTTGAATGTCCCTTCTAACTGAACTACAAAGACTTCGAAGGGTACTAAAATTGTTATAGTACTCCACCAAAGCAATCAGTAATCTTAGGTTTGCGTCATGATCACCAATGAAAAAGGCAAAAATAGAGGCTTTAGCTATAAACATCAAGCGAGAAGTTAAAAAATCACGCTACAAGTTAGAAGATAGCGTGCGAATACAGCCGCCTCTCACTCGCTCCCGCTGGCCGGGAGCGATGAGAGGCGGCTGTATTCGCAGGCTAGTTAGAAGACTTAGAAAAGTCACTCAAAAGAAGTTATAAAAGTTTCACCTATAGCGGAGCTGTAATGTTACTCGTTCAAGTAAGACAAGCTTACAACGAAAATTTAGCAAAAAATAACGTATAGAGGAAGCAATTGGTAGCTGAGAATTAACGCTATCTTTCAAAGAAGAAAGATTATTTTTTGTTGGATTGTTAGTTAAAGTTCAGTATTTTCGCTTATCAAGATTTCTAAACTGAAAGAATAATCGTGTTGAAATAAAGTGATTTTATTTTAAATTCAGTGAATAGTACAGAGCACCCATGTGGTTCCCGGAGCAACCCCACACAAACCACTTTTACTAGCCAATCTGAAAAACTAGTAACTTAATGACGTCCAGGCTTGAAATGTTCCTTTGCCCGGAAAGTGACCTGCTGAGACTATCGCTTTGTCACGAAAGCTGCTTAGTAACGTAAATAAAAATAAGAAAGTCTGCATCCAAGTGTCTAAAACGCTGGAGCTTATCTCGGTTTCAGAATGGAATCCTAGTCCATCTCAGGGTTAACCCCCAGATTGGCTGGTAACCATTTATAAACCTTGCTTAGAGAGAGGCACTCTGAGAGTACAAGAACACAACACAATGACCCAGGACAGGGCTTGAACGCGGACCACTAGATCCGGAGTCCAGCGCGCTAACCATTGGGCCACCGCGCCTCCCATACTTAGCAAAATGACGCTTTCTTGCCAGTGGTTCTAACTTTAAAAGTTAGAATCACTGTGCACAGCATAATAAACAGTACCACATAAAGTACTGTTCCGTGGCTTTCATCTGAATGGCCACATACTAGGTTTTCATCCACTGACTCAACAGTTTGTAGAGCCACCTTGTTTAGCATAATAAACAGTACCACATGAAAGTACTGCTTAGTACTGCCAAGGCAGTTTATTAGAAGTTTGAATGTTTGTCGTGTGTTCGGAGCAAGTTCACTATGAGCACAAATAACTACTTGCAAAGTGAATTGAGTATGGAATGCTATAACCCTACAGAAAACAAATGGGTCAAGAAGATGGTAGAAGACATCTATACCAGTATAAATGATGAGAAAATGATGGCTTGTGCTGAAGCTCTGTAAAGACGTACTGGACAAACTTAATGTTGTTAAAATTATCAAAATTATCAGACGTCTACATTTGTTAAGGACATCTCTCGTGGATAGTAAATACAGGACTGGATTTATCAATTGAAAGAAACATTTATTCTGATAATTCATCGTCTTTAACAAACATGGCGTCCAAAACATACGAAAACTCACTGAAACTTAAATAAATATCAATGGAACAAAGAGAGCAGAGTGTATAACTGTATTGCAAAGCCAACTATTAACTTTTGTTTTCTCTAAGAACGATTTTTTTACGTGAACTGTTTACATGTGAAAAGACTTACTTCATGTTGTAAGATTGGCCCACTACGTGTAATAAGGTAAAAAAAGTAAACAATTATACTTCATTTATGAAAAAGTTCCGTCTGTAGAGTCAAGTGATAATAGGGAGTTTAAGAAACCACGACGGCGACGCCGAGGACAACGTCGATTGAAAAATGAATTTATATTTTAGCTACGAATCTCGCGATACTCTAAAGTCATTTAGTTTGTTGCTCTCTGTCAAAACTATCTCAAAACTTTATCTGGAACACAGCGATAAATTCGAAATAGAAATTTAAAAAGTTAGCTGTCGTGGTTCACGTTCTCCAGGCAACGCAGAATTCGGTCATTTCACGTCGTTATTTTGCAGAGGGCAGGCAAAGAAATGTACCAAGTTTCTACTCATTAAACCTTTTGTTTAGCGACGTTCCCGTTGCTCCCTAATCCAAAAGAGGGAAGCCGTAGTGCCCGTTGTCTTCATGCCAAATGGGAGTCTGGGAACCAAATAGGGGTCATGAATGGTCCCTCAAAATTTTGCAGTGCTCGCAAAATTAGGCTTCTGCTTGAAATGTTCCCAAAATGTTAGTGGGTGCTCATTTGCTAGTGATCGCATATTTTTACAAGTGCTCGCATGCCCGGTTTTTCAGTAGTGGAGGTAGTTTTTCAAAAGTTCTCGTTGCTCTCAGGCTAACTTTAGTCAATGTTCGTGCTCGCAAAGAAAACCGCTGTGCTCGCATGCTCGCAAAGAGCATTCGATAACCCTCCAAGTGATAATAGTGGCAGTGATGAGCTGAACGTTAAGACTACTGCTCAATATATGGAAGACATGGAATGGGGAATACTGACTAACAATGCACAAAAAAATTTATTAGACCACATGAACATAATTTTAAGGAGATAAAAAATATGTTTGTAATCGGCGCGAATTGACAATCATCATTTAGGCGGAGAAATAATTACGAGAAATAAGAAATATTAAAGATTTAATGTGATTTTAAAATTAGAATTTGAAGTTAAAAATAAGTAGATGGACACTCAAACAGTCCCGTGACAACCTGGGGTGCCGGGTGCTGTTGCGTGGTTGTGTTCCTAAAATAATTTTCTTTCTTCTATACCTTCTTCAAACCTCTTACAATTTAACTCAAATTCGTGTTTACCTCCGCCTTAAATGCCAAGGAAAGAACATGCAAGAAAAAAAAAAAAAGAAAAAAAAATAGGAAAGAAGTAAACAGCCCAGAATCAATTTCGTTTTCTCCTGTTGACGTCATCGCCGAGCCTCGTTCCCAGTGCCCTACCCTTTTTTTGCGAATAATACTCGATAAATCCGCCATTGTATTAGGAGACTGTATTTCACGAAGTAAGGCTATTCTCCCGATTCTCTGCAGTACCTCTGTAGTATGGATGATTTACAGCCTATCTCTGCTGCTGAACAAGCTTCCTTCTGTGTGGAATTGACGAAGCGACTCAACATGCTGCGAAAACAAGATCATTTATGCGACGTAACTTTGGTGACGAAAGATGACAAAGAATTCAAGGCTCATAGAAATGTCCTTTCCGCGGCAAGCCCGTTCTTTCACAAGCTTTTTCAGAGCGACATGAAAGAGAATCAAGAAGAAATTGCTCGGTTCGAGGAGATTTCGGGGTCCGTCATGGAAGATGTTTTACAGTTCATATACACAGGAAGTGTCGAGGTAACTCAAGAGAATTCGGAAGATCTAATCGCTACAGCGAACTATCTTCTCATTCCGGGCTTGAAAACAGTTTCCGGGCGATTTCTAGAATTAGAAGGACAAATGTCCAACTCAAATTGCATTTCAACCTTTTATTTCGCTGAGAAATACGAGTGTGAAGAACTCGTCGCTAACAGCAGGAAGTACATTCACGCGAACTTTGCCTCCGTATCACAAATGGATGAATTCTTAAACTTGGAAGCGAAGGAAGTCGAGAGGTGGATTTCCAGCGACGAGATTTCTGTTGCAGACGAGGCAGATGTATTTAGAATCATATTAAAGTGGGTTGAACAAGACGCAAGCAATCGGAAAGCAGCTTTAGAAGAATTGTTTCGTCGCGTGCAACTGGTTTTCTTATCGCGTGACTATTTGCTCGATGTCGTGACAAATGAACTCGTGCGAGAGAATTCTGGTTGTTTGAAGCTGACCTTAGATGCTATTAAGCTGACCAGCTTTACAAGTGAAAACGAGCTTCCGCAATCGCCGAGAAAAGGGATTGAAACCCGCGCCATTGTAGCTTGTGGAGGGAAATACACTTTTTGTTATTTCCCAGAGAAAGATGAGTGGAAGCGTTTAGCAGACGGGTTGTCAGAGAATCGAGACTATCGAACCAATATGATTAACTATCGCGATCAGTTGTACACCTTTCACTGTGGTAAGGCGGAAAGATACGATCCCGTCTTGGATGGTTGGTCTTCTTTTAACTCAATGCCCAGGAGTTATGGTATCGTGACTGTAGTTAGAGGAGAAATCTATGCTATTAAGGTCGACACGTATACGAAGAAATCCACCATCGCAAGTTACGATGTTGAGCGATGTTCATGGCAGACAGTTTTGTCATCTCATGAGGGCTGTAGGGAAGACTCTTGTGTTGTTGCAGCTGGCAATCATCTGTATGTTCTCGGTGGAAAGTACGTTGAGAAAGCGGAGAGATTCGACGTAGTGGAAAACAAATGGGAAGAAATCGCAGACATGCAAGAAAAGAGAGTCGGTGCTTTTGGTGTGGCCAGTCAAGGAAAGATTTTTGTTGCCGGAGGAGGCTTATCGATCACATGCGAGATGTACAACATTTCAACAAACGAATGGCAGTTTATTGGAAGTTTGAATGTTAATCGTTCAGGCGGTAGTATGGTGTGTGTGAAGGGAACACTTTATGTGCTCGGTGGCACAAAGGACTATTGGCGAAATGATTTGAGTGTTGAATTCTATGACCCTACAGAGGACAAGTGGATCAAGAAGACAACCATACCGGTGAGAGCAATCTCCGAAGAAAATGAAGATACATTCACTGGGTGTGCACTGAAACTCTCCAAAGGAGTACTGGACAAAGCTCGTGTTGTTAAAGAATAGTCCCGCAGCAGTTTGGTACCGTGATGTTTGAAAGGGTCAGTTACCCAATGACCTCGTGACAATTATAGATAGCGAACGGAAAAGAAACAAAACAAAAAACAAACATTGATAGCAGACCGGAAGAGAAAACGAATCAACTCGGGCGTTAGTAGTTTGGCGCGTTTGCGTTCGTGTTTTTGTACACAACTGTACACAAACATTTTACATTATTTTTTTGCTTGGTTCCCATGGAAACAGTTATCCTCTCTGCTTAGTGTTTTGCTTAATATAAGAGCCTTCCACAAAAGTAGCACTTAAGAGACGGTCTGTCGTCTTATTTGGGAGCGCGAGCACCATCGTCCACTGAGCCGAGAACCTGCGAAATTTTTCTTTGTTTACGAGTCTTACAGCCAATAACATCACGGCTTAACTAACCAATCAGTTTGAACGGACCAGACTTAAAACATCATCGACTGACAACAAGGAAGGAGGCAGCGTGGCCTAGTGGTTAGGGCGCTGGACTTGTAATCCGGAGGTCCCGGGTTCAAATCCTCCTCCCTGCCACTAGATGGATTTGTCTTCGGTGGTCCCGAATTCAACTCCTCCACGCTTTGTATATAGCCAACTGGTCAGCCTCCTGCCAGTTGGGATTCTTAACAAGTTTCTGTTCGATTTAAATGGCAGGTCCACACCAGCCTTATGGTTGCCCTACTAGACCTGCCTTAACAAAAAGTTATGTATGTATGTATGTATGTATGTAACTTTTCACTTGACTCTGAAGATGACTTCCGCACAGTTTGTCGAAACGTCAGTCACCAACAACAGTTCTTCTCAGAACTACTATTACCCGGACGATCACACTGTACAAACTTTTGTTATTTTAGTTGTTCAATTTAACGTCACTGGTGAATTTCATGGGTTTTTAAACCGGGGATGAGCCATTTTTCGAGATGAATTTAGACAGATTTAGAGGAAAGTGTATGAACATATTTTTAAAGACTTACATCGTTTCGAGTTTTACATTATTCAAAGTCACTCAATTATAATCTCTTGGTAGCTAACTTGGGTTGAAGAGATGTTAAATTCCCATACAAATACTATTATGCGCTCTCGTGGAATAATTGTTAAATATCCCACGAGTCAGTGAGCAGACATCTGTAAAATGGTCTATTGGCTGTATTTTCTATGGCATGGTATAAATAAAAATACAATCTGCGAAGTGTCTCAAAACACTGTAGCTTATCCCGGTTTCAGATTGGGATTCTAGTCCATCTTAGTATTAACCCCTATTGGCTTGTAACCATTTATAAACCTTGCGCAGAGAGAGGCACCGTGAGAGTCAAGTGTCTTGCCTAAGAACACCACATAATGACCGGCCAGTTTTCGAACCCGGACCACTCGATCCGGAGTGCACCGTGCCTCCCAAATACTTTGCAAAATAACGCTTCCTTGCTATGATGGCAACCCTGTTTACACATTCGTTCCTTCTACACTTGTTTCTTGTTAGTTGATAGCAAATTCATTCACATCTCTTTTTCATTGAAGGATTTTATTTTATCATGTAATACATCTTGCAGAGTATGTTATTTCTACAGAAGGAAGAAACGGATGAATGCTTTGCACGCGAACAATCTTTGAGAATTACTTCACATAAAAAGATTGTTTTACCATATGTATTTACAAGTCATAATCAGTCGCGTGCAAGCTCATTAACTTAATAAATAAACCGTCATCTGCGAATATTTACGGAAATTTTAGGCAAGTAGTAAGAGACGTTCTCTACCTTACATTAATACATCACGGTAATTTTTGACCACTATTGCCGCTCATTTTAAAGGAGTAACGTAAATGGTGGTTAATGTTTTAAATACGAGGGTTAGAAAGGTGCAGTTATTTTCCAAGAGATTGGATCAACAGTTTGTTTATGTCCTCCAGCTGTTCAGACACATTTTGCTTCAAAGGCCGATAGTCACTCTCCATGCTCTTTGAAGCAATGACTGTGTACAGTTAAGGAGCTGTATATGTAACTGCAGGGTGCACTTAAGCTTGTCATTGACACTTTACTTGAAAGCACTGCTGAAATAGCGCTCACTTGAATGATCACACACTAGGGGTCATCTAGAAACTTTAGAAGTTAGAGCCACAGCGTAATAAACAGTACCACATGAAAGTGCTGCTCAATAGCTTTCGTTTGAATGGTCACACACTAGGGGTCATCTAGAAACCTTAGAAGTTAGAGCCACAGCGTAATAAACAGTACCACATGAAAGTACTGCTCAATAGCTTTGATTTGAATGGCCAAACACAAGAAATAAATGGGAGTACAAGAAATAAATATCCATATTTTGCTGTTAAAAGGATACACTCCTTCATGACGAAGTTATTTTGCTCGTGATGTTGCCACTTTCGTTCCAAGTTACCAAGCTGTGATGGAAGTACAGAAAACAGAGACCATTGCAAATTTAAATTCAAATAAGTAACAAAAGTAATGTACAATAACTGCGGTACCTGAGAATGTGTTTCGTTTTCCATCAGCTTACTCTTGGTAGCATCATAAAGTGAAGACAGCCTCTGAACGTCTGAACAAAACAAAAGGAAAACAAAACAATTAAAAAGGCATTTGAACCTGACTTCACTGAATGAATGTCTCGATAACTGATTCATCAATGATCAATATCAATCAATCAATCAATCAATCAATCAATCAATCAATCAATCAATCAATCAATCAATCAATCAATCAGACAGCCAAGCTAGTCAGTCAATCAGTGAAAGAAACGACAGAGATGGACAGACAGACAGACTGACTGATAGAATGAGTGAGGGAGTGCGAATCACTATCTATGGCAAGAGCTGGTTCATATATAACGAGCCCTGTGGTTGGCTAATAGTCGGGGCCGGATTCTCACGGGGATTATAGCAGTGTTAATGCCTGGTTGACTGGCTGGCTGACAAAACGCGGGCAACAGCGCGGCAAAGACAGCACAAAGTAAACTTCTTAATTGTCACTAGCTTGGGACCGTACTGGGGAAATATCACCCTTGGTCTTCATTCTTGTACGAACTTACTTCGCTCGGTCTGTACTAGAAACACCTCGGGCGATTAACAGGAAATAAACCAACTTACGCTTTTTGAAAGTTTCTTTCCTCGCTGACAATGTCTTCTTTTCTCCATGCAAACGCTAACGACAGAACAAAACGTTGCATGATTTTTAATGAGCTATTTACTTCTGTAACAACTTAGTTGTCTCGCGAAGGCACTCTTGGCTTAAGTGTACAGTAGTTACAATATATTCTGAGTGGGATGTAAGCAGGGCTCTAATGGAAAGAGGATACTGGGAGAGGAACAGAGAAAACCGAAAAGGGATTGTCTTAAAAGAAGTAAACAACAGTGCTTTTTATTTAGTGAAACAAAATTGAACTGTTGTTTAGCGAAACAAATACAGATTCTTACCGTTTTCTTCTCCTCTGACTGTTCTCTCAGGGTGTCTAAGTCACTGTATGTCTCAAGTTCCTGAGGAAAAAAACATTTTACCATAACGAAAGCGCTAATTTTTACATAGCAAGGTAGAAGTCTGCGTTCGAGCCTAGTGGCACCTCTTACTTATCCCGGTTTCCATAACACAAAGCGACTAGGAGTATTTCTTTTCCGCCCCTGGATGGGATACTAGTCCATCGCAGGGTTATTCCCACCAGTAAACTCGCCGGTACCCATTTATACACCTGGGTGGAGAGAGGCACTATGAAAGTAAAGTGTCTTGCCCAAGAACACAACGCATTGTCCCGGCCAGGGCTCCAACCCTCGATCCGGAGTCCAGCGCACTGACCATTAGTCCACCGCGGCTCCCACATAACAAACATATACAACGGTTTTCAATGCGATTTTCTTTTTAACGTTATAGTAGCAAACAAATAAAAAAACCCTTTACCTGTGTCATTGTCTGGATTCTTTCTTTCAGTGATTCCAGCTCTGATGTTATTTTTGTCTCCAGCTGTATAATATCAAACAAATTATCAATTAATACTGGCTTCCGTGAGGGAATGAGTTTTTCAGTCGCATCGGGTCATTTTCACTGTAATGTTTATTAGGATGTTCTTGCTAAATTGAAACTTGAGTTTTTATCTGGAGTTCGTTTTTATCGCCGCAACAGAGGACGTGCAAGACAAGAACATATTTAGCTTCATCGCAACACATACAAGCTTAAAATCACAACGACCATTACCAATGACATCTACTCAACAAAGAACGCTTTTCCAACCTGTTCAACTTTCTCCAGATCCATCTGAAGACGGGTGTGCTCTATCGGTTAGATGAGAAAAACAGTAAGTTAACGGTCATTTTAAGGCCGGGGTAAACCTGAAGCCCGTTTTTCCACCGCTTAACTTGGGTTTAATGCGAATGCCTCGCTCCCGTTACAAGCATTTCCAAAACCCTCTGCTCATCTCACAAAGCTATGTTTAGCAGTGTTTTGTAAATTTTTGGGTGATTTTTGGGGATGTTTGGGAAGAGATAGTTTTTCTCAAAGGATTAGTACAATTTGGAGAAATAAGAAATATTAGATTTTTAGTGTGATTTTAAAATTAGAGTTTGAAGTTAAAAATTAGTAGATGGACACCCAAACAGTCCCCTGACAACCTGGGGTGCTCTTGCGTTGGGGTCAACTGTCTGGTGGTGTTTCAAAAATAATTTTCTTTCTTCTATCCCTTCTTTAAACCTCTTAAAATTTCACTCAAATTCACCTTTACCCCCACCTTAAGCAAGTAAGCACTGTTTAAAAATTTACAGCGGATTTCCACTGACTGTCGCAAAAAACAGTAACTGCAATGGCAAGACTCGTATAAAATGAATGACAAGTTTGTTACTGGTGGAAAGCACGGGAAAATGTTTAACCGGTGAAAGGCGCGGGAAAAATGAAGTCGGTGGGAAGCGTGGAAAAATCCACGAAATCCAATTGATTGGCTTTCCTTTTGCACCTGATTGGCTGAAAAGAGCACATCTTAGCTCTGGTTGGCCAGCTGGATACTTGGCACGCGTTTTTAAAACCAATCAAAGAGCTCCACTGAAAGTAGGCAATACAGGCAATCTCTACTATGCCCGTTAACAAGCATATCTCGTTATTAAGGAATAAAATTTTGCTCCATGCATACAGAAAACGTATTAAATGTTAACTTAAATTACACTCTCGACACAAATAACCTGCAGACCAGTTAATATGGATACTTTCCGTGGTCTCTACGGCGCCTTTTTGTGGCAGGGTTTGACTGTCATTTCTTTTAAAAGTCATTAAAAAACCGCCCCATCTATAATAATACTATAGCAGCCAAGTCCAACTTCTAGACAAGTTATATTTTGTGTGTTCCAGTCCTTACCTGAACCTAAACTAACCGCTGTGGACTGGGACTTATGCATCTCTGTCTCTTTAAAGTTCAAGTCATCCTACATGGCAAAAATAAATGAAAAAAAGACAAAAATATAAGTGAATAATTGGAAAGAGTCATTACGGAAGTTTTTGGTTCCTAGAGGCATGTGATCCACATCGTTATTGTGTCAGACTCTGGATCGAGCGGTCCAGGTTAACCGAGCCATGGGAGGGGCTTGGGCAAGACAGTTCACTCGCGTAGTGCCTCACTCCCTTTGTAGTGAATTGTTGGGGTTAAAATGATTTTCGATGCGTGTCGTAACACAAAAACCAAAGTAGAATGTTAACACTCTGGCCAATCACAAAGGGCACAGACAATCCAATGAACCAATCAAAACTCGAAGCAAATACATGTCGCCTACTCAAAGCGCGGGGAAACATGCGTGAGCTAGTCATGATTAGTATTGGTTTGAATAGTGGCGTGACTGCGTGACCGCCCAAGGTCCTATGTGCCACAGGCCGTACCAAGAGGATTGATTGACCAACTGTGCTAATTGTTATCGTGGATACTGAGTGTGCAGAGAGACTGTTCTGTTTTGATCGTGTTTGGAAGAGAGTTCCATAATTTAGTACCAGACAGACAACGAAGATATCACTTCACAGGCTAAATAGCTTCAGGATTTCAGGTAAGTTTTACAGTTTTAAAGTTAACGGAGCTGTACAATACCTTCATGCGTTGAAGTTCAGCTGGACTAGGCAAGTGCTTGGTTCGTGCCATTCCCTAGAAAATATTTATTAGAAAACAAGCATAAATATTCTTTGCCAACAAGACATTGATACACAAACAAACAAACAGACAGGCAGGCAGGCAGGCAGGCAGGCAGGCAGGCAAACAAACAAACAAACAGATCAAAACGACAACAAAACCAAAATCAACATGATTCACTGTAAAATTGTACAATTTATTCAACTTGAACTCAAAGGGAATTATGATAATAAATCGGAAGCTTGCAACAAAGCAGGAAGTGCTGTTACGAAAAGTTTGCTAACAAATAAAAGGCGAGGAAGACACACAAAAAATATGAATAAGACACCAGATGTCTGGGAGTTTAAGCAAACCACAGTCATGGCAGTGATGGCAATAACAAAAACAATCATGTACAATTATGGTAAATGGCCAGTGAAACGAAAGGCAAAGCTATACCACAGAGAAGCTCCGATATAACAAGTTCCCAGGGACTGGCCTGTGAAATGTGTTCGTTATAACAGGGATTCAATATACCTGGGTTCTGTTCCCATACATTTTACTTCGTTATTAAGGCCATCGTTATATCCGTGTTCCACTTCATAGAGACCTATATATATCTACTATATATCAAGGGACTATATATCTACTAGTATGAGGAATGAAAAACTTGCACGCCAAAAACAACTAGAGACGGTCAGCTATAAGGGAATGGTGAAAACTGGAATCAATTGGGAAAAATTGCTAGCGGCAAAACGTTTTTCCTCTCCAGCAGGGAAATGCCCTACTAGAATTGAAGGGAAAAGAGATAAACTTACCCTGCTTACAGAACAGCGATGATTTGCATAAATTGGGAGTAAGATGGAACGTCATGCCTACCATATGGATAGGGGCAAAAAGTTGTTTTTTCTCACTAGAGAAGATCACCAGAAAAGAAAAGGGAATAGAGACCTTTGGCTTACCCTACTCATGTGCTCAAGAAGGTTCACAACGCTGTTTTCTAACTGTTGTTTTCTCGCCTGTGGAGAGTCACAAAATTATATATGAACGTGAAGAAAAGGAAAGCAAGATATTGCTAGACAATTAGGCTTTGAATTCCACCATATTGAACAATTATGCCGCGTCCAGCAATCGCAAGAATACACTCAAAGTGGCACTTGTTAGTGGTCGCAACATGAATCAATTAGATTAAAAAAAAATCAGTTGTGAACAAACCTGCTCATTCGCCTTGACTTCTTCAAACGTTTCTAAAAATTCTGAAAAAAGAAATCTACATTAAGACACTCCTTGATAAACTACGCCTTACATTTCACCTCATTCATATAATTCAAGAAAATACTGCTTTTGTTGAAACTCAGATACTAAAAACCACAACCTGACCCATGTTGCATGGCAGGAACAATGAAAATGTTTTGCATCAGAATGAACATTTTCTCCCACAGGAAAAAAATTCTATTGTTCCTGCATGCAACATGGCCGCCGTGCAAAACCTCTTATAAATCCCCGTTCAACATGCATATTGAAATTCTTGTTCGTAATCCGTCTCAATCTTGCCCAATCTTAACCATCCTTGTTCCTTTTTGGGGAATTATTACTTCTTTGGTGTTTTTCTATCTTAGAAAACTGTTATTTTGAGTTTTCCATCGATTTAACGATATTTTTGTACAACCCAAAGAATGACTATCCATAGCCATTTGAAAACCAGTAGTACTGTAATTTTATATGCACAGGGAGGTGAAAATGTTCACTGCAGTCGATTCTTCAGGTTTAATGTAACGTAAGCCTAGTCATTAGAAACATAACCAATCACAACAAACGTAAAGAACACATGAACCGGTGAGCACTCGCAGCAAATACACGTGACCAGCGCCAAGCGCGGGAAAATGCACGTGACCAAGTGGCGATTGGTTTTGGTTAGGCATCTGATTGGTTGAGAATGTGGCGCAAGTTTTTTTTCTTTCTAAACCAATTGTAGGGCGTGGTAAAGCAAAACCAAGGCAATTCTGGATTAGTTTCAATCCTCAAATGAAGGCTGCTCTGGAATATCATACTTTTAACTGTAATATTCGATTTCTACAAACATACCATCCATTGTTTCTTCTCGTTTCTTCAATTCCTTGTACTTGACATTTCGTTCACCTAAAACAGAGGAAAACCCAATAATGTAACTCACAAGTTATATGCAAACACAAACAAAGATAACTTTATCTTGGAATTCATGGTACAGATCGCACAAGATATGATATTCTATTTAGCAAACCCTTTTGAAAGGAAAAAAAACACAGTTCCAAACTACATACAGATGTAATGTTGTGCCAGAAGTGGCAAAACATGCAATGCTGCTACCTAAAGCTGTATATTCTAAGTATAATAATTCAGGGCTTAGGGTTCCACGTAAAATAATACCTTGATTTTCTTCAAGATCCATATCCAACTGTTGAATTTCACCATTAACTGTTTCAATCCTTTCTCGAAGCTCAGCAGTCCTAAGGAAGGAAAAAGAAAACATGTTCTTTCAGCAGGAGACGGATATTTAATGAATTCCTTTAGGTTTTTTTATTTCTGTTGAGAGACCCCTTCACTTTTTGGTATTCCCAATTCCAGAAGGAGACAGTATTATACCTGTAGGTTGATATTAAGGTAATGATCTGTGAGTTTTATTGCGCCTTTCAATAACATTAGCCTGTGTACAGCCGTCCGCTCCCCTAAAAAAAAATCGGGGAGGGACGTCTGTGTAATGGGTTCGCTAATCGTGTTCCGGAATTATTTTTTGAGGGGAGCGGACGGCTGTACACAGGCTAAATCACATGCGAACTCTGAAGTCCAAAACCCAATTGACTATTGCGTTTCTCGCTGCCGTCAATCACAATAATATTATGGCGACAGCCAATCAACTTGAAAAACAGACACAAACAAAATGGATCGAAATCTACCAACCACAACCAACAGACATGACCTTTTGACCGGCTAAAATGAACTTCTGTTTCCTGAGAGGTCCACTTAAATGATTGACGGCAGCGAAAAACATAAACCGTTGGTTGAGGTTAGAATTTGAGAGTTTGCATGTTATTGAAAACCGCAATAAAATGAACATACTTGCGTTCCATGCTGGCAATCTCCTGATTGTCTTCCTTCACCTGTTAAGTAAATAGTTTAAGTTTACGACGGACCCTCATGTGGTGTGGGCACAAAATGCTAGCTCTTGTAAACTACTGTATAGCTCGATTAAAACTCCCATTTTGGCGCCATCAAGAAATTGGTACAACGCTTACCTACATGTACATTCCCTAGAAACAGGTCATGCACAATTAACTTTACATCTTAGTACTTTCAATGGTAGGATTTCAGCTTCTTTAAAGCGTACAGCAAAAAAAAGCAAAAGAACAAACAAGAAACAAACAAAACAAAAAGCAAAATAAAAGTAACAAAAACATGCTAAATTCTTTGGAGAACACTTGCCACTTTAGCACAGAGCATGATTAACTCCTTTCTTCAGTTTTCTTGATTTATACTCTACTACTTCTTTTAACATTTAAAAATCTGGTAGCACATGAACACAATACTCCTCTAGTGGTTGATAAATTTTCTATAATCTCCTTACCTACTTGCAATTGCTTGGGAATGTACCTATGACTGTATGGAGAAATCAAATGTTGATCCCTGTTAGGAGTTACCTGTTTCAGAAGTCTTTCTCTTTCTTCTGCTGGAGTTCCTTTGTTCTCCTTTTCCAACTCGTCAATCAAGCTTTGTTTCTTCTCTCCCAGTTCATTCAGTTTTTCATACAGAGTCACTAAAAATATGATATTGAGAAACACAGGCTTGCCTTTACCATCATAGCAAAGTGAATACAGTGTACAGCACACCTGAGTACATTTCATCACAATAAAGACTAGTTATGCAAATATCTCACAAGTGACTTGATTTACTAGTATCAGTATACTCATGAGCATTTAGGTGAACATGTATAGAAAAAAAATATATAAATAAAAATAATCATATATTCTACTGGCTCAGCTTGTGGCAGGAAAACTTGGAGGTTGAGATGAACACCGGGAAACTTTACGAACCCTGGGATACCGCAGAATATGCAATGGCTTCCTAGGTTCCTGATTGGCTGTATTCTTCAAGGAATGAGATAAATTACAGGTATAACCTTGCCAGCAGGAAGTTGGATGACAGTTAAACAGACCACAAACAGACCAGGGTTTGAAAACATGCAGAAAATATTCTATTTCATGTTGTTGTATAGTAAGTATTATGAGAATTTGACGAAAATGTCACAACAGATGTCAAAATCAGGATTTTTCCTCCCAATCGCATGTTGGTCAAGATTTGGGGCTCTCAAGCAAAATCAGGATAATCCTGACGAAATCGGGATGGTTGGACTGTCTGAAATTGTTGTGAAGTGTAAACAGTAGCAAGATTCACACAAGAAATAAAAGATTATTATTGATTGGCCGTCTTACCAGCTTCCTGTTTGACTGGTGAGCTGGATACCTCCTGTTGACACCAATAAGAAAATATAATATCAATTTATTTCCCAATTTACTTTTTTTAGATATAATAAAAAACTGTTTCCTGTTAAGTGGAAACCTTTAATTAATATTTCATGTAAGTGACTGGTCATTAGTTTTGGTTCAAAATTATTCTAAGAAATTTCCTTAAAAAAATGTCAGGCAGGAATAGATGTTATAACTATCAACAACTTTGAAGAAGAGCTTAGAGCCTCTATTGTCCTCTATGTGTACCCCAGACTTCATTTTCATCCCATTTTTTGTCTTCAAGACCCCCCCCCCCCCCCCCCCCCCTTCATAATTTCCAAATATGAGTTATTGGCTGAAGATAAAATTATTACATTTGTAAAATTTAAAAATTCTATTTTCAGTTGTGACTTTCATGCACATGAACTGATATACTTACATCTTCAAGGTTCTGAATGCGAGTGGTCAGAGCATCTAACTCTTGCTGCTTCTGCTCAAGCTCCTGTTGAACAAAGTGTCAAGTTAGTCAGACAGTTCACGCCAAAATTAGTGCATTTGTCAACTATAAATTATTTGTATTTTGAATGAGAATACTCACAGACTGCAGTGAGTTGTTAACATTCTTCAATTGAGCATACTTTGCTTTCTGATCAGGAGGCTACAAGGAAATAAAAAGAGAATTTTGTCAACACAAGTGCTAAAGAAACAACAGCATGACAACAACATGTCAACTATGATAATGACAGTAACTTTCTGTTCATTAATTCTTTTATGATATTATGGTAAAGCAAAGTGTTGAAAGCAGTGACTCTCTGAAAGTAATTGGTAAGATTTCATGGTTGTTAGTGGAATCCATAAGTAGAGAACCTCCAGATTCCAGAAGTAGTGAGATCTAACTCACTGAGAAACAGCATTACTATTAAAATACAACACTGACTTAATACTTGAATTCCCATTGGAACATAAACAAGCTGTGCCAAAATAATACATGCATGATATTTGTTTCAGACGGCCCTTATTACAAAGGCAATATTAAAATGAATTGAATTATGAGTAACTTGAATTGGAACGTAATGTGATATTTTAGCTGGCATAGCCATGTGAAAGTATCATGCGTCTACAACAGAACAAATAGTACACTGAGGTGCGGATCTAGGGGGAGGGGGTGCAACCCCCCCACCTGAGATAACCGGGTGGCTTTCTAATACAACTGGTATTCTGCAAAAAAGGCGAAAAAAAAAAAACTGTGCACCCCCTCCTAAGAAAAATCCTGGATCCACCCCTGACACTTACTAACAAAAACATTTTCAAACCAGAATTATTCTAAATGGTAGGTGGGAAATTGTTTTTACCATGTCGTCCACCAGACTTTCTGCCATTCTTCGTTCTTGGTCGAGTTCCAGCTCCAGTTGCTTAATCTGATGGTCCTTGCTAAATACAAAGATGCGGAAAAACAGTGCTCGGTTAAATTCTACAAGTAAGCACATGAAGATACTGATTGATGGTAAAACTAAAACCAAAAAAAATTAACAAAACAGAACAACAACAACAAACTTGCCGACACTTTGATAAAAGTAGAAGCTACATCGAGCCAAGTGGTCCATACCACTGGACCTTATCCTGATTTTCTGAAGCATTAAGTGTCTAGGAGTATTTAATGTCTGACTTCTTTCCCTATACTATAGATTATTACATGTTAATTCAATATGACTGTGCATGTGCCTGCGTGATGCAGTTCGTACCTCTAGCCCACAAGAAAACCCTTGCTTGCCATTGAGTCTCCAGTAGCTCAGTGGTTAGAGCATCGGATCTAGAACTCGGAGGGTTGTGGAATCAAATCCCATCTGGGGCTCAGATTTTTTCCGAGTCTCCTTATGGTCGATTCATCTTTGCATTATTTCTTATTTCCGTATTAATTGTTGTATTACATGTAGCAGTATGCTTAATTCAATTCATAAGCATTTACGAAGTTCACAAAATCTTTGTAGCAAGAGTGCAAAAGGAACAACCAGCTAACTACTTACACTATTCGCTTACATAATTTACTTACTCTCTTCTCTGTGTGAAAAGCTCATCAATGGCATTCTGTTCACGTTCATTCTGAATTTTCAACTTTGTTTTTAAAAAGAAAAAATTAGTATGTTGCAAGCAAGTATATGTACTTCATTGTAGGCTGACTCAATTAATTTAAATCATTAACTGGCAATAGCTTAATCAAATTAAATCATCGAGCCATGGTTCCAAGAAGCACAGTGGTGGACAATTCAGTGCAACATTTTAACTCAAGATCAAGATAAAATGAATCTGTTTTCAACTGGAGTTAAAGGTTGCAGTGATCAAGATCAAGACAGAGTTAACTGAATTGCTGATTACTCATTAACCAATTTCCCCAGGGACACAGTCTCACAAAACAACTCTTGAAATTATATATAACAGGCTAAAAATGCATGCTAAAAATTGCTTCACACTGTGAGGATCATTTCATTCATTTCATCATTAATATTGTCATATTATGTCATTCATATATTCACTATGTCAAAGACAAAACCGTCGGTGGGAGGAGGGTTCCCATACAGCAAGGAATGGGGAATGTTTGTTGGAAAAATAATTTGAATTAAACCTCTAAAGGAGAGCAACCTGGGTGTAGGACAAATTATGCAGACTGCAGACTGGCACTCTGATTAGCCTGAATATTGCTCTGGTTTGCCTGAATAATGTTTTAGTTAGCTTGAATAGTGCTCCAGTTAGCCTCAATAGAACTCTGGTTAGCCTGAATAGTGTTCTGGTTAGCCTTAATAGCGTTCTGAACAGTGCTCCAGTTAGCCTAAATAGTCTGCTGGTCTGCAGTCTACATTTGTTGTACCCCAGAGTAATCTGGCTGTGGTTCAAGCTTTGATGAGACCTACAGTACATGTAGACGTAAAAGATACCATTTTCACGCCCAGTTGGCATCGACGGCCAAGACAATTTGATGGTCTTTTAATTTCCGCACATGCGACCAAAGTGAGACCTCAATGGCTAAAACTGGCCTTCTGTGTTGGACACCCTTTGAGAGTGTTGCACCCCTAGGCAAGATGATGAATATTCCCTTTTCCTTTATATGGGAATCCCCCTTCTGGGCAAAACTGAAGCCTACTGGCTTGTTGGCAGCTACAACACCAGTCCCCCTGAATTATTAAACTCAACAAGTCTGGATCTCACAGTAACTTAAATGTCAATATACAAACAGGCATACACAAAGAAACTACAACACTCAGGCTTTTATTAGTAAGCCTGGCTACTGAATGATTAAAATATAACTAATTATCTTACTGCATTGTAGTCCTGAATGATATCATCCATTTCTGTGTCTGTATTAATTTTATCCAAAAGCTGTTGATTATTAAGTAAAAATTAGTTTTAATTTGTATAATTTATGCAGTCACACAATGTATAATATAATGTATAACGTAACTGTATATATGAATTACAATTATGTTGTGGTTTAAATTTGTCTTTGTTTTAAAGTTCTTCAAACCAGTTTTATTTTTGTTTCCATTTGTTTCACATATGATAATGAATATAAGACAATGAAAGCTAAAAATTAATTAAACTGGTTTAAAAAATTTTAAACCAAAGATAAATGATATTTAAACCGCAACATGTCCACCTAGCAATTTAAGAATTACTACCATGTATGTTTAAGTAGAGCAGTTACATGTACCGTACATGGTACATGTATGGTAATAAACACATTCAAGTAGATTTCCAAGAGAACAAGAAAGTATCTCCCCCAGCGGGGGTAATCGAAGTATACTGGTACATGACGGGGAGTCCAAGGTATTTTTTTGGGTTGAAAATTTACATGCTCGGTATTTTTTTGGGTCAAGAGATCTGTCACGTATTTTTTTGGGTCTTAAAAATATACGTGTATTTTTTGGGGTCTTATCTCCAAGCGAACTTTTCGTGTCGGGTTTTCGTTGCGATCAGTGGATCAGAAAAATATTCATTCGAACTTTTTTTCAGCGACGTGTGTTCCATGTGTTCCGTGTGTAATCTTGTTTTTGGGTTGAAAATTTTAATGCCAGGTATTTTTTTGGGTCTAAAATTTCAGGCTTGTGTATTTTTTTGGGTTTGCAATATGAAGCTCCATCGAACCCCCCCCCCCCTGTCATGTATACATTGAGTACCCCCCCCCCCCCTGGGGTATCTCCACATGTATAGCTTCATTTTAAACACACTATACCATGTTTACTTGATTAAATGATGCAGCGTTTATTAAATTTTTAGCATTTCCAAATACAGTGTTTATTCAAGGGCAGTGTTTATTTCAATATCATATTTATTAAATCACTGACAACAATAAATACGGCAAATCATTTGTAAATATTATGCAAAACAGAAACATGTTTTAAGTTCCAATGTTTTTTTGCCGTAATAGAATTGCAATTGTCCAAGGATGATGTAGATTACCAAGTTGTACCATACTTGTTTTTTTTTTCTTCTTATAATCCCCAAATAAGCACTGCATTCTTCTGATTGGGTGCTGTGCTTATTCAGGGGCAGTGTCTATTGGCAATTTTGCTTGCATCTGCAGCTTTTATATTATTACGGTAAGTGGACTTGTTCCAAGGGAGTCTGTTTACTGGCCCCAGTTGTTCAAAGGGAGGATAACGCTATCAAACAGAAAAAAAAAACACACTATCCATTTTTTGAACAACTGGGCCCTGGAGGTTCAACTGTACATGCATAAAGATTACAATAAATTACATTGCTTGTAACTGAAAAAAAATATTCCTTTATCTTACGGTGTTGTAGTCAGCTAGTTGTCCCTGGAGTTCTTTAATTTCAGCAGCCAAGCCTTCAGCTCTGCGTTAAACAGAAAATTTATTTTGGTTTCAGGTGCTCTGTATGTATTCTAAGGGGACAGACCATGAACACAATAGTAGCTCCTGTAAATATCTAATTGTTGTAACCGTTCATCAGAAGGATACCTAAAATGCGTGTATTTCTACAACTGGTTTCGGCTCCATTAAATCCTAACATTATAATATTATATATATTATGTATATTATAGTAAGTGCAATATATATGTTGTGGTTCAATTTTATCTTCGGTTCAAATTTTATTTTTCTTTGTTTTAAGGACGGTGCCTACTAATAGCGAGGTATTTTTGCCCGGCCGATGACTATGCAAGGGAAGTAGATGTTACCAAGGGCTATTAAAATCCAAAAAGAAAATTAGGGGTAGCCATGCAAATTTTCGAGATAATTAGGTTTGAAATCTTGAAAAAAGTGCTGACGTGGCATTTTCAAAAAAAGTAAAAGGAAATAAAATTTCCTTACAAAGTACTTTTGAATTTGGTTTTTCATGAACAAAATCAACACTAAATATAACGATCTTAAAAATAACTAACAAATACTATCTTTGAAACTGCGTGAACCACGTTTTTATTGACAAAACGATTGCACTTGAGCCATTTTTGACTCTAACAGCTCTCTCTTGTAAGGCCAGAAAAACAGCCTAAACAATTTTTGCACTGAACGAAAAATTAATCATGTGTTCTATAGAATTACCACTTCCATTTTATAAAATAAAAAGTATGGGTCACCATGCGTTTTTAAAAGTTATACGAGTTGTATGGAATCGCTTTTGAGGTCAGTTACACTTTTCCTATCCCCTCCCTAGCGAGTTAAATATTTGCTTCTCGCGCAATTTTTCACGCGTGCACCACGCCATATGTAGTTAGCAGTTTGCTGATTACGTTTGAGCGATTAGCGATGTGTTTCAGACTGTTAAATGTGAGCCATTTTTATCGATAAGCGTTTAGGGCTTACTGATATGTTACTCTTTCACTGTTCCTGGTTTAGTACGTCCATTAACTGGATTTCGTTGCAACCGAAATTTTCTTGCATTTTAGTCGCGCGCTTGGTCGCGAAGTTGAATTCGTCATTTTGAGCGAGCAAATTCCCTTAGCGCGCGCGTCTAGTGCGATCGATGCTTTGCGTGATGCGCAGAAGATGTGCGCAGTAACAAAAGTAGGCACCGTCCTTAAACTCATTATAAATATTACCATGCCCAAAAGCAAAGGAAAATAAAATTTGAACCAATGATAAAATTGAACCACGACATATACATGGCAACTGATAATTTTTGAAGCTCAGAAAATCAAAGGGAAGTGTAGATTGTGATTAGCACCCATCTGTCACGGAATTTCTATTTCTTGATTTTGCAATTAGTTTTGTTCCCCTAGTATATTGTCTACATTTATTTTCGCTGTTACGTAACGTTTATTCTCTAAAAGTGTAATATGTTAGTTGTTGCGTAATCAATTCTATAGGACCTTTATTGTAATTTATTGCTAGTTGTTAATTGTAAGTCAGCCCTATTGTAAATTAGTTGTTAATCGTAAGTCAGCTCTATTGTAAATTAGTAGTTAATTGTAGGTTCACTTGCGTTTCATATATAACATTTTGTGGTGAAATAGTTGAGAGAAGGTTTTCGGTGTGTGCAGTAACGAATGTTGTGGTGAAGAAGATCAGTGATGAAAAGTTGGAAGAAGCACCGTCACTGCTGAGAAGTCATTAGCAGAAGCTATCCTGAAATTCACGACAAAGACTCGTTTGTCGGGGAAAAAAGCTTGGTGTGCAAGGAATTCACGGTTGCAAAGTAAACCAGAGAAAATGAAGTGAGGCGGATTTACGAAGTAAACCAGAGAAAACGGACTGAGGCGGAATTACAAAGTAAACCGTAGTGAGACGGAGTAGCGAAGTGAACCGGAAAACGAAGTTTCCTGGCCAGTACCGGTAGTTTGGAACAAGTAAAGAGCGACGTTGTGTGGTAGGGTATTGATATTTGGATGTTGTGTGTGTTTGGATGTTGTGTGTCTTTTTGGGGGTTTAAGAACAAGGACAGTGAAAGAAACGCAAGGTGAACACGAACTAAAAAAAAACATTGGCAGAAGTTATAAACCTGTAACGTCAGTTTTCATTCTTTTGTAATTGATATTTTTTTCTTTTATTTTAACATATTAGCGCGTGGTTAACATTTAGTAATTAGAGTAATTAGCTCAATTAAGTAATACTGTTATATAGTGCTATCTTTTTTGCATTAAATGTTTATTGTTTTACTTTGTTGTTGCGTGATTCCTCGAGAAGTTTATGTTGCGTTAAGAGGGCCCCGTTATCGTGACTCGGGTTGCGTCACACCATCTCACCCATCAATAAACATGTTGGTGATGTGCAACTGTCTGCTGCCATCCTCCACCCCAACTCCATTTTATCCCAACCTTAAAATGTTCAAAGAGATTTGAAGTAGGTGTCTGCCCTTGCTCTGCCCTTGCATGGCAGAGCAACAATATACCAGGGATACATGTAGGAAGCTGGAAACATCTCCGCTGGAGCTCCTGCAGGTGTGGGGTTTTACTGAAAGCCCTGCCACCAAAGCTAGTGGGAAAAAGTTGCAAACCATGTACATGTATGGACTGTACAAATTTGCTAGTACTGTATATAATCTACCAGGCAGGAAATAGTAACATAATTCAATGCCAGTAAGAATTAACCTGACATGCTCTCAGCCAAAGAGAATAGAGATCATGGGCAGAATGTCAACATACATGTACATGTCTTGTAGGTATTATATTAGGCAATAGGCTTTTTTTCACGATAACAATGTAATTATTTAGATTAAGTATGGTCTACATACCGTTTTTCATAAGTAAGAAATGTTGCATTCTCCTGGTTAAACTGGTCAACTTCTTTCTGCATTTTTGCTATTTCTGTAGCAAGATCAGTGATCTTTGCCCTGAAAATAATTCAAATTTGAATTGTTATCACAACATAATCACCAGAAGACAGCTTAATTTTCCAAAAAAAATTTTCAAACGCATATGTTAGTTCACAAATGACATGCTTTGGGCAATTACATTTAATGAAGATATGGTCACGCAACTACACGTATATTTAATAATGTCTACTTACCGGAGTTGTCCCATGTAATAGGACTTGTCGTAAATTGTTCTCTGGGGACCTGCATTATAAAACAAATCATAATTTTGTTGCACACATTCAGCTCATTAATGATAATCATTTTATTGAGTGAGGAATTGTTCACTGTCTTCTTCTCATCCCTACTTGAAAACCCTTGCAGGATCTTAAACTTACGGATCATTGAAAACCTTCAAAGACCAGCAAAGACCATTACAAAGAATATCTTTTACAATCCTTGATTTGTAATCATATTAAGTTTTTAAGACCTCAGCAAAGGTCGATTGTTGAAAAGAAAAAAAAAATGTGATTTTTTTCGAAAATCTCCAGGTGTCAATGGGTTAATCATGTGACCAATTTTTTTAACAGAGGAGTCCTTTTGCCATGCAAGCAAGCTCAAAAACATCAAGAATGTTGCAAAAGATGGATTTTAGGTTTTTATGTTAAACAAAATAAAATAAATATGTAGATAAAGATGTTACAGGATTGTTTGTTTAATCTAACATTATTCCTAATATAATTGTTTAGAATTTTCATAGCCAATGCACTGTACAATACAAACCTCTCCCAGCAGCTGTTCTCATTCCAGTCAAACCTTGCTTTGTCATTGGTCTCTCTGCTACTCTTATCTGTGCATTCAGAGCTATAAAAATTTAAAAAACAATGTACATGTAAGTTTAAGAGTGACAAATAAACTGTAAGCTAGCATGTGTTCGTTGTGGTTCAATTTTTCCCTTGGCACAATTTGGCATTTTCCTTTGTTCTAGTGCATGTTAATATAATTTTATGATAATGAATATAAAACAAAGGAAAATACCAGACTGTACCAAGTGTAAAATGGAACCACAACATTTACATCAAATAAATAAATAAATCAACTATGTTTAACGAGGGTAGCACATAACAGTCTCGCGACAGACAAACCTGTGGCCCTCGAATTCCCGATCGAATTGGAATTTGGAAGTGTTGGTTTTTGTGGAGGGAGGAAAACTGGAGAACCCGGAGAAAAACCCTCGGAGCAAGGACGAGAACCAACAACAAACTCAACCCACATATGACGCCGGGTCCGGGAATCGAACCCGGGCCGCATTGGTGGGAAGCGAGCGCTCTCACCACTGCGCCATCCCTGCTCCCCTGCAACATCCCTGGTCCTCCAGGTTGGGGGATGGACTGGGGGCTGATAACCCACTCCCTTAAAAACAAGTTTATTACAGAAACAGAGGACATTCAAATTACTATCAGCATCAGTGAAACGATGAGGGCTCACAGTAGCAGAATGACGCATTTGGGTCAAAGCCAAAAGGAATCCCAAAGGCCAAAAGCTTCAATCGTGAATCCATAACTCGAAACCAGGATAGGAAATTGGAACCACAACATGTACATGGTGTACACTGTACTAAGTCCTATAAAAAGCTAAGCAATTTGCTTCGGCCAAATTTTCCCCTGGTTTATGCAGGACACCCAGTATGTGCACAGGAAACCACAGGAAATTCGGAATGTGTTCTCCTTTGTCGAATGCAAAAAGTTTTAAAAGTACAATCAGTCAGGTATAGGCTATTTCTCATTTGCCTTTTGCCACTGTTTTAAATAAGGACTGGCGCCAATGTTCAATAATCCATTACCCACTACATGTATGTTACCTGAAATATATCAGTGAGAATTGAATTAACTTTTGTAGAAGAATTTACCAATACATTTTGATGATTAAATCAATCAAACTGAATAAATGACAATTTAAGAAACAGAGAACGTTTTCCGCGTTTCTATCAAGTCTAAAAAGTGCGAGCTGAAGTTTGGGAGAATGAAAAATGCTGGGGAACATGAGCGCAATGGAGTGTTTCAACAGCTTTTTTGAGCTCTGTCAAACTTTTAGAAGTACTTCTATAAATCAAACAAAACACAGAGAAAATGTGTCCTACTTCTTTTCGAAAATACTGTAAGAAAAAGACAGGAAATCACTTGTTTAATTGAATTATCAAAATGTAAATTCTCTTCGCTCATGCCATCATTGCCTCAACAGCTAGTGCTGTGTAGTTCTGTGTTCTTGAGCTGTAGAAGTGTGGCTATCAGCATGCACTCCCTAACAGGGTGTTTTGTGAAAAGAATTCAGAGCAGCAATTAAATAAATAAAGTTCAACAATTCATTCTAATCAGTACCTCCACCCATTTCTCCAGCTCTTGAACCTGGCCGAGCTGTGCCAGGGACCTGTCATAATAAGAACAAAGCGTTTGTCAAGAATAGTTAATATTTGGTATTGCGCATTATATTAATGAAAGTCAGGATGGTAAAATTATGGATACCAACAAATTAATTGTGATAGCGTACCATGCCAGTTCCTGGAGGCAATCTCATTCCAGTACCTTAAGAGGTGTAGAAACAAAGAAATCAAAATCACATTTGTCTATTTTTGTATCACACAGGAGGGTATAAACAAAGAGTTGCTGGAAAACAGTACTGGCCACTTTTAATTCAAAAATGTGTTGTTGTTATACTTAATGTTTATAAAAAGTAAGTTGATTGATTGACTGACTGACTGACTGACTGACTGTGTGACTGACTGACTGACTGACTGACTGACTGACTGACTGACTGCTCTGACTGACTGTCAGACCAACTGACTGACTCAGGCTGACCAAGTGACTGACTGACTGACTGACTGACTGACTGACTCAGTGACTAACTAACTGACTGACTGACTGACTGTCAGACCAACTGACTGACTCGGACTGACCAAGTGACTAACTGACTGACTCAGTGACTAACTAACTGACTGACTGCATGACTGACTGTCAGACCAACTGACTGACTGACTGCTTACTAACTGTCTGTGTACCAACTGACTGGCTCAGACTGACAGAGTGACTATCTGACTGACTCAGTAACTAACTAACTGACTGACTGCATGACTGACTGACTGACTAAGACTGACTACTGGCCAATACTTGGTGCGTGTTTGTTACCTGGAGGCCTACCCATGGCTGTGACATGTTAGTGATATGCAGTCAAGGCAAACCATAATATTTATACTTAAATTTAATTAAGTCCCTCATAAAAGTATGTACATACCCTTTTGACTTACACACCTCCTCCACCCCCTCCCTCGCCACGTCAGATATATAAGTCCATGGGCTTATACTGAGATTTTGCTTGAAAGATTTTAAGAGTACTTCTCCAAATTATAACCCTCCTACTGGAGAGCCTGTATGCACCTAAAAGTTTTGAATGCTAAAGCGCTTACGATAATAAGCTTGCCATGAAAATAAGCCCATCAAAACAGCCTTTTGTACAAATACATTATGCGAGCCCAAGAATGGGTTATCATATTGCACTTATGTCCAGGATTGAACGCAAGTATTGTTTAATAAGTACTTCATGTTTGACTGAGTTATTTGACATTTCCATATTACTTCATATTTGACAGAATTAGGTGTGTTTTGGTGAACTTTTATTAATGAGGACACTTTGTGATGCCTATCATAAGGAACGTGCATCTCATTACTGTTCAATCCTGGACATATCTGTCATATTGCTGAAATATTACACTATTTTGAAATTAACATAGAGGAAAAATTGAACAGGACATAAACATGCATTGTAATGTAGTGCTTGTATACAGAAACAATTAGATTTATTCCAATGTCAAATAATTCATATACTTTCTGTAAGATTTGATTTTTGAAATTCCAGTATTCACCATCAGAACCATAAAAAGGAGGATATTGTCTGTCTGAGTACATTTTATGTAAATACAGTGTAAAACTATGTTTGACCAGAAACCCACAAGGGTTGAAACGTGTAACTCCCTATGATTCGCATAGTACAAAGCGTCTGAACATCCGTTTTCATTAAGTACCATATTTGGAAAATCATGAGAAAAAATTCAACCAATCAAAATTGCAATATCTGGATTAAATTCACAGCGCACGCTAGCTCGCGCTAAATGACGTAATCTTGTTTTTGAACAAGTTGGGTTGAATAAAGTTAAATTTGGTTAAATTCTTCTGTTTCGTTGTCATTCAGTAGTCTAGAGAACTTTATTTGATACTGTACTGAATTTCTTTAGTTTCTGTGAGTAATTTACGGCGTTTTGGTCGAAATTCAAGTGACTTATCGCAAAACCGAAAATTTTGTTGCATGTCATTACGTGTGTAAATCATTTGCGTGCAAACTCTTTGTGTTGCCAAATATGGTACTTGGCAAAACTGAATATTCGAACGCTATGAACGCGTGTTACACGTTTCAACTCCCAGGGCTCGAAATTAAAAAAATCCTTAAGTCGCCACTTGGTGACTAAGTGCTAAAAACTAGTCGCCAAATGTAAATTTTTAGACGCCAGATTGTAAAATCAATAGGGACTAGTTCAAAAGTGCTTAAAATCATTTGTAGGAATTTAATCTAAAAAGGACTGAATACATAAACATTCGAAAAGAAAAACAAAGCAATCTTATCACAAGGCTTAAAACAAAAACATTTTATAAGATTTTATGGCCACTAACTTTGTAGCTGACGTAAAGAACTGGAAAGAACCTTGAAGGAATCAACATGGCGGAAAGCACTGCATTACAAGAGACACAATCCATAGGCATACATGACGCACTCTTTGAAAATGGTTTACAAAGCATTATAGGACAACTTCAAACGTGCAAGTTTTCGGACGTGAGAGAATCTTTTTTGGGCAAAGCAAAAGGATGGATTGGAGCAATACAACTTCTTTTCTTATTTTGAATGTTTTAGAAGCAAAAATCTTCCAATATAATTCTCTGGAAGGACATAATGTCTGAGAAAATGGCCGTTATTCATTGTCAACACAGAGAAATGTAGTCGCCATTTTGACGACTAACCCAGAAATTTAGTTGCCAAGGACGAAATGTTGGTCGCATTGGCGACCGTATTGGTCGCAATTTTGAGCCCTGACTCCTTACGAGTTTCTGGCTTGACTCAACCATACAGGTATGGTATTTTGAAGTTTATAGCTAAGGATACAGCTGGGAGGCATTCTTCCTCGTGCTCCACTTGCTGGTCTCATTCCTGTACCAGATGGTGGTCTTTGTCCTCTAGCAGAAGGTGGGCGTCCTCCAAACTCACTCCTATACAGCAATAACAGAAATAATTATGTAGAAATGGAACACAGCTAGCTACTGTCAAAATCCTATTGAATGGCCACCCAATAAGCAGCCATCAGTTCAGGTGGCCAGTTCTCAAAGTCCCAAAACTATTGTTGTCAGTGCAACACAAAACCTCTATAAAAGCTCCTTTGCTCCTTATATAAGACAGCATTAAAAACTCAATTCTTCCAAAAAATATTTCTTTTTCTTCCACAAATACAAAGAAGATTGATGAAGGTGGATCCCTTTAGAAGGCTCAAATATAAGATCTCAGTAGACAAACATTAATAAACAAAACTGCATTTCTGTCTACAACGCTGCTAAATTATAATTGCACAGGAAGGCTACTTTCCAAAATATTTAGAAACAGAAAAATTTTTAAAAACAATTCGAGTGCCTGGATACATATGTTAAAATAAACTTTGACAGCTTGCTATCGACTGATGGGATTTGCTACCGCACTGAATGACAAAAAAGAGGCTGGATGGTTATAAATATAACATTAAAAAGCTAAAAACGTCAACATGCAAAGTAAGCTAATACTGCTGCAAGAGTTTTGCGTCTAAGTTAACTGGTCAGGAATAAACTGGAAAGGCATCGCTAACCACCTATCGATCGTTTATCATAGCAACAGTGACCGCGGCTCTCCCCAAGCTCGTACACTTTCGCACTGCTAAAGTCATCTTTATAAAATTGTTCACGTTCAAGCAAAATTATTTAACACGGGTATTAATAGGCATTCTTGAGCCAACCAAGGCAAGAAAACGTAGAAATGTTACTCACATTTTCTCTCCTTTTCCAAAATGTTCCTTGACGAGTTCGGAAAAATATTTTTATGAAGTTCGCAGGGGTTTATGGGTTGGATTGTAATGCCGCTGTTCAAGGTGTCGCCTGCGAAATTGTAGGTCTGTAATGCATACTAACGAACATCAAAAACGTTTCCGACTTACTTGTCCACAACGTTATTAATAAAAAAAAAATGATTAATCCTTTGTTGGTAATTCTCGATGGGAACAGATTCGGCCACCCAAAGGATTTGCCAAAAAAGATGGCAGATGGCAGGTACTGAGTTTAGAGTCATTACAAAGGCGAAGCGCATTGAAAATTCGAAATCATTTGCAACGAATGAAAAACAAAGTGCGTCACTGGCGCACTTTTAAAATAGATTCGCTTGAGTCACCTTTAGTGGTTTTTGACCCTTTTGAAAGCGAAATATCTCAAATGTCTTCTTCAGGCTCAAGTAAAAAACGTACAGCTTTTCCTTTTAAATATTTCTAAATGTGTAAATTGCTCTTTAAAAACGATCTATTAACGAACTTATAAAGAAACTCGTTTGAACAAAATACCTTTTTATATAAAAAACATTTTATTCAATTAAGACCACGAGCCATAACAGATGTTACTTAATCGTTCCAAAATTCAAATTAAGCAGAACAAGATAGGTATCAGCTCCTTAAATTTTGTAGAAAAAATTAGACTGCAAAACAGTCGTTTTATCTCTAAAATCGTTAACAGTCGCGTATGGAAGGCGCGAAGTACCGATTGTTGAGGTCGCGTTCGAAGACCGCTCGAACGTGTTCGCAAAAAATACGGCTGTTTTGCAGCCTATGACTTGCCCTTTTCTAGTAATTAAATTAACAATGGAATGGGCATATATTGTGAAAGGACATCACAGGAGAAGGTTTTAAATTCTCAGCGGTAGGTGGGGAAAGTTAAAGACAATAAACTGCAAGGCTGATACTACGTAGAAATGAAAAGCCTTAACGGGACAATGACATGATAGAGTCCAAAGTTAGCCGGGGGGGGGGGGGGGGGGGGATGTGGTATTCGAAAAAGGTTTTTCACCGGGAGGCTCCTCCCCGAGATCTAAACTTCTTCGCTTTCATACTTCTATACCAATTTCCAAAAAAAGAAAAGCTAACCCTTTCGCATTCCTTCGATCTCTTTTCTTTAAGTACTTAGTATATCGACAATTCGGTGGATCTGTTCGATATCTCTTGGAAGGTCCTTTTAAATACCTAGATGACAATTTTCCCTACCCTTTTGTATACTCTAACTCGTGAAATCCAAACCCTTTTATTTACCTAGAGCCTGAAAAAATAGAACTGATTACCACGAGCACTTGTCTTTTAGCTAGACGACTGTCTTTGCGCTGGTTGTTTTATTTTGTGCAGCATACAGTCTGCTGACGAGACCCAATCAGGTAGAAATAGCTGTCCAGAGTTTACATTTTTGACTTTCAGTTTGAACTCTATCATGTCGTTGTCCCGTTAAGTTTTTTTCATGTCTACGTAGTGTCAGCCTTGCAGTTCTTGTCTTTGAAAAAAAATCCTTTCAGGTAGAAACCTCGTATAGGACACAATAGGAATCGAAGGAGACCCAAAATAGGTCCAAATAACATGGCGAAGGAAAACAATAAAGACTCAGCGACAGTTCACCTGCCCGAAAGGAGGCAGAAGATCCGGTGCAGGAGTACTTTGCATGCAGGCCTTACGCGATAGGCCAGTTTAAGACATATCTGTATTCTCTTTATTCCCCATTCTTTACAAAGAAATTATTCATAGCTTCCGGGATGCAGGTGAAAACTTATAGTTAATATTATTGTTTGGCAAACACCGGTAAGTTATTCTCGCATTGAAGCAGGTGAGGGAAAATATTGACTCATTGTGTCTAGACTGACTGTAGACTCTTTTCATAATTTACACGTTAGTATTGATTTAAACCAGAACATAAATAGCTCTCACGCGTCCGAATGTTTTCATGAATATCTAGCTACATCTGATGAGGATAATTCATTTAAATAATTCAGCTTTTTCGCTTTTTTTCCTTAGAATAAAAGATCACGGGGGAAATACCTTCGCCAGGCCGGTATATTCTAGTCATTTTATCATTATAAGTCATGATCAACTTCCATAGAGCTGAGATCTTTCCTGAAACAGATAACAATTGAGCCCATTTTGTGTCAAATTCATTGGCTAACAAAATGTGTTGTATTTTAAAATATGCCATATGTGACAATGTTTTTGAAACGTGATAGGTAAAAAAAAATTATGCTTTGTATAACAAATGAACTCAAAAAGTCGATCACAGAAGACAGACAAGACTTCAGCATCTGGGATGATTATGTCTGTACAATAGTCAGCTTCGCTTTTCTCCTTTAATTTGGCTGAAAACAAATGGACATTTTTAACCAAGAAAGGACGAAGAGCAACTGATGGTAAGCAGGAAAAATAACTACGCTGTTTTGCTACAGTATTTCGTCAACTGAATATTAAATTATATATATTAAATACGCCCGCTTATCGCCGCTTTGTTTAACCAGTGAACTCAGTGATAAAACTAGTATTAAGCTGCAGTAAACAAAAATACACAATTATCACGTTTTGTGAAAGACCTGAACACACATGTAAATGTGAAATATTTGTTTATGTCAGTCTGAGCAGGCGATACGGTGGGTGGTTGTAACATTTTATAACGATAAGAAATAAGCTAGTTAGCAGGCTGATCTCTTAACTCACAAAGCATTAATGTTTTTCTAGCTAAGAAGATAAAATAGCTCGATTACTACAAGGAAATTAAAAAGTGGTCTTCGCTGTTAGAAATCAATTAGAATAACGGTAACAGGCCTGAAAAAATTATTTTACATGTACATTTTTTAAAAATATAAAACACCCAGAATAATTCCCAATAAGATCACGTTTGGAAAATAACTGGCATGCCAATAAATATGAGACGAAATGGAATAATTATCTTTAAAAGGCACAACAATGGAAAAAAATTTCAGCTTAAATCGCGCGTGGTCTTTGCCTATATCAGTTTATAGATTCGTGTTTACTAATGTAATTTATTCTTTGAAAGAAAAGCTGCACTTTTCTTGAGGCAGATGGCAAAAATACAATTATACTTTAAAATTGACCATGACAAGAGGAAAGGATCAGAAGTCTGATAATATTATTATGGAATTCTGTTCTTGTTGATTGTTCTTGACCGAAAAGAAGAAAAAATATAGAATAACTCTAAGATGACAAAAAAATTCGTCATCTTCATAAAAGATGAGACGCCATATTTGTGTCCTTCCGAGGGGCACAAATATATGGCAGCCGTGATGTCAAAGAAACCATCTGGAACTTAATTTTGCTATTAATAGCGACTTCGTTTGGCTCATGATCTATTATACTTTTACATAAACAGCACTCGGTACACTAGGAATGCTCAATCTGCAAAAATGGAAAGGAAAGGCCTTTTTTGAATCAAAACAACTTTGTCACGGCACTCAGCTTGATATCACCTACAGTGGAGAACTCGAATATTCAAAATGTTCTGTTTTAAAAACGAAAGGTACAACTAAGCTAGAAGTTTGCAAAAAGATACATATTTTTTTACATCTAGTGACATCGAAAGTTTGGCAGGCCTATTGAATCTTGATTTCAGAATTTTATGACGTAATGTCTCGGTTTTTCCATGCATTCCTTTATAATTTTGAAACATCAATGGTCGCTCTATTTGTGTGGACTCCCTGTGCTGGATAGCGATCGTTTATGTCAAAACGGGGAAATTAAATGATGAGGCTTAAACGGGGCTTATGGGTTCGGTTGTTGATTGGTTGTTGATGGTTAAAAAATACAGAATTATTTTAACGGTAGACGTTTTACACTTTGTAACGGTTGCATCACGGCTATTGAATTTGAATACAATTTGGGCGTGCAACAGTTTTTCATTTTAATTAAGAAATTTATTTCTCAGCATATTCCAAGTAGTGAGTGCCAAAGTGTTTTTTATGAAAAGAATTGGGGACTTACACATATTATGTGAGGAAGGGCTGAACGTTGCGATGATAGATAACACACGAGACGATTACGTGGTCGCTCCGTGTTCAAACGTTAACCTAAAAATTCTGTTACTCAAGTTTTGTAACATTTCATGTGAAATTGAGGTGGCTTACTAGAATTTTCATTAAATTTTGACAATTTCTGACAATTTATAGTCTAAGAACCCCAAACCCTTACCTTACATTACTAAAAACAGAAAAGGTAACTCTTTTATATACCCTCCTTAAAAAATGTGGCCCTTTAAAGCCTCGGGCCTAGTGGCCCATCAGGACGGAGTTTATCCCGGTTTCGATTCAGTTCCATGAAGCAATAAGGAGTATTCCTACTCCCCCTGGATGGGATGCTAGTCCATCGCAGGGTTACCCCCAGCATTAAATTCGCCGGTACCCATTTATACACCTGGATGGAGAGAGGCACTGTGAGAGTAAAGTGTCTTGCCCAAGAACACCATGAACACAATGCAATGAACCAAGGCAGGGTTCCAACCACTCGATCCACAGTGGGAGTCCGGAGCCCAGCACACTAACCATTTAGGCCACGCGCCTCCCACTCCCCCACATTTCACATATCTACAGTTTAAATACTGCATCCCTACTGGGAGTAACTTCCCTTCCCCCCCTCCTCCTCCCCCCTCGCTCCCTCCTCCCCGGGGTGCGAGATAATGGGAACTAGTTAAGAGTTTTCTAGTTAAAACTAAAGGAATATATAGTCTAAAATATGACTCATTCTAATCATTCTCCAAACAACAAACACCCAGCAAACTAGTAATAAAAATAGATAACACTAACATATATTTTGTTGTAATTTCAATTCACGACTCTTGCCATCTTGTTTTTTTTTTTGTCCACAGGAAAAACTAACACAACAGGAAATCGAAGGTAAGTACATGGATGGTTGTTAATATAAATAAAAAATAAGGAAGCAGACATTTTATTACGCCGAACTTCACCAACGATTCCAGTTTACACGAGTTGAATATGCAAGGAACCCTAGTGTGTGACCATTAAAATGAAAGATATTGAGCAGTACGTTATATGTTATAAAATTTGGTACTATTTATACCCAGCCTCGTCCCTAGGGTGAGCGAGTGAGCGGAGGAGGCCTGGGAATTCTCCCGGCAAGCTTTACGGGTGACGGCACATCCTGACTCGTCGAGGACGACTGGGGACGAGGCTGATTTATACCGTGTTCAGTAGCTTGAATTGCGACTAAAATCTAACACATATAACATTCTGTCTGTTTTTCGTTCTAGAGTATGTTGAGGCTTTTAAATGCTTCGACTTGAATGAAAACGGCCACTTATCTACAAAGGAGCTCAAATATGCTATGCGCATGCTTGGGTTAAACCCAACCGATTTGGAAGTACAGGAGCTCGTCAATGGTTTGGACTACGATGGTAAGGAAAGTAAGGTAAAACAAAAAAAAGCAAAGTAAAGCAAAGCAAAGGAAAGCAAAGCAAAACAAAGTAAAGCAAAGCAAAGCAAAGCGAAGCAAAACGAAGCAAATTAAATCAAAGTAAAGTAAAGTAAAGTAAAGTAAAGTAAAGTAAAGCAAAGTGAAATGAAGTGAAGTGAAGTGAAGTGAAGTAAAGTAAAGTAAAGTAAAGAAAGGTAAAGTAAAGTAAAATAAAGTAAAGTAAAGTAAAGTAAAGTAAAGTAAAGTAAAGTAAAGTAAAGTAAAGTAAAGTAAAGTAAAGTAAAGTAAAGTAAAGTAAAGTAAAGTAAAGTAAAGTAAAGTAAAGTAAAGTAAAGTAAAGTAAAGTAAAGTAAGCCAACCCAAAATAAATGATGACATTTCAAAAACAGTTTTTGACAACGTTTATGACGTTAGTGAAGAACGACACGACGAATTAAAACGAGGTAAAACTAAAACCACTCGTGACTCGCTCGCACACTTTTTCCCGCGCTTTGCGTCGGCTACATGTATTTGCTTCGAGTTGTGATTGGTTCACTGATTTATCTGTGTCGCTTGTGATTGGTCAAAGTGATTAACTTGGTTTTGGTTTTATGACACAATTAAAAACCTTTCTAAGCCGATGGTTATTACACTCTTCCAAATGTGTGCAATTCATTTATACAATTCATTTATATAGTGTGAACAATAAAGATGCGCCAGTGGTTTGTCATATTTTCTGTTTTTCTCCTTGCAGAATTAGAGGATATGAACAAAAATGAAAAAGGAGTAGAAACGTGGAAGAAAAACGGCTTTCCGATATGTACGTAGCGAGATGTGGCCTTTATAAGTACCACTCTTCCTTTCTTCCTGTCGGTCGGTCGGTCGGTCGGTCGGTCGGTCGGTCGGTCGGTCGGTCGGTCGGTCCGTCCGTCCGTCCGTCCGTCCGTCCGTCCGTCCATCAGTCAGTCAGTCAGTCAGTCAGTCAGTCAGTCGGTCAGTCGGTCAGTCGGTCAGTCGGTCAGTCGGTCAGTCAGTCAGTCAGACAGTCAGTCAGTCAGTCAGTCAGAAAGTCAGTAAGTCAGTCAGTAAGTCAGTCAGACAGTCAGTCAGACAGTCAGTAAGTCAGTCAGACAGACAGTCAGTCAGTCAGAGAGTCAGTCAGTCAGTCAGTCAGTCAGACAGTAAGTCAGTCAGTCAGTCAGTCAGTCAGTCAGACAGTCAGTAAGTCAGTCAGACAGTCAGTACGTCAGTCAGACAGTCAGTACGTCAGTCAGTCAGACAGTCAGTCAGTCAGTCAGTCAGTCAGACAGTAAGTCAGTCAGTCAGTCAGTCAGTCAGACAGTCAGTCAGACAGTCAGTAAGTCAGTCAGACAGTGAGTAAGTAAGTAAGTCAGTCAGTCAGTCAGTCAGACAGTCAGTCAGTCAGACAGTCAGTTAGACAGACAGTCAGTCAATCAGTCAGTCAGTCAGTCAGTCAGTCAGTCAGTCAGTCAATCTTTTTTTATTTTTGCGTCCATTTAAAAAACGTACAACAGGAAAATGCCTTAAAGTGACTTCAATACCGTTACATAGCTCCTCTTTAAAGTCGTCTTATTTGTCGTAATTATCTTGACGAATAATTCGGGACGTGTTAGTTGTCTTCATTCAGAAGGTATTACACCTCTTCTAATAAAGATACAGCCATCCCGGCGTCGAAACTTATACGAAAAGAAATACGTGAAAATCACTAAAAAATACTTTTTCATTTGTGAGACTGAAATGTTTGCTTTCTTTTTCTATTGAAGATGAAGGCACGATTGATTTTAAAGAGTTTGTGAACGTGATGGAGAATTACAGGAGTTTACGGCAAGACGATGAGGCGGCTATGTTTTTTAAAGTGTTTGATTCTGAGCACCGTGGCTTTATTGAAGGAAAAGCAATCAAGCGGTCCTTACAATTTTTGGATGATGTACCGATAAACGAAATCAACGAAATCTTGACAAAGACCAAACTTACGGATGATCAAAAGATCACTATCGAAGGTAAATGTCCCCTCCCTCCCATCCCCGAAAATAAGTTTCCTTATGAGCTCCACATTCCCTAAAGAAGCTCCTTTATCTTCCCTTCTAACTAACCCGAACGAAGAGCATTGTTTAAATTTAAACCAGGGGGGAGAGGGAGGGGACTCACACGGCAGGGTCAGAGATACTCGTTACGGGCATACCGGCATGAGCCTTTGCGTCATTTTTTTTGTTTGTTAAACTGACTTTGCGGGATAATTCGAAGATAGTTTATTTTGGAGGGGCGGGGGGGGGGGGGGGGGGGGGTGTAGAGAGCCATTTGCCTCGGGTTTTTAATTTCTGCAAGCACAGTAGCTACAGTCCAGCATAATCTTGAAGGATAATAGTCCATTCGTGCCGGGAAGACTCCAAAGAGCACGATTCTCAAATCTAGAAGCATAACATGCGAACACCTACATTATAACAATTTACCATTCTCGATATCCAATGTTTTCAATCTGGCTTTTTTTATCGAAGAAATTCAAGTGGGAAGTACTTTCTCCAGGGCCATAAGAAATGCATTGCAAACGGTATAGAAGACGACTATTGGTGTAGCTACCCCATTTTAAAGACTTACAATAGATACTCTTTTACTGGTGTTACTATCTTATTTGCAGAGTTTGCTGCGAATTTCCTTTCACCGCTTATATTGAACGATGACGAGACGCTCTAATACAGCTAGCCTGAAGACTGAGAAGAAGACCTGAATTTTATTGAACGCTATAATAATGAAGACTGAATTCAGCGTGCTTCCAAGATTTCAGTATACTTGTGTTCAGGACGCCTTGTTCACGCAATTTTGTATTTTGCCCAGCAGTTGTTATAGTACAGTCTGGAGTCTGCGCCAGCTTGGACAGGCTAAAAAGCGATGTTTTATCAGGTCATATATTATAAGGAAAAACGATGTTTTCTGCGTTCTTATAAATCTGTATCATAAGCATGTGATAGAAGGGTCATATGTAATATTATCATAGCCCAATGACCGACTATTATTAGGCAAACTCGCAATCTGATTGGCTACTCAAGTACACCATTTCGTCTTAACTCCACTTTTTTGCCTATATGTGTTGACTAAATCCGTTTTTCTACTTTTTATAGATAGGTTAAAATTCAGTGTAATGTCTGGATTTTCCGAAATGACAAACCTAAGTTTATAATAGTGTGAAATAAAGTTTGAGTGTTTGCATTGAAGGTCTATATAATATTAGAGCAAATACTATGTAACTAGGCAACATATTTCCGTGAAGTCCCGAAGTAACAAGATCCTTGCTTTCGAACTTTCGCTTCTTTTGGGGTTCATAACTTTCGGGTAGCTACGTTATTCGTACGAATGTTTGCAAGAATGGAAGAAGTAGCAGATTTCGCGAGACTTAAATTTCTTGATTTGGCCAGAAAACCGGGACGGAGACTCCCCGTATAAAATTTTTTCATTACCCCCTCGGCCCCGGGCATTTAACATTTTGTGATGTACAAAATTATTTTCAAATCGAAGGAATTCTTAAGGAAGAAAAATACCCTCAAAGAGCTAATCGCTCACTCATCTCCATCGCGCCGGCTGGCGCAAAGGGCGACTTTTTTCTTTCCTTTTTTTGGCCGTTTCCGTAGCAATATTACCCCTTCTGGGGTAGGACTGCTAGCCTTACACCCAATCCCCATCCTGGAGGGCCAGGGGATCGTTCTTCGTCTGGCCTCTACCCTTTGACCTGTCCGGCCGGGGTAACCCTACCAGGAGTTCAAGACTCCGGCCGGTATAGCTGTAGTAGTCATGGCAAAACTGAAGCCACCTCACCACTGGAAGGTGAAGATTTCATTGACGCAGAGAAAAACTAATAATATACCTAAAACAAACTATGATGTTTAAGGTTGGAAGAGATTGAAACGTATAACATACCACGAACTCGAAAAAATTAAGGCGATATTTTTAAAAAAGCACAGTCTATGACGTAACTCCTTGAGGGGCTTTGTCACGGGTTTAAAGAGATTATTGAGCAGCCAAAATTTATATTTGTGGGGTAGGAAACCTAAAAATAATGGGCCATTTTTATTAACAATTGCTATATTAGAACACTGAAACTGTTGGCTGCGGATGGCTTGGATGGAAATGGATTGCAACTTGAAAAATTGAGGCTAAACTTATCAAGTTTTTTCCAAGCGTCTTCAAAAAGCGTCTTCAATGTTTATAGCCTTAGTTTGATTTCTATCCGCAAATTAAGATCATATAATCCTTTAGATGTTCAAAGATAATGCTTTTCATGGGTTAGGTTGCCTATAACTAATTTCAGAACAGTAAGTTTAGACCAAAAATCTACAAAATTTCCCGTGACGTAGCTCCTTTAACTGTGTTGATAAATAGGGGGTGGGGTGGGGGGAGGGGGAATGTGCAAATAACTGTTATCAGCCCATCATCAACCCCCTGCCATTCGATATCCTCCCGTTTTAATTCAGTTATCTCGGCGATCGAGCACATGATAAAATAAATATCTTTATCTCCTTTGTAGCTTCATCTAGCCTTTGATTGGAAACAGTACAAATGATTAGAGAAATATATATATTTTTTGCGTCTGGGATTAGTATGATTAACATGAAATTCGGATTTAGTTTTGTAAGTTTTATATCGGGGACGACGTCTTTCATAATATAAGTTTCTTATTCAACCCGTTTTTAACTGTAGACGATGCCCAGCCGTATAAACTAAGAAATGGCGGTAAAAACGCCAAAACGACAGTTGAAACGACCAAATACTGAAAACGCTGCGTTTGAACAACCGGAGATGACCGACGCAAACAGAAGTGATCAGGTTATCCAACCGTCCCACCGTACCGGCACATATAAAGGCTGAAACGGGATTTCTAGATGATTTGGTCTGGTATTTCACCATAACTGGATGAGGTTAAGGATGATAGCGGGAATTATCATATGAAAATCGACCCAATTAACAATTTATTACACATATAAAGTACTCACCCTAAATTTTGTTATTTTTGACCTTGTTATGATGCAGTGTTTCGCAAATTCAGTTCCACCTCATTTTAATACTGACTTCATGGACTATGCAGTTGAGTAACACATTTTATTGCTTCATAAACCTTTGTTAGATATAGCTTTTTTCGTTTTGTTTTTAGTTTTCTAGCTGTATTCAAGAAGAGCCATTTTTTACGGGGGCTCACGTTTTGACAGCTATTTTTAATGAAGTACTTAGTACGAGTGGAATGAATAAAAGTGTTTTCTCGTGCTAAATGCCCGGGTGGGGGAGGGGAGGGGATACTTCCTGGTAATGGGCTAATGGGGATGTGCCGCTGGATGGGGTCGCATTTTCACGACTGGATTGATTTTCAATAGTCACTAGAATGGGGTAGCACATTTTCAGGATTTTTGGGGTAAGTGCTCTACATTGTGTTTAACAAACGTGTCAATTCATTTTAGGATGACCAAGTTAAATGGGTTAACAAGGTAGATGCATAAACAGAAGGTGACTAAGTTGGAATCGCAAAATTTACATTTACACAAAAACGACTAAGATATGGTCTATTATTTGCCAAAAAATAGACTATAATAGGGCAGGGGCTCTGAGAGGCACATAGCCAGCAAAAATTGAGCCAAGAAACTCCCCCCTCCCCCCAATGATTTACAAATGCATGTTTGTACCTTCTAATATGACGCGCAAAATTAAACGGTGTTGTAAATAAGCAGTTCCTTTAAAACCAATCAAAATTGAGCCGATATGGTTTAGAAAATGTACAGAATCCGTTAATTCTCCCGGCCGCAAATGACGAGAGCCTCCTTAACTTTCCGTACAAAACAGGCCACTTCAAAGCTTTATCAGCTCTGAATACTGTTCATTTTCATGGTGCTGGAAATCATTTGGTATATGTATATGTTACAGTTAATTTTTTTCTTCAGTTAAATGCTATTCTTCCTTTGTTTTTGGGTATGGTAATGTATGATAATGAGTTTAAAACAAAGGAAGAATAAAATTTAACTGAAGAAAAAAATTAACTACAACACGTATACTGAGCATGCCAAGGACAGTGATTTATCCGGCGTATAACGTCATCCACCCTTTGAACAACACAAAATTGTCTCCAAACGTCTGGGAAACAAGTAAAACTTTTAATATAAAGTCTTCAAAAACATTTATTCCAGCAGTGTTGTCCTGATAATCAACATAAATTGCTTACAGTGTGCTTGTACTAATTATGTTTTGACTTGTCGCAACGACATTTTTAAAGGATCTTTCGATAGAAAGTTCATGGATTGACAAAGCCCTTGTAAAGTCAGGTGTTGTTTTTATCACGATAGCAATAGCAAAAGCCACCTTTTCTTTCAGAAACTGTAGTGTATAACGTTTTGTCTTTTATAGTGCGGTTCTGTACCACAGAAACCACAATTTAAAAACCACAAGTTTTCTCTGATGTCATGGCCGCACCTGTGTACGTAATATACACGGCGTGTTCGCTAAATGAAGGAAAACGGCTCGGTATCTTTCTGAAAAAATAGATATGCAATTTGGGAGAGACCGTTGGTTCATTCAGTAATAGTATTTATTATACTAATAATAATTTATTGGAAGCACTTTAGAACAAGTCTACAAGTTTATTTGTTCCAAATTTTCTGTCGGTGAATTGAATAATAATTTTTGCAAGGCGCGCCCATGGTTCTTGTCGCAAATTAGTTTTTTTTTGTCCTCGGCTAGAAACTTTTGAGCGTCCCATTGCGCTTAGTGTGAATTCCAGAAACAGGGATTTTTTTTTATTAATTAGTTGAAACAAAACACTCGCATTTTCAACGTTTACTAGACTTCCCTAGTAAAAGCCAGTTTCAATGGAAAAGTCCAACACAAGAAGTAAAGTGTAACTTTCTGAACTTATTTACCGGGAAATAAGTTTTAAAAGGCGTAACGTTACGCTATTTCATAGCATGAATTAAGATATTTTTAAGAAAAAAAGTTACCTTATTAAAAATATTGGATTATCTTAATTTTAAGAGTTGGCGATGTCGTAAAATTTAATCCACAATTTACTGTATCACTCAAGAGATGCTTTTTGGCTTTTTGATGTAACGATAACGACAAAATAAGCAGTTATTTCTGGTCGCGGCGGGCATTTAAGGACCTCTTTACCTTAGATAATAAATATTTTATAACATGGAATTGGATCTAGAAGAGTTCCTTATGAAATACGGATATTTAATAACTTTGGTTAAAGAACTTATGTAAATTTTGATTATCTCCTTTCTCGATTGCTTCTTTCGTAATTTATTTGGCAAATTATTTAACTGACGCGAAATGAAGCTAATAGTTTACGTTTTATCTGTATTCATTTTATATTCGCTCAAAATGAACGCCATATTCTTAGAGGACAAGCTATGAAGGTATTTTAGCTATAAGCCGCGATTTTCGCTGATAAAATCGATGACAAAGCGCAAAATCGCAAGCTAAACGTGAGATGCAGCACATGAGAGATTCATTTTGCTAGAAAAGTTGCGTGCTTCGCTCCGACATTGCACACGAGGTAAGAGACCTTCATGGAATTACTAAAGCTTGCAAATTTAGAACTGATTTTACAACACAGGTTAACATGAAAGCCCTACCTCCTCAACATTTTATTTATATACTCAGTTGAAGCAAAAAGATGCTGTTAAAGTTTAGTGAGAAATGCGAATGATTCTGTTATTTTAACTAAAATTTCCAACATTACGAAGTTTATTAGTCGTAGCAAAATTATGCATCTTAAAAAAAGCAAAAAAAAAGGAAAAGAAATTGCGCTTACTTCACACTTCAAAGCGAAGCATGCAAAAACATTTCTCGTCGATCGTAGAAATTTCATTAAAATCGTTGTTTAGAATTCTGCAGCAAAAATATCAAAAATTTCTTTTCTTCATGTGTTGAGGATTATAAATAAAGAAAGCGTTTTCTGTATCGCTTCTGGCAAGACCACAAACAATGCATGCTGTAAAATTATAGCCGGTGTTTAACAGTATAGAGCAGTTCGGATTTTATTAAATCATCAACTGAAGTCTTAGTAGGCAGAAAGTACTCGCATGTGTTTTGTTCTCCTTCTCGACGGAGTAAAAACATTTTTAGATAAAGCGAATTTCCGTAGACAAATTGGAGACGCAGTATTTAAGAAAATTCCGCACGGTCCTACGTAGGCATTTTATTTTCACAACAACTAACAACACAGGCTCTAATCAGCCAATCGCGACACCGAAAACGCTACCGCCTTAAATGGCCTAAATAAACGTTATGACACCGTTATGTAAGATAAAGTTACTTTGATTGCTACAATAACTACGCCAAATTTTAACTTTAAGGAATTATCTTTGGTAGAGTCTGGTCATTTCTATTTTTGGCAATAACGTCTGAATTGAAGAAAAATTAAATTATGTCACGGGCACATCAGATAAAACAGAATGTTACATATTTTTGCCTCGTCCGTTGTTTTGGTAGCGAGTCATCCTGTCAAGGTTACGGGGTTTGCGCAAAAAAGAAACCAAAACGAACCTAAATATTGATGGAAAAGTCGATAAGTTAAATTTTTATTTTTTTTTCCTCCGCGCGGTGGAGACGATCGAAATCGCGCAATCTGATTGGTCAAACGAGCGGTCGATATTTTTCGTCTGGACCGCTCGTGCGCGATGGTCATTTTTAGCAGCGTTTTCTTTTCTAGTAAAAATCTTATTGATCAAGCTTATCTCTTTCAGATGAAAAAAAAAATTAACTCGTTATGTTTTTTCTTGAGTGGAACTCGATGTTCGTTACAGTCCTCAGGAACAAAAACATAAACTTGGTCACCAATTATGTAAATATGTTTTCCTGTGTTTTCACCACACACCGCAAAAAAAGGAGTCATGGTGATTCGTGCTGTCTTCATCAAATTATTGGCAAGTTTCTCGAAGCATCAACGACTATCTACTCTTCAAATATCTGGTTAAAATTCTATTGTACCGTACAGTGGTTGCTGATGATGTGAATTTTGAGTATTTGCTGTTTATATAGAGAGTGGAATCCGAATTTCTCGGACCTCCCGGGGAAACGAAAATTGTCCGAGAAATCGGGGGTAAAATTACAGAGAAGTACTATCCAAGGGAAAAGAAAATTGGTTGGAGAAATTGGAGTAAAAATGCAGTGTTTGACTGAGTGCAGTCTGAAGTGTTTCTTCGAATTGTCGGAAGCTTCGAGCAGTAGTGATTCCAATTCAATATATTTACTTTTTTTTCGTCTCGTCATTATAGTGTTTTTAGTGCTGTATCGAGTCGTGCTGGCATTGACACCATGGGAAAGTCACATTTACAATGCTAACTATCTGAATCTCTATTCTAATTGCTGTAATTATGTTTACATCAACATTCACAGCAGGATTTGTGCGACAAGTCTGGCATGGTGCAGTGCGGTTCCTTTCTTAATTTTTCAGTAAACAATTAACACTGCCTTTGCTAAGAAAATTTTTGTAAAAATTAATATTTGGAATTGTTGCAAACACATCCATACTTCCATAAATCGAGTCATAGGTTTGGTTCTGAGTTAGTAAACTTTTCATTTACAGTTCACAGGTGGGTCTGTGCGCCAAGACTTCAAGCTACTTGGAATGTTTTCCCGTTCGGCCTTGGCACTTCGTTAATCCACTAAATAAATTACACGTAATTATCGCAAAAATGTTTATTATTTTAACAAGATCGCTGGTTGCAAAAATGATGTTAATGTCTCCGTGGATGCCAAATCAGTAAGAATTTTCTGTTGTCAAAAAAAAAAAATTGTAAAGAGTCTCTTCTAGAATTTTTTTGGTCTTTCTTTCAATCCTAATCACGTGTAATGATTTCAATTCCATAGAATGAATGCCAGTTTCCTTAAAGCAAGATGCTTGATATTACTGCTTTTTATGATATCCTTTGGGGCTTGGTAAGTATCACCCTTTAAATTTAATCAAAGATGTTATATCAGCCGATTTGATTAAGGAAGTTTAATCAGCGCTTATCTCCGGTTTGTGATTGTGTGAAAAAGCTAACAGTTTGCTACTCCCCCCGGATGGGATGTTAGTCAGCAATTTGTCCGGGGGTACTCTCGGAAAATTTGGCTTAGGTAAGGGAATAACCCCTTTTATTATTGCACTTTTGCGCCATTTTACCATATTAGGTCAAAAGAACGCACAAAATATGACACGTTATTACACTGTAGCACGGCAAAAATACGGACGGAAAGCGGAGCGACTAAATGGTCGGACTAAACCAAAAGTGGAATAATGAATCCCTTATTCGATGGTTTAGCATAAAATACGCGTGCATATTTTGCTCGTTGCTCGTATTTTTCCGGAAAAATACTACGCAGCTCGCAAAATATCCGCGCGTATTAGATGTTAAGCCATCGAATAAGGTGTATTTAGCACTCTCGGGTTCACGTTTGCGATATTGGTCCATATCATTGGTCCATACGGTACCTATCCAAAGGAAATAAGGCCTTGAATGTTAGGGCTGGTTCACAGGAGCGATGCAACTGATCCAAACGCAAATGCAATGAAAGACACGTGTGAACTGGCAGAACGCAAACGCAAGGAATAAAGAATTGTCCATTTTCTTGCACCTGGCTTGCTGGCTTAACGTTTCAACACTGCTAACGCAAAATGCAAATGCTAGCAAGCGGAGCATGACTTGTCCGCCATCTTGAAAAAGACTTCAACTGCCTCTGCGTATCATACGTTCCTTGCGTTTCCGTTCTACGTGTGCACGTCGCGTGCATTTGCGTGACGTGTCAACTAGGCTTTATAGTGTAAACTTTTCAGTTTTCACAACTCAGTTTCAAACGAAGCACTCTTGTGCGTTCCTCGGCTATTTCCGTAGCTGATCGACTATTTCCGTAACTAATCGACTATTTCCGTAACTAATCGGCTTTTTCCGTAACTGATCGGCTATTTCCATAACTAATCTTTTTTGCTTTTATACCAGCAAAGAACAAGCCAGTCAAGACATTGACAGAACAGAAATCGCCAACGCGTCGGCCATTTTAGATGAGCTTCTTAAAGAGAAAGATTACGATAAAAACGCTAGACCTGGGGCAGGATCTGGTAAGACTCTGAGTAACCCTTTTGTGGATTGTTTCGTAACTAACTGTTCTATTTTTCAACTTTTAAGATCTGATTCCCCCCCTAGAGAACTAAGTTAGCTAAAGCGGTAAAGACATTCACTGATACTTGATATATATTTACCATTTTCCTTTTTCCATCAAACATAAAATTCTGTTTCTTCTTGCACTCGACCTTGCTAAAGAGGGTGTTTTTTCCTCGATACGATACACGATAATTATAATCTTTACCGAAAACACCAAATAAACAAGACAAAAAATGGCAAACAACTGCGACTACATTAGACTTGTTCTTATCCCATCAGAATATGAAGCAGTTGCAATATAGAGCGCGTTATCGAGTCTTTTTGATGGTTACATTTCAGTCAGCACGTTTCGAATTTACTCCCAACGTCACGGCGATGGTATACAATCGCAGATGCGGTTTGCAAAAGAACCTCTTCTATCATTCTTAAGGCGCTTTCCATTTGTCAGAACTGGCCGGCCAGTCCGGTGTTTTTGAATGTGAAATGGGCATTTTCCACGAGATTTTCCCACAAATTCACCATAACAATGTAGAATATTTATGTATTGACTGATTTGACAGGACAAATCTGACTAACAACGGACTTCTGTTCTCGAACATACCGGTCTGGCTGGCCAGTTCTAACAGATGGAAAGCGCTTTTGGGCTTATGGGCTTGCAAAGCAAGAACAAAAGAACATTCAACAATACTCGTTGTTCAGGCAATTGTTTTTTCTTTTGCTGTTAACTAAGTTTACACGAGTCTTTGGGCCAATAATATCACAGCTAAACTGAAGAATCAGTTTATTAAAACGGACCAGAATCAGATTGTCAAAACGTCAGTCACAAACAACAGTTCTTTTCAGAACTACTCTGAGAGTAGTATTGTAAATTAGTTGCTTGCTTCCTTTAGGTACGCCTGTTAAAGTGTATCTAAGTATGGCGATTCAATCTTTTACAAATATCAAGGAATCAAATATGGTAAGTGATCGATCGATTAGTTAGTCAGTCAGTCAGTCAGTGTCAGTCAGTCAGTCAGTCAGTGTCAGTCAGTCAATCAGTCAGTCAGTCAGTCAGTCAGTGTCAGTCAGTCAGTCAGTGTCAGTCAGTCAGTCAGTTAGCCAGCCAGTCAGCCAGTCAGTCGGTCAGTCAGTCAGTCAGTCAGTTAGCCAGCCAGTCAGCCATTCAGTCAGTCAGTCAGTCAGTCAGTCCGTCCGTCCGTCCGTCCGTCCGTCCGTCTGTCCGTCAGTCAGTCAGTCAGTCAGTCAGTCAGTCAGTCAGTCAGTCAATCAGTCAGTCAGTCAGTCAGTCAGTCAGTCAGTCAGTCTGTCAGTCAGTCAGTCAGCCATTAAGGACGTTCGCGCGAAAATTTTCTAGTCGATAGATTTTTCTAAACTTTTTACTGAGGACGGATAATGAGTTACTTGTGTCAGAAATACAAAAAAAAGTGGGGGTCACCGACTTCGTTTCAGAGATAAAGTCTATAGAAAACTACCCTGATTTTGAAAAATTGGCACACGTAATTTCGCACGGCTTTCAAGGTTTGTAGTTTAAATTATCGATGATGAGAAAACGGAGGCAAACGATCTTGGTGATATTTTGAAGAAGTGCGTCTGTTGCGTAAATAATTTTAAGTGTTGCCATCTTTTATGCAAAACTTAGCCCTGGAAGAGGCATTTGAACCCGTCGTACGGCAAAACGAAAAGATCAAAAAGCGGAATTCGAACGTGCGTGGGGCAAAAAAAATCAACCTTTTAATCGATAGATTTTTTTCATTTTCTCACAAAACGTAGATAATCGTTAACAAAAGTGATCTGTTAAGAAAAAAGTAGGGGTCACCGACCATTTAAGCGAGCAAACTGCAAGCAAAGTTATCGCAACGGCTACTCACCCTATATGTGGTTGGAAAGTTTCCTCAGCGCGCGCGCTCGATGCATGACGTGGCGTAGCGTTGCGACAGGAATTACGTGCGCAGTAAGGATGCGCATAAACAATTAGCGCGAACGTCCTTAAGTCAGTCAGTCAGTCAGTCAGTCAGTCAGTCAGTCAGTCAGCCATTAAGGCAGTCAATCAGTCAGGCAGTCAGACAGTTAACGAGTCTCGTCGCTTCTCTGTGTGGCGCGGCTGATACAGTGCTGCGCACCTTACCGTTACAACTTGATTAAGTGTTTGATTGATTTTTGACTGTATACCATTGTATTGTAACAAGAGAGGATGGGGGGGACCTCTCTTGATTGTATGAGTCAGACAGTCAAGTCTGTCAGACAGTGAGTGAGTAGTCTTTTCTTTCGGGGTGTTTCTATTTTACACGAGGTTATTTTTAGGGGGCTCTTATTCTCCGAGTGTCTTTGCTCTCTGGAATTACCGGAGGGGTACATAAACTGTCGTAGCATTCGGGTAGTCACTGCTTACGGGGTACGTTATTTTCTGGTTAATAAACAAACCCAAAATATAGGTAAAAGGGTAAAGTCTGTATACAAGCCAAGTGGCCCATCAGGCCGGAACTTATACCGGTTTTTTTCGTAGCATGAAGCGACTAGGAGTATTTCTACTCCCCCTGTACGGGATGCTAGTCCATCGCAGGGTTACCCCCAGCAGTAAATTCGCCAGTACCCATTTATACACCTGGGTGGAGTGAAGTGTCTTGCGCAAAAACACGACGCAGTGCTCGAACCCAGGGCTCGAACCCCAGGGCTCGAACCCAGATCGTTCGATCCGGAGTCCAGCGCACTAGCCATAAGGCCACCGCGCCTCCCTAACCCAAAATATAACACGGTTTATTTTACACAGGAATTCACTACATCGATGTTTTTACGTCAAGAATGGATTGACATAAGATTAGCACATGGTGAGAAAGGAACATTGCCCGTAAAGGGCAAAGAGTTGCAGAAAATTTGGCGTCCCGACACCTACTTCACCAATAATAACGACTACAAGTTGTACGAGGACAATCAACTTGCTCTCATATCGAAATTTGGATACGTCTACTACAGTGCAAGGTAAATGGCAGTGAAATATCACTTCCATACGATTTGCGCAGCGGGAGTGGAATTTGTTTTATTACGAACTGTCTCCTCTGCAGGAGACTCTTTTGTGCTGCCTTGACCGCTGGCAGTTCGGAGGCTGGGGAGAGGGGAGGAAAGCGCACGGGGAACGCTGGGAAAGGGAACGACTGCCACATTTTGTGTAGTTCCCTGGTTGTATTTGCGGTCCTGTGGTTATGCCTGAACCAGACGAAAATTTTTAGACACTTTTGAGTGCAGACCAGCTCTTTGTGAAAACGTCTCGGGAATATAAAGAATTTTTTAGTTACTTGGAACCCAATCAAGTGCGAGGTACGCAAAGCTGATCGATCGCGTTCCAGTTTGGCAAAAAAAAAAAAGAAATAAATAAAAACAGAGCATGCTCTAATGGACAATATCTTTCGAGTATTTTGTTACAAGAGATAAAGCGATTTTCTGATAGCCTTTATCGTGCGTACAAGACTTCTGGCCTCGCACATTTTACACACCCTGCGAGCAGAGCCTCTTTTAACTTCCTTGCGGCTGAGATTTGGGAAGAAAAAGAAGCTCTGCATAAATCGTGTCATTTCTTTGAAGTCGCCGCAGCCCCAAAGTTTGGGCTAGTCAGTCCAGATCAAACCGGTTTTTGCTGCGCGGGCATTAAATTCTTGGAAAAACCAACGGTCAAGAAGGAGCCCATAGTACGCTCTCGAAAGCACTAGAGCTGTGGATTGCTCTCGCCATCTTCTGCCGTTTGTGTACACGTGCAGTTGTGGAACATTTAAGATCTTCCTTTTGTCGCAAACCAAGAAGAAATTTCATGGCTAAAATCGTACAGCTCTACTATAAAGTCACTTACAAGACCTCAAGCGGTGCTTGACATGTTTTACCAAAGGAATTCAGACGCTCTTTGAAGAAAAGAATTTGTAAACCAAAACGCTGTTTACGCTGCCGTGTACGATCCGTTACGCCATTCTGCGTGTGCATGCCAATATAAAGTGATCCTCGCGCAAGCTTAACGCGCAAGCCTCACGTAAGCCTCGCGCATGCTCAACAAAGATTTGACGCGATTCTTGCAGAGCCCTGTCAGGTACATCAGTGGAAAAGAAAGGGCTCTGCTCGCAGGGTGATTTTACATAGCAGTGTTAGGTTGAATAATCATGTCAAAATATTCGTTCTCCTTTTCAGGTTATTTGTTGTGGCATCGTGCCGTATGTACCTACAAAAGTTTCCAACAGATGTGCAGAAATGTAGTCTTATCCTCGAAAGCTGTAAGTACGTTAAATCATGGTTAAATGTGTCCATACCACGAGGAAATTGCAACCTCTCCCTCCCCTCCCCACCCCCCCCCCCCCCCAAAAAAAAAAAACAAAATCTGCCAATGAGGGATTTGCGACAGCTTAACAAAAGATTTGGCCTTGGTGACGAGAAGCATGATATTTTCTCGACAGTTTTAGTTCATTGAGATTCTTTGTTCGAGAGGCATGCACAAAGTTAGTTTACTAGATGCAACTTTTAATGGTTTCACGTAGACAGCAATATTCGGAAGATGTCGGGTGACCATTGAAATTTTCGGAAAAATCTTCGGACGTTTTGCGCTGTCAGTTAGTTTATCTTCTTCGTTACAATTTCTCGAGTTTAAGCTCGATTTCGAAACTTTTCATTTTGATTTCTCGTGAATGGTAGGTTTCTGGGTCAATGGGAAAGCTTTGTATTTCCATATTATTACGACTGCAAAAGCCTACTTTCCAGCCCATCATTTCTCTTCTCCCTACCCCTCCCCTGAAATATTGAGCTCCTCGAAGAAAAAACAGCAAACGGTGCTTGTATCCAAAATATAACGGAGCTCACTCATAAAGTAAAGTGTTTGCTTTTTTAAGTTGCCTATACCAGAGATATGGTGGAATACAGATGGAAACAGTATGATCCAGTGAACATTCTCAATATGGAGCTAGCAGAGTTTGATTTGACAAAGACAGAGTACAGCATTGAGGATGTCGAATACGTTGCAGGTATACACCACTACCGATTCCGGATTCACAGGTCCGGGCTTAATACCCCTGGGATATTTTTGGTGATGGTTTTCAGGGGGTGGGGGAGTGTTTCGACAGAAACTTAATACCCGGTAGGGGACTCTTCTATAAAACAGTCGGAAAATTTGAATTAAACCCCTAAAGGAAATCAATCTGGGTGTGGCTCAGGCCTTTTTTGACCGTTATGAGAGACCATTTCCAATAGACGCCAACACAATATGACGGACCTTGACTAATGGCTTTCTGTACCGAACACCTTAAATGAGACCAAAATCTTTATTCACACACCTATTGCTAAGTGAGAAGACAAGCATCCCCGTTGCCTTCATATGGGCGCCTCTTTCTCCCTGGGTACCCGACCTGATCAAACCCAATTACGTTTCTTCATTACTCCTTTTTTTGTCTTTAACATTTGTCCTTTTCGGTCTTAAAGTTCCCTTTAAAATAATAATAAAAAATACACACTGAGGTGACAAACATAACAAAACAACGCACGTCGGAAAAGCTTTGAACTTTCCCTAAAAAAGCATACCTTTTTTTCTTATCAACAAGTAAAGACGCTGTCACTCATTGTTTCATGCAACTTGTCTCGCAATTTGTTGAGTCATTGCAACAAACGTTGTCCGAAACGTCTAGTGTGAGAGCACCTTTCTTACGCGTTTCTGTTCTTGAACGTCGTCACTCTAAAATGGGTATCATCTCGTGATAACTGTCGAGTAGAGGTGTGTCACATGATCAGTTCTGTCCAATGACACCGCAGAAACATTCCGTGGTGAATCAGTCTTACTGGTACATTTTTCCCACTACTTTTTTTCCACAATTTGTTCTTAGTTACACACTTACGGTAAGTGTAATTATGAATTACAGTTTTGAAAGAATTTCCACTAAGCATCAAACATCTTCGGATTATTACACTTCGCAGCAATGGGACGTTCAGTTTTATATTTTCTTTTAACTAGTTCTTTATAGGAAGCGAAAAAAAGGAAGACTTTTATTTCTTAGACAGTTCCGTAATTGTACTAGACTCAGACCCTTTGACCGGATCTGCGACTCGGTCATGTTTCAAATTAATGAGATTTTTCCCGACTTTGACGATTCATAGAAAATCAAGGTTTCAACCGAAATCAAAACTCTTTGTGGCATTTCGCTCAGAGAAATGTAACTATTTTTTGCACAAAAAATATTTTTGGGGGTTATGAGCACTTCAAATAGTTAAACAAAAGACATTTAAAGGCCTGGTTAAACTAGGAAACATTGTTGCGAACGCAAATGTTTCCCAATTTGGCCACGCGAGAAACAAATGTTGCGGAAACGAATTTTGCTTCAAGGCAACACAAAATGTTTCTGCTTCAAGTCAAAAACATTTTTGTTTCATGGACACAAATTGTGCTTCCGAAACGTATTTTGCCCAGTTTAGCCACCATGGAAACAATGTTGACTAGTTTATGCGCATGCGTGACACTTTGTTCCCGGAACATTGTCTCCTAGTTTAGCCACTCGGGAAGCAAAACACTTTTCTTGTTTCCCGCTAATTTAGCCACCCAGGAAACATGACAAGGATCAATGTTTCGGCAACAATGTATCCTAGTTTAGCCAGGCCTTTAGTATCTGTGATGCCGATTCTAACTGGTACATTATTATCTTACTTTCAGGTAAATACCGCGACATGATCGTAACTTTCACATTTAGCCGTCGGATCGGTTACTATCTCATCAACTTCTATGTGCCGTGCATTATAATGGTTATCATGAGCTGGATCGTGTTTTGGATGGACCGGGACTGCATCGGCGACCGAATAGCGCTCGGCATCACGACTGTGCTCACGATCGTGTTCTTACTCGGCTCCAGTAACAGCACCATGCCCCGAGTCAGCTACCCGAAGGCGATCGACTGGTATCTGATGACCTCGTTTATCTTCGTGTTCACGACGCTGCTTATGTGTCTGTTGATTTTCCGATTTGATCGAAAGCTGGGCAATCAGCAGCGCCCTCCGAGGTCGGTCAGCGGTGAACCGCCAGCTGAAGCAACTTCCATGCAGGTGTGTCTGGGCATTTTTTAATTAAAAATGCTGTAACGATAGAATGCCCACTGGAAGAAAAATCGAATTGAAAAAAAAAGTAGCTGTAATAGTATGTCAAACTAGAAAAGTCTAATTTTAGGTTGCTAGGGAGGCGCGGTGGCCTAATGGTTAGTGCGCTGGACTCCGGATCGGGCGGTCCGGGTTCGAGCCCTGGCCGGGGCACTGCGTTGTGTTCTTGGGCAAGATACTTTACTCTCATAGTGCCTCTCTTCACCCAGGTGTATAAATGGGTACCGGCGAATTTACTGCTGGGGGTAACCCTGCGATGGACTAGCATCCCATCCAGAGGAAGTAGCAATACTCCAAGTCGCTTCATGCTACGGAAACCGGGATAAGCTCCGGCATGATGGGCCCTAGGCTCGTATAAAGAGCAGGAAAAAAATGACACAGCAGTAAACCAAAAGAAAGAACAGAACTGTTAAGAAAAAAATACTAGGTAGAATAAATACAACTATAAATGCAATTCTAATTTTTCAGACACAAAACAGTGGCGGATCCAGACCTTCAGCTAAGGGGGTGGGGGAAGAGCGAAGATAATTCCGGCAGTGCACAGAAAATGCGCAAAATCCCTTTCCCAGCCCAGAGCTTATAATCGTAATTTTATCTGTAGATGCCAGAGGAGCCGGAGATTCGAAGCCGTGTCTCTTACTACGTGGCGGATTCTCAGGGAGCCGTCTATCCCATCGTTCGTAGCGTATCTGGTCTCAAACGAAGGAGTATCTTGAAGCCGCGATTACCCAAGAAGCTTTGCGGACTACCAATAAAAGTCACCAAGGAGAACATGGGAATGGTGATAAACAATTTTTGCAGATTTCTGTTTCCTACAGCGTTTCTGTTGTTTAATCTTGTTTATTGGGTGGTTATTGCCAACTAGAATATAAACTTGTACGTCACTGACACTATAAACTAAACACGTTTAGGAAGAAATGGTGAAGCGAATAGCTGTAAAGTTTGGTAGGGTTATGAAGACATTTTAAATCAGTCAGTGATGCAAGATAGTCACCGGAAGAATTCAATTGTGTTCTACCAATAGAAGTCAAACCTGACCTTTAGTAACAATGATCAGACGCTTTACCAGCTACAGGAGCTACAGCACACTCGAGGGAGCTAGGCCATTTAGCTAAGTTCAAACGTGAAAAACATGTTCAGTGAAGTCAAGTAGTAAGCCTTGATTTAACAGGATTCTTCAAGTCAATTAATTACAGCAATCAAGCTTAAAATACACAAAACAACCCTTTAAACGATGAAAAAGGTTAAGTTTGCTCAGAGCTTTAACTGCCCCGATCGCGAACACACTAGCGGAGCGCAGGCTTGTGAGACGTATTACGCGAAGGGGGGGGGGGGGGGGGGGGGGGTAGTCCTTATAATGCACTGTACGGGAGGCTTCGCTCGAAAAGGCGTATCTTTTTCAGGCTGTAGGTACACCAAAGGGTACAGATTTTCCTAATGGTAGGGAAAACTGCCATTAAGGTATTTAAAAGGGCCTTCAAAATATTTGGACAGAAGCACTGAACGATTGATGTATCGCAGTATTTCAAGGCGGGGGTACACCTGAAGCCCGTTTTTCCACCGCTTAAGTTGGGTTTAATGCGAATGTCTCGCTCCCGTTTCAAGCATTCCCAAAACCCTCAGCTCAACTCACAAAGCTATGTTTAGTGGTGTTTTGTAAATTTTTGGGGATGTTTGGGAAGAGATAGTTTTTCTCAAAGGATTAGTAAAATTTGAAGAAATAAGATATATTAAAGATTTAATGTGATTTTAAAATTAGAATTTCAAGTTAAAAATTAGTAGATGGACACCCAAACAGTCCCCTGACAATCTGGGGTGCTCTTGCATGGGGCTTAACTGTCTGGTGGTGTTCCAAAAATTATTTTCTTTCATCTATCCCTTCTTTAAACCTCTTAAAATTTCACTCAAATTCACGTTTACCCCCACCTTAAGGGACTTCTGAAGGAAAAGTTCAGAAAAAGAGATGGGTATGTGAAAAGGGTACCATTTTCTATCAAAGGTGCATTTTCTGTCGAAAATGGTCTATTAAAGAGTAAGGGTTTGATCTCAGGGCGGAGCCTCCCCGTAAAATATATTTTTAATTACCCTCCGGGTGCATTAAGTATGATTTTTAGTCCAGAGGAAACGGAGAGGCACTTCAACACGCGTTGTACAAGTTCAATGTTTTAAGTAATGCTTTGCAACGTAGAAGAATTTCAGTAGTTTTAGTTTGTGTAAAAAGATAGTAAGGCGATAATTCACTGTCACTATAAATATACCTCCGCATTAGTAAGAGAAATGTTTTACAACCCTTTCTGCCAATCTAAACTAAAGGGTGTACATAACGTGTTTGAATGGCCATTCCACACTGTGTCACGGCCGAATTTAGTCGCCAGGCCTCGCGCTACCTCCACCATTATGAAAGTCGTGAATGGAACTTGATGTTAGCGACGAAATTACTTATCATTCTAAAAGACAAAACCATTATTACAAGCAAGTTAAATTACAAACAGTTAATACAGACAAGTTAAAATTTTCAAGAACATCAGGAAGAATGTTTTGTAGCATGTAGATATACTCGTTTTATTGTTTAACTGTGTCGTTATGCAAATATGGAAAATAAATTAAATCTTTAAATCTAAGCTCCAGATGTGTATTCAAACTTTGTTATGCTATAAATGGAATGCTATTCTGTAAATAATACAGAAAACTGGAGATTAAACCTAGAATTTGAAGGTATACCATAAAAGCTCTTTCAAGTGCCCCACCCCCTCCCCCCTAGATGGTGGTGAATCATGACAATTTAAGAATAATGAAACAAGGCAACTTTACGCTTTTAAACGCAACCACCCACAACATTTAGAGTGATTTAATTTAACCGTGAAACAACATCTCAAAATAAGTGCGTTATAGTCATGCTATTTAAAAGGTTAGATACTATTTCACGGAGTTAGAGTGGTTTTATTTAACCCGTGAAACAACATCTGACTAGTGCGTAATAGTCAAAAGTAAACAACCCCCCCTCCCCCACATAGAACTTAAGAAGAAATACCACCTCCCCCCCTTTATACAGCTTTTACGGTACGTTGTGACAGTGAGTGTGATACTGGAGAAAAACGATCGAATAAAATCCATTCTCGTCATTATTTTGATTGCTTTAGATCCAGATTGAACGGGAATGCGTTTAATTTGTGGTAAATTGAACATTTGTTCTGTTGCAATCTGACATTTACCGTAATGATTCGATTTAGCGCCCGGGGCGCTTATTTACTTTTGGCACCTCAAGGGAGGGCGCTTAATCGAGACAGGGCGCTTATTCAATTTTTTTTGAGAAACAACCAAATGTTGAAAACAAATCTTTAATAAATATTAAAATTACTAACAATAACAGACACTGTAACAGTAACAAATTGTTGAAAGTTCAGTTAGTTTTAAAAGAACTGTTTATTTTGCAGTAAATATCTACATTTAAGGTAAGGTGAATGTTCATGAGTTTATATACGGTAACTAACAATAACAAAACTGTAAAAATGGGGGCGCTTATAAGAACGGGGTAGTCTGAAATGTCATCCGTCCTCTCTTCCTTACCCCCCAGAGGAGGGGCGCGGGCGGGGGTAAGGAAGAGAGGACGGATGACATTTCAGACTAAAGAACGGGGGCGCTTATTGGAATAGGGGCGCTTATTGACAAAAACACATTTGAAGGTGAGCGCTTATTCGCAAGGGGGCGCTTATTGGAAGTAGGGCGCTAATTCGAATCAATACGGTAAACGAACAATTGTATGCAAGGTGGATTTTTCCAGGTCTCTCCCATTATAGAGCAAGAAGGGCTGGGTACGCAACAGAAATTATTACGCCACTCTACTGGCGGTTAATCACTCGGAATCATCCAGTCTTTTTCGATGTCCATGGCCAAACATCATTTGTTTTAACAAAGTTAGCTTCAAGTATTCTTTACATGCACTTATGTCTGTGTATGTGCCTGTCGAAATGTTCATGTAAGCTATTTACAATTGATAAATAAAGACAGTAACAAAAAAATACACCCTTGTTATTAGATGTTGTAATCCATGAAATATGTTTATCTCGTGCGTGATTGGTCTGAGTAAGTCACGTGAGTCAGTCAAAATTGGGGAACATCTCCCAAGTGATTTTCCCCAATTTTAAAAATTTGCGATTTACGTTCGCATGTTCAGTTTCCATCCCAAGTAAATTGTTAAATTGGATAGAACTGGAAAGGGTCACCTAAAAAGAGCGGCCTTGTGTAAAAATATTTGAAGAAAATTAACCGCAATAGCCTCTACTTGGCTTCAACAATATGCACAGATGTTCTTAGACATTATCTGTTCCTCGAAGCTCACAGCTTTCCTTGAGCTTCGCTCTTGGATTTCTGTTCGTGTCTCGACCAGATACGCAAATTCAAGACTCTTTCTGTACCTTTTTCCAAACTATTATTGGTTTTTTTTTTCAGACTCATGCATGGTTTTGAGTCAAATCACACTCCAAGAACAATAGCTGAAGTTTTCCCTTTTGTTCTGGACATTATGTTTATTTTCTATACTTATTCCAGGCTTTGAAAACGAGATGCAGATTTTCATGCCTTCTCCAGAATTCCAGACTCTGTGCGAACCCGGAACTTAAGATTTCGTCCAAGTGATTTTTAATATTTTTCAGACTGAGTGAAATTACACGCTCAGAAAAGAAAGTGTGCCCCAACTCACACATCTTTCACTTAAAAGATTCAACTTCCAGCTTGGACAAATTTTCAGACTTTCTACAGGTGTGAACTTCATTTCAATACTTTGACAAGCTCTGGAAAGCTGGTCAGATGATGATTACGATGCTGCTGCTGCTGCTGCTGCTGCTTATGATGATGATGATGATATTGAGGAGGATCATGACTATTACTATTTTTATAATTTTTCGAGATTGGCAGATTCAGTATGAACCTGTGTATCTCAATGTACAACTTGGGGAGTAAAAGAGACCCTGAAATCCAACAAAAGTGTTCATCTCATTATAGAAGAAAGTCAGGAAACCCGAATCGTTTATTTTAGTGAAACAATTTGCGCGTCTACGCGAGCTGACAACTCGGCGATGGCTCGTTTAAGGCGAGGTGGGTCAGTGAAGAAGTATATAAACAGCTCTCTCTCCATAAGCTTTAAGCTATCCGAGCGGAGGACCTGGAGACGAAAAAGTGAGCTAATGTCACAATGAGTGGACTGCAATGCTGTCAAACAGTGGTCAAGCGCAAAAATGCAACCACACCTCTGGCTCAATTGTCTTAAATTCTGTAACAGTTTCTGTGCAAGAAAGCGACAGACTAACATAGAAACTGGTGGAAAAAAATTATTAGATTCTCTATGTACCGGTATACAGGCTTAATGTTTCAGTAATTGCATTACATTTTCATGACGAACTACACACGTGCCTCCCGTTTCACCACTGTGTGGGCAGCAACAGTTTTGGCGGGAAATACACAAGTGCTGTACGTTTGGTCGGTGAGTGGGTAGGAATAGTTTTTCTTTTTTTGGGGGGGGGGGGGGAGGGGGGGGGTGCACACATGCAGTACGTTTGATTACCATATATGCTACCTTAAACTTTGCTACCGATGCCTTACCTTTTTCTTTGCCTCGCAGTCTTTTATAATATCCTTGATTGACTGTTCTAGAGTGACAAGAAGTTCATCTAACTGACTGAGTCCATCTGCTATGTTCTGTGGAATGCCAAAAAATGTAATAGAGACAAAAGAATTGTTACATTCGAACGATACCATCCTCCCTTTCGCCTCTCTCCTCTGGCAGTTTGAGGCTGGGGAGAGAGGAAAGAAAGTGCTGGGGGAGCGCTGTTTTAATTTGAATGGATTGAAAACTATAAGTTCACCACATGGAAAATTGTTTTTATATTAGAAAGCTTACCAGGTTAACTATAAAAGCGTCAATAATACTCACTTTAAGGAACTATTTGTAAGCCTTTTAAGGTTTTAAGAAACGTTAAAAAAAAAAAACGAAAGTAAGAAGAAGGAAAAATAGCTAAAACATTTTTGACCTAATTAGTCATCTTTAGGATGGCTAAATTAATCCAAAATATATTTTTTCTTTTAAAGTTTTTTAACCTACAGGTGTTTTGCAAGTGAAAGACAGGGTTTGGAAAAAGTATAAATAAAAGTTTCCTTGCGTGGTCAAACTTCCTTAATACCACAATGGAATGAGATAATTTTTACCTGAGGACTCAATTGAGGGAGGCCGCCAGCTGTAGCTGATTCTCCATAAACTGTTTTTATACACTGCTGCAGGTTACTTTCCCTAATGCAGAGGTTGAAACATCCAGTCACAAGACCGCATGAACTTGTATTAGCCATTAACTTACATTTCCAACATCGTTCCAAGGGTCTCTCTTCTTCCCGTCCCCCTTGTGGAGTGGGGGAGGGGGGAGGGGGACAGAAGAGAGAGACCCTGGGAGTAAGGTTGTTATGTTATCTACAATGTACATATTGGATTGCTCAAAGTTGAAAGGTATTGTCACTCAAAACCTGATCGAGCCACCTTAATTAAAGCGAGAAAATCATTTCATGCTAACAGAGATAGAAGAAAATCTCTTTTAGCTTTTGGGGACGTTCATTCTCCTATTGCGTTTGGCTGTATAGAATGCTAAAAATGCCATTTTAAGCAACAAAATATATTCAAAATTGTTTTGAGGTAGCAAGCCCTTGGAAAACTCTTTCTCCTTTGGCAATAGGTTTTGTACCCTGTTTGACGGAATCATGTAAAAGGCCTTTTCTTAAGCCCTCGAAAATTGGAAAACGATCATGCTCCCCTCAATTGACACCTGAACATCCCTGTCAAACACAAATTGTGACAGAATTTCAACACTTGAACCAACAAAAGAACATACAGTTGTTTCCAGGCTTCCTCCTGTCTGCTGCCCGAGGAAGCCAAAGATGCAGTGAATGACTCAAGTTGTCCTGCCAACGTTTGGCTCCATTCTACAAGCTGATTGTACGCCAGAAAAATCTCCTTTGTCCTGTCCTCCTCCCCCTGGGGTGGGCTTTCAAGCACACGGTAGAGACCCTCCATAAAATGGTCTCTGCTGTCTATAGTACCTCGAGAAGGGTGGGGAGGGTGGAGAGCATGTTCTTCCATAACTGCCTGTGGCAAGAGTAAAGGAATAATCTACAAAAGTGTTCTTAAATTTCCATCAAGTTTCATGTAAGGATTATGTGATCCTTGATAGCTGGCATGTTGAAATTTGTAAATGAAACACTGGTCATTTAAGGGGGCACTACAGAGGAGCTCCTGCGTGTTCTGAAGGTCAATGGAAGCAAAATTTGATAAGCCATTGAGCTGAAAAAGGTTGGCTTTTACACGATTGTTTGTCTGTCCACCCATATCTTGACTTTATCTTGGTCCATAAAAATGCAAAAAACAAACCTTGGTCAATATCCAGCCATCTTGATTGAACAAGCTTGGTCAATAAAAGATTTATTATATGACCAGAAAGAGAACTTTTTCTTGCGGGACCAATGCGGGACTTGCGGGCTCATCTTACCCGCTAGGGTAGCCAATCAGAACAAAGGATTTGCTGCATCTTGCCCGTTTGCAGATTCAGCCATATAATAAAAAGAATTCATCAACTAGGGAACATTACCATCCTGATGTGTTGATTTATCTCAGTCCAAATATCCACATAGAAATTCTCCTGACTGAACCCCATACATTTTCTTATAGTATACATGTAAGTTGGGAGAATTCATTAAAAGATCAAAGCAATTTCCCTTTTTGGTGATTATTTTATTAATAACCTTTTCTCTTGATGAAGTATTGATATTGTTAGGAGGAATTTGATTTTGGTCACTCTCGGGACTTTAGAGGTTATAGCATGTATGGCAACCAGGGAGCTTAACCAAACTATGACGGTCACAGCAACGAGAACATCACTGAACAAAAGGTTTAATGAGCAGAGCAATTATTGCTCTGCATGTGCATTTTAAATCTTTCCTAGCTGTTCTCTGTGGAACAAGAATGGAATGACCAAATTCTGCGTATTATGGACAACATGAACCATGACGGCTAATTTTCAGTTTTTCTATTTGGGTTAGATTGCACTCTCTACATATTCAGCTGGAGCTAGTTCTTAAACTGATAAAGACACTGAATACATCAAAATAATCAAGAGATTCTCGAGTAAAATATGAATTAATCTTTCACTAAGCGTTGTCCTCAGCATTGCCATTGGCAATGCTTAAGCTCCCTATTATTTAGAGGTCAAGGGCTGGTGTAAATCAAGGGGGGGCGGCATGGTCGAATGTTCCTGACCCACCCCCAGTAACTCCCTCCCTTAATTGGCTATGTTGATTTTATGTGTCCCCCACCCCCCACTTTTCCCTGCATTAAAACCATTGACCCTCCACCTATTTGCACTAGCTCTCCCCCCTCTCTAAACAAAAGTGAGCTTAAGGACAAAATGAATTTATATTTTACTCAAGAATGTTGCAATTATTAAGATGTATACAGTACGGTATATCAGTTTGAGAACTGGATCCAGTTGAATACATGTATGTCACTTCAGTTGAATTTGCTCATTTCACGTTTTTGTTCCGCAGAGAACAAGGAAATGTACCAAGATTTCAGATGCATGTTGTTCTGTTCATAAAAACCATTAATTTTGTCTTGTGATTTCTCATTACTGTTGCCCTTGTTGCTCCCTACTGTTATGACTGGTCCCTAAGGAAGGATAATATATTGAGGATACAGAGCGAGCTTCCACTCCACTGACTGCATCACCAAGTGTGCTCTCCAATGTGCTAAACAGGCGATGTGTGTCACGATTCTTACGCCCTTCAACCTCAAGGGCCATGGAGAGAAACTCATGCCGAGAACGCTGAAGCAGTAGCTGGGTGATGACCTTAAAGATATAAGTAGTGGGTAAAAATTATCCAACAATGTTTGCAACTTGCTCCTGTGTCAAAACATCTCACTGAACAACTTCAAAACAAAAATAAATGTGGTTTGTTTATTTATTTATTTATTTTTTTTGAAATCGAGAAAATCAAGTGAGCCAGTTTTGAACGCTTACTGGTACATTAAATCATAATGTTCATATTTTGTCAAAAATCATAAAATTAAATTGTTACAAAAACTTACAAATGAACTTTTTTTATCAATAAATTTCCACAACTCGTCATCATCATCATCATCATCATCAGTTCCTTGCGCCAGTAAGCACACAGGACCATATCTTACTTGCAGACCTTAATTTGTTTTTATAAAGTAAGTTGAGTATTAAAAGTAACTATATAACATATCCTAACAAAAACCACCAACCTGGTCCTGTTTGGAAGTAAAGTAGTCCTGCCTTGCTATCTTCAGTTCATAGTCCCCTTTCAGGATACTTGTTGCTTGTAGCTCTCCCAGCTCTTGCACTAACCCAGGAAGGGCCTTCTCAGTAAGCTCCCCTGTCTCCATCTTGACTTGGGAAAGGGCCTTTTGAGTTTCAAGGAGTTTGGCACTGATCAAAATTAAATGGTTCTGATTGATCAGTCAGGTAGTCAATATTAGTGTTTCAGTCAGTCAGTACAATAAAAATGCTGCAAACCTCTAGACAAGTGTGAACATTAAAATGCAGCAATTTAAACAAACTTCAATACTGGGTATTTAAGGCCAGGCAGACTGTCTGGCTTGATTCACTGGAAAATTGTTGCAGCCTGGCTTAAAACAGGAGATTTAACCCAATGTAAGCTTAATTCCTCCTGTTCAGGCCACAGGAGGCTTCCTACACACAGTTGAAAATTACAATCAGACTTCCCAAAATCCTCGGGAGAACACATTTGTGTAGTCTTCACACTTTTATCCAACAACACTAACTGACAGAACTACAGTTACATGTATGTATCTAACCTCATTAAGTCAGTGGTTGGTGAGTTGGTCTCCCATGACAAGCTTTGCAATCTTTCCTCAGCTGTTTTGAGTGCTGCAGTGACTCCCTTTGCCATGGCCATGTTATGAATTCTTTTACTTTCACTTGAAGCATAGCTATTAGGCATAAACAAGACATCAAGCATAAGGTTTGGAAGGTAGAATTTGTGCTTGACACTGACTTGTGTTTAGTATTTTCAAGTATAAGGTTGTTGATGACACATGAAGCTAAGGTAAAATCTGGAGCAATGAAAACTGAAAATCAAACTGGTTTGAAAAAAAATTTAAACCAAAGATAAATTTAAACCACAACAGATATATCATGAATGATGCCTTCCCTACGTAAAGTTGTACATCATATATGTTATGTGAGGACATGGTACCTGCACCTACTATTTAAATGTTTATGTCAAAAAATACAATTAAGCACCGGGTCCCCAATAATCAACCTGCTTGGAACCATCACTGTCAACCATAAGTGTCCTCCTATACATGTACTTGCTACCAAAATTTAATAAGTACCTGAGGCTAAGTTCACTACTGTAACAGTAAGAAGTTCATCAAGTTGTCAAGTTGTACAAGGCTTTTTAAATCTGTTCAAAATTACTTACACAGACTGCAGTCTTGCCAGCTCTTGGCATTCATTAAGATTTACGTCATCAGTCTCCCCTAATAGAAAGAATGCAAGACAGGAAGGTGATGAGTCTATTTTTCAGATCCACAAATACTTAAAGTAAAAAGGGTCAAAAAGGTATAAAGTGCCAAAAAAGTTATTTAAATACCAAACATTTTGGGCTTAGCCCTTCATCAATGATTCCATGGATATTCCACTAAAATTGTCATTTAACACTACACATGGCTATTTTTGACTCTTTTACCAAGAGATCATAGACAAATGTCCCAAAACTCCATATGTGGAAACCAGCATTCACTTTCACTTTGATGCATGTTGCATGGTTAAGGGGGGTGACTCTTAACTACCAATTTGTTTCTAAGGCAGGTTTCTTATTGCTATATTTTGGAAACAAAACCTCATACAGATAAGCTTTTTGCACGAGTTTGTTCTATTGAAGATTCCTCCAAGAGTTTCAAGTCACGGTCATATTTAACGCGTCACATGACCAGAATAGAAAAAACCCTAAAACTGAAACGGTGGATAGATTTTAAAATTTAAATGAGCGTCAATAGGTAAAGAATGTCCACATGCGTAATGTGACGTATCGTTTTTGTGAAATTCGCATTATCATAAGAGTTATGGCCTAATATACACTCATATTTACAGACTTTCATCAGTGTTTCCTTTTTTCGTGTAAACGGTAAAAGCATACGTCAGATTATAAAGACGGCTACGTTATCTCTGATTCGTAAGAGAAATCGGAACTTTACCTTGTTTCCGTGGAGTTTTAGGGATTTTAAATTCTAATGCGCGGTTTGGGACTGGCACTAGTTTCGCACGCGCAATGTTATATTTTTCAAAGCAGGTGTACCCCCAGACAAAATTCACCATTTAGCGTTACAAAAAGCTTCAAAATCGCTTGCTTCAAAATAGTCTTCAGCCATTCCTTAGCAACTGCTCCAGATCTGTAGTTAAGAGTCTCCCCCCTTAATGTTTAGGTATGTACAAAAAGCAAACATTTTTGTTGTTTGCCAGTTTTTCTGTTCTTTTTCTCTTTATTTCTTTCTTTGTTAAGTGCTTTTGCAAGCCTTTGTGCTGCCTTTGTTCTTGTTGGAAAGTCACATTAAAAGTGAAGACAAGTTATGCAGAAAATATAGTGACTAAATTTATATACCCGGGCTTATGATAAATGCGAGCTGGAAAGAAAAGCTTGTCTGCTAGCCTGGGGCTAGGGGGTTTTCCTATAGTGGATTTTACCCCTCACTTGTCCCATGGGCAAGTGAAAGTTTTTGGGAAAAATTTTTGAGGAAATTAATTGAGCTGCTGATAAGGATTTTTTGGGGGCTAGTGAAAATGACTTTGGGGCTAGTACATGTACATCCTGGTTACAGCTTGCTTGAAGGGCAAACTGGAAAATTGAATTTCTTTGCACCCTGAACATACAGGTACAATAAAATCCTAACCTCTTACTAGAAGGGTTGAAGGATCGCTGATTTCCAACAACTCATATCTTGATTTCTCTTCTCTTCCAGCCATCTCTGCAATTCCCTAGAACACAAAATGTAATGTACATGCATTTAAGGGATATGATGTTCACATTATGTTCAATATACTATGCCAAATTATTCATGCTCAATAGCACAACAGAAGCATTTAATGTTGCTATTGTGCTCAAATATTTTCTTGTTAGCGAAAGTAAACTAACAAATTTTAAAATTATGAAACAACTTTTTATTGCGGTTTTCAGTAACATGAGAACTCTGAAATTCAAACCTCAACCAACAGTCTACGTTTTTCACTGCTGTCAGCAGACCTCTCAGGAAACAGATGTTCATTTTAGCTGGTGTCCTAGCCTATTTGGACCCCTGGTCCAAATTTATTAATGGATATGGACTCCTGGCCGGTTATATCTCTTGAAATGGACAGACCCAACATTTACATCAATAAATGCATCAGGGGTTTCAATAAAATTTGAAGTAGGCAGCTAGTTCGAATAGAGTAGCCGACTGCATCAACAAGGTTTGAAAGGATCTTTCTCTAGTTTCTTCAATTTAGGGGAAAAAGTAGCCGACTTCTCCGAGCAAAGTAGCCGACACTTTTCGTCGGCCGTCGGTGCTTATTGAAAGCACTGATGCATACAATTTTTTCATCCACATGAGAGTGGTGAACACTAATCATTTCCAGTCCACTGTAAATGATAATTATTTTGCAATCAAATAATTAAATTCCTTGATGTGACGCTGTTTTATGAAAGTATGCAGTTCTCCCAGTCTGTTAAGGATTAATCCACTTTGAAAGCCATCTATTTTTTCAAGGTCATTTAATTTCCTTTAAATTTTCTTTTTACCTCAAAGAACTGTTTTCTTGTGTAAGCGGTAAGTTCTCCAGTGAATTTTTCTTCTGATGTATAGTAATTTTCATAGGTCAGCTGCGACAAAAATGATGTAGAAATGTCTGCTCCTGCAAAATATAAAATACCAGTACATGTAAAGGTAAGGTTGATAACTCATATAACCCTTTAAGCCCTAACATCCACATGCAAATGGCCACTAAGGAAAAAATAAACTTGGAGAGTTGACAAGTATGATATATTTACAGTGTGATGTGCCTTACCCTATACACCTATACCCCTTACAAGGTCACATTATAATTATTTTCAACCTATTAGGCTTCAAGGGTACTATAAAAAGGCTTGTCTTCATAAACTTTGAGGCCCACAATGTTAAGCACACACATTACTCTAGTTTCTGTAGCATAGAGCACATAGGAATGCTGGACAAGGTGCATGTATTCCTCAGGTAAACTCCAGTTCCTCTACATGAATTTAGATCAATTATCTACCTTCTTGTCCTGCATATAATGCTATCATCTCAGAAACAGACCTTTCTAACTGCTCTAAAGCAGAGTTCATCTGGGAAAGAAAAACAATAATACTATTATTAAACACATGTACCATCACACGTATGTATCTTGTGTGCAAAAGGTTATTAACCACATTGCATATGTTACAGGTCAAAATTAGCTTTAAGTCATTTTTTTCAACCTAGGTTATTTTTGTTTTAACCTAGTTTATTTTTTTTACTAGGTTAATAAGTAGAAAATGTGGCTAAATGTAATTTAGGCTAGGTTAAACACGAAACAATGCTGGCCAGCAGTATCTGTCAGGGTTTTGGTGCGGGGTGGCCGGGGGTTTTGTGCAGGGGCCCCCACATGGCTTACAGTGTAGCTTCGGATGTCAAGTCATTCCGCGTTTGTTATCGTTTTCGATAGTTCGCTCGTTCAGTGCTTTATTCCCGGCCCTCCCTTCCCCTTTTGTCATGGTAAGTATGTGGTAAGTATCTGTGTTTCCACTGTTTTTCAGTGTGACGGTGCGGGGTGGGTGGTTGCCGCTCACAGGGTTGTCATGGATACCCTACGCTTTCGGCTCAGCTGCACTCGTGGCTCCACCCTCCTTGTTGGCACCATTCCCCAAGCTCATCTACTGTTGATAAGTTTAAATTAAATTAAAATACCTCCCCTCCCTTGATGTCTCTGAACCCTCTCCACCATCTTACTTACCCTTCCTTACCATCTGCTTTTATTCCCCCCCCCCCCCCCCAGGCAGTGTCATCTTTTTTTATTTTACCTTTTTACTAACCTGCACTTCTAGGATTTGAACTCTCATTTGCTGTCCAACCCCTTTATATCCACTTTGCCACATAGGAAACGTTGGGTGAACCACTATTTTTTAAAAATATATGACTCCAATCCAAAACCCTAACGCTAATAATAATCCTAAATTTTACCTAGGTTGAAAAAAATAACCTGGGTTAAAAATAATTTAACCTGAATTTAAATTAGACCTGTAACATATACCTTCTGTTGGCATTTTGTAGCTATAATAAATTAATTATAATTATACATCAAGAGCGATGGTTAGCACACTGGACTTTGGATCAAGTGGTAGATGGGTTTGAGCCCCGGCTGGGTTCACTGTGTTGTGTTCTTGGTCAAGACACTTCATGCTAACAGTGCCCCCTCTCCACTTACAACCCTGGTCAAAATTCTTGGGACACGTATGCAATAGCTAGCCAAACTCCCCTCTGGGTACTCAAATTGTTTTCGTCAAAATCAACATTGCTTGAAGAAGAGGGAGACGACTGAAAACCCCTGTTAAAGGAATATTTCCAAGCTTTCTGACAGATCTTATCTAGGACTACATTTAGTGAATGGTTTTTACACACAATTACAAGTGTCCCAAAACGTTTTGATCAGGGTTCTAGGTGTAAAATGGGTGCTCAGCAAATGAATGCTGGCCAGAGGGCAACAGGTCTCTGGTGGGTGTCCTGTGTCCAAATCACCAGGCACATGTAAAGTTATTACAGCTCCCTATAAAGAGGAGATAACTTCAGCTTCTTAGATTGCTCTCTGAGAGATGCCACACAACAGCAGCCTACAATGTACCACCTACATGAATTGTACTTAAAATTTTAGTGAAAGCCCCATAACCCTGCAATAGATTAGTGCTGGCTGAAGGCTGATCCCCTACATTCTTAAATATTTGATGCACCACAATCTTACCAGTGTGTTGTCAGCTTGGCTGGACTCAAGGCTGGCTTTATATTTTTGCTTATGTTCCTGAATCACAGCACTCAGTTTTGAAAGCTTGTGAGTCAAACCTGTATGATGAAGACTGATAAAATGTAAAACAAACACAAAATTAGACTGAGGTCTCTAGATGCTGTGGCTATTTGCTTAAGATTAACCTCTTACTAACCGAGCACAAGGGCCATACTGGGAAATATTGGCCTGAGGTTGTGGCAGTATGGACCAAGTGCACCGAGGTCCGTACAAAAATGACCGAGGGCCAATATTCCCCGGCACAGCTCAAGCAAGCCAGGTTGGTAAGAGTTTTAATTCATTATGTATATGGCACTCTTTTTAGCTGCAGATTTTGAATTTGCTGGCTTCAGAAAAGATACAATATACGGCTTTTGAATGTTTCCAAGGAAGAACCAATCATAACTCATACCTCAAGACTGCCTTGCCATAATAATATTTAAAGTTATTCAACACTACTGAAGTGATGAAAATAAGACTGACATCTTCCAAAGCAGGAGCTTTAGATGGATACTTGAGATATACTTTCAGGACAGAGTTACAAATTTATCAACAAAGAAGTCTTGCAGGATAGTTGAGATGGAAGGCCTCAGCAAGGGTGTCTGAAAGAGGAGATGGACCGAAGTTCACTGGCCACATTATGAGGAAACAGCAAAACTGCATTTAGCATGGACAGCAGGAGGATGCTAAAGGCCAGACAGACCCAAAATAACATGGAGGAAGACAGCAGGAAAGGATAGACAAGGCTATGCTTTAAGGAAAATTACAAGGAGCCCAAAGGTTCCAAACTGTGAGGTCCAGGGTGCCCAGCATAAAGCTAATATGAAAGAAATAAGATTATCTGGTTGCCCAAAAGCAAAAGTTAGTCGCCTGAGGTATCCGGCGCCCTTAGAGCACAGCCCTGATAGAGGAATAGAATGAACATATATATACTCTAACCAGCTATAAGTTCCATTCTGTTCAATATCATCGTAAGATATGGGTTTAACATAAAGGTTATTATGCCAGCTCTAAGAAAACATGTATCTGTTTGTTAACATGGGGTGAGTATTAGCTAAATTTCTGTGAAATATATTTCATCTTTTTGCCAAATTAACCAGGAAATTATTTAAGTCTTGCTTCTTTTGTTTTCGTGAAATTAAGTTCCCATGAAAAGTCTTACAAATAAGGTAGTTCTTGTTGAACAGAGGAATTACAGTTTGCAAGTTTACTATACCTTAATTTATTCCTTTGTGAGACTATCTTTTGAAGTCTTTGCTTCATCAGCTGTACCTCTTTCACTAAAGAGTCCACTTCATTTCTGTGACAGTGATTATTTGCAGAAAACAAAATACCAATAATTTAATATACAACCTACATACAAATATTATTTTACAATGTAATTAAACAAATTTATTGATTCCAAAGGTGAAAAAGAATGTTATCTCCTCAGGCATGCAGGTAGCAAAGAAGCCTTTGTCTCATAGCCAACGGGTAGTGTACTGTTCTGTTAGGCTAGTGAAGTTTATCCATCACTTGTACAATGGGAAAAGAACACTTTCAGTTGGCAGATGAATCCACGGCGGCACAAAGCACTGAGGTGGCTATAACTATCTCGCATCCAAGAGGCATGAGTGGAATAATTGTTTTATGAAAAGTGACCAAAGAATTGCAATATTTGAGCTCCCTCGGCTGTTCTTGCTGACACATAAACCTACAGTGTGTACCATATTTGTGGTTCATGGTATATGAGCTCATATACCATGGCCTGTAAACCAATCAAAACTCAAGAACTGCAATACACCATGGCTATTTATTAATAATGTTCAGGGTTCTCCCTAGTTTTCAGCACAGCAGGTAAAAGAACTTTTCAAACCGGTAAAGAACTACTGGTGAATCTCAGCTGTTTTCTAGTGTTGCCCTATGCTGCTCCAATTTTATTTTACAAGAACTTTTTCTGGCTGTACTGCCGTCTTTTGATACATCCTAAGAAAAAATTGTATAAAATTTTCTTCCAGTATTTAAAGGAGATATACTTGCTGTCGCTTACATGAAGTAGTACTTGAAAAAACGGCGTTCTAGTTTCATCTTTGCTATGAATCGCTACAGCTACTTTTCTCTTTGCTTCGAATGCTCAGCATTTACAATGGCATCGCTGAAGGGTCGTATTCTCAAGGCTTCTTTTAACCTGCTGTCTGGGTTTCGTTTTAAACATTTACGAACTTAATGAGAAGAAGTTCACAACAAAAGCTGACTTTCCTTTCACCACACATGAGCTACGGTAAACTTAGCAATCAACTACACGTAAGCTTATTTTCTCCGTAATATTTCTCACTTAAAATAAATTCTTTTTTACCTATTTGCCTTGTGAATTCTTTCATTGTCAATGGACAGAACGGACAAAATGAAAGGAGAGCAGCTATTGCTGCCAATTCATTATGAAGAAAGCCCGCCAAAACGTGCTTTTTTTTTTCGAAAGATAACAGCAATCAAAGATTTGGAAGGTGAAGAGAAATAAAGAATATTGAATTAGAATACTGGCACAAAGTTGTAAATGAATATTGCATTTTTCGCTGTTTATTTTCTTCCTATTCTATCAGTTTTTTATCACAACTGCATTGGTGCAACGACTGGCGTTACTTTGTTATTAACCTGTTGAATTTCCAACATTACTAAGTGGTTTTAGGCGGTAAAGAGTGGTGCTGCAAGCGGTAAATTTTACCGGTTACCGCCTGATTTGGAGAACCCTGAATGTTGTAGCCTATTGTAGGGTGTGTTTGTATTTTTAAGCTGTTAGGGAATGCCCAGAGCGATTATAGGAGTTCACTTCTTTTGGGTTTTATATTATGCTTAGAGGGTTTATGGCACAGTGGTGAGAGGGCTCACCCCCCAACAATGTGCCTGGTTGGATTCCCAGACCCGGACGTCATATGTGGGTTGAGTTTGCTGTTGGTTCTTGTCTTTGCTCTGAGCAGCTGAGGGTTATTATTACAATACCGTAAAATTCCGCTTATAAGCCCCCCCCCCCCCCCCCCCCGGTTATAGGCCCATCTAACTGGAAACAAAAAAATACAACCGGTTATAAGCCCCCCTCTGCTGGATGACAGTACTGAACAGGGCTAAATGTTGCTTTATTATGACTTTTTAACTTAAAAACGTATTTCGATCAACACTGCCGTGGCTCATTTCGAAACAGTTTTTTATTCCGCTTATAAGCCCTCCCGGATATAAGCCCCTCCGCTTATAAGCCCACCCAAAACCCCTTACGAAGTTGTATAAGCCCAGGGCTTATAACCGGAATTTTACGGTATGTTTTTGCTGTATGTGACATCCAAATAGAAACCCTAAGATTTTGAAATGCAAATAAATGGTACTTATTTTGATGAGAACTTTACTACAAGTACTTTTTGAAGAAATTTAATTTACAATATAAAGTACCTCAAGGTTTCACTAGAAAGTTCTTCTTTTTCATTCAATAACATTGACAAGGTCTTCTCAACTTGATCATTCTACATGGAATCAGCAAATTAGTGTCAAATTAATTGTGGTATTTGAAATGGTAAGATGAAAAACAGTTTGACAATAAAAGTTAGCATGATGAACATTGTATCTCAAGAGATGTAGCTGCAACTTCCAACAGACAAAATTTTGTTGATCAAAAGCAGACAATATAGGTAACATGTATATTACAGAGAAAGAGTTAACCAGACATGGTCTTTCAGCCGAAAAAATCAAGAAAAGTCAAGTTCTCAAGCGGTAATTTTTTATTCTGCCCCTTCTGCCTATTATTTACATAATATCTCTGACCTCTGGTACTTATTTTGACACTGAATATATTTAATGAGTAAGGAACTTACAGTGCACCTGTGGGAGGAGGAGAAAAGAGCTTTCTTTCCCATCCCCCCTTATAATCTCATGAAAAAAGTGAATGAAACACCCAAAGCATACCAACACATGTAGACTACCAACAGTTTCTTTCATTCCTAGCATGTGACACAAAAACACAAATGCAAATCAAGATCAAGCAGTGAGTTGTAAGTATCACAGGCCCTTACATTCCCTCCTTGTCATTCTCCATTTTTACAATAATTTTATCTTTTCCAGACATGCAAAGGATTTTTTGTGGAACAAAAACTGACTGTTCGCACGGCAGTCTACAAAAATTTTTTTTTAACCTCTATGAGGAACATGTATTACAGCAACTCTATGCCTGCCAAGATATTTGAAACTTGTTTACATAATGTTTAACCTACCTCAAGTATGTAAGCCCCTGAAGAATGGAGTTCATCAAAACTGCAAAATGACAAACTCAAGGTGGGTAAAGATAAACAAGGCGGTGGGGGTGGTCACAGGAGAATTTGAACTGATTAGCTTAAATATATGCGTGAGAATAATTATCTATGTAAATTTAGGTTTTTCACGTGCATTTCAAGAAGATTATTATTATTTGGTTTTTTTCGGGTTTCAACGCTGGACAAGCAAAATCGTTGGGTCTTTTTTGGAGTTTTGTCGAGGACATAAGGTCATAGGACAGAAGTTGTGGAACCAATAAATGTTTCTTGTGAACAGGGGGATTGGTTGGGTACTTGATGATATAAGTGTGGGGGTTGGGTGGTGGGGGGGAGGCGGTTAGGGTGCTGAAAATAGTACCTAAAATACACCTTATCATGGCTTTTGAAGCCATCTTAATGGGTAGGCAATGTTGTGGTTCAATTTTATCCTTAGTTCAAATTTTATTTTCCTTTGTTTTAAACTCATTATCATACACTACCATACCCAAAAACAAAGGAAAATAAACTTTGAATGAAGGATAAAACTGAACCACAACAGGTAACACTCTCCAAATTCACCGTGTCTGTATAGGAACCTGATGGCAAAAAAAAATTATTTTCCATCAGATTGCCATACAAACACTGCAGTTTCTGACGGCATTGCCTACCTGGCTTCTAAAGCACTTTTTTTTGAAATGAAAACTTTGCCTAGATTTATCTATTTCTCTCAGTACACGCTGATGCTGTCTGAGCCTCGTTGGAGGGTATAATCATTTGCACTCTATTTTTAAACCTCGCGCGCTTCGTTGTTGTTCATAGTATTTTCCTTTGTTTATATCATGTGGACACACACCATAACAAGGGAAATTAGGATACCAAATTGTGCCGAGGGTAAAATAATCATTAAACCACACCATGTAAACTTACCTATAAGGAAAGGTAGGGTAAAGAATTTTGTTTTGGTAACGTACCTCTTTAAATCTTCGACAGACAAAACGTTGGATTCGTGGACGTTTTCACAGAGCCATTCCAAGAATGGAATAAGAGGCTCGCAGTCGAAGAGCCAGTCTAGAGTATCTCCTTCGAATTCGTCCGCTTTCGGATAGCCAATTCGTGATAACACACGCAGAATCCTTTCTCCCTGATTCATTGTATCGTAAAATTAATCACTTTAAACATGCCAGTAAGGCTAGAAGAATGGAAAACCTCGCCGACCGTACATGACGGAATCTTGCGAGCGCCATTTTGGGTTTTCCTTGGGTTTTCCCGCGCAGACAACTGCGCATGACGACAAGTAATAGTTACCAGGCCAGCTAGAAATTTGCTCGGATGGTGGGCAAACATAAACATTCGTTCAGTATAGGAAAATAGGAAATAAACGCTTCATGAAATTAATAAACGCGAGTTTGGAAAATTCGCTTTAATTTAAAGTTGCGTTAATTTTTGTGAGCGTTAATTTCCGCGTCCTTAATTTAGTGGAGCGTTTATTTGGATTTTCTTTAGCATTGTTTTATCAGGGTGCAGATCCACCGGTATCGTTGGCGCTGAAAAGAACGCTCGAAGTAGCGAGATTCGTTTGGGTTTTGGATTTTTGTACATTGTTAACAGTGTGTTAAAATAAATTTGTCCCTGTTGTCTCTACGAGTTCCGCCTCTTTGTGTGGTCTCGTAAAATTCCTTTATTTTGAAATTTTAGCACCTCTTTCACGTTTAAAATTTCCTATATTGGAAAGTAATTTTTCATTCACTTCGCGTCAATTTAAGTCGCGTTTATTTCAAATACCTTAATAAACACGAGCGTTAATTTCGTATAATAAGGTAATAAGTTTTCTTGCCTGCCAACATGGCATAACAATTTCTTTAGGAACTACTCGTAGCAAATTCTTGGTATTTTCTTTATATATAAAGGCTCGAAAAGACATTAAACTCTGTGTCGCAGTCATACGTAGAGTGCACACATCACACAATCTGCCCACACAAACTGAACACAGTGGCCATTTGGCTTTGATTAGGAAAGGAACAAGCTTGACTGCCTGACTGATTTTTATAGGCTCGGAGACAGTTTTATGCGGACATATTATAGATTATCTTTCTTTTGACTGATTCGAAGGGTGAAATTTTCGATTTTCTCTGAGTGGCAATAGACTGAAACTCAAAAGGTGCATTTCTTTCCTACCTTGTTTAGTGGAACATTCTTCACCTCAACATAAAGGAATTTTAAATAAGTTATATAAAGTATACTTAATCTATACTTGAGTTAAAAAGAACTTGCAATCATGGGGAAATATGGTTGCCTGCTGGTGTTTCCTTTGTGGGGCAATTTTTAGATAATTGACTACACAATTGTAGTTTGTGTGTTAAAACAAATGTTAGTCCAAGAAAGGTCTCTATTCAGTGGAAAGCTGATAGATTTGAGTTCAATTGCAAACGTCGTATTTTGCACCGTCTTCAGGCCCAAAACGTGCTTTCAATAGTTGTTGCTACGCTGACCGTGTCGTTGGTTCCTGCTGCAGCGTGACGCCTTCGAAATAGAAGCGTTTACTGGTATAGGGACTTCGAAGACTTATTTGAATAGGGGCGCTTATTTAAGAACAATAACACATCAAAATTTTAGGCGCGCTTATGGAAGGTAGCTGTGTTCAATGACGTCAAGCTAGTCCAGGTCTTCTCTAGCTAAAAACTATCACGATTCGCTGAAGACGTGTCTCATAGAAGGAATTGGGTATTCAATCTGGGCCGGCTGTAGTCTCCTTCGCAGCCGTTGTTTGCGATTCGTTTCAAACCACACGGTCCCTTTGGCGCGCTTCAAGCGAAAGTATTTCCGAATTCACTTTGAACACCTTCAGACTGTTTTTTTTAGTCTTCGAAATTTTCAAGCCAAAAACGCCATGATTAAATTCTCGCAACGCAAAATGAAATGAATGTACAGAGATCGAATTTATGCCATGGTTTTGATACTGAGAAATAAATAAGAACTAATTAGTTGACATAAAGCTGAAACCTGACCAGGCGGCTTTTTCACCGTTGGTGAAAGAAAGAAGAAGAAAACATAAAACGGCCATTGTCATTTACAAAGAAGACGAAAAGAAAAGCTTTTTCCGCTAAACAGAAACCCACGTCCTTAGGGAAAAATAAAGCTTTAAAATAACTCCACGTTCTAATCATTTGACTTCATTGGGTGGAGCGGAACGAAAACAAATGTAAACCTGGTTTATGCGACAAGTTTTGAAAACATACCCGCTTTTTTCCTATTAGTACCGTCGTTCGTTCTTACGACACGAAACGCTTTTTCTTTTGTCGGTATTGAAAAGCCGACAATCTAACATGTAGTAAAAAAATGAAAGGATCCGAACAATTCGCCTGTTTAAGTATGATAAGTAAGAAGATTATGCCAGAGTCTTGTGAATCGTGAAGAAAACAATCAGGTCTTCGAGTACAAGAACGTTCTTTTTAAAAGTGTATGATAAGCACAATCATTCTCTGGACTGATCATTGTTTTTGGATAAATTTGTTCTAAGCTGGGAAATAAGCAACCAGCCAAACAGATGAAATGATCACTGACTCCTTCGGTTTCATCAAACACTAGCGACAAAACGATATACCGGCAAGGAGAAAAAAAAAACGTTGATAAAAACTTGTTGCTAGTGTGAACCAAGCCTAAAAGTTCGTATGAATGTATTTCAGCTGCTGAAATATCAGCGAAAAATTAAACAGACGTTCAAACCACTCAAATAAAGCTTAAGTAAGGGTACGATGGAAAGAAAAGAAAAACACTGCACTGATTCATTGCTGAATAATTTCCGCGCTTTTTCTATTATCTTTACACCATTCATACCGCAGTGGTTTTTTTGACGCCGCGGCTGTGCGGTAAAGGCCCAGTTCATTAATTTTCTTTTTTCCGCTTTGAGCGGCTTCTTAAAGTGGCAAAAATGGCACAGCTGCCGCTCAACCAACATGATTTTCGTCCAATTTTCTTACCACGATTGAGCATATTTTACGTACACAGTATGTTAATATTTAATTTTACTGCCCTTCATAATAAAACTCGCTACGCTACTTTAAGTGTGTATTCAGATGCATATCAGTTCTATTGTAAGCTTTGTACCATTCACTGTTGTCTTTTCTTTTGGCGGTTAATTACCGGGCAACCATGACCACTACTAAATGATTGATATTTTCAGCGGAACTATGCAAAATTTACCGGTGCGACTTCAGATGCATATTAGCGCTATTGTAAGCTTAAAAAAAGTATAAGGCGTGACACAGAAAGATATAAAACAAGCGATTTTATGGAAAGCACCACTGTAATGCGTACTTCTGTTTAGAACTTAGTTGTTTTGGTTGCCTGGTAACACAACACCAGCGGCTTTTGTTGGATAGTGTTGTTTACCATCGTTTCCATGACAATGTGCTGGAAATAGTGTCTCCTGGGATCAGAGGACCAAATATTTCCGCCCACGGCAGCTAAGCTTCAGTCTTGTTGGAAGACCCTCGAAACGGTTGTAAAACTCAGAATAGCGTAGATCGACGGACTGGTTGCAACGTTCTTAAAGCTTTAGAAAAAAATGTCTGGAGAAGCTGAACCAGGAAAGGCAAAGGCAGCCGGAATTGTTGGCATTTTGATTGGTCTTTTGGCACTGGGCAACCTCATTTGTGGATTCATCTACGTCGGGTTAGGTGGAGTCGACGGCTTGGGCCTTTACTCCGGATTTGGGGTAAGTTTATTAGAAGTTCATTTCTGTTTATAACAGATGAGAATTAAGCACTATTTAATATCGAGGTTCTGCGTTTCTTTGATAAATAATCCTGCCTTTACTGCTAAAGTTCCACTCGAGGAGTGTTTCAGAAATATGTTATTTCCATGGAAACTCTGTTGACAGTTACTTCAAATACTTCCCTCAAAATAAAGCTTAAGTCCACTCTGGATTAAGAATGTATTCAATTTTTAACATCGCAAATAAGCAGATCTACTTCAAACTTAATGCTATCGAAAATCAAATAAACCGCATACGTTTGTTGATTTTTCCTCGCTTCATATTTGCTTTACCAATCCTTTCCTGGAAACAAAGCAGTTATCAATGTAAACAAAATCAAAGCGTTTCCGATGATTTCTCGAATCTGCAAATAACTTGAATCGAATCCCTTCACTGTAACCCCTTCACTCGGTCGTATACCACAAAATATTTCAAACCAATTTTCGTTTACCTTACAAGATAGTAAAATCAGTTTTCCACTGTAATTAATTTCGCTGCGATGGCTCTGAGAAAGTTTGAATATTTAATTGCTTAGCACCGTCCAGCAAAGTTTGCCGCAAAGTGTTTCTTTCTCTTCATACTCTGGCAGTCGCGAAATTCGTTGTTTTAAATGCTCGACCTGAGTCTTCGCTTCTATCATTTCCGTCCGTTTATTTTCATGTTCTTTTCAAATCGGCTTAACACACCATTCCGCGGTTAGAATAAAGAATGAAATTCCTGTACGAATTTTAATACTTTCGAGATTTGATTGATGGTATTCTGATTGATTGATTGTGGTCCAAGACAGAATTTTAACGCCTCCATGTGCATTACTTCAGCTTTAAATCTCTGCGGTGTATCTTGAAATCTGTAGGTTTCGCTCCCAACCGAGTTCGCACCCACCGATCACTAACGTACAGTGAACGTAGTTACACTTTTCTCACGCTTAAAGAGAACGAGAAATATTCTAGATAGCAAGCGTACTTGGGAGAGAACGCGGTAAGTGCACTCTGAAAGGTGGGTGCGAACTTGGACGGTGCGAACACGATTGTGAGCGAAACCTCCTGCTACCTAAAGACAGTCATGAAAAATCTTCAAATGTCGCAGTGTGATTATGTAACCATCCGGCGGAACGAAAACCCGCGTGCTCTCCATGTCTAACCGTTATTCAACTCCGTTGAAATATTAACAAAGCAATGTTAAAATAAAATGGTAGTAACTTTCTCTCCCCGATTTGTCTTTGCCTTAGAAAGCTAGGTATCAATTTTGATTTTCTTTTCTAAATATGATAAGGGTTAAAGAACTTTTGCGCACACCTACCTTAAATTGATGGGTCCTCGCCACCTTGTACGCAAGGGAGGGGACGGTAAGGGTAGATGGGACTGGTACTGATGGTGTTTTAGTTGGTCAATCTCCTAATTTTTCTTCTTTGTGTCGTGATTTTTGTACCATTTTGTTCTTGCAGCAAGCGGTTATTGCAATTTTGGGAGTGGTGACATGGATAAAGTTGAGCAAGGGAGCGGTAAGTAAAGATAAACGTTTTTAGTTCAAAAGACGACCTTTCTTGTCTGCCAAGATTTTGGAGAGTTGAACAGTGATAGCTAAGACATGACGCTTGACTGATAGCTGAGAAATGGGCTGAAATTTCGACTAATAACTACAATGTAATAATTCAACTAATAACTGAGATTAAGACCCTCATTTGTGGGACCTTTGAAGTGGCGAGTGGTTTCAGGGATGCGAGAAAGTTTGCTTTTATCCTCTTTTGTCTGGTAACCTTTGAGGCAAAATTACACAAGGGAACATTTTTTGGCCATTTTTGTCGACATAGTAATGTAAGCACAATTTGGAGTATTTCGTTATGTTTAAGAGACCTATCTGAATGTACAGAATGTACTGTGCTACGAAAAAAACTTAAGCACACAATTTGGGTAGTATCGTGAAGAACTTAGCGATATGACACATCTAAAGTAAGATGATGAATCCGAAGAACATCCCGCAGTACTCAATATTTGGGTCAACAAGCAGAAGATAGATTTATAGAAACACAAAGGTTAAAAAAGCAAAGAGTCCTAATAAAGTTTCTATGTAAACAAGGCTAGTTCCTAAGTGGCTTCGACCCAGGTGTTCAGGCAGGGTTTGACAGTTTTAAGATAAAACTTTAAAGAGATTCCAAGAAACAAAGCTGATAGAAATTGCTGTTGGTTGCGACAAACGCGGAAGCATTGCTTACGTGTGTTTAACTTTTCTACATTTTGTGCATATTTTCTATTTTTCTTTTTTGCAGTTTATCGGTTTCTTGGTTATGTCCATTTTGTGGCTCATTATAACCATCGTCCAAGTTGTTATCGCCCTTATCGCCTGGCTCATCTGGTATATAATCCGAAAAGTGGTGGAGTCCCAATGTGAACAGATCGGCGATTTCTGTGTTTGCCACGCTGAAAAAGGGGTTCCATTTAAAGGTAAAAATAGCTTTTCTTTCTTTTTAACCTTCACAAACGTCGTCTCGTAGAAATTTAAGGTGGCTCGATGCAAATACTTAGCCCTAGGGTGGTTGTTTTGAAAAAGAAAATTATCTAAGAAGTCAATCTTCGATTTTTGTCACTCTATACCATAATGATCAAATATGATCAAAATTTGATTTTTTATTGGTTTCGTAGGCCGGAACAAAGGTTACCCTAGCAACGATTACCGTTTTCTTTTGTTTTTTAACAAGCCTGATTTTCTCGAAATCTAGACAACTCTTGGTATTAATATTTTTGATATCCCAAGGCGGGGCAGTTAAATCGAAAAAAAAAAATTATTCCTTTTCGAATATGATTAACTATAACAGTATCTACCGGCCAATTAAAAAAGTTGCCTTATTTTGGATCTCACCGTTAAAGACGGTTGAGAAAGGGAGAGATAAACCGGTATCCTTTCATTAGACAGAATCATGGACATTTTTAGAGAAGGAACCTGAGCTACCTCGTTCCCAGGGCCTTTCTGTGAGAGAGAGACCCTGGCTGGGAACCAGGTTGGTACCAGAGAAACGTAGAAAAGAATCCATTTTAGATGACATGTATTAACTGTAAATCTCAATTTTTTTTCAACACAGTGCACAACTGCGGCGACATCAAAGTAATCGAGAGTTCCGTTATCTGTATAGTGGCCTTTAACAGTCTTTTAACCATTCTGATCTTTGCTGCTTCCATCATCGGCTGCATGGGGACCTGTTGCGCAAAACCTACTGTAAGTCACGCAATGTTATGTTATATGATATGACAGTGTCACGCTATAAGAATAACTGTGTACCTGTCAGACTAGGAGACCATTAATTTCTTTATGGGTAGGGGGTGGTGAGATTGATTGTCCCTGTAATATATAATGACCCCTCTAATATAAACTCTTGTTTTTAGGTCATCGCAGCTTGATTACAAATATGAGGCAAACAGTGGTGATAAACATCGTGAAATAACGCATTTTACAAACCTGACATTTCGTAGGCGCATACGAAACGTCAAGTTTAGTAATTTGTATAAAATGCGTTATTTCACCATTTTTATGACCGCTCTCTACCTCGTAATACAAACTGTCTTGAGGCTACTCTCATCGGATAAAATTGCAGTTTTAAGCGATAATAACATTTGCAAACAAATATTTGGTATGGTCGAGTTTTACAAAACACGGGGGTTTCTGGGGCCGGTTCGTCCTGGAAATTCTATAGGTATTGTGCTACATGTACAATGCTATCGTAGGCATTGTGGTATACTTTTTGCACCGTTATAGATGCCACCATTCCAACACTTAAGGCAGGACTTGAATGGATTTGAATGAAATTAAAAGAGGTTTAAAGAAGTCTCGCCTTAATGACCCACCCCCTTAGCTTATTACACATCATTTTTCTTTTGGCCGCCCCCTCTTTAAAGTGATATTTATAAAGCTCATAAAAATGAACGGCCCCTAAGCAGTTTTCTTGCCTTTTACTACCCCGCTTGATTTTTTGTTTGCTAACAACATCTACATGTATGACTTTATTGTATTTACACAGAATACAACCAACGTGGTAGTGGTGCAGCAGCCAGGAATGGTCATGCAGCATAGCGGTGCTCCTCCAACTTACGACAACAAGTAATGGAGGTCACGCCTACGATTTGTGGTCGATCGAGTAATGAAAAAAAAAAAAACTCGCACAATGCATAGGTTTGGCACAAACATATAACCGCACCTTTAATTTATAACACACCACGTGATGCACCATTCTGTGGACAAGTGACATTTTTGGCCAGCGGACTTCATTGCAGGAGAGGCTACTAAGTAACATGACGTAAAACATGATGTCATAGTTATCAGAGTAATCGTCAGCGCTCGCTCTGCTTTGTGATTGGATAATAAAAATCGCTGGATATTTTAACGCAGCACTTACGAGGTGGATACAGAGAATTTGTCAAATTTTGCACTTGTTGCACAGAGTACATATTCGTGAATACAGAGTGACATTACGTTTTACCCCGTCGTTGTCTTTTAGGGCTGTATTACTGTCCATGTCGTTTATTCAATAAAGTTGTGGAGTGTGACAATGTATCCTAGCTTTTATGTTGAGTGTCTCATTACAACGCATGTTATTCCAAGGGCTCTATTACTGGGATGCCAACTCAATTTACTAAACTGACTAAACTAGCCAAACAGTTGTAAGGAGAATGAAAAAAGCTAAAGCAACTTTATTTATGCACGGTTTGTGTTTAAAGCTAGAATCTTGTGGGGCCGTGTATATGAACAAATACAGAACAAACATAACATATTAAATAAACATAACATCGTTAAAAATCCCATCTGGCAGGAGGCAATCCAGTTGGACTTCATGACATTTTCTAACGCTTGCTATGAAACAACTCCTGCAACTCTAGAGCAACTCTTAGATGAGTGTCAAAAGCAATTTGCGATTGCTTTGGTTTTGCAGCACTACGCTAAGTGATTAGTCTCGCCATTTTCTCAACCAATCAGAAGTAAAACCAAAACCAACCGTGACTAGCTCGCGCAAGTTTTCAGGCCCTTTACGCGGGCTACATGAATTTGCTTCGAGTTCTGATTGGCTAACTGGATTGTCTGCGTCCGTTGTGGTTAGCCAGAGTGATTTGGATAGTTTTGGGTTTGTGACAGTCGATTGAAAACTGCTCTCTCTCAATCTCGTCCCCAGAGCCCGCGATCCTTCTGGACTGCGCCAGGAATCGAGACCTCTGGGCTAGACTGAAAGCCCGCCAAAAAAACGGCCAAATGTCATTGGCGGTTGAAACTTGTTCATTTCAACCACAATCTCCGACGCACGCGCAGAATCAAACCGGAACCAGGATTTCCTGGTTCCGGTTTTGGATTCGACCAGAGCCCATGCGCTTCCCGACCGCTGGTCAAGGGGACGCGGGCTCTGGGGACGAGATTGGCTCTCTCTCTATAAAGATAAATATATGCAGTATTATTATTCCACTATTGCGCCATTTTACCATATTAGGGCAAAAGAATGCGCAAAATATGCCACGTTATTATTATTACCGACCCTTATGCATAAATTACTGAACACATTTTCGATATGCACCGCGCTCTGATTAAGGTCAGTGACTTCATCACCCAGTCAAAATTTGGCCCGTTCCACAGCAAAGTCGGCTAAAATGTGCTTGGGCTTCAAGTCCAAACATTTAATCAGGACCATTGATTTCCTTGTACAGGCAGTCGTATTTATAAGCTATAGAATACTGGACTGGACTTTGGACTCTGGATCGAGCGGCTTGATGATGTGGCGTCACGGCGGAATGTTCTTGTCTACTTATAACTGTTAGAATTCCTCTCTCCACCAAGGTGTATAAATTAAATGTTTTGCTACAGTCAACTGAAAAGTGCTTTTTACAAATAAGCACAAATATCATAATCAATACGGAAGAGCCCCCGTGAGGTGATCATCCACTTTCTCAAGCGAAACAGGTCGCTTATAAAGACAAGCTGTACCCCATTTCAATCAGAATTAAGAGCGTAATGCGGATACCTCATTACAAAACTTCAAGACAAAAAATGAACCCCCCCCCCCTCCCGTCCAAAAATACCCAACCCAATTCATCATAAACGTTAGGAAAAAAACATTTTTTAATATCTAATTTCTATGTTCCACGATTTTAAGGCAATACGACATTTCATTTTACTTTTGACAGAAATCGTGATTTTATTGAATTCTTAATAGTGGTTAATTCTTGAGAGTAGTAAAAAAATTTCATTTGTTGATGTTCCAGTGCTACTCGAGGTCACATTTTGTTATGCGAACAACAAAGTTATAGTTAATGTAATCGTCATCATTAACATCTTTTAATGTCTCACTATCGAGTTCTTTAATTCCTTCTTCTATTTGCTCGTCACTTAACTGGTACAGCATACTTGTGTACCGACCCCGAAACATTTCATACAACTTGGATTTTGTCACACTCCAGGGAAACGTGAACTTCTCTTGAGAGATTTTTCCCTGCAAGTTTATCTCTCGCAGTGACCGTTCACTATCACTTACTTTTTTGGAGTAGTGCATGCTCCAAGTATTTGTCGCCATTTTGAACATGGGATGACCAGTACTTAGCGCGTCAAACTGAAAAAACGTACCACCGGGACGGAGAGAACGGACTATGCCCTTATATACAGCATCGGGATCAGCAAAGTGATGTGCGCTGAGTACTACTACGACTAGGTCAAAGCACTGAGTAATTTTCGGATCTGAGAAAAATTCTTCTGCCGTTTTCTGCACGGTGTAAATCCCTTTCCTTTTTCGAGCTACTTCTTGCATTTCTGCACTAGGATCCACGCACCAGACTGGGTTGTTCAGCCCAAACGATGTGAAAAGATTCTCAGCAATAAGACCTGTTCCACTGCCAATGTCGGCCACAATGTGGTGCGGCTTCAAGTCCAAAGACGTCTTCAGGAAGGAAATGAGTCCTTCATAGAGTTCTTGGTAAAAATATTCGTACATGCCAGCCACTGAACGATAGTGATCTGGGGCCGGAAAAATGACAAAAGGTATAAGGCCTTTTCACAGTCTGTTAACAAAGTTTGAATTTGAAGATGTGAGGAAAAGATGCAATGCGGGAATGATTACGCTTATTTCTGGTTTTTATTGTTACATCCCCCAGATGGGATGCTTGCTAATTGCCCATCAAAGGTACCAACTACCCCCTCCCCCTCCCGAGCAACTTGGTTCTGTTGCCCCAACCCTAGGTGGAAGAAGGAGGCGCGCTATGGTTAATTCGCTGAACTCCGGATCAATCAGTCCGCGTTGGAGCCCTGGGCGGAGCACTGCGTTTTGTTCTTGGGAAGACACTTTATTCTCACAGTGTCTCTCTCCACCCAGGTGTATTAAAGTTTTTACTGAATTTAATTTATTTGTCATCCGTTGTTTCACTAGCAACCTTTGTGGCTTTGTTGGTGTTGATATAAGGGATCCCAAATAGATGGTTTCCGTCTAGTAGGTAAAATGGGAAAGTGCAATGTGTCTAGGGGTAGGGAGGGTAGGGAGGTGTAGGCGTAAAATAAATGGAAGTTAGTAGTTCAAACAAAAGAAAAAAAATAGATGTTTAGTAACAAACTGCGACGCACCCACGTCAACCACAAGGTAGTGCGTACAAAAAAAAGTGTTAATAACACAAATATGGCGTGACTTTGTGGATTCGCTTTGCTCCTCCTAGGAGCTAGGGGGAAACTACGAAGAAAGCATGAACCGAAACTGGACTTTCAAGAGGGGAGGTAACAGGGAGGTAATAAACCCTCTGTGGGGCGTATTGTGGATATTTTCTGGAACAACACAATAAATCGACGCGTGGCTGATACCTTCTACGTAAGATTGTTCCACTGGTTCCAGGGGCTTGTCCATTGTTAAAGTCGCGAATACTCCAGCCCTGCTAAAATAGTGATGGAGAAATTACAGAGCTCGTCTTTGTGGCTGTCCAGAAGCCCCCTAAGATCGGATAATCTCAAATGGGAGACGAAGCGGAAAATTATGTGATATGCAAATAAACAAACAAAATGGTGGTCTGTTGTCACGAAATGAATCAGAAAGAAGGCAAGGAAACTTGATTTTACACTTCTTTAAAATTTTAGTCATTTGAATAACTGCCCAAACAGGTCTTCAAATTTCCTCATAAAGAAAGAAAGAAAGAAAGTTGTGCGATTCTTCGCTCTTTAATTAATTTGGTGTGCGACAAATGCTTACTGCAGACCAGCAGCTAGTATATATTGTGTAACCATTACAGTTGTTGAAAGCTCACCGTAAACGGGCTAACCGGCGCATCGTTATTCAGGCTAACCGGAACGTTATTTGGGAAGCTCTATTCAGGCTAACCAGAGTGGCAGTCTCCCGGCAGTCTGCAGTTTGCATTTGTCGCAGACCCAATTTTAATAATACTAAAAATCGGCGGAGTGGCACAGAAGTTTACAGAAAAGGGTAAAGCGTAGAATTGGGTGCCATTTTCGATTTCACTGTTACTTTTTCGAGATTAATATATACTTGAAGTTTGTGCAAGTCTATTTGTTTATCATGAGGATAATGATTAGGCAATAAATAAACATTTTAAGACTTTCAGATACAAATAGATAGCACTCTTGCTATAAGAACCAACATTTTCATCAAAAGATGATACTGAGCTATCGAGAGATAAACGGGCTTTAGAATAAAATTTGTCTGAATTACTGAATCGACGAGTCTGTTATCTACGTGGCGAGGAATATGTAAGTTATTTGAAATAGGAGACCTACCTCTTGGAGATGACTTGTGAATCACGTACTTGCTCGGTAAATGGGCGAACTCATCTTTGGTCAGAATAAATTATGCTTTGAAGGCATTGAAGCGTACCGACCTAATGCATATGGGTTATTGGCCAAGATGGCGAATAATATATATGTTATGATAAGTTGGTACCCTGTGTAGTTGTGTTATCACGTGATCTTAAGTAAAGATGTTCAGCAAAATCACTGGAGAATAAAAACTCAGAAGATACAGACGTGTACTTCCTTACTCATAACAATATATTCCCCGAAATTTCATTTTACTTAGCAATTTCTTTGCCAGAAATCGCGATTTTATTTAATTCTTGAGAGTAGACATCAATGACATCAATGTCGTTATTGATAAGTCGCCACTCGAATTCACCGATAAAGATAAGATAAGATAAAGATAAGAAACTTTATTTAAGTGTCAAGAACCTTATAGCCTGGGAATAGCACCATACTAATTAGGGGACACTACTAAAAACTTAAGACTACACTAATACAGTGGAACCCCGCTTTACGGACACCCGCTTAATACGGACACCCGCTTAATACGGACACCCCGGTATTACGGACAGTTTCGTTGGTCCCGGCGAAAACCTCATACATTTTCTCTTAAATTAACCCGCTTAATATGGACACCCGTTAATACGGACAACGGACACTTTTCCGTGTCCCAAGTGACAAACTCTTATACATTGTCAACCCCGCTTTACGGACACTATTTATCTGTGCACTGTGAATTTTCATTGTCACGATTATTTTCTAACTTGAAGACATTGGACCCTGGTCAATTAATGACAGAATTCGAAGAGTTAAAACCATTTTATTACAAAGAGAAGCTTAATAGCGAGACTTCCGGTGTTTGACCCTTTCACTTTCTTTGCCTTTTGCTGCAGCTATCGCTTGTGTTGCAAGCTGAAAGCTTCCGTGCAAAGTAAAGTTACCGACTTTTTCAAATGGGTTGGTAGAGTTTAAGAACGGTTACGAGTTGCAGTTACAAAGGAAACTTTATAGAAAACGTTCTGTTGCTGTTGAAATGCGTTAAAGTTGCGACATTGTCAAATAATTCTACTGTTGAGTTTATTAAAGTTTAGTTCGACGTAAGTTTTCGTAAAAACAATTAATTTTAGTCAGAGAGTTCACAGTTTTCATCTGCTACAGTTACAGTACAATTAAACAACGTTTTATTACCGTAAAAACGTTTGCCTTCGTCTTCGCGTCGAGAAAACATGTATCCGTGACTTTTTTCTGAGACCCCGCTTAATACGGACACCCCGTTAACACGGACAATTTGGCCTGTCCCCTTGGTGTCCGTATTAACGGGGTTCCACTGTACTAATATCACTACAATAAAAATATATATAAGTTATATAAAAATGTTATTATAATCTAGGATATAGAAAAATCTTAAAATCTTTAACTAAATTGTAAAATTATAACTTGACTTGAGAGGCATTACGTGCAGCATAGGATGCAGCCCTTACAGCCAGTGTCCATTAAGCGAGTTATATCCCTTTTGGGAATACAGTTTGTAAAAGCCTGCAGTGTCTTGGCTGATCTGTCAGCCGTAGAAAGTTTGCCCCATAGTTTGCCGGGTCCTACATAACGCAAGGAGTGCTTTCCATAAGTAACAGTGTTGTATCTAGGGGTAGATACAACACTTATAGTTTACCACTTAGTTTACCAACACCGATATTTTTAAATGCCTTGGTGTAACCATAAACAAGACTTGGGGCGACCATGTTGAAGACATTTCCACTAAGATCAATAAGACTTGGTTTGCTGAAACGAATTAGACACTTGCTGCATCTTGGTGCGCGGACTACTTTGTACAACAGCCTGGTTTGCCCTCTGTTCGATTACGCCGATAGTATCTGTGGCGATAAGGGTAATGCTACCGTTATGGGTGAGCTACAGTTATATTACTACAAAACAAGGCTGCCAAGACCATTCTTAGTTTCAAAGTTTTTCCTCGTCTACAGAAGCATTAAATACACTTGGTTAGTCAACACTTGTGAAACGTAGGTTATTTCACCGCCGCGTTTTCGTTTTCAAATATGTAAATGGCCTCATATATTTTAATTTTGATACAAAGAGAAACTATGACATTCATTCTTATAATACCCGTGGCAAAACCAATTTTTATTTACCAAGAATTAGACGTAATTATGGAAAGCATCGCCTCTTATACCAAGGACTTGCAGATTGGAATAAGCTTAACAAATCGATACGAGACATTAAGTCGACTTTACTTTTTAAGCAAGCCCTGGAGAATGTAGTTTTTAGCTAATTTTTTATCCTGTGCCTTTTATTGTGAACTTTAATACTATACATTTTTATCTTGTAACTTTTTCAATTCTTAAACTTTTTTAATTTCTTAATTTTGAATTTGAACTATTATTTTGCAGGGCCTCACTGAATAACACCTTTGGTACTGATGTGAGCTCCCTGGATAAATAACATTATTATTATTATTATTATTATTATTATTTAAGATTCGCACAGCTATTGAAGCTGGTTTCATCATTGGCTCCGGGAAACAACAAGTTGCCTAGGGAAACCAAGAAACACCCCTTGTTTGCTTATTGGATTGGATTGGATTGGATTGGATTGGATTGGATTGGATTATGATTAGTAGTAGTAGTAGTAGTAGTAGTAGTAGTAGTAGTAGTAGTAGTAGTAGTAGTAGTAGTAGTAGTAGTAGTAGTAGTAGTAGTAGTAGTAGTAGTAGTAGTAGTAGTAGTAGTAGTAGTAGTAGTAGTAGTAGTAGTAGTAGTAGTAGTAGTAGTAGTAGTAGTAGTAGTAGTAGTAGTAGTAGTAGTAGTAGTAGTAGTAGTAGTAGTAGTAGTAGTAGTAGTAGTAGTAGTAGTAGTAGTAGTAGTAGTAGTAGTAGTAGTAGTAGTAGTAGTAGTAGTAGTAGTAGTAGTAGTAGTAGTAGTAGTAGTAGTAGTAGTAGTAGTAGTAGTAGTAGTAGTAGTAGTAGTAGTAGTAGTAGTAGTAGTAGTAGTAGTAGTAGTAGTAGTAGTAGTAGTAGTAGTAGTAGTAGTAGTAGTAGTAGTAGTAGTAGTAGTAGTAGTAGTAGTAGTAGTAGTAGTAGTAGTAGTAGTAGTAGTAGTAGTAGTAGTAGTAGTAGTAGTAGTAGTAGTAGTAGTAGTAGTAGTAGTAGTAGTAGTAGTAGTAGTAGTAGTAGTAGTAGTAGTAGTAGTAGTAGTAGTAGTAGTAGTAGTAGTAGTAGTAGTAGTAGTAGTAGTAGTAGTAGTAGTAGTAGTAGTAGTAGTAGTAGTAGTAGTAGTAGTAGTAGTAGTAGTAGTAGTAGTAGTAGTAGTAGTAGTAGTAGTAGTAGTAGTAGTAGTAGTAGTAGTAGTAGTAGTAGTAGTAGTAGTAGTAGTAGTAGTAGTAGTAGTAGTAGTAGTAGTAGTAGTAGTAGTAGTAGTAGTAGTAGTAGTAGTAGTAGTAGTAGTAGTAGTAGTAGTAGTAGTAGTAGTAGTAGTAGTAGTAGTAGTAGTAGTAGTAGTAGTAGTAGTAGTAGTAGTAGTAGTAGTAGTAGTAGTAGTAGTAGTAGTAGTAGTAGTAGTAGTAGTAGTAGTAGTAGTAGTAGTAGTAGTAGTAGTAGTAGTAGTAGTAGTAGTAGTAGTAGTAGTAGTAGTAGTAGTAGTAGTAGTAGTAGTAGTAGTAGTAGTAGTAGTAGTAGTAGTAGTAGTAGTAGTAGTAGTAGTAGTAGTAGTAGTAGTAGTAGTAGTAGTAGTAGTAGTAGTAGTAGTAGTAGTAGTAGTAGTAGTAGTAGTAGTAGTAGTAGTAGTAGTAGTAGTAGTAGTAGTAGTAGTAGTAGTAGTAGTAGTAGTAGTAGTAGTAGTAGTAGTAGTAGTAGTAGTAGTAGTAGTAGTAGTAGTAGTAGTAGTAGTAGTAGTAGTAGTAGTAGTAGTAGTAGTAGTAGTAGTAGTAGTAGTAGTAGTAGTAGTAGTAGTAGTAGTAGTAGTAGTAGTAGTAGTAGTAGTAGTAGTAGTAGTAGTAGTAGTAGTAGTAGTAGTAGTAGTAGTAGTAGTAGTAGTAGTAGTAGTAGTAGTAGTAGTAGTAGTAGTAGTAGTAGTAGTAGTAGTAGTAGTAGTAGTAGTAGTAGTAGTAGTAGTAGTAGTAGTAGTAGTAGTAGTAGTAGTAGTAGTAGTAGTAGTAGTAGTAGTAGTAGTAGTAGTAGTAGTAGTAGTAGTAGTAGTAGTAGTAGTAGTAGTAGTAGTAGTAGTAGTAGTAGTAGTAGTAGTAGTAGTAGTAGTAGTAGTAGTAGTAGTAGTAGTAGTAGTAGTAGTAGTAGTAGTAGTAGTAGTAGTAGTAGTAGTAGTAGTAGTAGTAGTAGTAGTAGTAGTAGTAGTAGTAGTAGTAGTAGTAGTAGTAGTAGTAGTAGTAGTAGTAGTAGTAGTAGTAGTAGTAGTAGTAGTAGTAGTAGTAGTAGTAGTAGTAGTAGTAGTAGTAGTAGTAGTAGTAGTAGTAGTAGTAGTAGTAGTAGTAGTAGTAGTAGTAGTAGTAGTAGTAGTAGTAGTAGTAGTAGTAGTAGTAGTAGTAGTAGTAGTAGTAGTAGTAGTAGTAGTAGTAGTAGTAGTAGTAGTAGTAGTAGTAGTAGTAGTAGTAGTAGTAGTAGTAGTAGTAGTAGTAGTAGTAGTAGTAGTAGTAGTAGTAGTAGTAGTAGTAGTAGTAGTAGTAGTAGTAGTAGTAGTAGTAGTAGTAGTAGTAGTAGTAGTAGTAGTAGTAGTAGTAGTAGTAGTAGTAGTAGTAGTAGTAGTAGTAGTAGTAGTAGTAGTAGTAGTAGTAGTAGTAGTAGTGGTAGTGGTAGTGGTGGTAGTCGTAGTGGTAGTGGTAGTGGTGGTAGTCGTAGTCGTAGTCGTAGTCGTAGTCGTAGTCGTAGTCGTAGTAGTAGTAGTAGTAGTAGTAGTAGTAGTAGTAGTAGTAGTAGTAGTAGTAGTAGTAGTAGTAGTAGTAGTAGTAGTAGTAGTAGTAGTAGTAGTAGTAGTAGTAGTAGTAGTAGTAGTAGTAGTAGTAGTAGTAGTAGTAGTAGTACAAAAATGTGATTTGCTGATGTTTCAGTGCTACTCGAGGTCACATTTTGTTATGCCAACAACAGCGTTATAGGTAATGTAATCGTCATCATCTACATCTTTTAATGTCTCACTCTCGATTTCTTTAATTCCTTCTTCGATTTCTTCGTCACTTAAGTGGTACAGCATACTTGTGTACCGACCCCGAAACATTTCATACAACTTGGATTTTGTCACACTCCAGGGAAACGTGAACTTCTCTTGAGAGATTTTTCCCTGCAAGTTTATCTCTCGCAGTGACCGTTCACTATCACTTACTCTTTTAAAGTAGTGGCGCATGCTCCAAGTATTTGTCGCCATTTTGAACATGGGATGACCAGTACTTATCCCGTCAAATTGAATAAAACTACCACCAGGACGGAGAGAACGGACTATGCCCTTATACACAGCATCGAGATCAGCAAAGTGATGTGCGCTGAATGCAATAACGACTTTATCAAAACACTGGCTGATTTTTGGATCGGAGAAAAATTCTTCTGCCGTTTTCTGCACGGTGTAAATCCCTTTCCTTTTTCGAGCCACTTCTTGCATTTCTGCACTAGGATCCACGCACCAGACAGGATTGTTTAGTCCAAACGACGTGAAGAGGTTCTCAGCAAAAAGACCTGTTCCACTGCCAATGTCGGCCACAATGTGCTGCGGCTTCAAGTCCAAAGACGTCTTCAGGAAGGGAATGAATCCTTCATAGAGTTCTTGGTAAAAATATTCGTACATGCCAGCCACTGAGCGATAATGATCTGGGGCCGGAAAAAAATTGCAAAAGGTATAAAGGCTTTATTACAGTTTGCTAAAAAATAAAACGCATTTGAATTTTCAGATGTGAGGAAAAGATGCAATGCGGGGATGATTACGTTAATCTCTGGTTTTTGTAGCATGAGGCTCTTAAGAGAATTGCTACCTCCCCTAGATGGGATGCTTGTCCATTTCACATCAATGTTACCATCCCCTCCCCTCCCGGGAAATTTTTTCTTGTTGCCCCAACAAATTATTTGCCCAGTCCCCGTGGGTGGAAGTGAGAGGCGCGCTGGCCTTCATGGTTATTATGCTGGACTCCAGATCGAGCAGTCTGGGTTCGAGCTCTGGCCGGGGCACTGAGTTGTTTTCTTGGGCAAGGCACTTTACTCTCACAGTGCCTCTCTCCACCCAGCTATATAAAAGTTTTCAATTAAATTTATTTATGAGTAGTTTCACTAGCAGCCTTTTGGCTTTGTTGGTGTTGATATAAGGGATCCCAAATAGATTGGTTCCCTCTCCAATGATGGAAAATCCGTGGGTAAAATGGGAATGTGCAATGTCTCTGGGGGTAGGGTGGGTAGTAGCCTGCAAACAGGCTCTCTTTGGGGGTGGCGAAGCCGCGAGTTACGGCGAGCGGAGTGAGCACGCGAGGAACGAAAAGTTTCTCTCGTTGCTCACGGGCCCGCTCATGACCTCCAAAGAGAGCCTGCTCGCAGGCTAGGAGGGTAGGGGGGTGTAGATGTAAAAGTTAGATGTTAAGGCTAGTTGTTACATTGTGTAATAACGTCGAGGAACTGACAAAAAGGAATGCAACCACGTGAACCACAAGGAAGAAAAAAACATAGGCAGGCAATGCGTACAAGAGTTCATTTTTTTGAGAAGCGATTTTAGACTTTGGGTAGTCAGCACTCTTTCAGCTAAGATTTGCTTCGTTCAAAACGTAAATTTTCATTCAATTGAAAGGAAAAACTAATTTAATTATAAAAATTGTCACAGAATGAGACGTTCTTATTCTGTTGCAGTTCTCGATCGTGGTTAATTTGATTTTAACAGCAAATCATTCAAAATAAATACAAAATGAAATACCAATTATATGAACAAAAGAGCGGGGTCACTGCGTTATGTTCTCAGGCAAGACACTTTACTCTCATAATTTCTCTCCCCCCCCCCCCCCCCCAGGTGTATTCTAGTAAATGGGCACCGGTGAATTTAGTGCTGGGGGTAACCCTGCAATGGGCTAGCATCCCTTCCAGGGAGGAGTACAAATACCTGAATACTCCTAGTCACTCAATGCTACGCAAACCAAGGGATAAGCTCCGGCGGTATATGAGAATTTAGTCCGATGCACCCCTTATATTTTTCTTACCAAGTTCAATAAGAGCATCCAGAGCGCACGATGGCCAAACGAGGCCGAGAATTTGAACTGGAGAATTGGAAGAGATGAATGAGAGACAACGACCACTTTAAAAATTCCATTTACCTACTAGAAGATGGTTTTCCATGTTCTATTAAAGAAATAGAAAATGCATCCGAGTGCATTGTTGAGTTATATAAGCACGCGGGAATTTTTAAGAACATGAGAGAAGTGCATAGAGAAGCACGAGGCGCAGCCGAGTGCTTCTCGCACTTCTCGAGTGTTCTTAAAAATTCCCAAGTGCTTATATAACTCAACAATGCACGAGGATGAGTTTTTTATTTCTTTTATAAAATGCTAAGGAAATAGCGCGCGCTCAAACTCGTTACGTAAGCAGCGTGCTTTATGGAACTATAATGAACTCGAACTGACCAATCACAGCGCGCGCAATTACTCGAACATTTTATAAAAAAAAATAATGCCCGCTAGAATTCCATTGCGTGTATACAGCAGCTATATTCTAATTATTGATGTTTCAGTGTTACTCCAGTTCAAATTTTGTTATGCGAAATACATAGTTACAGTTGATGCGTTCGTCATCCTTTACATCTTTGAATGTCTCGTTCTCGAGTTCTTTAATTCCTTCTTCGATTTGTTCGTCACTTAACTGGTAAAGCATACTCATATATCGACATCGAAACATTTGATACAACTTGGATTTTGTCATACTCCAGGGATAGGAGAACTCTTCTTGGGAGACTTTTCCCTGCAGATTTATTCCTCGTAATAACTTTTCACAATCGTCTACTCTTTTTGAATGCATGCTCCACGTATTTCCCGCCATTTTGAACATGGGATGACCAGTGGTTAGCGTATCAAATTGAACAAAAGAACCACCGGAACAGAGAGAACGGACTATGCCCTTATAAACAGCATCGGGATCAACAAAGTGATGTGCACTGAACACTGCTACGATTTTATCAAAGCACTGGCTGATTTTTGGATCAGAGAAAAATTCTTCTGCCGTTTTCTGGACAGGGTAAACCCCTTTCCTTTTTCGAGCCACTTCTTGCATTTCTGCACTAGGTTCCACGGACCAAACAGGATTGTTTAGTCCAAACGATGTAAAGAGATTCTCAGCAATAAGACCTGTTCCACTGCCAATGTCGGCCACAATGTGCTGCGGCTTCAAGTCCAGACATGTCTTCAGGAAGGGAATGAATCCTTCATAGAGTTCTTGGATTAAATAATCGTACATGCCAGCCACTGAGCGATAGTGATCTGGGGCCGGAAAATTATAAAAGGTTTATAAGGCCTTTTCACAGTTTGTTAAGAAACAAAATGCATTTGAATTTTCAGATGTGAGGAAAAGATGCAATGCGAATGATTATGCGTATCTCTGGTTTTTGTAGCACAAGGCTCTTAAGAGAATTGCTACCTCCCCTGGAAGGGATGTTGTCCATTGCCCATCGGTGGTACCATCCCCCCCTCCTTCGAGGACATTTAGCCTTGTTGCCCGAAAAATTATTTCCCAGTACCCACGGGAAGAAGTGAGAGGTGCGCTGGCCTTCATAATCAGATGTGAGGAAAAGATGCAAAAGAAATGCTGAGTAGCATGACTTGGATGGGATGCATGTCCATTGCCCATCAAAGGTACCCCCTCCCCCAAGCAATTTGGTTTGTTGCCCCAACAAATTATTTGCCCAGTACCCATAGGTGGAATTGGTAGGTAACTGCACTGAACTGCGGATCAAGCATTCCGGGTTTGAGCTCTGGCCAGGGCACTGCGCTGTGTTCTTGGAGAACACTCTACTCTTATGGTGGCTCTCTCCACCCAGGTGTATAAATGAGTACTGGTGAATTTACTGCTGGGGGTAACCCAGCGATGGACTAGCATCTCGTCCAAAGAGTGTGGAAATACTCCTAGTCGCTTCATGCTACGAAAACAGGGATAAGCTCTTGCCTAATGTGCAGACTTATCCTCCCCTATAGGTGGAGAGATGCACAGTAGGAGTAAATTGATCAAGAACGTGACACAGTAATCCTGGATGGGGCTACTTCCATTATTATTGAGAGCTAACCGTAAACAGGTACTTTGACAAAGTGTGGTTCCAAAAAATGTCCATACCCTCCCTGTGGATGGCCAATGGAAATTCCCAGTGGGAGGGGGGAAGGGTCTAAAAACCAAAATTTTATAGGAAAGTATGAATCTAAACTGGAGTTTCAAGAGGCGAGGTAATAAAACCTCTGTGGGGGGTAGTATGGACATTTTCTGGAACAACACAGTAAATTTATGTGATGATGCTGATACCTTCTACATGAGATTGTTCCTGGTACTTGTCCATCATTAGTTGTAAATATACCAGCCCTGCAAACATAATGATGGAGAAATTACATAATTGTCTTTGCAGCTCTCCTGAAGCTTCCATAACATGATGGAAGAGATATTAGATAATCTTAAAAAATTATAGGGGATGAAGCGGAAAATTAGATATGTAAACGAACAAGCAAAATGGTGGTCTGTTGTCACGAACTGAATAAAATGAGAAGGAATGAAAACTTGATTCTACACTTCTTTAAAATTTAAGTCATTCGAACAACTGCCAAAAGAGAAGTCCTCAAATCCCCCAGTAAAAATCTAAGTGCAAAATAAAGTTGTGTGATTCTTTGATCTATAATTATTAATTTACTTATCTTAAAGGTCAAGCTGTTAGAATTGTAATTATGTATGATAATTTATGCTGTTACATAATGGACTCTGATTAGTTAAGTTAATTAGATGCACTCCATGTGCTCCTGCCACGTTGTTTACTAGTCTGTTCGGTTTCGAAGCTACGTGATGTAAGGGAAACTTCATTAAATATGACAAGGGGGGAGGGGATGAAGATATTGAGGGGGCTCTAAAAATTTTTAGACACCTGAAGGGGGACTCTGAAAAAATTGTTGGGCTAGGAATCGGTAATTGAGTCATGCAAAACAAGATGATTAACGAATCATGCCTTTAATATTCAACTCTTCATTCATGATCATGGGTCACCTGTAAAGTTAAAAATTGCTTTAATGTGCATGCATGCATGTGAAAAGATGTTGAAACTGGGGATCACGAATCACGAAAAAGTAAAAGCTTCAATCACGTTTCACGGAAATATAAATTACCCCAATCACGCTTCAGATAAAAAGTATAGGGAACCCTGATCTGACTCGGAAGAATCAAAACGTTTCCATTTTCTTTCGATTAATTCCGCTGATGACGCCGTCGCTTACGCCTAACGACATCATGTCATCATGTTCCTTCTATGCCATAATACACTCTTTTTCTTTTATAAGAACCATTTTTATAAGAACGTTGAGGGTGAGATTTGCCTCAAATTTTAAGAAAATGTATGGGCAAAAATAAGAACATCCTCAGGCTCAGCCAAATTTTACGCGTTCTTATAAAAAAATAAGAGTGTGTGTTGTGTTGTTCACACTAGTGGTGACATATAACAACAACGTGAAACGTTTACTACATTTGCGTGACCTCCTCGTCACGTTGTTCTGTAGCTAGCGTGACCAGGCCTTACGCTCAGTGAAACTACTAGGTTGTCGGAGTCGCAAGCAGAAGCGAAAGGACAAACCAATCACAACATTAGTTCTTGTGCCATTCGAGTGTTTCCTTTCTGCTTGCAACTCCGACTATATCTAGTTTTCACTAGATCATAAGCGACGAAGTCGTAATGGCAATCGGAACTCCGCTTCCGACTTCGTCGGTTTGATTTTCTCTAGATCGCAACGCTCTTCGCTTCTGATATGACTTCGAATCCGTCGCTACTGAAAAAAATAACACCTAGTAGGCCTACCTTTTGGTGATGACTTAGAAACGATCACGTACTCAGCGTGTTCGAACCGTGTGCAACGTTGCACGAACTCGACACGAACTAATTATTTGGTCGGAATAAATTATGCTTTGAAGACCTTGTATACCGACCTAATGCATAAATTAATGTGCCGAGCCTTATGCATAAATTACTGAATACATTTCTCTCATACACGATACTTTACCGATTAGAGAATAATTTTCCCTTGGAAGTTTGAGATATCGGGGTTCAACTGTACATGACCGTATATCTTTTAAATGTAACCTAGCCAATATAACCACCCAGGCAATATTAGGCCTGTTCCACTTCCAAGGTGCTTGGGCTTAAGTCCATTGATTTCCCTGAACAAGTAGTCGTATTTATGAGCCATAGAATACTCGACTGGACTTTGGACTCTGGATCGAGGGGTTTGACGACGCGTGGTCACTGTGTTATGTTCCTGGACAACTTGCCCAAGAACATAAGAAAGGGCGGCGGAGCGTATTTTTAAAGGGGGGGGGGGGGGGGGGGGAGGGGGCGTTAAAAACGAGCGCCGAAGGCCTGACCTTGTACGCTGGGGTGTGTGCGGCATCCTCCCTCAGATAAGTTTGAAATCTAGAGACTCAGAAACGGTGTTTTCAACCTTCAGCATGAAATATTTCTAAAAAAAATAAAACCTGAATAAGTGTAATATGACAGAAAAAAAACATTTTGGAAGTTTTGTGAGCTTGATACATATTTTTCAGCCTTTTACAATATATCCCTGCCTTAGTACACTTACCTGTGTGTGTGAGGAAGTACATGTACGAAAACACGAAAAGTTTCCGACAGGTTTTGAACAAGGTTGTAGCTTTGTAAATTCTCGTCACTAAATGAAGCAAGTACGATTCAAGTACGTTTTCTTTTTTTATTATTATTTTGTTCATACTAACCTTACAGTAAAACAAAAATATAATGTAATCGTCGTACTGAAAAAGTGTGTGTGGGGAGGGGGGCTTAAGCCCCGTCAGCCCCCCCGCTCTGCCGTCTGTGGCAAGACATTTAACTCTAATAATTCCTTTCTCCACCCAGATGTATAGTAGTAAAAGGGTACCAGCGAATTTACTGCTGAGGGTAACCCTGCGATAGACTAGCGTCTCATCTAAGGAGGAGTACATTAATACCTGAATACTCCTAGTCGAGACTTAACCTAAAGGCTGTTTTCCCGCCGCTTAACTTGGGTTTAATGCAAATATTTTGCTCGCGTTCTAAGCAATCCAAAAGCTCTATGCTTATCTCACAAATCTATGTTTAGTTAGCGATGTTTTGTAAATTTTTGGGGATGTTTGGGAAGAGATAGTTTTACTCAAAGGATTAGTAAAATTTGGAGAAATAAGAAATATTAAAGATTTAATGTGATTGTAAAATTAGAATTTGAAGTTAAAAATTAGTAGATGGACACCAAAACAGTCCCCTGACAACCTGGGATGCTCTTGTGTTGGGGTCAACTGTCTGTTGGTGTTTCAAAAATAGTTTTCTTTCTTCTTTCCCTCCTTTAAACCTATTAAAATTTCACTCAAATTCAGCTAAAACCCCACCTTAATTTGCATAAATTAGAGTAGAATGTCCACAAAATTCTGACAATTAAAACAATTTTTTATCAGTAAAGATGGGGGGACACGACTAGAACTTTACTCATGCATACCAAAGATCGTGTCACTGGTGTTGCACTAATCAATATTGTCATGGCAACAGTGTCTCATTCAAAAAGAACTCTGCTGGACATGCACAGATATGCAGACAACAGTTTACAATGCAACTTTTTTTTACAAGTAATTAGTAGATTTTAACATAATTTGCCTCCACGAGCATCACTGAAATTTGAAAATTTATAAAGTAACCACTTTTCTGTCGAACGGTTTATGGGGCAGTAACTGAGTAATAAATATTTTAACTGCTTTGGAACTGTTAATGCACAGTACACAAGAAATCTTTCCATTGGATAAAGTATAGAGAATGTGGTGCTTGATCAGGGATGAAGTCAAGAACTTACTAGAACTTCAATCTCTAATACCTTCCTACCAAGGCACTCAGAAAAAGCTGAAACACAGATTGAAGTTTTCTCTTCCTTTTTGACTTTCCCGGCATGTTACAGAAACCGAGAGCTTGGAACATGTCGCATCTCAGAAAATTAACTGAGCCCACAGTCCACGATAAGGCTGTTGCCTGGCAGCATGATGACGTATACACATGGTGTTGAGCTGTCAATGTTTGTGCTATTTTATGATTGGACAAGGAGGGTCGTAAACTCTTTGGGGGGTTTCCACGAGAATCCGTAGACAGGCTTGTTTTTCCTGAGGCAGAGTTCAGCTCAATGCACTACAGTTATCCATACATGTCATCGCTCAACTTGATATCGCTGGAGAAATGTTGTCCGGAAAGGTGATTCTTTATTGAGGATTATAAATGAAGGTGTTCTGTGCCTTACCAGCAACCTGAATATAAAGACACAAAAGACAATCTCTCGTAGAAAAAGGTTCATGTGTATTTGAATCTCGATTTACCGTCAGTCATTTTGGCCCATGGTGGAAACTCCCCATATATTGGGATGGGGTGTGCGGCGCACTTCTGAAACCCTTACTCAATTTTACATCAAATTATGCGATCTTGAACCCCACCTTTTTCAAACTTCACACCAAAATTGATAACCTATTTAAGGCCTGGGTCACCCAGGAACTGCTTCGGTTTGTGTAAACATTTGACAAGGTCTTCAAATTCTTGACATTCTCGAGGGATGAAAAATAGCAATAGCAAAGAATAGCTACTTTCAACAATTTCACCTCCCTGCAGACTAAAGTATACAAACCATACTCTATTTAAGACGAAAATGGCCAAAATCTTTACCCTAGCCAGTCTGCTATCAAAACCTTAACTTGTACCACAGGCTTACCCATCCCACTTACCTTGAGTCTGAAAGAACATCCTTTAGGCAACTGTTATGTTTCACCAGACATAGTTTTTCACCAGTACAGTCCTCAAAATAAACCTAGATGGCATAAGGAGAGAAATAGAGAAATACTAAAAAAAGAAGAAAACTTAGGGTGTAATAATAAAATTAGACTATGAGCAATCTCTTTCTAGTGCAGAATGCACTTTTGGGGTGCTTGTGCGAGTTATCGTCCGGTAATCCACAAATGCGCTAAGGTGTAAACTTTAATAATCAATTAATTTATTATTGTTCTGAAAGGGGTAAGGGGTGGGTAGTACCTGACTGTATGCACTAGGTAAAACGTAGAGTATATCTACATTTGTAATTTAGATACATGCATGTAATTTGCAGAACTTTATCGTAACCCTCATAACATATGTGACCTAGTGCGCATGTGACCACACTTTTTCTGTATTTCTGTTGGGTTCATGCCTCTGACTATGCAGTTACTTCAGTCATGCAGTTACCTCAATATTTGCCAGTCTGTATTTTCTTTCTACATCCCACGAGGGCGATTCATCTTCAAACATGGCATACAGGTGGTCGGCAATTCTATAAGAATCATAAAACATGAAGCTAAACTGTCATTTCCAGAGGGGAGGAGGGGGTCAAACCAAGCCACCGACATTTACATGTATTTAGAGGTGCTAATTCTTGTGGCAAGCAAAAGGACAACATATTTGTTTTAAGTAAAAGCATTCTCTGCGCACCTGTCATTCTCATTAAATGAAGATATCAAGTCTGTCTCTTCAAACTCAGGGTAAACGAACACAACTGGCCAGAAGATAACACCAGTACTGTCCATATAAATCTTGATATCCAGACCACCATCAGATATGGGTCCAAAGAGGTCACTGTCCTTCTCCAATTTGACACCTCGAGTCTGAAAAAACAAGAAATATGTCTAGAATGTAATAAAATTTTACAAATTACAATGGCTAATACATTGTTACAGTACTGCTTATACATCCTGTACCATAAAAGCTCTAATAGCAAATACTCCCTTCCTTAAGTGCTGCATGCCTGTCTAACAAGCCCCTCTCTCGAACTCTTGTCATAAACCTCCCCCCCCCCCCATATTAAGCTCCTCTCTTATGTGGAAAGTTGGGTAGATCATACCTTTTCGGGAACAATAACAATGGTAAATTTATGCTTTTAACCTGAAGTGTTTCATTCACCTGGCAGATTCTTTGGGTGCCTTGTAATTGACTGTTTTTTTTTTAGGGGGAACACTGCTCAAATTTGAGAATTGACTACATTTCCGTTAACAATTAATGCTATCAAAAAATGATCACCACAATTGAATTAGATAAAGATGGAAATGTGATATGCCCAGTGTTGTCATTGATGATAGCAACGTAATAATGTCATTATGTTTTTCAATTCCTTTATATTCCTCGGCACCAGGAGATTTTTTTGAAAATTGCTCATAGGGAGCTCGCACCTTCTATAGCTGCCTCAATGTTGGCAAAGTTTGAACAAATTCTATGAGAGTGCTTTCCAGTCGAGCCACCTTAACAGCACGAAAACATTAGACAGCCCACTTTTTATTTCTTTTTAGGTACCTTGACTGATTTATAATTTGAAATAATCCCACTCCAAAGCAATATTATATTTAATTATCGTTATTTTTCTTTGTCATGTTACACCACACACCTTCACTGCTGATAGCAATGCCTCTGCTTCAGATTTCTCTTTCTTTTCCTTCAGCAGGGCTTTCCGTTGATCTCTCAATACTCTTTTCTGCTCAGCAAGAGACTTGTTTCTAATCTCCAACAACCTCTTGTTTTGTGCTTCAATCTTTTTACAGTTAAAAATTAAAACTGACAAAATAATGCAAACTGGAACTGAATAGTCAAATTATTGATAAAACAGCAACCTTTTTACTTGGCATGGAAAAGACTACTAGGTATATATTTATCTGCAACGGTGGTCATGGTTGCTTATGGGAGCAGCTGCTTACAAGGACCTTAATAACAGAACTTGAGTAATAATAAATTCAATCGTATTATGTCTGAAACTTTCACCTTGCATTTCCTAAAAAGTTAAAAGTTGTCTAATTACCTGGATTTTCCGAGGTTATAAATAGCTTTAAATCAATGTTTCAACCAGTTTGCTGGTCTTCTTCAAGCTTGATGATCTAAAATGTCAATATGGCAGATTGTTATTTTGCTTATTATGCTTATATCTTCATTACAGGAATAAAACGATCCGCCATATTGACATTTTAGATTATCAAGCCTAAAGAAGACTAGTGAAACTGGTTGAAACATCGATTTAAAACTAATTTTAACCTTGGAAAGAAACCCAGTAAGTAGACAACTTTTAACAATCAAATCAAACTGGGTTTTACAACTATTGGTGGTCATACTGGAGGAGGGGGGTGAATAGGGGTATGCAAATCCACCGATCCGTGCTATTGTTTGGCCAAATCTGTCAATCCGCCACTAGTTTCATTAAAATATGAATACGCATTACTTGAAAAGTTTGTGTGGTATAGTTTTACTACAAGATCCTACAACAAATGGTAGATGATGTTTTTATACAATTTTTTTTAACAAGTTTTGTTTTATCGCTTCTTTGTGCAACAATTCCGCCAACATACCGACGAAGACCGACGAAGACCGACTAAAGTGATCCAATCCAGGCCAAAATTTTCAGCTAATCTGCAATCCGCTCCACTTTCGAAATCCGCTTAATCTATCTCAAAAATCCGCAATCCATGCTCATTTTAAGGCCAAATCCATCAATCTGTGAACCTATTCACCCCCTCCTGGAGCTAATGACCACTTACAAGAGTGATCCCAAGAAGAGCTTCAACTGTAGTATACGTGTAGTAGAAAGAGCCATTCATAACAGGGAAGTGAATAAACTTAATTGGTCACAGAAGAATGTTAACATCAAGGATACCGCTAATCCATCATCACACCATCTTACTGCATCTTCATATTTTTGAAGCTCCATGCAGGCACTTGCACCTAAACAATGCATGTAACATTAATTTTTCTTATTTGGTGGCTCTTTTCTGTCATTTACAAAATTGAATTCAAATGCCATGACACACAGCACAGCTATTTTTGTATGTTTGCGAACCATTAGCTATGGACAGTATAGGTTATTACAAAGTAGAAAGTAGAAACTTGCGCTTATTTTGAATAATATATTTTGGAGCTAAAAATTGTACTAGCCAAACCGGGCGAGTGATCTGTGATTTATACTCGCCTAAGAGTTTTGACACTCGCCTGGGCGAGTGGGCGAGCGCTAATGTCTAACCCTGTTATAGCATTAAATACATGATGACTCGATTACAAGTGGGCCCTAGTTAAATTGTACCTTAGCTTGAATACTGTTTTTAAAGAAAGTAAACAATTTAAACAATAGATTGGATTTAAATAGAAAGTCGTGTAGATAGATCCACTGACCCCTTAAAATAGCCTTCACGTAAGTTGGTTGCAACTTCTTGGCAGTTGTTGCATCGTTGAGTGCACTCCGATTGTTTCCTGGCCAAAGCAAAAAACAAAAAGAAAAGAAAAGAAAAGAAATTCCATTTTACCCTTGACGCACAAATGTAGAAAAAATTAAATTTAAGGTAAAGTCTGAGATGTTTGAACCTCGTGGCCCATGAGACTGGAGCTCATTCTGAATTCAATAGTATAAAACGACTAGGAGTAAATATTCTACTCCCTCCTGGATGGGATGCTAGTCAATCACAGGGTTACCCTAGCATGTAAATTTGCCATTATCTATTTATACACCTAGGTGGAGAGAAGCTCTGTGGGAGTAAAGTGTCTTGCCCAAGAACACATGGCAGTGACCCTGGCCAGGGCTCAAAGCTGGACCACATAATCTGGAGTCCAACACACTAACCATTAGGCCAATGCATTTCCAACTTAAACTGACTTACCCAAACACAACTGTGCTGTTGCTCTGTTTGTGTAGAGAATGGCATTCAGACTAGGGTTGTCACACTTGATTTTGATCCCCTCTGTGTATGCTACAATAGCTTCCTTGAATTGTTTTCTGTTGTATTCATAATTACCATCTTCTTTGTATGCTTCTGCTCTTGCTGTAAAAAAAAAAGAAAATAGAAAAGGAAAATGAGTTGGACTCAGTGCCCAGATGCGAGTAATACGCAATACACTTTGCTTGGTAACTTTTAGGGAACTTTTCATTTTCCAAGCAACTTTTTTCCCCCTGTGAGTAACATTCTGAGCAACCAGCACCTGTTCTCAGCAATTAGAGCAGCCTCCGACAGGATTAAAGATACGGTATACTGTAAAATTCCAGTTATAAGCCCTGGGCTTATAACTGGTGTTTTTGGGTGGGCTTATAAACAGAGGGGCTTATATCCGGGGGGCTTATAAGCAGAATAAAAAAACATTTTGAAATGAGCCATAGCAGTGTTGATTGAAATACGTTTTTAAGTTAAAAAGCCATATTATAGCGATATTTAGCCCTGTTTAGTACTGTCATCCAGCAATAGGGGGGCTTATATCCGGGGACAGGACTTATAGCCAGATCTATTGTTTTGTTTCCAGGTAGATGGGCATGTAACCGGGGGTGGGGCTCATAACCAGACTTTTACAGTATTTTAAGCTTACCTATAGGGTCTTCATCCTCATATTTCAAAGCTTGAAGGGCTGCTAAGGCTGGGTTATTGTCTATTTCTTCTTGTGTTGGGGCTTTTGTCATAAAAGCAGGGACCTTTTCAAATTCCTACCGAAGAAATAGAGGCGACAAGGGCTGCTTTTATAGTGTACTAAGTCACAAGACCGGTGCAGGACCAAAAATTAATGTTCAATTACAAGTGCTGCATTGCTAAACCTGATCCTCCTATAAAGTGGATTAACCTCTCTTTTAGGCAGACTAAAGAAAACATATTAAGATCCCAATGGTGTCCAATTTTGGAAGTGTCGACTATAAGGTCTTACAGAAGACTCAGTTTATTTAATATAAACAAAATTAAAGACTTCGCTTGGCGGCTTAGCAGCTTTACACGTGTTCGACATTTTTGCTAAATAATTACTTTACCTCTTCCCAGTTTTCCTCTTTGAATTCAATTTCACGCTTTTTCCCATTTGATTTCTTTTTAAGAGACTCGATGTACTCATCAATTTCTTTGTCAAGTTCCATAGCCTTTTTCGAAGCCTCAGCTGCTTTCTTGTCCGCCATGTTGTGTAAGCAACTCGTAAAGGACTGGTAGCTAGAGCTAGCTAGGTAAGGAAGAGAAGACGGCTGACATTTCAGACGTCTATATTACATTTTTTCCTCATCTTTTCCGCATTTTTTATTTTTTTCACATTTATTTATTGTCAGCAGTGATGTAAGAGCTGTTTGACTCTGTATGGTGGCCTTCAGCTCAGGTGAAACACACTGCCTTGGAGAATATGTCTCGAGTTTCAGTCGGGGGTAAAGGGGCGGAGGGGGGGGGGGGGGGTGGAAAGCATGTCAGCAGTTACCTTATTCAGCTTATTCAATATTGCTGGTTTGCATTGTCACGCTATAAAAAAGTAAACTAGGAACCGTTCAACGATAGAAGTCAAGGAAATGAAATGTTTTAACAGGCTAACATTGGGAAAACTTCTGTGGTACGCCGTTTCTGAATTATTTGCCAAAACATTCACGCGACTTTATAGAGCTTTGTATGGAGACGTGACAAGGCGGAAAAACCGCTGATTGGCTGAGCAAAATGACGCAATGGACGCTGCTTAACAGTAATGCGCCTGCGCGTGTTTTGATATGTTTTGGATTTTTTGATAAAAACATGGCGGACGTGCACGAGGCAAGTTGCGTGAATACGCAAAGATGCTGGATCTCACTGATCTTACAAATAACCTACGATCGATTTTATGAAGAAGGTTGCCCTGTTTATTGGTCATTGACTTTTGCATATTGAGTGGCTTCTAAAGAAGCCGTTTTTAGTCGTCATTCAGGCGTTCTTGGAGTTCCACGTGTCTTCAGCCGGAGTGTGCCGTTGTTTACGTGGTCTTCTTGTCTGATCTGTTGATCAGCCTATTGTCTCGATGAGGCAATGCTGAGAATCGGAGAACAGCTTTCTCCTGTATCTTAATAATTCGTTCTTTGAATTACTTTTCATCGAATTTTGACTCGTTCTCTTCATCGTCGGTTTCATCATCCTGGTCGTCGGTGCCATCGTCTTCTTCGGCGGCGTCGAGATGTCATCGTTTTCACCTGCCAGATACCTAAAAAAAGTATTTAAATCAAGACACCTCGTCAGTATAACAGGTTAGTACAATCCTTCAATAACTTGAGCGACTAGAGCTTGTGGTCGTATGTAAAGCTAATGAAGTATATTTACATTATCAGCAAAGTCGTTTCTTCCTGTTTTTGGATTTTATATTAAAAATTACAGTCAAGTGCTGCAATGTTTGCTTTCATTATTTCTAGCAAATTCAGAAATGTTTAACCAAGAAAAAGTTTATTTGGCCAAGCAGGAAAATAAAAACAAAGTCAGTGAGATCATATTATTATTATTATTATTATTATTATATTACAGTTGGTTTGTACGCGGGTGTTGGAGTCAAATAATAATTATTTGACATTATCATTTTTTTTCTTTAACCTTAGATTTTCACAGCTTTGCCTTATGTTGGTCATGTCCAATCTTCTGTACTCTGTTGGCAATGTAGTAAGGTAGCTTGACACAAAGAAGTCGTGTAGCGTGGAAGAAAATTTGTCCAGAATTGATTTCACATCTACTCCTCCTCTGCACTGTTTTACTGCACCATTTTTCATGGTAACTGGGACTGTCCGGTGGAGCCTGTTGATATCTGATGGCAAGGATACCGCTGGTATTTTTTCCTGCACATCCAACAATCCTGTGCACATGTGCCAGGCAGTGCTTGTGGTGGTGGTTGTGGGGTGTTGACATGCATGGATAAAGTGGATGTCGTCTTCAATTAAGAGCAAAAACTGATTTTTCTGTAAAAGATGAGAACACATCTTACTAGCACTTAAGATTACGGCAACGTACAATGCATGATGAGTGTACTTGCATAATTTGGTTTGGTTCCTCTCTGAATCAAGTGCAAAAATAGTTCAGATGTTGGATTTAAATGTAGGTAGTGGAAAAGTTGAATAACCTGTAATTCAATCAGAAGAAAGTTGTATGCTAATATTTGCTGGTATTTTTCTCTCCTGCTTTAACTCCAGGGTTGAGTAGACAAAAATCTCAGTTTGTTGAATACCTGAATATGTTAGAACTTGGATAAAAATAAAATGACCATTTGTTGTGAGTGTGGAACAAAGCAAAATCAAAGTCCCAGGCAGTGATCAAATCCATGTCATCACAGATAACGTTCCAAACAAGGCTGTTTACTTTGTTCATATGTGACAGCACCATGCAGTATGCAGGGTGCGTGTCACATATGAACCTAGTTAATGCCCTTGCTCGCCAAGTGTTTCTTTTAGTTCAGTGGTTAGAGCACCCAACCAGTATCTGGAAGCCATCGATTTTATCCCTTAGGGGACTCAGGTTTTTGCTTTGTCCCATGCTTGCAGCAAAATTAATGGTCATTTCATCTTAATCATTTATTTAATGAGCTTAAAATTTACCATCTTCTTGTTACATTTGCATTAATTCAGTTATAGACTCGAAAAGGGAAACTAAAGAATTGTAATGATTAACTGAAATAAGTATTCTTACTGTCACAGCTTCCAAGATTCTCTTCTTTGTCTCTTGCTTGTTAGCCTCTGCTAATGATTTTTCATAGTTGCGAAGAGTTTTTGGGTGGCAGCTATATCCCATGACCATCCCTGACATCAGTGAATTGTAACTTGCACCACACATTTTGAGATTCAGGCTATTTGCTTTTTGCATTGGGCAAATTTTCTAGAAATAAGCTTTGTGTCTCAGTGTACAAGTATGTTTTATTGAATGATAATGGCTATTTTCCTTTTGAGGAAGTACCCCCTCCCCTTTCTACCCAGTCAGCCAGTGGTGCCCCCATTCAGCTTTGGAAAGGGGTGGGTAGACTGGTGGGTAGGCATTAATAAAGAAACCTAGTCAATTTATTACATGCAAGAGCAGTGAAGTGGATAAAGGTTTATTTTTATATGTCTTTAGAAGTTCAAAAAAAGGCTGGAATAAGAAGCAAAAATATAATATTTTTAGTTGAGTGTATTGTCAATGTTAAAAAAGGATCTTACAGTAATGAATTGTATTGCATTTTTATAGTGCTGTAAGAGAACAAGTATCCAGAACCTGATTTCTATAAAAACTGAAGCTGTGCATCAATGCCACTGTCCTTACTTGTTGAAGCTCCCTCCATTTTGCTCTAGGCATTTCTTTTGACTCATTGAGGATGGAGGTGTAGACCTCATTGAATAAACCTGGTGCATGCATTTCACAAAATTTCTCCATTTCGCTTGGGTCATATAAGTGATGGCCTCCATTCATATAGTGACTCGTCAGTGCTTTATAAAAGCAGTGCACTAATTCACTGAATGCAGGTTTACCTGAAATTCATTGTTGTTTTTGTTATACTCTGTCAGAGCATATTTGTAAGATTATGCATGTAGCTTCATTAGAAGTAGGGAAAATTGTGTGTGCATTAATATATTATTTCAGCAAAAGGCCTTTATAATAATTATGTCTTGTACAAATATGAAACTGTTATGGTATTGTTTTAACTTCGTTTTTTAATGCTATTTCTACTGTCTTACTGATAGTATTAAAATCTTTCTTTTCATTTTTAGCAATGTGGAAAAGTCGATTCCTGTGTCACTATTACCTATCTCACATAACTTGTACAACATTGTGATTTCTGTTGATGGAATAAAGTCAAATGTTCTTCTCAGTATCAGTCAGTAAGTTGGACAGGATAAAAAGTTAACTTACTGACTGTATTTTTTTCTGCTAGCTTTTTGGTCTCAGCTTGGAGCTCATCAATCGTGTTTTGTTTTCTTTGAAACGGGATTTTGAAATGTTCCATTTTAGAAAAGCAAAATTGTATAACAGTTTAAACTTTCCTGAAACAATAACTTTTATAAGAAAACCCTTTTAATGCAGTAAAGCCATTAAAAAACAAAAATGAAACACACCTTTAATGTGGTTATTCAGGTGTGAATTCTTTTCTATGAGCTCTTTATTTTCTTGTTCAAGTGTTTCCAGCTTTTTAAGAAGCTCACACCAGTTAGGTACATCCTTTGGGGAAACCTTTGTGGGGCTCGCTTCATTTTCGCCGCGAGAGTGTTGTCGCTATTAAAACAAATGACAGTAATAATTTCCTACTTGCAAAGGAAAGAAAAGCGAACTGGGAATATCAGTGCAAAACCCTCACCTTTCTGGCAGAAACGTAACACTTGTTGCCAGTTATCCTCTCGTCGCTATCCGCCTGTTTCAAATGGCCAAGACAAATTTTGCCATAACCTGTTTTGACAGGATCAGGCTCTTTAAACACGGCGACCAAACGCTGGGGACAGTTGGTTTGTACCCCAGAGCATGTATCTTCCAACGACCTTTTCGGGAAGCAGCACCCAGGCTGCTGTTTCTGTTTTCTCTCCTCGTCAAAATGTCTTACGCATAGATATTCACCCTCCTCGAAACCGTATTTTTTACACTCATTATTATTCAGGCGGGAAATTTTTCCCCAGCAACCGACGCTACTCAACAAACAGTTTTCTTTGTTCCGTAAACTTCGCGGGGCTTTTGAACAGAACATTATGGAAACAAAACTTTACAGTCTTTTTTTTTTTTACCGTCGCTGTTTTGTTTACAACGGACCCTTTAATTGCCCACAGTGACAGGCGGCTACAAAAACGGCGAGAAAACTGCTGGCCTGTGGCCGGTACGCAGAAAATGGCGACAACTCAACAAGGACAACACAACAACAAGTTTATTAAAAGTAAAATGTTTTAATATAGTCAGGTTCAAATACATTCACTTAAAAGGAGCATTAAACAACAAACAAGGTATAAATCATTGACCTGATCATATATTACAAGATATATAAGGTTTCGATGAAACTGAAAGGAAGATGAATTAGCTTTGTAAAGACGAAGAACTGCTTACCCGAGAGGCAAAACCAGTGCGACGATTTTAACGAAGCCAGGAGGAGAGACTTACATGATTCCTTTGCTACCACATCACATTTACAACTTTGAAAGGCGTTTAAAAAAAGTCATTGGAACGAAAAAAAAGTCATATTTGATATTTTGTGTGGAAATAATCGAACTTTCTACTACGAAAATTCTGACCTTAAATATTCATGGACGGCCTTAAACAACGAGAAATTCTAAGGTCCACTGAATTCCTACCGTCGAGAACAGCTGTCGTCACAGACAGAACAATGATATAGAAAACAGTTACTAAAAAACATCCGATTGTCGTTTAAAAAAACCACACGGAATCCAAAGGGATTGAACTGAAAAGTTGATGGGCAATCGCATCTTGTACTCCAATGTGCGGGCGCAAACTGGACCCCAATTACGTGGCAAAATACAATTTGTCGTCCGCCATTTTGAATTTGTAACGGTCGAGTTTTTCGTAGCGCATGCGCTGTGGTTTTTCCGCCTTGTCTGGAGACGCCATATTGGTGTAGAACTTTGGTATTGTTTCAAAAATTGAATTCTGGACAACTTATGACTCGTGAAGTAAACATACTAGGCAAAAGTTTTTATTCACCAAGTTTGAAGGATAGCTGGGCTAGAAAGAAAGCATTCAGTTACGTTTTTAATCTTCCAAACATTTGCCTATAATTTTTTTCCCGCGAACCGCGGAAAATCATAGACAAATGTATGGAAAATTAAAAACGCAACTGAACGCTTTCTTTCTAGCCCAACTACATTCTTCAAACGTGGTGAATATGAATAAGAACTTTTGCCTAGTATGTATTTTAAACTCTTGTTTGTCTTACTTCAGTGAAAACAAAGCCAGCTTCCATAATTACAGTTTAATCACTTCAATTGTTGCGTCAGAATGACTGCTTTTGTTACTCGTTAATTAACGCGTGCATGTTAAAAGTACAAATGCAAATACGAATAGTTTTGAAAGTAAGATGGGAAATATTGTACATGTTGGGAGACGAGAGAAAGTAAAACCTAATGAAACTCTTGCGACGGTCAGAGCCGCTGGCATTTTTAAAGCGAGAAGAAAAGAATCAAAAAGGAAAACTACAGCGGAGCAAATAGAAGAGATTCTCGAGTGGAAGTTTCGAAGGAAGAAAGACGTTTTTGCTGGCAGCAAACTTGCCACCGTTGACGAATTGCAAGAAAACAACATTGATGATTCAGAGAGCGAAGTTCTTAAGTTTGTCCACAGGTAATTTAGCTAGAATTGTTTTCAATGCTTGGCTAGCTGTAACCTCTGTAAGTTTATCCGGTCTAGTTCAGTTATTCAGTTAAACTTATTCTTGTTTTATGGCAATTTATATTGCCTTTATATCTTATCATGAATGAAGCGTTTTGCATGATTATATTCACTAATTAATAAATCTCTTAATTTCGTAGTGGCAAATAAGTTAAATATTTAATACGGTGTTGTTGGCTTACCGCGGTAGGGCTTAGCTTCTGAATGCATTTATTATTTCTCGTTGCCAAGAAGGGCCAATGCCAGAATTATGTTTTAGCTTTAGTGTAAAGTCTATTACATGGCAAAAATAAGAAATACGCGTTGTCGCAGCTAAACATACCGGTTAAGTTAATTGTAACCTGCACGTAACTTCCATGAACTAAGCCTGTCGAACATTTGATTAAACTCCATCTGTAGTCGTTGTGGTTCTAACTTGTGCATGATCGTATATTTAGTTCTGATTGCCAGCAACGTATATGGAGCTACAGATCCAAATTATACCAGCAATTGTTAACAGCGATGAAAAATATTTATTCTGTGTCAGGTTTAAGATTTTTGTTGAATTTCTACGGATGTTGAAGTGCAGGACATTATTTTCAAATAATACTGGAAATAGCTTTATACTAAGTTTTAAGATATTGCGGTTGTTGATATTGTTAGACTGACTAAATCGATAAAGTAACAGTTACTTTTCTTCATTATCCCCAGAGCGCTCGATTCTTTTGGTCACGTGGTCGTCATAACGACACAAATAAAACTAGTAGCTCTGGGAACGAGAATGGCGCGCGCAATACAAGGGCAACTATATTATTTCGTCAAAATCTATCACAGAACTCTGAAGTTGCGTGAAAGGGACGTAAAACGCGGATAGGTGTTAGTTTATTTCTATTTTTTCTCCAGTGTCAATTTTGGCGATCGGGTAGCCATTCACGATACCAGTGTGGCGTGGAATGCTCTGCGGAAATCGGCCGACCGTGACAAGATAGTCTCACAGCCAATTCAAAGAGAAACTGGGCGGCTTAGAAAAATAGCCGATATGGTTAGGTTTGTTAGAAGAAGCTCAGCTACAGCTCATCTGAGGAAGGTGCGCACGCCCAGTGACGAAATTTCTTACGATGACGCATTTCTAGTGAGTATGAGACGTTGATTCTTCAAGGATTAATTTCTCATTAACTAGTCAGTCAGTCAGTCAGTCAGTCAGTCAGTCAGTCACTCCGTTAATCAGTCAGTGAGTCAGTGAGTCAGTGAGTCAGTGAGTCAGTGAGTCAGTCGGTCAGTCAGTCAGTCAGTCAGTCAGTCAGTCAGTCAGTCAGTCACTCCGTCAATCAGTCACTCCGTTAATCAGTCAGTCAGTCAGTCAGTCAGTCAGTCAGTCAGTCAGTCAGTCAGTCAGTCAGTCAGTTCCTTCCTTCTTTCCTTCCTTCCTTCCTTCCTTCCTTCCTTCCTTCCTTCCTTCCTTCCTTCCTTCCTTCCTTCCTTCCTTCCTTCCTTCCTTCCTTCTTTCCCTTCTGTCCTTTACTTTCAAAATTCGCTTGTGTAGTTAATTTATACTGACTTATTTTCAGCCATATTGGGAAAATCACTGTCATATTTGTCACAATTCCTCCACGGAGGACAGTGTTCTACACACGTGCCGTATCTGTCCACGGGTTTATCACACTGACTGCCTGGAGAGTAGAGGTTACCTTTCAGGAGCCCTAGAACGTGAAACTGTGAAGCTTTCTACAACAGATATCGGCTGGAGTTGTTTCAACTGTGTAAGTATCAATATTAGGTTTAGAAGGCGAATACAAAGTTTGCTTAACCAGTTCCAGGGTGAAGTTACACGCAGGCTCTCAGTGCAGAAACCTGCAAAACGAACGGATGAACTTAACAAGTCTGAAAAGACGAGCGGGACTGGGAAAAGAGAGTGAAAGAAGGGGTCGAATGAAAGTCACCGTTCATTTTCTTTGTTAATATTAATCTCCGTTTTCTTCGTTTTTTCCCTATCAAATGGGTGTCTGGACTTGATTACATAGGTTGTCGAGCTAGAAGCGAGAAAAACGAATGATGATAACAAAATGGTAGCTAAGGTGTGCGTAAGCTCGATTTTCGCCGCTCTCTAGAGTCCAGTCTGTGTTCCCTCCTTTTCGGGAATGAGCGCGGGCTCATTCCCCGAACAGCGGCTGGTAATCGAGCTTAGGCTGTGCGTTTTGTTTCCTGTTTCTCGTTCCACGCTCTCAATAGAAAACATGTATTGTACACAATCTAGCCACACTGCTTGAATACTACGAGTGCTAAATAACTCAATAACTTCGAAGACTGCCAGAGTACGATTGAGGAGTAAAGGTATTGTAATTTTTTGCAGGAAAACTTGTTCGATCTGTTATCTGACTCAGAAAAGATTGATATAATGGAGACATTTGATCGAATGGACACAAATCAAGGTTGGTATATGAATTAATCTTCTCTCTTCTCCTTCAATAAATTGGAAATATATGCCAATTTTGAGAAATATATTATACCTAATTTACAATAAGGCCCTTACGGGCGTGCGCAGAGCCGTCAAATGTCTCTAGTACTCCTAATGCTCCAATCTCGTATCTCGAGTCTTCGTTACTGCGCAAGCCTTACGAAACGAGCGATTCTCAAAATTTCCGTTGCAATTTTAATGCGGCACACATACCAAAACTTACAACTACTTACACTAATGACAACAGGATCGATTTTGATTGGTTTCAAAAACAATATAAATGGCCGGAAGTAAGACAACAAGAAGTTCATCAAGCCATGCTTTTGAAATCTAGACATGCGCAAATTCAACTTCAAATCGGATCTTTCCAGAGTGGCTTGTTTCCCGGCCGCTGGTCAAGAGGAACGAAGACCCTGCGTGTGAGGGTGCTGATACTCTGATCCGTTGCTTCTTTGTGTAAAGCTCGACCGAGCGATCCAGGGTCGCTTTTCTTCCGGTGAAAAGAAGATAGACCCTGGGAACGAAGTTTGCATTTTGTCAGGGGTGGGGGTTGCCCAAGAATTTGGCATAAGGCATTGTACACCTTATTGAGAGAAAACTGAGGAATTAGCCGAAGTATTAATTAAGTAAAATAGCCTTGCTACCTTTTTCTAACCATTTCATTTTAGATTCATTTATAAATAAGGAAGAGTTTTTAGAATACCAGAAAGATTGTTACGAGAAGCTACTTGGGATGGAGATGCCGGGATTTCGCGTGTGTATTGAAGAGCGGACCTTCAACGATATGGACAGGAATAACACAGGTTTTATTGACTGGTGGGAGTACATGATACCGATGTGCGTTAGAAAATTGAAAGAAAGAAGGAAGGTGATTATTATAATTTTTTGTTACAAAAAATTGTGGGGGTGGGGTGGGGTGGGAGATTGGAAAACAATCATTAATTGGGTTTACTACCCTTCCCGCTCATGCTTGATTGGTTCAGGCGCGTTTTGATTGGCATTTGTGATCAGTTTGGCTTTTGGTTTTCAGCGACAATTAATAAAGAAGTATTTTTGGAAATAAGAAACATTTTCCAAAGTTTTAGCGAGCTGTATAGAAACATTTGTGGAAGTTTGGAACTGAGGGAGAGTGTGAGACGTTGTCGAAACACGACCCGTAATTATTGACGAGTATTATTCAGTTTTTTCGAAATCTCACAAGCTCGCACAGGTGTTTTTATTAGACTACGAGCTCTAGTTTTCTGTGAGCGAAATGGAATAGTCAGCGAGGTACAGCCGAGTTAACAATTTTTCCAGTTTCATAACCGTTCTTTGAGGAACAACAACGCAAAATGACCAGATTTTGCGTACTGTGGACAACCTGAACCACGACGGATAATTTTAGTTTTTTTATATTTGGAATTGAACGCTCAGCAATTAAATGCGACACAATTAAATGCGACGTTTGAAACCAAATGCCGAATTGTTTAATTCGATTCGACTCGAATTAGTATTGTATTCGGCGCATGTAAAATGCGACGTTTAAACCAGGCCTAAAGGATGCATGTAGTCCAAAAACTACAATTTTATGCACTTAAAGCAAGAAATCAAGAAAAATTATCCCTTCAAAGAGTAACGCGTGGTGATTGCGTTTTATCAGCGAATAGAAAACAGTGGGAGAACCACTGACCACCACTAAGATTCGTGGATTTTCAATCGAGCACGACCGAGTTTAAACTAAGCATTTTTAGAAAGCAACTTCCGAAATATATCATGTATTGGTTAACGTGAAACGATGGTTTTGTCCTTTCTTTAGAGAACACTAGTTCCTCTTCTAACGAAGCAAGAAATTTACAAACTCAAAGACTTCTTCAAAGTGTACGATCAGGAAGGAGAAGATGAAATCAGCAAAACGACTTCTCGACTGGTCTTTAAAAAGTGGTATCTATCCTTAATAAATCGTCAACACGAAGAAGTCCCTATGTGGGATTGGCTTGGATCTGAATGGTTCAGGGAAATTAAACCTCCTGATGAACAAGCACTATATCAGCGGTGTGACACAATCAAGTGGAAAGACTTCGTGTCAAACCTCGCCTTGTATATCCTTGCCGCTCGGCCCAATACGGGTTCCATGCGACCCTATATTCCAAGTTTGGACAATTTCGATGACATTTTCAAAGACGACGAAGACGAAAATGAATATTATTAGAAAAAACCTTCTTCATCTTGTAGATAGCTAAAAAGTATCTTGGGGTATTTACAATTGTAGGTGCATTTCGGCGGCCATACTGAGCTGAAGTGAATGTTCATCTTCAGGTAGTAGCATTGGCTTATGTGTTTTATTAAAGACGATATATGCTAGCACGATGCGTATGTGTGCATACAAGTAAAAGATGGAATACAGAAAAATGCTATTTGTAGTCTTAGGACAAGAGAAACATCGTGGGGACCTAAACGAGACCTCGAAAGCGGCTACAAATATCTGAGTTCTGTTCTCAACACCCTAAGCAAAAACCGAAATTTAATTAATATTTACACCTCTAAGCGAGACGGGGAGCATCCCCATCGATTTCATATGGGAGAGCGAGATAGGGTAGGTTGTGTGCCTGACGAAATATTGGAAAAAATATATATATAGTTCAATCCAACCGTACAGTGAGCTATTCTGTTTTTCAGTTGTTTGTCGTATTGTGTTTTCAATCAACCCCTCTAATATATGAGGTAGTTTGTTTCTTCAGGAACAGACATTTTGTAAGTTACTTCTAAGTTCATTATCCCCGTGTTCGTAAGGGTTTAAAGATAAAGAATATTTTATTATTATTCTTGTTACTCCATCGGTCCTTATCGATCTGGAGAGCGATTACCGGAGTCAGAAGTTCATAAACCAGAAGTCTAGTATGTCTAGCGTTTGGGGTCGTGCTGTATGAGTAGACTTTGCGCGCGAGAAAATGCGAAAAATGTGCACGTGCATTGATGGCGTGCGCAAAAACAAAATTGCTTTGAGAGCCAAATAATTCAAAAGTGTCTATAATTTATTTAAAAACAGCATTACTATCCAACATTAAAATTAAACATAATACCTATTAAAAAACACAAAACTTGCGTGGTTAGCCTCTTTAATACTCCTAGTTCTAATTAAGTAATAAATTTTCCTCACTTCCCTTCATATTTTTACTATAATTAGAGTTCAAGCTTGACGTCATATGAGCCATCTCCACTTTCTTTAGCTTCTTCCTTGTCTTCTTTCATGTTTTCGTCTTTCTTTATGTCACTTTGCTTCTCTTCAGTTCCTTCCTGTTTCTCTTCGCTTTTCTCTTCTTCCTTGCCTGTTTTTATTGCCTCTCCTTTCCAGTTTGTGCCAAGCTTGTATTTCGTTTCGTCTTTTCCGTAATCAATCCAGCCCTTAAAAGCATCGCCTGTGCCTGGCTCTCCTACTAAAGTCAACCAGAGGTTTGCAACCCATTTGTTTCCTTCTAACACGTCACATCCGCCATGTTGAGACAATTGGTCGAGCTCACCAAGCCAACCTGGAAGTTAAATGCATGAATTAGAATTTGGTTAGTTTCTCAACTTTTAAACTAAGAATATTTCATGATTGATTTAAAAAAATGAAACAATATTAGAGTTCGCAGCTCAGGTATAGGTAATTTGCACAAAACGTTCTATGTTTCTAGTCGGGTTAACTGAAGGCACGCAGCCACACAAATTAGACAAGTTAAAATTTAAAAATATTTTATGAGTAGAACAATAGCTCTAGATCTGCACGTGCGTTATAATTATTGTATATTTCTTTAACAGAAACTCATAAGGAGTTGAAACGTATAACGCGCGTTCACAGCGTTCGAACATTCAGTTTGCCAAGTACCATATTTGGAAACACAAGGAGCTTGTACGCGAATGATTTACACACGTAATGACACACGCAAGAAAATTTTTGCTTTTGCGGTAAGTCACTTGAATTCCGACCTAAACGCCGTGAATTACTAACAGAAACTAAAGAAATTCATCAAGGGTATCCAAGTGAAGTTCTCCGGACCATTAAATGACGATGAAACAGAGGAATTTAACCAAATTTAACTCTATTTAACCAAAGTTGTTTAAAAACAAGATAACGCCATTTAGCGCGAGCTAAAAATGTGTGTATGTAGCTAGCGCGCGCTGTGAATTTAATCCAAATATTGCAATTTTGATTGGTTGATTTTCTTCTCGTGGTTTTCCAAATATGGTACTTAATGGCAACGAATGTTCAAACGCTTTGTACAATGCGAATCATAGGGAGTTACACGTTTCAACCCTTATGGGTTTCTGTCTTTAATAGTCGTCCTCTGCACAAACACAACGTGAAGTGTTCAAATTCTGCGTATTTTGGAGAATGTGGACTTGGACGGCGAAAACAAATTTAATTTTTACCGGGATTTTACATGTTAGCGTTTATGTTTCGGCTAAAAAGATGTTCTACCCGTCCCTGGCTGGAATATTTTGTCTGATACCCAGTCTTGGCCGGGTTGTCCAACAACAAAATGGCGGCACGATGCAGTCGATGTTTGCAGGGTTTATCTCAAATCATTTATCAACCCGTACAGAAAGGAACCTCATTTTATTATAAGCGAATGCTGTGGCTAGCAGTTAGTACAGCTGCGTGCGGATCTCGAGGACTTATCACGGATTTAAACCAGGAGTCGACAAATGAAGTTTCTCAAGTTCGTATCCTTCATTCCTGTCGGAAAAGATGGACAGAATGTAAAATTTGCTCAAATGGATCAAATGGCCCTCATGTGACTCACAAAAACAACTAAAGGCACCAGGTATGTTTAATTAAATGATAATGAAAGAATTACTTACGTGGTAGCAAGTGAATCGAGAATGAAGGAACTATAAAAGAGTTGCATCCTTACGGCTGTAAAATTCATACTCGAAATTAACCCTGCGTGTCAAGAAATAAAGCTACTCGAGGCGAAGAAAGAATCTTTTAGCTGGGTGAGATTTGAACCCACTACCTCCAGAATTGAAATTTGCGTTGCACTTGCTCTAGCTACTGAGCTGCGAGAAACGCAAGGTCAAAGGTCTTTCTTGACAGTTAACTTTGTTGACCGCGTGTCGCGTTTCATTGTTTCATTGTTCTTTGTTATTAATTGCTTCAAGTGAGAAGTAATGCTTCTAGTTTTCTTATACAGAGCGGATATAAAACTTTGTTTGTTGCCCCTGTGGACTTGGACGCAGGAAGGAAAAGAGAGACTCGACTTAACAGACGGTATGTGCTTCTTTGTTTTTTCTCTTTTTTAGCGTGACAAGGCAATTGCGTGCGTTACATTTAGGGGCCAGGTCACGCAAGTTCTGACCAACTATTGAATTAAGTCGCAATAAGGAAATGGATGGGCAAAATTGGAAAAGAATAAAATGGGTCCAATGTTTTCAAAATTTGAACTAAGCATGTATTCTCTAAGGTTGTTTAATTTTACAAAACAGCTACCCGTTGACTTGCCTGGATGCTTTACCAAAACAAGACCACATTTGAACTAAACGTGTCAGTGCTGAGGCGCTTTGCGGAGTTCAGACTTGTAAATGAAAAATATACCATTGATATTCAAAAGTTCTTTAAGTTCAAGTTACGCTCTTATACGGAAAAATAGCTGGTTCGTTTCATTTACCTGTATTTCTGTCCAGAAAATGGTTGTACCACATAATCGCTTTTCCTTTCTCTGGTTTGACTACGACGTTACTTTTGTGGCAGTTTTGAGCAAGATTGCACTTCCAAGCTTCTCCTCTTTCCCAAGCCTAAACAAAAGTGAACAGGAAGCTTAATGATACATGTAGTTCAAATTTGCGCGCTAAGTTACTGATAGGTTCTTCCTTAGCATGAAGCGACCAGGAGTATTGGTGTTTGGCGCAGCTGGACGGCCGTGATGCCAGTCTATCGCAGGTTACTCCCCAGCATTCTGTCAGGCCGCCCCAACAATTCCCCAGTATCCATTTATACTGACCGTGTGGAGAGAGGCACTGTGAGAGTAAAGTGTCTTGCCCAAAGAAGGCCATTATAAGGCCATTCCGAGTATATTATTTGACAACTGAAAGGTAATAATGCATTTCTGGTGCACTGTCTTGTTAAATAACGCGGCGAGTTGGTGGCATGGTCGATTGTTCAAGAAGAAACTTAGCAAATCGAAGCCAGGCTTTGAAGAAAATTGTGACGTCCGTCGAAATTAGCCTCGCTAAAGCCCTTTGCGTGAAGTTGCTGGGCAACCAAATAGACAAATAACACTTCAACCGCGGGCTCAGTCAGTATGTCGGAGTCGCAGTCTGACAAGAAAAGCATTAAGTTCTGTTGACCGAATGCGTCTTATATTGCGCAATGCATGACGGTCCATGACCCTTTACTTTTATCCATACCTCAGTTGAAAAGGTCTCGTTGCCTGCCACAGGAAACGCGGTCTCTCCGCCTTTTTCAGGTTCGTTTAAGTAAAGTAATACCGTGGCAAGTCTGTAAAAGAATCAAAGTACAGTCAACTCTGGCCTTGCGGACACCCCGCTATTACGGACACTCGCTATTACGGACAAAATTCAGACCCCCGGCTTTATAGAGATTTGACTGCAAATGAGTCCCGCTATAACGGACTCTCGCTAATACGGGCACAAAATGAAGTCCCGAGCGTGTCCGTTATAACGAGAGTTGACTGTAATAATTACGCTTAACATAATCAGTATGATCAGAAGCTCGAATAACCATATGGTCATATAGCAAGGTCGGGATGCCTGTGGTTCAAGTAGCAACGGTTGTTAGGAAATCACAGAATAATCCTCCCCGTTTCTCCGTGATCCTCATAAAAGGAAAGGATGGCTGTTGACTATTACTCCATACAAATCCTAACCTGCACAGTCGACAGTTTTCATCTTCCGAGAAAGAGCAGCACGGGAGGCCTTGTTCAAGCTCATCTGAATCGTGATGACAGTGGTAATGCCCGTGAACGTCATACTTGACGACCTGGTAAACGAGAAAAAGTGAAAAAAGAAGACTGAAATGAAAAACGTTTTGAATAACGGATATATTAAAAAGCACTCCTGTAATATAAAAAGCCTTTCGGAGCCTAGCGGATCAGCATGCTGGTTTCTGTCAACAGGGAACGACTAAGAGTATTAGTACTCCTCCTCCCTTGAGTGGGATGATAGTCCATCGCAGGGCCACCCCCAGCATATTTTCGGTTGTTCTTACAATTCGCCGGTACCCAGTTATACACCTGGCTGGAGAGAGGCATGTGTCTTGAAAAGCCTTTTGAAGCCCTGTGGCTAAACAAGCCTGTTCTTCATTCCCGCTTCTGCAGTATGAAGCGACTAGGAGTATTTCTACTCCCCCATGGATGGATTCTAGTCCATCGCATGGTAACCCCCAGCAGTAAATTGGTCGGTACCCATTTATACACCTTTGTGGAGAGAGGAGCTGTTTGTCGTGCCCACAACACAACACAGTGACGCCGGCCGCGACCAGGGCTCAAACACAGAGTAGGCATTGAGTCCGGCCAGCACGCTAAAGGCTACCACGTCTCCCAATTCTGTATTTTTAAAACAATGAGTTAACAATTTCACTTTGATCAGTTTTCCGCCTTTGAGTTTAATAGCGAAAATTTTTTTCTAAACTCCCAACAGTTCAGTTTGAAACTTTTTCGTTCAGTTTATTTGGTCATTTATACCACCGACTATGTATATTGTTAGCCGTTACTTACTTGTAAAGGTTCTGTATTGTTAATGAATTCTTCTGGAAGAAGGCTCAAACGCGACAATCTAACAAAAAAATGAAGAGAAAGATAATGGAATTACATATAATTATCAAAACGATGGATAGGCTGTATAACGCAATAATAAATTGGAAGTTTTAGATTTGGTGATCCTATTAAGCTGAGGTCGGCACTTATCCCAGAGAGCTTCTGTCGTTACAAACCAGTTGCGTTACAAGTTGCTGCAATATGTTCTGTCACGCTAATACGCATTACCGTTGCGTGACAAGTTGCATATGAAATATTGTACCAGGTTTCAATGCCTTTAGTAATCAGCTAAAAATTGATCTTTTTGGTTGTTTCTAGTCTCCTACCTGCCATGAAAATCCGAGAGGATTGGATACTTGGGATCGTTGTGGAACATCCAAACCTGCCGACTGTTGCGACTGCGCAGTCGAGGTTTTGTCCTTCGCACTTTGTCGAAGTAATCTTTCATGACTGGAACAGTAACTTTGCTGAATTCTTCGAAATCGATCTTTCCTAAAATACGAAGAAATTGCAAAGAAAGAAATGTTCAAATAGAGTTTTTTCATACTTCGTACAAAATTATACCTTTTATAATGTAAAAAACGTTTGGATGCAGAGGACCAGGCAACGAAGAAGTTGAAATATTGGCCAATAAATTTTGCCCTTTTGCCGTAGCACCAGCCTTGCAATCAATTTGGTTTTATAATGTAGCTGGTGGTTAGATATTAAATATATATAATAATTATTAGTTCGTATAGTGTGATCGTCCGGGTGAGAGAAGTTTTGAAAAGAACTGTTGTTAGTGACCGACGTTTCGAAAACCTGTGCGGAAGTTATCTTCAGAGTCAATTGATAATAGAGAGATTTTTTTCCCGCGAACGGCAAAAATTCCACTTTTTCCGTCTGCTGTTTGGCGTTTGTACACGGAAATGAGTAGTTTTGTCGCGAATGTGTGATTTTTTCCTTATTTTTCTGAGGGATTTATTTTAGAATTCTGTTAAAAGGAACAAAATGAAAGGCAAGCTCGCGGTTGCCGTTTGCGGATAATCCACGGTCTTCTGCTAAATAGATGAAATTTTTAAAAGCTCTTCAACTAGCAAATAGATAACAAATTTTGTTGCCTTCCGACACCGTAGTTTGCTGGATATAAACTCACCGTTATTGTCTTTGTCCATGTCAAGTTCTTTAAACCTAGGAATCAACAATAAGACTAGTTTTCAGTTAAAAACTTTTTGAACACTTTGAAGTCACGATGAAGTCGTTATTGCGTTTATATAAAGTGTTAAATACATCATTCAATCATTGTTTGATAGAGCAATTTTTGATTGAGAATGGGTAGTCAGCGATAATAATTTCGAATGACGTTTCGATGAATCGTTGATCATTTTCAAATTCTGAAAGTCAGATTCTTATGAGTTCTTTATATATTGAGAATGCGAGTGAAAGTCTCGTTGCATATGATTTAAGACTCTACAATGTGGAATGTAGAGAGTGTTATAATTAAGTACTAAATAGTTTTGCTTTAATTGAGCCAGATTGAGTGTTCATGTTAGGTTTCATTTCTTGGATGAAGAGCATTTCGTAGATTAAGCGTTCATTTCCCCCGACATTTCTTCAGGATGGTAAATTGTTCGTTAAGATTTTTGTTATTCTGATTGTGGGCGTCGCGGAGGTGTTTTCCGATAGCTGAGTGCTTATGTTCATCAATGCGTTGGAAAAGGTGTCGGCGAGTATGGCCTACATAATCCGCATCACGCAGATCACATTTATAAACAACGCATTGCTGATTTATTAACGGTGGTTTGGCCTCTGCTACTTTGACGTCATCGGCAATTTTCTTGCTTGTGAAAACTGGGCGTAGATCGCTGTTTATTTTCTTCGGACAGCTGTCTTCGTACAACGTTTAAGATAAGAAATAATAAAGGAAAAAGCAATAATTTAAAATCAATTTTCCTTACATTTCAAGGATATCTTCTTCAGTAAAATATAGGTCTTCCTTTCCACGAACGTGCATAACCTGAAAGATAAACAACAAATTAGACCTCCATGACTATCACTTTTTTATATGAAGTAATGCTAGCTCCACCTTAATTATATTATTATTATCCTTATTAGTATTAAATGAATTATTTGAACGGCATTTCGTGTTGACAATGGTTTTCTGATAAAAAAATATTAAATTAAAATTGTGAAAATTTCCAAATTTGTTCCTATTTTAGCTTGTTGTCATCCATTTTTGTAGCCATTCTGATCGCCGTACTCGAGCTCGTAGTAAACCAACCATTACTGCAGAGTTTGTTATGGAACCAACATCATGACAAAACTACCATTGGCTAATTTGATTTTAGACAACTTTCGATTGATCGTACATGATGTAGTAAGACCTACAATAGAATACCGCATAAAGGATGGTCAACGGAATTGTACTGCATGCTCAAGCTTTTTTACACGTACCTCAACAGGCTCTATGAATCCGTCGTCATTGTTGTCCCATATTTTAAAAGTCCTCTCCGATGTTTCATCATCAATGGTTTGGTTTGCTTTTGCTAAAGGACTCTTCTCCAAACCGAGGCGCTTTGCATAGCTGATCAGATGGTCACATTCCACATCAGTCAGAAAATTTGAAATCTCTTGAATATAAATAGACAAAGAAAATGAAACACATTTTCAGCTGGCCAAAGTAGAAGGCACTGTCTTTAAAATAAGGTGAACATGAAATAATCACGTCTTCCACTTCTGTTAAGGTCATTCCTGAGAATTGCATTGCATTGCATATCCTTACTACGCATAATTTCACGCGTAATTAGCGCACGCGCATTAAAAAATGGCGGCTTTTTCTTTATGCACCAGAGAAGTGAATCGTCATTTTCTCGTTAACAAAGATGGGGACCTCTCATTTTTTTCTCTTGTTTTGAACGGAGCAATAACTTTAATATCTCTCTGTTATTATAAATTAAATGCAAGCCAATTCCAAGAACAAGAAGCAATTGCCGGAAACGTGAATTTAGCAAGCAACCGTGAATATAATCAAAATGATATTATAAGAAATTATTGGGTATAAACAAAGTGCTGTTGCTCCCAACCGAGTTTGGGGACCCCAATTTTTATTTCAAAATCTAAGTTCCTGTCTATAAGATAAACAACCATTAGACAAAGTTTGACAAAACTTTCAGTGCAGGTTCTACTTCAGTGGAATAACCTTAAGAATGGTTTTCCAATTGTGCGTCGTACGCAATGTGTCTTTACGTTGGCTTTGCGTTTGCTTGAGTTTAGGATTGGTTAAAAAACTCTCGTGCAACATGCCCTAGCCAATCAAAGCCAACCGGCGTTTTCTTCCACCTGACTATCAGCAAAATCAACTGTGAGTTTACGCACGTTTCCCCGTGCTGGGCACCGGTTGCATGATTTCCCGCGCTTGCCACAGGTTGAAGGTTTTCACTCGAGTGCTGATTGTTTCCCCAAACAATACTATCGCTGCCAGCTGTAATTTTGACTCTCGTGCCTAACGAATAATCTCTAAATACTCTCACTAATAAGTTTTTGCTTTTCGCATGTGGGAAAGAAAAGGAATTTCTATCACAAATCTAGTCTTTGCATTTGTTTTCAGTCCAAACACAATTTCTTTGCCTTGTTGCCTTGGAACCACTTTGCGCCGCAAGTTAAGTAGAAATGTAAAGCTAGTTATTCTCTAGAGGTGCTCATCTCAAGTTGGTAAATTGCCACCCTTTCTCCAGCTGATACTGACGTCTTCATGTAAAACTCACCAAATATCGGCGGTTTCATGCTGATCGTCTTGACTTTTCTCTTGTGAAATGGAAACACCATCACCTCTTCTTCGTGACCAACCTTCAACGAAAAAAAAGATTAGAAATAGAAAAAAAATTGCTAAATTACACGAAGTTAAGTTCTAAGTTCTTTTACCAAGAATAACTTAGAACTTAAATGCAAAGGGCTAGAGACCCTGTCACGTAATTTTTTTTAGTGCTTTAGAAAATAATACCGGGGGAAAAACTGGTTGTAATCTGTCTGAAGTTTAATCAACTGTGAAAATCTTGACGCATTCCTTCCAAAGGCGCTGTCTAAAAACTGTATTACCCGAAACGTTGGACGAGATCAAAACACCAGCGTGAAAAGCTAATTTTTTCTTAGTGTTTCTTGTTTAACTCATTGGAAGAATTTGAAAAGTTAGCATCTCAGGGATGAACGTGACTTCACGCACGAACGAGACTTTTTATTAACAGGTGGAAGTATCGACAAACAGATTCCCTTTACTAGTCTTATACATTTTCCAAAGCACCAGTTGGGAGAATTTAGAGCTCCTTGAAGTATTAGTAAAGCAGACAACATGATGAAAGGGAAGGGTAATTTTTCTGTTGAGTTGCAGCCAGCACTGAATACATCTGATTCTCATTGTACCCTGCCGATTTTGCTTGGGGCTTTCGCGAGAGTTTTCTCTCGGGAACACCCAAACTGGCGAGCGCCGTGATAGGGGGCTGTGTTCGCAGACTGCAATTAAGTGGATTATGAGAATTTTTTAGTTATAGATCTGATTTAATAAGGTGAATACAGTGGAAGAAATGATTGTGTTGAGAGCATCACGAGGGAACATGCATGCTTGTTCGAAAAGGCCTAAGAAAAGACCTAAGAACAGACGAATCGTGCTTCCATTAAACAAACTTAAAGGAACTGGTTAACGCGCTAAACGCACGTGGTCACTCGAGATTATCAATTGCATGAGGTTAAAATCTCAAGAAGAGTCCGTTAATTGCCTTATAATTTGTATCGTCCACCGGTAGGATTCGCAGAAAAAAATAATAAAAATGATATTCTTGAAGAGTTTTAAATTTTCAGCCTACCTTGATCGGATCTCGCAGTTTTGGAGTCCATCTTGTCCTGTCGATTTTCTCTCCAGAATTCTCGCTATTCACATCCATCAGGCAGCATAGCAGAATAAAGCAAGGGAAAGCAAAATATCTGCAAATTTCCATGCTGGCTTAAAATCAGGGATCACCTCGCGTTAAACCATGCGATAAATGAAGTATTTGTGTTTGAGATTTGTGGTGAATACGAATATCGATTTTTCAGGGTTCTGGCAGGTTCCCGCACACGAACAAAGCAGAGATTGTGACGTAACAAAACGAGTTTTAACCAGTTTTGAGAGCTGTGGGGTGAAAATGCTTAACAGAAGTTTCCCTTTAGATCTCTTTAACGGGTTTGGATAGTTAACAAGAACTTCGCTTATAAGAAAAGCAGATGTTATTCCCTGGATAGATCTAAAACGTTATTCTGTCATTCCTTGTTGGAATTATACCTCTCAAAAAAGCGATCGTCAGTTAACTTAATATTGCATTCACAATTCCTATTCATTTAGCCGGTTTAAAAATATTTCTTCATATAAACACGTGTTGTGCAATTGTAATGACTTTAGCTTTTTAAGCAGGTATAACGATCTGAAAGCACTTCTGCGATAAATGATTTTTGTTAGTGATGTGATCACAAGATTTTGCCTTTTTACAAGCTCTTGTATAGATTCGTTTCTGAAAATTGTATATCAGCAAGAATAATTTCAGTATGAATGCAAGTTGAATGCCTTAATATCGACTTCCCTACGTAAACAAGGTATTCAAAGACCTCCTTTTATAAAATAATTATTTTTTTATCGTGCGACTTTGTATGTGTTTCGCATGGTTGGAAAGCATCATTTCTGTAATCAATATGTCTTTACATCTCGTAGGTGTATTAGGTATAAAAATTTTTTTATTAGTTATGGACTGTTTTCCGGTGTTTATCGAGGAGTTTGCTTTTGCACTCAGATTTTGAAACATTTAATCGTCTGAGTCGTTGCTTCTTTATTTGGCAACAGTTATTTCGTGCAGTTTTGGTCGTTATTTCTTTCCTATGTAGAGCAGGTTTCAAACGAACTGAAAACATTTCGCTTTTAAAGAGTTCATTTCAGGTTGATCACAAATTGTTATCGCTTGATTTTAATCCGCAGACTTGAAAATAGTGAACAGTGGCTGTAGACACATGTTATGAAATTTAAATGTCGCTAGGGCTTTCTTATTTATAACAGGTTTAGGAAATTGAAAACAACACAGATAAAAAGAAAAGAAAAGAAAAAGACAAAACCTTTGTTAAACTTTTGCAGGTTGCATAGCGTGAATTTGGTTTACAAGGTAGTCAGTTTTAAAAACTAATTTGAATTTATAAATGAAAAAGAAAACCGAAAACAGAAGTAGTCACATAAACAGGTGGTGAAAAAGAAAAGATAATTGATATTAAGTAAATTCGCAGAACTAACTTTGAAGTATATGTAATGTTAACCAAAGCATCAATGTATTGGCCAACGAGCCTGAGTTCGGAGTAAGTTTCTATTTAACAATTATTCCACGATCGCGTGTTGGATATGAGATGGTAGATAGCCAACAAGGCGCGTAGCGTAGCGATCCCATATCCAACAAGCGCGACTGGAATAATTGTTTTATTAAAAACGCCCAAAAGAATTGCAATATAAGCTGTTGTCGTCGGCGCGTATCGACTAGTCAATGGTATATGTAGTCAATGGTATATGAGCTCATATACCATTGTCTGTTAACCAATCAAAACTCGGGAATTGCAATATACCATTGCTAGTTTTTAATAAGAGCGAATAGTCAACGAGACAGTCAAGTTGATCATTGCACATCAATAGGATTCGTACAAATTGGTTAGACTGCGAGCAGCCTCTCTTTTACTCTAAAATCCGTTGGGGCGAACGCGAAAATAGTGACGAAAATTATCCGAACACCGAGCGCCGGAAAAAGCTCTTCCGGCGGCACGCGCTGCTCGAACGAGATTAGTCGGTTTTAAGGCCCAGTGAGTAAACAACTGTCAAATGGTCTATTCTGCCTCTATAAAGGTCCGGTAATACGAGCAACATTTTTGTTCAACTTGTCTCGCAACATTGTTGCATTGCAAGTTGAACGAGTTGTTGCTCGTATTACTACCGTGTGCTCAACTTGTCTCGCAACAAATCTCAGTGTTGAAAGTTGAAAAAAATTGTTGCAAAAAGTAGAAGTCGGTTCTACTTTGTGCAACATGTTGCTGCAACTTGCAACACTGAAATTTGTTGAGAGAAAAGTTGAGCACGCGGTAGTAATACGAGCAACAACTCGTTCAACTTGCAATGCAACAATGTTGCGAGACAAGTTAAACAAAAATGTTGCTCGTATTACCGGACCTTTATAGAGGCAGAATAGACCATTTCACAGTTGTTTACTCAGTGACCTGGCCTTTGAATGGTAGCGAGGCTGGAGTTGACCTTGATTTGATAAAAACCTCACTGCTTTTGTTTTGTAAATCAAGTTGTTCTGATGCTAACTAGTTTGCATTTACATGAGAAAGCAGAGAGGTTTGTATGAATGCAAGGTCACCTCTAGCCTCGCTGCCATTCAAAGGCCAGGTCACTGAGTAGACGATTGTAAAATGGCGAATCGATTTGTCTTCCGAGGTACCATTGCAGTGAGCTGATTCAACCCTAAATGAGTAATTCAACTGAAAACTTAACATCAGAATTTGTTAAAGAATGCTAATTGACATGGCCATGGAATACTTATTAAACGTAATAATCAAGAAATTTAATTCTTCATTTTCATGTATCACTTACCGAGTTACTACTCTTTTGCGTAATGAGTACGAAAACGCCGCTAATTATTTTAACGAATGTTAATTTAACTAAATTAAACGTGACGTAGCCCTGTGATGTCAATATGTATTGTTATTATTCCACGATTGCGCCATTTTACCATATTAGGTCAAGAGAATGCGCAAAATATGACACGTTATTACACTGTAGAACAGAGCAAAAATACGGACAGAAAGCGGAGCAACAAAATGGTCCGACTAAACGACCCAAAGTAAGTGGGGAAAATAGTGGAATAATAAATTCCTTATTCGATGGTTTTTAATTATAAACATATAATAATGCTATGCAACTCGCAAAATATCCACGAGTATTCTATATTAAACCGTCGAATAAATGTATGTATTTGGCAAAAAAAGTAATGCAAGCTATTCGTGTGTGCATTTTCACAAAGATTTTTCAAACAGGATCCACCTAGCTACTCGAAGCGACAAAGAAAATCCCAGATCCATATTTCACATGAAACAAGATTTAATACCTCAGCGGTGAAATAAAGCAAATGGACATTCGTCATTGACGTCATCTATTACGTAGATAGAGTAGGGTGTAACGTTATGCCTGTTCGAATATGATAATCAAACTCTCATTAAGTGTTTGGACAACCTATCGTCAGGAAATCATCATTTTTTTGCTGGCCGAAAACTACAGGTTAAATTTGGTTCAATGGCTGATGACCCTTCGAAAAACAGCGATCAAGATAATTCAAGTATGACAGCCTCGATGAAAGATCGAGAAAATTGCAACGTCGGCACTCGGCATAATCCTGAAGAAGAAAACAGCGCATCAACTGGCTGTCGCCTTAACGAGGAAATGCTAGAGTACTATTATCAACAAAGCAAGGAACTGGAGCGTTACAAGAGTCAATATGATGAGGCCGCTTATAGAGTTTATGGCACTATCCCCCGTGGAGTTGATCCCGAGACGTTTCGCGCCAAAATGGATGAGTTGCAAAACAAGCGGCACTCTCAGGTACATGTTTGAGAGTATATCATGGAACATGCATATTTTTGCCCGAGCGTTAATTACAGGACGGAATACAGAAATTTGTATTGCTTTAAGAGTTATACTTTTGTTTTTCGTATTTTTATCGCGATATGGTTAAACAAAATGTTAATTTGTAAAACGTTCACTTTGCGATTGATATAAGTTATAACTTGCTTGCAATGAATAAATTAAATATTTGTTCAACATATTTTCCGTTTTCTTTTTGGAGGGCTGAACAGGAGTTCACATGTTAGTGGGACGCTAGTAAGTTCTTCCTCAGTTCCGTAGTTAATGGCAGTTTCTTGCTAGCAGAGTCTCGAAAAAAGGAGAGTCTGCTTTTTACCTGTTATGATGTTTGATCTAGCCGCCGTCCACGATCGAGGACAAACTGAAGCTAACTGGAGTGTCCGTCGAACATGGGGAAATTCGATTAATTCCAAACTGTTCCCATATGAATCGAACTAGAATTCGACTGTTCTACAAAGATATAAAAACGTTTGGATAATTATATTAAAAAATTCTAAATTTAGGCAAACTTTCATTTCAAAACACGGATGGTAACCCCTTTTCAAAATGGGTTGAATTCATCGTTCTCCCCTCCCCTAGTGCGTTAGCCTGTTCCAGGCGTTCGGTTAGTGGGGAGCAGCGCGAAAAGCGGCGAGCGAAAAATGAGGGGACGGGGGTGGGGAGAAAACGTCTCGCCTTAGTCCCCTCACCATTTTTCCGCTCGTCGTTCGTCGCGCAATCCCGAATTTCGTGCTGCTCTCCACTAACCGAACGCGTGGAACAGGCTACTAGTGCGTCCGTGATTAATGAATTATGTTATTGTTGAAAATGCAATTAAAGGTCTTTATTAAAGGGCTACCTATCATAAGCATCACCTCGATAAGTCGAAAGGCAAAAAGCATATTTACAGTAATGGCAACCTAAAAATAATGGTCTAGCTTTGTAAAAATAACTATATTAGTTCACTGAAGTAACAAAAAAGGTATTACCACGAGATTTGGAACGCAAAATGAAAAAGTCGGGCAGACTTTTTCAAACTCTGGCCATGTATCTGGGATAAATTACACTCCGCTCTCCCTTAATCACCTGGACGTTCTAGGCGCATTTCGTGAGTGAGTGAACCTTCTTAGTCATAATTGTAACGCCATCATGATCACAAATGCACCAAAATCCCCGTTTTAGTGCCCCTTTAAGTAGAATGAACTGCACAAAAGAAGAAACAAACACGAACATTCAAGCATTCAATTCCTAATGTTTTTCTTTGAGTTATATCATTTAACCCTTTATTTGTGGAAATTTTAAGGGTCAGAAATTAAGCATGGGACTGATGGGATTTTTTGGGTCTTGATTTCAGCACTCAATTGAAAATCGCTCTAATGGAAATTTTGCAGCAAGACTTACTGCAATGAATGCCAAGGTCACGTGACAAAGCTCTTCAAAGGGGTTAATAATTTTGCGGCAACTTTTAAGAGTTAAATTTCTTTTCGCCATGCTACCATTAAAGAAGCACGTTCAAACTCGAAGTCTGATTTTAGGACAGTGAAGTAATGTTATAGGCGCCGGCTTACTCACTGTGACTTGTCCTTCGGTGTACAGTTGACAAAATTAGATTTTCTATAAACACTTTAAAAGCGTCCTATTGTATAAAAGGTGCATATGCTTAGAGACTTAGATCCAGCTAGATGCGTCCCATTGGATTCACTATGAGTGGAACACAAACAAGTTTAAGTTTCGTGTGCAAATTCCTTGCGATAATTTCAAGTTCTACTTGGTCGAGTTCTTCTAAGAGAAGCATTATAGATTGCATTATGCGATTGCCTTCGAACCTATGCAGAGGCGTTTGGCTAGGTGAAGGTCCTTTTGGAGTCATTTCCTCTTCCGTCAGTGGAAGAGGTGAAGACGTTTCTGTCCTTGTTAATTCTGGCCCTTTGGGGGCAACGTCTGGTGAATCCTCTAAGCTTTCAACAGTTGCTTCTTCGTTGGTCGTAATGTCTTGCTCACGCACATGATGTTCATCTGATTCGACTCTCTCTTGCTTTATATCATGACGGACATCTTCCATCGAAGAGGCCACATCTTTACTTAAAACATTATCAGCAACGTCGAGCTTCTTAGTTTCCAAAACATTGTTATCTTTCGTATATCTGTTCTCAGTTTCCTCTCCTTTACCAATCTCTGACTGTAAAGCGTCTGTTATCTCTTTGTTGTAGTTGGTTTGGGCAAGCCAGTTATGCCCCATTTTCCAAGCCCTAAGCTCATGCTTTCCGTCCCCGTTAATGTTGATCCAAATCTTTGCGACCCATTTCTCTCCTTTCTTGACCTGACAGCTCCCTTGGTACGAGAATGGATCCAAATCACCGAGCCATCTATCTGTATCATCTAGCAAGTGGTTGTACCATAGAATGGCTGTACCTCGTTGTGGCTTGATTACCAAGTTTGACTTATCGCAGTGTTTCACCATGTTACACCTTTTGGATGACTCGTTTGACCACGCCTGGGAAAAAATGAAACCTAGAAGTTAGCGTATCAACTTCCCTGCTTAGAGGACATGTCAATTACTACAATATTATTACATGTATTTAACACTGGACAGATATGTCCAGGATTGAACGCTAATGAGATGCACGCTCTTTATAATAAGCATCACAAAGTGTCCTGACTAATAACAGTTCACCTAAACACACATAATTCCGCCAAATATGAAGTGGTATGAAAGTGGTCAAAAACCCAGTCATTTTTGAAGTACTTTCTGAACAATACCTGCGTTCAATCCTGGACATAAGTGACACTGGAGCATGAGTGCATTTCCAGAGTAGTAATTGGCTTGGCGGTCATTGAATATTTAACAATTAGACGACGCGCCCGAGACTTCTATGAGTGAACACGAGGACGAGTTGTCTAATTCTTTAGTAGAAACTCGAAAGGATTGCAGTCCAAAAACTACAACTTTATGACTTTAAGCAAAAAATTCAAGAAAAACCCTCCCTTCAAAGAGCAACGCGCGCGCGATTGTGTTCTATCAGCGAATAGAAAACAGTGGGAGAGCCAATCAGATTCGCGGATTTCCATTAGAACACAGCTGAGTTTCTACTAGCAAACATTATAGTAGAATCTGTCTGTTCGACTTCTCGAGCCTTCCGATAACGAACCAAAAATCGTTTCCTTTCCCTAAGTTGAACACAGCAATTTTACCCCCTTATCAGTTATCTCCAGGATTGAATGCAGGTATTGTTCATTTATGATATATGACTGGGTTGTTGGCCATTCTCATACTACTTCATATTTGACAGAATTTCGTGTTTTTGGGTGAACTTTTATAAATGAGGACACTTCGTGATACTTATTACAAAGAGCGTGCATCTCATTAGCGTTCAATCCTGGACATATCTGGTATTTTAAGGAAAGCTGTGTTTTTATTTACCTTCCAACTGAAAGTGGTGTTATCAGCAACAGGGAATGTGCACTCTCCTCCTTCTTCAACATCATTCAGAAAAACCATGATCGTTAGATACCTGAAAGACAAATTTATAAATCGGAACACTTGAGAAACATGCCACGATGTAAGGTAATTCTTAGACCTATGACTGAGTAAACGTATTTACTGTGTGTACTTAGATTGTTCGCTTTTATTCGGTTGGGTTTTGCCTTATGGTCGATCAAGTTTGTCAATAGCCACCGAAGTCACTTGATGCATTTGATTCAGTTGATAGAAGTTTCCCACAAACACACCTGTCTGATGTATGACCCTTATGTTGAACAAGCCTCTTAGGTTTTTCCCAATAGATTATGTAATATGATTTACCTGGAAACATTTTGCCGTTCTTGTAGTGTTTCCATAATTATGGAAATCCTACTAAAATGCTTGGCAAAATATTCATTGTCGTTTTTTCTCAGAAACCCTCTTACAGCTTTTTCTTAAACGTGTTCTCCAAGTAGACAAAGCACTATACTTTAACATATTAAAAAATGGATACAATGTTTCTTTTGAGACAACAGAATAAGACAATCGTTGCTATGATAACGTCTGTTGCAAAGAAACTTGTAAAAAATAAAACTTTTATCATATATGATCATTATGGTGCAGTTTGGCATAAATGTAAGATTGCCATCCGATCAAATTGTGATTTTCAAAACCCGCACCCCAAGGCTAAAAAACTACATCGAGCCTTAAACAAGTAAATAAACAGACAAAAACAGCAACAACCACAAACCTAATAGTTGAGTTCAGTTATCAACTAGAAGCACCATAGTCAAAATAACCAAAACTGGTTAATCCGGTTGGTCTTAATAGGATAGGCCTTTAGCATGCTGTATCAATCAACACGTACAGTTCATATACCTGCAGAGCCTGCAATCGTTTGAGCCATACAAACAGCACGGTTTCTCATGCGTGACTGCCTCGCTATCATGATGACAATGATAGTGACCTTCTTCCTTGTAACGTACAACCTTTGAGAGTAGAAAATGACGAACGAAGTTATCTATCAGCACACAAATTACGTATTAGAACCTTGCAGCTATTAGAAAAGGACCAAAAACCGTTGGTGGCTGAAAAGTAGCCATGAGCACTCGTACGTTGCGGGCCGTTTCCCAGGTATACGGTAGATGTTTCTGAAAGATTGCACAATATAACGTACAATGCAAGATGTAGCCCCTCTGGCGAGAGCTAGAGTCTGACTTGCAGCAAAGTACACTGTGATTGTGATCAATCGATTACTTGGTTTAACCCGCCAAGTAATCGTATTTTTTAGTAAGGAAGCGCGCGGCTCCGAGTTCCCGAAGGTAACTGCAAAACAAATTCAGTGATCGAATGATAAAACAATTATTAAACTCGGTTTTCACAAAATATCGTGATTTGTCAGTGTCTCGCAGATTAATTATTTGCCTCAGCCTTCGGCAAATAATTGACCTGCTCGCCACTGACAAATCACGATATTTTGCTCCACCTCGTCCGATAATATTATTGTTAAATATTGTTAAGTACCTGTACTGGCTCGCTTTGCTGAAGTATCGGCTTTGGTATCATGGTAAGCTGTTCAAGTCTGAGAAATAAAAAAAAAAGTTATACATTAACAGTTCTACTGGCAGTAGACATATCGATCAGTATCCAATTATATGACGAGAATGCGATATACTCTCGACTTCGTTACTGTATAGTGTGGTTGTTTTTTTAAAAGATAGAATGAGAGCTGTCCTGTTAGCTATCCACGTGTTTCACGGTACCTTTAATTTTTTATTTGCGGATATTGCGGGCTTCCCATACGTTTACTTAATTTTCGTTGCTTGAAATTTGGAACTGCAAAGTTCTAACTGCAGTATTTAATTCAACTTGGTTCGAGTATTTCCAATAGTTTTTTCTTTGCTTGATTCCTCGGCTGAACTATGCTAAGGAGAAGTCATTCAGTTGATTTGTTGAACTGCTAAAATAATTGTATAATTATTTTACACAGAAATGGTTTCGCTCTGAGGTTATATGACCTCAACTGGACCTCAAGTCCAATATGCTACCCTGTGGCCTTCCCGCTTGGTCACTAAGCACAATTCATTTTAACATATTGATATCGCCCTACCGGTCGTGATAATCTTCAAGTAACTCTTCGTATTGTAACAACTCATCATCATCGTGCCATAACCAAACTTGCTGACTGCTGTGACTGCGCATGCGCGGTTTCGTCAACTTTTGTTCGTTGAGATAAGCATTGAGGTTTTCCAGTGAAGTTCGTTCCAGTTCCTTTAGGGAAATCTTTCCTAATAAGTAGATGTTAAAATAAAATGTTTTAACAGTTTCTTGTGCTCTAGTGAAGGCTCAAAGGGAAACCATAAAAATGAAAAGAATTAAGTCACCTTTTCCCTTTGGAAAGAAACTTTTTATCGAAGCAAAAAACAAAAACAAAATGAATATTATACTGTGCCACTGCGATGCTTATTGTTAACAAATGGTTTGTGTTTTTGCATGGACTCCGGATCGATAGGAGCAGGTTTGAGCCCTGACCGGGATGGCTGTGTTGTGTTCTTGGGCAAGACACTTTCTCTTATAAATCAGTTACTGGTGTATAATTGGGGGAAGCTGACAAAAATGCTGTAGGTATCCTCTGATGGAAAATTACTTCATTATGTCAGAAGCTTAAGGAGTAGTAATACTCCAAGCTGCATGCTTCACACTGAAGAAA